>PUFA01000303.1:600000-1200000 GCA_003508835.1 Eonycteris spelaea | reverse complement strand
CGGCGGGTCCGCCCAACTGGGGCGGGCCGCCCTCTCGGCCCCGCCCCGAGGCATCCCCGGAGCGCCCAGGTGCCGGCGGCGAAGACGCCTTAGGACTGCACCGTGGCGACGGGCGAGGGACGAGCTCGCTGCAGGACCCCTCCCTCCCGCGGGACCGTGGCCAAGGGACCCCCAGCGAGGAGTACGCGGTTGCACGGCTGCTCAGCCCGGTGGCAACTGCACCCAAACTCCCCGAAACCCTTGGGTGGAAGAAGCAGAGGCCTGGACAAAAGCTCGGATGAGGGAAACAGCCTGGGGAAAAGCAAGCGTTTTAAAGCTCACCTTAAGAGAGGCGGTATTCTGTCTTTATTCTCAGCCAGTCTCCCCTCATCCTCACACATTTTTTTTTTTTTAAGAAAACCGTTTGAATAGAATCTACAAACAGTAAAATGCGCCCATTTTAAGTGTATGGTTAGTTGAGTGTTGACAAATGTGAACACTTGAAACCACCTCCCCAACTGGGACGCAAAACCTTGCCACCACTTCTAGAAAGTTCCCTCCAGCCCTTTTTTCTGCAGCTGTTTTTTAAATGTAAAGAGACTGGGAAGAAGTTGCCTGCCACTCCAGGCAATCTGATAGGGTCTGTCAAGATAAAGCTGTGTAGCAATGACCTGACTCTACCTCGCCTTACTGGAGAAAACACATTGTAAATGCCCAATAGGCAATTACAGAATCATTCTCTGTAGCCCTGTCTGGACAGTAAAAAAAAAACTGGTAACTCAAGGCCATCAACAGGAATACTTAAACTCTCCTTACTATGGAACACCACTCAGCAGCAGTCGAAAAGAAGTTAGGTCTATGGGTCTGGAATGTATTAGGTTCAGCTGAAAAATAATTACGGAATAAGCACAGTATAATACCATTTGTGTTTTTTAAAAATCTACAAAAGGACACCATATATCTTCTACAGAGACATGTATGTAAATACCATTGAAAACCATCCAGAAGATGCAAAGCAAACTCATATTATGAGTTTCCTTGGGGCTGAGGGGATGCAATCAGTGCTAGAGAGTACCTGGCATTAAAGGATTAAAAGTAGCAAAGGAGACTTTATTTATAGCAAGTGTTCTTAAATTTTTTTACAAGAAAAATATATTCATGTGTTACTTGGGAAATTAGAAATAAAATTTTAAGATACTGAAATGATCATTACCTCAAAAGCTGTTTTGTAGACTACACTGTTGAATAGCCTGAGCTGTGCTGATGGGGTGTTTACACAGGTCTCCCCCACAAGTTTGGCCAAGCTTGGTGGGGAATGAGGGGAACCCCAACTCGAAGGGCACGCAACCAAAGAAGCCCCTGGTTAATTCTGCAGCCAAAGCACGACCTGGAGGCGGTGACATGCCTCACTTAGGGCTTCCCTGGCTGCCAGAGATATGAACTTAGGCACCTGCAGCTGTTCGTCATGCCCTTCTCTTGGCTCTTGTGGTCCCACAGGCCCACCATCCCACCTAGAGGACTCTGGTCAGCAACAGCCCCTTTGCGGATAGGTTTTGATCCTGGTGGAGCTCACCAGGCCTTGTCTTTCAGTTGGGACGTGTACTTACACCACTTGTTGAAGAGTGACCCCAGCAAACTATGACAGCCCTGGGACTGGACTACTCACTGCAGGATCCTCAGGGCCAAGCAGGAAGTCTGATACACCATAAGTCCAGTGCAGTAATAGATAAACCCTAGGGAAGGGAGGAGCCTTTAACCTCAAGTTTAAGTATAACTACCACAGAACAAAGAATAGTCATATTGGTTGACTATTAAAACAGTCTTATAAAATATTTTTTGCCCCTCCTTAAAAGATTTGGAGCCATAAAAACCAATCAATATACATCACCACACAACATATGTACAGCAAACTTACATCTTTTTCATTATGCATGTTAGGAAGAGAGAGAGAGAGAGAGAGAGAGACATTTCTAGCTAATGACGAGAGACAATTTAAATAGTGCTGCAAACAAAACAAAACAAGCATAAGCCCCAAAATGAGTGTGAAAGGAAAGATGAGAATATGGAGTTTCCTTGGGAGTTCTGATGCTTGCAAGGTTCTCATTGCATGAACATCTCCTCACCATGAATAAAGACATATATTAATATATTTTTGATACGATAAGGCCTGTGAGCTGAGGCTGGCAATTTTGGGTCTAAACAAACCATTTATGTGGTTCTTGAGACACTTAAAGGATGTTCAAGGACATTTTTGTCCCCATGCAATTTCCACCTTGTGTCCCAACTTTAGAACCTTCCCAGTGTATGATGCACTGCTCCCATATCAGCAGATTTTGGGTTTGGGCAATCGGCCTAGAATTCCAACCAGGAGTGTCTGTGACTAAAGACTTTGTCATAAGCATGCTGCTCTACAGGAGGGTTCCCAAGCACACGTCTGAGGCTGGTGTCACAGTTGAGGGAAGCCAGCCCAACTCTGCAATGCTGCCCAGCTGAGTGGGCCCCAGGAGCCCAGCATTCCCCATCCTGCCTGTGTGTGTGTTTATGGGCTTAGGAACAACACTGCCCTAACAGTCAGTTTCACTCAAAGCAACAGCACAAAGTGCCTTTCAGTACTTGCCTTCGGCGCTACCCGTTATAATCCTATAAAACGGTTCACAGCCGGGCAGTGTTTCTTGCTAGCCAGAAGCCTGGAGATTGGAATAAAGAAGTCTGTTCTACATTTCCAGGAATGGTGCCAAGAGCCGGGCCTGCATTCTCGCCTGGGCTTAGTGGGGCTCATTTGTGCCACTGGTGGAGTGATGGGTCTCCACACACACAAGCCCACCACTGGTTATTAGCTCCTTTTAGATGAGCAGATAACCAGGCATGGCTGGAAGACCATCAGTCAACTCCTCAAATCTACTGCCATTACTGTGAGCAGAACAGGCCTGGCATGAGGCTAAAACTTTAGAAATTAGAGTGGTTGTGACAATATTCTCAGCCAATGGGACAATACTCTGTCCTGCTGACAATTGACAATACACTTAACATCAGGGTTAGTGTGTTATTCTTCTTAAAGTGTCATTCATTCATTTATTCATTTATTAATTCATCAATACATATGAGTGTTTATTATAGATCAGGTGATCAACTAGCTACATTTCTCCCCTCTTCTCCACCCATTGCTGAACCTCTATGCCAGGAAGGTGTATAATATACACCTGCACAAGGAACATAATTGACTTTAAAACATGGCCTTTCAACTGTAGTCTCTAGAGGGAGGTATGCATTTGCAGAAGGAGCTCAAGTGACAGTAGCCAATCCTTGGAATCCTGGCCTTCAGACACATGCAACTCCATCTGCTTTCTTGGCATCGGTAGCCATATCTTCTACTCCTGCTAATCTAACACAACTGTGTAGATACATGTTGGACACACAGAGTATCAACACCTCTCCCCTCCACTTCCATTTGGGCAACATTCCCAATTAATGACCAAGCACCCTCTCCTCTTTGCAACTTCAGTCTTGATGCGATAGGGAAGTTAAAAGCTGGAGAAGTGCTGGCAGTGAATTCTGAAAGATTAGGACTATGATTACTGCCAGGAAAAAAATGGCACAAATGAAGAAAGATAATATCTAAAATTTTATCAATATTATTATTCTCCCTCTGCCTGGGAATATGTCCGCTGGCTCCAAGCTAGATCTGTGAAAACATATCCCTAGATATTCTAAAGCATTCTCTTAAAGATTTTGTTTTCTGAAACAAGTCTGAAAAACCAGTTAAGTGATAGAAACTTTCTCTTTCTCCCAGGACTGAGCTAATCCTGTGGATTGTTAACTATAATGCAAGAATAATCAAGACTTTATGTTTGGAGAAAAAAAAAGAATGAATATCTATCTTGCCCTGATATGCCAAAGGCAGAGGCATTCCCTAGTCTCTGGTTCATTACAGCAGCGATTCTCAACTAGGGGTGATTTTGCCCCCCGAGGTGACGTTTGGCAATGTCTGGGTACATTTTTCATTGTCATAGGGGCAGGGTGCTAGTGGGATCTGATGGGCAGAGAGAGGCCCAGGATGCTAGTAAACATCCTATAATGCATAGGACAGCCTTCTACAACAAACAATTAATAGTTCCAAAATGCCAATAATTCCATTGTCAAGAAACCCCACATTAAGGAGAACTGAAATACGGCATCTGTGTCAGGACAATCTGTTAGTTTTGACCTCAAGGATATTTTCACTTTAGACCTTTATCAATGACTGATGTCAAATGTTAGTTTAGGCATGGGGGCGGGGGGCGGACCCTGAGTGCCAAGAAGCCTTGGAATATTGATAAGCCTAGAATCTTTCCCTGATGCCCAAACCTGACCCTTAACTGAATAACAGATTTCATAAAACATGAAAAGGACAAGAGAATAAAGAAGAATATGGGAGCAAAGTGGGGTGGGGGTGAGGACAGAAAATCTTAAACTGCTTCAGATATGAAAATGTATTTCAAAGTTTCATTGAAAGATAATACTTACAGAAGAAATTGGGGAGGGGGACAAAATGTTTCAAAGCTTGGTCTTTCTCAAGACAACTTGTACCACCACATTTGTTTTTGAGGGGCAGATATACAAAGTCAGTGATGAAATAAAAACCCCAAAGCGTTCAATTTACTGTCTTTTTGATACATACTATTCCTGGCTGCACCATAAGGTTGCTAATGTGTGATCAGAAACCTGTCTTCACTCAGATTGTGCAATAAGAATCCTGACCCTCTCCAATTTTAGCTGATTACTCTTACCAGGCTTATTTTCCTCAGAGAATTTAAGTCAGACCTGAGAACACTTTCTGTACACTATGAGAGGGTTTTTGAGCTTTATGGATAGTTCGCATTCATTTGAGAATATTTTGTATCATTTGACCAAGAATTCAATAAATTTGTTATATTCTAAAACTATTTACCCTCCTTAGACTATAGCTAATGTATGTGTTATGTCAGGTTTTTTTTTTTTTAATATACTAACCATTGCATGGAGAAATTAGAAATAAAAAAATGTATAAATTCTAGCTTTGGATAGTGGAAGTTTTTTTTCTCTTCAGTCGACTACAGTCTCAGCAATCAAAATACCATATTTCATCAAACCAAAGATGCCAAAGACTGTAATTATCTTATGTACTATCAGGAAGGAAAATAACGTTGCTAATGAAGTTTAAACACACAATCAATTGTAAGATACATACCAATTCTAGAGAGGTTAAAATGTAGGGGAAGTGTACATGACAATGAAATATAGCAGTATTCATCTCATCTGGCTGGGATTTGAAAACCCATACATTTATAGAAACATGATTTCTGGGGAATCATGAACAATAATTCCAGGAACCATCTGGACCCTACTTTGGACCTACTGAATTGGAATCTTTAGCAGTGGACTCCAGAAATTTGGGTTAGAATTATCAGCAAGCTCAATTTTATACCTGAGCCCCCTCCTTCGGAAACACTTTGTCCACAGATCCTCAGGCCAGAGGTACCCATGGGTAATTAGCCCAATGGTTGTATCATCGAAATCCAAAATGGGCATACAGAGCTGCTTATTTGTCCATCCAGCACCGATGAACTCTTATGTGCTAGACAGCCCACTATATGTGTATAGGTGCACCAAGGAGACAATGAAGATATGCAAGTCAACACTCCCAGTAAGCTACCAACTAAGCCACGCACCAGGAGATGTGTTCTGGCTCTTGGGACTTGATTTACAATCTAGTATCCAGAGGTCCAAATTGAAAACATGCTTATCTTCATAGCCAGGGGACATGACTACATTTAAGTTTTTAAAAAATTAGCTGTAACAGTAGAGAATGGGGAGGCAGGGAAGGGGATAATATGTATAGAAGATCTTAATTACAGAGCAAGTTCAACCAGCAGAAATAGATTCCTGGCAAACACGTGCCCAACTCTTCTGGTGGGAGCAGAAGTTGGCTAGTGTATGCTAGAAAGCGGTCCATTAGCTGAAAGTGTTCTTTCAGCCATAGGCATCCTACAACAATACAAAAAGGTTAGGGGGTGCAGGTTTACTGAGTGCTTTGGTTCAGAGGGAGCTAAGTTACGGGAGCTTCTGCTGTGTTTAAATTTTTCCATCTCACATCCAAAACCATGCTCAGCACACGCAGGTCTCATGTGCCCAGAATTCTGACTGACTGAACCAAAAGCCTTGGCGATGGAGGGTTGAACAAAAGCATCAGCTTCTGGTTCACCAACTTTTATCACTGTGTGATTGTTGAGTTCTTTGGCATGACAAGATCAACCACCAGGTAGTTTCCTGGCTAATTCCTCTCACCCAAGGCTGCCCTTGATCCCCAGGCTAGGCGAATCCTTGCTTTGTGGCCCCACAGTGCTGAGTACCTCTCCTTCCCTAGTACTCATCTGGCTCAGAATGACTGATTCAATGTGCCCAACAGCAAGCTATCAGGACATAGGGATCATATCTATCTTGCTCACCACAGTGGCTCCAGGTCCTTCTAGCACGCTGGCACGTGGTAGAGGGTCCATAGTTGTTGAAATGAAAATTAAATTGAAATGGAGCTAATCAGTGAACAGCTCATAAAGGAGGTAAATCCAGAGAAGTATTTTGTAACAAGACACAAAAGTTTCTGAGATGGGACCAAGAAATCATATGCAGAATACCACAGTAGGCTGTTAAAAGAAATTTTGAAAAGTAGACATGGGGACCCTAATGTTTAGCTTCATGAAGAGTCCAAAACTCACCAAAAGCACTTTGCGAGATGGCTCGTGCAGTGTAAGGCTGTGGGGCCTCTTAGATTATTACTGAGAGCTTTTGGTTCCCTCCAGCTTTTCACACACACACACACACACACACACACACACACACACACACATACACAGCAGTAACACTAATTTCTGAACAAGGCAGACTCGTCAGGGAGACTGAAACTATGGTGGCAAAGGGATGTCGAATAGTTAGTTTTCTGAGACTGCTTATAACATGCTCATCTGCCCTTTTCCTTCCCTCCAAAGGAACTTTCTTTTCTTTCTCTAAGTTTTTGATTCCAGGTTAAACTCTATAAATTTTTTTCTTTTCAAATTGCAACACTCATACTTAGTGCTATTTATACTGAAACTATATGTTTTTTTGAGTTGGGCACAGAGGGACTATCTTTTAAGGGGGAGGGGAAATTATTGCCTGGGTGTTTCTGCAAGATTAAATATGCTACTAATCTAAAGCGTCCAGACTGATGTGAAATTATGGACCCAAGACTTTTTAATCCAAGAAAACTTTCCTGCTACTGCTCTACCAAGGAAGGACCATGCTGTCTGTCCTCACCTAGAGTCTTACATGATATGCTTTGAGAGCTCATTCTGGTCTAGACACAGTACATGGTGAACAAAACTCATTCGTCAGTGAGTGGAAGGGAGGAAGAATGTAAGAGAAAATTAAAATTGTAAGCCAACGTCATGTGGCTTCCTCCTTGAACTTTAATAACCCCATGCTGCCTGCAGGCTCAGAAAAACAAATGCAATGTGTAGGTACAAGGATTGCTCTGGTGCCAGGAAAATGCAATAAGACATAACTTTTACAAGGTAAGCAATGAATAAATGCCTTGCAGGGACAAAAAGCTTTTAACATATCTGAAGTTGGCAGCCAGATGCCTGAAATGTTAGTTCAGTGCATCCAAAATGCACAATAGATAGGACCACCTTCTTTAAGATGAAATCATATTTTCGGGTAAACAATAGCTGGGGAGTCTGGGTTTTCATTATAGAAGGAAGGATGGGAATTAGATTAGTATTTTCTTTGCCATTGCAAGAACCATTTTAATGCCTGTTAGTGTTTTTCCACATTTGGGCAAATTTTCTAGAATGTTTTTAAAGGGAAACATTCCACAGGCTACCTTGGTTTCCTAAAGAGCTATCTTTCTCCCTCGGTTGAGAGGAAATCTTATTCTGTCCTACGGCATTCTTGAGAAGATGTGAAACTACAGCTCTTCATTTGGATTGTGCTGTTATGAAACGCAGTTTGGGGTGTCTTGTTAGGCTTTACCTCAGAAATGTTAACGGAAATGCCTGTTACCAATACTCAAAAAAAATTAAATTAAATTAGAAAGAAAGAAAGAAAGAAAGAAAGAAAGAAAGAAAGAAAGAAAGAAAGAAAGAAAGAAAGAAGGAAAGAAAAGAAAATGATGTTGGCAGAGCTCAAAAACCAAAAGGATCAGCACTTTGCTTCAGTTTCCTGTTCATAAAACTTTATAAAAACAACCCACCCATTAAAGAAAAAAAAGCCTACAACAATAGCTCATTACTCTTTTCCTAAACGCTTGCCTCATACCACTCTGAAATTAGGTGCCATCATATTTCCTGAGCTATGGGCTCCACACACCACATCCCTTTCCTCCCTTCCTCGCCCCTAGACCACCTGGCATCGTTCCTGAATTTAGACACTTCTCCAGTTTATGAGCTCAGCAGAGAGAGGCCAGCATTCTCCTGCCTACCTGTACAGGAGGCCAAGCATCTGTACCAACTGGAAGCAGGAATTATGGAGGCTTCCTTCCCTCAAATTAATTTTCATTTCCTAGAGAAACTTAAATATGGAAGGTGCAAAGTTACAAAGTAAAAAATGTACCTACAACCTGCTCCAATAAACTGAAAAATATAATAAATGCACTGCTTTGTGACATTAAATTTTGAAGGATATCCCTTCTACTCTGGCTTTAAAGTAAAACTTTATGGAATATTCAACACACCATCCTTCATTTCCTGGTAGAACACAGGAGAATACAAACTCTAGAATGAGAAGCCTGAATGCAAATATCAAGTTTTCCACTTTTCTATCTATATGACTTTGGACAATTGATTTAACGTACCAAACCTCAGTTAAATCATCTGTAAAATGGGGATATGAGAGTTCGCTTTAAGAAGATAAAGCATATGAATAGTTTAATAAGATATGCATATGTCAGCATTCTAGGTACAAGGTTAGCACATAATCCATATTGTTATTAGCTTTTTGTTATAGAAATCATCCCACTCCCTTTTTTCTCAATGAATGAGAGACGAAATGATTGGCTATGGAAATTCTTTTCCACCCTCTTTGCTTCCTAAGGGATTAATTCTTAAACCCACAATTTCAAATATTGATTTACCTATTGGACATATACAATAGAAGCAGCACAGTACCTAAATATGAAGACATAGGGTCTAATCCTGGATCCACTGCTGAATTTGCTGTATGACCTTGGGCAAGTCAATTAAACTCTTTAAGGTGCGGTTTCTTGAACTATAAGGAGATCTAAACTTTAATGCTTATCTTCCATGGTTCTATAAAATAGCAAAGACTGAAGTGTGTATGAAATATTGTCTTATTTTCTGTATTTTATTTCAGGGAAGAAAATTAAAATGATAATATCATTTACTGATGAAAGCATCCTTGTCTAAAATCAGCATATTCTGTATAGGCAAGTCCATATTTTGGGTTGGTTTGGTATGGTCCTATTTTATAAGGGCTCATCAGAAAATTAGCTCGATGTCCTCATTTGTCAGAAAGTGCATAAGCATATAGATTCCTTTAAGATCAAATGGCCAAGAAAAATAGGTTGAAACAGGTAAAATCAACTGTGAGTAAAGAAATACTAAAGGGAAAATGGAGTTAGACTACAAATAGGATGGAAATGGTCTAAAATATACCACTGTCACTTAAAAATAGGTACTTGGCCACATGGTGCCTGTGTTATTTGTATGACAACATTTGGTTCCTACTGTGTCTTCTTCCTACAGGCCTGTTATGACTATGAGAGCTGTCTGTTCCTTCAGTGACCAAGTCTTGCTGCCTTGTGGATTTTCCCAGTCATAACTTCCTTTCTGCCTCAGGTAGGCTGCTTACGTCCAAGTGGCAGGATCATGGCCATTTCTGTTCTGAATGCAACACATAGATGGCTCTGGCACTTGATGCTGAGCACCAGGAGCTTCTCAAAGCTGAGGTCCCTGTGCACCAAAGCCAAACTGCTGCTGCAAAATTTACATTGATGTCACACATTTCTAAAATCAGAACTAAAGACAAAGAATAACAAATGAAACTAGAATTAGTCAACAGATCATAAGCTTCATTATTCTTTAATCTCTGTGTCTTCCTTTTGACTATAAGCTCCCTAAGGGCAAGAATCATGATTTTTTTTTCATAGATATATCCCCACTGCTAAAAGATGTGTGACAAGTGACAGAAGCTCAACAAATGATGACCATAGCTAACATTCTGAGGGTTTGCTAATTGCAGACACTGTTCTTTTACTTTACATGACATACCTCAGGTAATTCGCACAACAATCCAATGAGGTGGGTACTTCTATAAAGGAGGAAACCGAGGCACAGGGATCTGAGATAATTTGCCCAAAGCTACAGAGCTGGTAAGTGGCAGAGTTGGGTGCAAAAGCAAGTACTTTGCTTTCAGAGCCATGGTTCCAATTATGAAGTGGAACATCAATTATTTGCAGGCTATTTGCAACTTAACAGGTATCCCAAAGCTGGAGACTATGATGCTGAAGGTCAAGGAATCAAGCCTATTAGATATGATTGAAAGAACATCCAACAAGAGTCAGGAGACCAAGAGAACTGGGTTCAACTTTTAGCTCTAGACTCCTACACCTACTATGGTCAAGTTCTGTGACCTCTTTACTTACCAGTTTCCCCTGCTGGTTAATAAGGGGTTGAATAGTCATGCAGTTCCCTGACAATTGTAAATCACAAGTGCTAGAGTCATGCACTCTTACATCCCAAATCGCAGGTCACAAGTATTCTCCTCCATTTTTCAATGAAGAAGAGCTACCAAAATATTCTCAACAATCAAGCAAGTTACTCAATCTCACAGAGCCTCAAGGGCTCATCTACAATTAGGACCTACATTTAAAGGTGAAGTAAAGATTATAGAGAAGCTAGGTAAGGGGATGACACATAGTAGTAATTTCATAAACAGTAGCTAGATTTATTATGGTCCCAAAGAGAGCTGAGAGGTATGTCCAGGGAGAAAAATATCTCCTCAAAGCCCAGGAACCAACTAACCAATCTAAAAGACAGCACTGAAACGAAGATGTTTAAATAACTTCTAAGAGTAGAGTACATGTTTGCCACATCCTCGGAACAAAAATTATATTGGATTCTCTTTCAAAAGTAGAGTAATTGAGTTATGTTTGGATAAAACAAAAAAGAAACTGTTGTGATTTGGGGAGTTCACATGTGAGTACTGAAATGCTTGAAAATGTTAGGTGCCATTGATTGGCTACGAGCACATGACATGTATTATTTTACTGGGTCCTCACAACCCACTGAAGAGGGTGCTTTCCCTGTTTTATAGATGAGGGCACAGAGTCTCAGAAAGTTTAAGTAATGTGCTCAAGGTCACACAACTACTAAATAGCCACACCAGAGCTGAGTCGACCCAGAACTCTGATGGTCTAAACCACGCAGCTAACTGAGCCCTCCCCAAGGACAGAGTGTCGTTGGCCTCAGCGTGCCCCAGATCCAAAGGGAAACAGCCCCTTGTCTAGCCTATGGGCAGGTGGCTTTATATGTGGGATGTGTGTGGGTGCAAGAGGCCTTGGGCTTTAGTCCTTGTTTACCCCCAGACTCCTAGAAGCTATGGACAAATCACTTGACTTTCTTGGTTTCTGTTTTGATCAAACAGAATGTACTGGATTCGAGTTTTTCAATCCAAGTCTTGGGGAACATTAACCACTTACATTTTATACGCAGGAGTTACAGATAAAAGAACCAAGATGGGAATGACTGACCTTCTATCATGATATCCTAGTTGGGAAAAGTAGTGGAATACGTTTGCTAGTAAACACAGAGTGGGGTGACTCCTCAATTCCCTTTCATCTCGAGAATTCTGAAATTCTACTGAATTTATAAATAGAGGAAAAGAAAGGGGAAGAGAGGCACTCACAGGAATCAGGAGGGAAGTGGCAAGGGGTTCATCTTGAAGCTGTGTTTACATAGCAACCACAGTGTACATACTTAGCTTGGAAGCTTATTTGGGATGGTTTGGTGGAGGGGGAGCTGATAGAGATGATGGGGAGGGAAGTTAAATCCCTTCCCTTAAAATGACCACGATGGCACACAGCAAGCACTCAATAGATGCTGACAGAACTGACTTCAAAGGAAAACAGACCTGGATCAAATTGATAGACGCTGAGCTGCTACAGAAGATGTATGAATATGTAAAAAATGCTAACAATTTATTTTGTTCCCAGCCACCCACTCTGCCAGAAGCCATTTTCAAACTTTAGATTCTTTTTCATTTCTGAGAATGAGCACACTTCTCCCAGCAGGATAACCACAGGTAACCCCTCCCCTTTGCCTCCATCCCACACACTTGGAATGTGAACAAAGATGAGCAGTATGGGAGCTAAAGAATTCCTATTTTCATTTGTATCTTTGCCCAGGGTAGTGACAGATATTGTTTCATGAGTTTCCAGCTTAGCTTTAGAGCTCAAAGGATAAAGTGCTTCTACAAGAAAGAAAAAGGAGAAAGGAGAGAACATAAGAGAAAAAAAAAAATTTAAACATACACACATACATATATTTTAATTCAAATAGCAGAGTCTTTTTTTCCCAGGAAAGGTGACAGTGTGCTACAGCCTCAGTCAAACCTGCCAGAGTCTCCATCTGGAGATACCAGGAGTGACAATAACCTCAAGGCACTCTTTTTGTATTTTTTTTTTCTAAAAACAAGATTTCAGAGTCATCTCAGGTCTTATGACTCCCAGCTGATGTTTCTTGCATGAAATCAGGTTGCCTCACAAGCCATGTTACCATCCATGAAAAAAGGTTGGCCCATAAGTTCCCCATAAGTATTCATTGAATAAATTAAAGAAAAAGAAAGAAAAAAGGCTCAAAAGATATGTACTGAAGGCTACTAATATGAATGGATGGATTGGCTGATATTTAAAAGTTTTGTTTATCTTTGAACTCATGTCCAGAATAATCCCTCACTGATCCTTCTCTACCTTTTCAAATATCACCAATTATTCAAATCCTAGACCAAGGTTTTTTCTTTTTTTCTGAAAAGCCTTCCCAATCAACCCTGCCCACAGGAGATTGTTCCTTCTTTTCAGTTCTAACAACTCTTATTACTACCAGTAATTAATCATATTTTGCCAAGTGACAACTTTTGAAATTACTCAATATTCTAGAACTCCTGGAGAGCAGGACCCTTCCATACCTATCTCTGGATCCATTCTTAGACCATTGGAGCTAAAAAAAGAATGACCTCCAGAGCAATGACTAATTATAGCTAGAGTATTTTTAAGCTAATATAATCAGTTGATCCTATATTCAACTTCTTTCAACTAGTTTAAATGGTCAATTGAATCTTTGTTTTCTTACTGCCTGGGGAGGCTGGTAATTGGTAAACTGGTCAACTGCATAAGGCTCTACCTAGGGAAGAACTGTAAGGATGTATTGTCCCCTCAAAATACCCCATTAAAATTAAGGAAGATACTTATTGAACCTCCAGATCTATTCATCAGTTTACAGAACACAGGAGGATAGGGGAAAAGTTAAGCCACACCATGAGAAAACAACTCCCAAATCCAGGATAGAAAACATTCGACAAGACAAATGACCTGGTTTCTCCAACAAATCAACAGGATGGGGGTGTGGGGAGAGAGGGAGATGGAAATTTTACAGAATATCAGCTGTAAGAAATGGGTGGAGCATGTTGAGATCCTGATTCAAACAGGCCAACTGTACAAGGACCTCTTTGAGACAAATTAGCAAGAATTCCTTAAATATCACCTAAAATGCAGTCCAAAGGCAAATTCAAATTTGGGGAAATTTGACTTTGAACTGAATATTAGATGATACTAAGAAATTCTTTGTAGTCTTGTTAAGTATGATAAGATGTGATGGTTATGTAAAAAATTAAATGCCCTAATCAGGAAGAGATGTATACCAAGTACTAATGAACAAAAAGATATAATGACTGAGGTTTGCTTAAAGTTTTCCTAAAAAGTGTGGTAAGATTGGGAAGAGGTTAACCATTGTTGATATGGATGCTGGGTGAGCAGAGGTGCTAATTATACTATTCTTTCTACTTCTCTAATGTGGGCAGATCACAAGGTATCATGTTTAACACACTAAGTTGCCTAACTTAGAAAATTAAATTTCCCTGGTGAGGGTATAATGAAAATGGCATATTTAGAATTGTTGATGACTACAGCAAAAACTACTGTAACATCGAGATGTCAGTATATACCAAGAGCAATATTAATATGCAAATGTTTCAGCCCAGTATTCATTCCTACATGTATGAATTTACCAAATGAAAATAATCCAAAAGAAAATATTTTCAGTGCATTGTCATTTAATAGTGATGAATTAGAAATAATAACAGATTAGCTACTAAATATGGAGAATACACTATGTTAATGCCTTAGGTACATTATTCTCCTCTAAACAACCCTTTGAGGAAAATGTTATCATTTTCTTAGCAAGTCCTTAAAATGGTACAGCTACAAAGTGGCAGAGCAAGAAATCTGGGTCAGGCTGGCTCAAGGCTCTGCACTAAGTTCCCTGAGTCAGGTGACAGGAGATATTTAATTAAATTACAGGACGGCCACTGATGAACACTGTGTAAATATTAACAAGGATACTTATGAAGTCAAGCAGCATGAAAAATGAGAAGTTAAAAAGGCAGTAAGAAAACTGATTGGGCACCTATGCAATCTGTATATATGTGGACAAACTTGGCAGAGAAAATGGGCAAAATGAAAATCATGGTTGTATCAGAAGGGTGGTCTCCCAATTACATTCATGTGGTTATGTTATTTTTATAATGAAAAACTAAAGGGGAGGTTATTGAATTGAAGTGTGTGACAACAGCTGATGGAACCAAGGCATTTTGGTAGTGGTGTTTCTATAAATATTGTAAACTATCAGTTTCTTCAAGCAAGTTTTTTTCTTCTTTGGAAGCCTACCGAAACTAAAGAAAGAAATATCCTTTTTTTTCCTCCCCCAAATATCTTTCCAGTGAGCTCTGAGAGAAATTCACCTACTTTGATCAGGAAGCAAGAATTACCCTCCCCTCCCCCCAGTTTCCTCTTGTAGCAAAGGCTGAGTAAAATAGTACAGTATAAGGTGGATGTCTTAAACATACCCCAAGAGAGAAAAAGACAACAGCTTAAATGAGTCTACAAAGGATTGTTTTATGATTGAGGTTCCCTCTGAGTCTTGTGAAATGCTCTTGGCAGATCTTTTGTTATTAGCATGACTGAGAAAAGCTCCAGAAAGCAGGAGATCCAGTTCTCCATCTTATTATGGTCCAGCCTGGGCACATGCTAACTGCATTTCCAGACTGCTAATCGCCTCAAACTCCCACCCAAGGCTCAGCATCCTGGACTCACCCTCCTCCTCCTCCTCCTCACCTTCCCCTGATAGACACATCTGACAGGCTCCCAGAGACAAGTTCACTATGAGATTACATACATGGAAGTGCTTTGGAATCTATGAGATGCTCTACAGATGGGAGGTTACCCTGATTAAAAATCTGATATGTGCCTTTGTGTATTTCTTTGGGCATAAATGAATTCCAGAGAAGTTCTTTGGGAAGGGAAAAACACAACTAACTAGATCTCAGGTTATTTTAACTGCTAGAACCAGAGTTGCCATAAATAAGCAACTTTTAAGACAAAGCTTCTGTAGCTGCCATGCTGATCATTATCACCTGAAAAAGGCACTAATCTGTGAGCCACACCACATGACCATTTGTGACTCTATGTGATATTCATTAGTACCTGTCACCAAGATAATAGCTTAATCTTGAATGGAGGAAGCAGGAATATTTTCTAGAAAGCCTTGCAAGAGATTCCCCTTAAAAATGCTAAAAAAAGAGAAAAGATCTTGAAAAAGAAGAAAAACAGTACAAGACAGACAGTGGGAAGAGAAGATTGAACTAAAGCCATGGACCCTGCAGGGAATTAGTGTAATTTTTGTTGAAGATTATGGGAAAGCTACTATTTCAAAGCCTCTGGACATCAGAGGAAAAAACACAAAAGATAGTTTGCTGAACAGACAGCTTTTAACAATTCAAGTTCAAACAAACAGAATTCCAGGAATTAGGAAGAGAGGAAATTGCAAGGTGCTTTGCAAACCACTGCAAAGAAAAGGATGTTTAACTACTAAATGTCAGTGATAAAAATGGAGATCTTGTTGTGGTAGAGTTTATTTTGGTAGGGGAAGGAGTGAGGATAAGAAATAACAATAGTAAATAATAATAGTAATAGTAAAAATACTATTGTATTACTGGCAGCTGGCCTCTGGACCACTTATTAGGGATAACACTGCTGACTATTTTGTAAGCATCGTCTCCTTTAATCCCCATGACAGTCCTGTGAGCTCAGACCTACTAATGACCCCCTTTTATAGATGAGGAACCTGAGGCACAGACAGGTTCCACAACTTCTTCGAGGAATGAAGAAACCCTATGGTGTGACAAGGTCAGGGATAGACAGACAGCTAATTACTAAGTACTGTTGGGAATACAGACACTGGAATCCAGCTGCCTGTCGAATTCCGACTCCACTACTTCTTCACTCTGGGATCCTGGATGAGTGACTCTTTCTGAGGCTCAGCATCCTAACCTATAAATGGCATTGGGAAGAGTGCGCATGCCTACTGTAGGAACTGAATGAGATGACACGTGGGAGGCATGAGGCACAGACCTGGACACCATGTTAGCTACTGCTCTTGGCACAAAATGCTGAAGCAGCCAGACCACTTCATCTACAAAGACCCCTCACTTCATGCCACATTCTTCAGAAGCTATAGATTTGATTATTCAGGTGTGGAATGAGTAAATGACATTTGCAAAAGCACCAAATTAAGAATCTTGCCCAATTTAAGACCTCATACTTTCCCCAAACCATAGTCAGTGGTTGAAAAGAGGTTAACAATATCTGGGTATGCTTTTTTCTATTGGGTTTTGGTATTTGACAAATGCTGATGACACGATGGTAGCTTTTCTGAAAAACTAGTATCTCAGAAATCCATCATTAGTAATAGAAAGACAGCAATATTTTCTGTTTGTTCAGTTTTATTTTGTAATCCTGGTGAGGACTGACAAGCTATTATTGGTCTTCACCATCGCATGACAGTGACCAGTGAGCCTTCATTTTTATAGGCTTAACCAAATCCAACTGCTCCAGTCATGACTTTCATCGCTATGCTCTTGGCACCTGAAGTCGATTCTTTAAAAGCTTTGAGAACAAGAAGTTCATGCTGCAGAGCACTCTGGGGTTTTGACTCAACATGGTCCCTCCCTCTTCTAATAACAGTTCTCCCATTTTCTTTAGAGAAACTGCCCGAGCTCTCTCAGTGCTTGTGGTTTCAATGAGACTGAGCCCACTGTCAGTCTCCTTGGAAGTACATGTGACTCAGGACTGGCCAATCAGCAATACCCTCTTTTTTGGTCACAGCCTTTGGTTCAGGAAAGGGCATGAGAACCAGGCTTGGGATTTTTGCAGGAAGAACTGGGCAAGAAAGCACCTGTAAATTAGAAGTAGGTAAGCTTAGAGCTCTTGGTGGCCATATTTCTACCAGGAGGGAGAACATTTCTGAGAATGGAGACAACAAAAAGAAATAAAAACTGAGAAGTGAAGAAAAAGAGAAAGTCCTGAGGAAAAGGAGCACTTAGAACCAGCCATGCCTGAAACCAGTGACTCTCGGACTTTTCTATTATATGAGTATAAATTCCCTCTTTGCTCAAAGGAATTTGAGTTGTGTTTCTGTCACTTGCAACCAGAAGTTTTCATTCAAATACATACAAAAATGTACTTGCCTTCTTACTCCCTTGCATTATTCAGGATTTACATTACATATCTAAGTCTTGTTACCCTCAATGAGAGTGTAAGTTTTCTGAAACTAGGAGACAAGTGTGATGCTGCTGATAAAATGATAAAATAACATTCTTTTTTTTTCCTTTTTGGCCAAAATCAAATAGAGGATGGCTGAGGAATCATTTTATAACAATGCCAAACAGAAGAAAGTAGAAAAACAGGATGTTTCACAGGTGTGCTTTTGGAAGCTGATGGCATGAGAAATCAGGGATCTCATGAGTATCCAAAGCTATCTCCAAAAGTTTCACTTGTCTGCTTACCTACTGCTGAGCCTCCCACCATCCTGCACTTGACCATCTCAGCAGACAGGAAAACCCTTACCAAAGCTTCAGGCTAGAGGTCTAATTAGAACCATGAACAACTTCCTACTTATCACTTATAAACTATTATATCTGCTTTTATTCTTAAAGGAAGATCCACTACCCCGAATACTCTTCCTACACAAGCTCTAACCATGTTTGGATAGGGTAATTTGTTTTAAAGTGTTTTTGATTTTTTTTTTTTTACCAACCAATATTTCACATTGTATACCAGGATAAACTTCAAATGGATCAAAGGTTTAAACATAAATGTGAAAAAAATAAAAGTACTAGAAGAAGATAGGAAAATTCCCTGGTATAGGGAAGGCTTTTCTGATCATGACTCAAAGTCCAGAAGAAAAGAAAACATTAATAGATCTTTTCATCACAAAATAGAAAACATAAAATTAAAACCCTATCTTCATGGCAAACAGAACAACAAAAACATCATAACCAAAGTCAAAAGAAAAACAACAAACTAAGAAAATATATTTGCAAGTCATATCAGAAAGCTCTAATCTCCATATATATGAAGACCTCCTAGAAATCAAGAAGCCAAAGACCAACGACCATCTCTGTATGACTGTGTGTTTGATTAGTATGAAAACATCTACAAGAAGCAAAGCCACTTATTTTGCATGAGTGTTTGAAGGACGAGTAGAGTAAGAGCATACACTTAGTGGTCCAGATTCAAATCTCAGTTTTGTCACTTTCTGGTTGTGACTTGGTCAAGCCATTTCACCTGCATAAGTCTCATTTTTTCCTCTCTGTAAAATGGGGATTATAGTACCTACCTTGTACTGCCATTGTGAGGATTAAACAGATGGATTACACTCAGTGACTACCTATCTCATGGTTAGTACTCAATAAATGTTTGTTGCTAGTATTCAAGTAGAGATTTAAAAATTAAGAACATAACCTAACCTCAGGATCTTTCAGATATTCAGAATGTAAGGTCCATGTAAAGTATAACTAACAAAACAAACATCAACATTGTTATAATTTAATAAGATCCCACTCATCTATCTTACAAATATGGTTGTATTTACAACAACCATGACTATTTCTCTTTTACAGATGAGGAAACTGAGACTCAGAGGGATTAAATGACTTGCATAAGGTGGCAGCTACTAATTGGTAAAACAGATTTAACTCCAGGTATGACTGGCTCCAAAAGCTGGGTGTTTGTTTTATATACCACTCCATCTCTCCTTAATTTAAAAGCTAAAAAACAAGTTGTCCAACTAATTGGTTGCAGAAAAAGATATCCAGAGCCCCTGAAGTTATAAAAATCCCAGCCTTTAGTTATAAGAATGGACTCTGGTCCAGAAGTAAAAATTGCTATCTGGCTATCTGTGGGAGCTTGCTTCTGAGTGTGGGGGGGAGAAGGCCTCGACTGGGTTTTAGCAGATCTTTATCATGTGTTGCTACTAATCTTCCTTTTTACTGCTCACAAGACATAAAGGATAAAGAGATCCCTTCTGTGGTTGTGGGTGGAGGGGCACGCACACTGCCGTTTCTTTGAGATAGACTTCTACATGGCACAAATGCTCTCTGCCCAGGATTTATGAAGGACACGTCTGCAGCCAGCAGTGAATGTGGCCTCTCATGCAGTGTGTCTGGGCCCCAAGTGAATGTACAACTGGGGGCTTTTCTCATGTCCCAGAAGCTGATCCTCTGGTTCCAGGAGCCTGACTATCCAAGACATGACTAGGACAATAACACCCACATTTAGCCCAGGTTATTCAAAGTCCATAGCTGGAATACTTAGGGAGCTCTAGCTATACCTCAAGCCCTACAGCTGAAACAAGGAGACCCTTGTTTCATGGAGAAATGAGATGCCCTTACCCAGCATCCCTATCAGAGATAATATCCCCCTGCCACCCCCCACACAGACACAACTTTACAAAACAGGCAAAAATCCTGAACACTCTTTTTCTGTGGAAATCCTAGCTCATTCTTTCATTGCTTTACATCTCTGGAATGCTGACTTAAAAGCATACAGTTAAAATGTTCTAACAAACAGGCTATCTTGTCTCTCTGCAACTGCAGCATTTCAGAGGTCAAGAAGAGAGTCCTCTCATCAGCCTCGTCAATCAGTGGGTTACATAAGGAGGGATTTGTTTTTGACCTCTAAGAAGGATACTCACAGCATGCTAGGATTTTAGCAATATTCATTGAATCTCTATGAAGTATAGGACCATTTACCAGCTCCCAAATAACAGCAACAATGTTTAGGGTTTACTATCTGACAAGCATGTTATGGTACTTCACGAAGTCCTGTAAGGAAGATGCTATGATCTCACCATCTTATAGAGAAGGAAACTGAAACATAGAGAGAATGTGAAATTTGCCCATAGTTACAGAGCTGAGAAGTGGCAGAGCTGGGGCTTTAATAAAAGTAGTATGGCTTGAGTCTACTCTTAAATCATAATGCTACACTGACTCTCAAGATGATAATGATGGTAGTGGTGGAAGTGTTGGTGGAGATGGTAATGGTGGTGGTAGTGGCGGTGAAGGAGGAGGTGGTGATTGTGGTGATGATGATAGTGATGATACTATTTCCCTGGCCCTGTGCTAAGCATTTCCCGCACATAATCACATTAAATTTAAGCTTCTAAGCAGTCTCATCAGTTTCACTTACCCATCTACTTTTATCCACCTCCTGCCTCTATCCCAGCCCAAGCTGCCATCATCTCTCCTCTGGACTAGTGATAGCCTGCTAACTGTTCTCCTGGTTGCAAACCTTGTCTATACAATCTCACCACATTACAGCTGCCAGAAGGATCATCTGAAGCATTATCTCAGATCATAGCACTTACCCTGTTGTCTAAATCCTCCAGGGGCTTCCACTGCACTTGAACTGAAATCCCAATTCTTTGCTACAATTGACGATGCCCTCTGGGATCTGACCCTATTAACCTGCCAGACCTCACCTCCTGCTTCTCTCCTCCTTGCCCAGGAGGCTCTGGCACCTTCCTTTTCTTCCTGACCATGGCACCTTCATTACCAGGCCAGGACATTTGTACTGGATGTTTTCCTCTGCCCCCAAATCTAGGCAAGACTGGCTTTTTGTCATTGAGGCATCAACTCAAAAGACTGCTCCTTAGAAGGGCCTTCCCTGAACTCCCAGCTGTAGATTCCTAGCCCCCATCTCTCTCCTGTCTCCCTGCCCAGCCACCCCAAGACATAGCTGTATCTTTGTTGATTTACAGTTATTTATCATCTCCACATCTAGGCTACAACTCTGTGAAGGCAGAGATCTTGTCCCTCATGTTTGCTGTTTTATCATTAGTACATAATACAGCGCCTGGAGTAGAATGGAGCCCCGTTCTGGATGAAATAACTGAGTTATCTCATTTATTCTTCACAAGAACACTGTTATACAAGTGAGACAACAGCTTTATAACCATCAATGACACGCCCAAGGCCATATGTCTAGTAAGTGGCATTTAACTTCAGAGTCCACAACCTTACCATGCAACGGTTGACTTTGTGAACCTGAATTCTCACCCCGTTTCTCTGCATTTCAGTGTCATCCTCACTTTAAGATAAGAAGATTGGGAGATCTTCCGTGTCTCTTAACTATTTTCCAAGAGTATCTGAGGTCAATAGCCCATGTTCCTAACCACTAGACCAGGGTTGGCAAACTTTCCTGTAGAAGATAATTATTTTAAGTTTTGTGGGCCATGTGGTCTTTGTTGCAGCTACTTAATTCTGCTGATGCAATACATAAACAGACAGAAACAATAAGTAAGTAAGGCTGTGGTGGTGGTGATTCAATCAAACGTTATTTATATAAACAGACAGTAGGCCAGATTCGGCTGTAGTTTGATGATACCTTTACTAAACTACAGGGGAAGAAGTCTTTAGGTTTCATCTATCAATCAGTTATGATGAGGCCTAGTAAATAGACATGGAGATCTTATCCATCCCAGAACAGAGGTGAGTACGTGTAGTAGAAATAATCGATGCTTTAAGAAAGGTCAAGGTCTTCTCCACAGTTCCATATTCACAGAAGCAGACATAGACAGTCTCCTGTTTTTTTCTGGATCTAACTTGAGCAATCTTTGGGTAAGCCTGGAGGCAAGGGTTCTCTAACAGAAAGGAGGATTTGCATCCAGGCTCAGAGAGGAGTCAGGAGGGCAAATATCTGCTCCTGAGTCACTGAGGAATCAAGAGCCTTGACATTCCCAATAAATCAGAGGTGTAATGATGACTTTGGTCAAGAGGGGCCAGTGGAGGCTGTAGAGAGAGTCCACAAACTAGACAGCCCAGGATCCAGTGGGACCTTAGGAGGCGAGCAGAGGTCTGTGCTAGACAAGAAGGCAGCAATTCCCATGCTGAGCCTATGTCCTTGGGCCTTTTGCATTTGGAATGATTTTTATTTTTAGAAATTAAAAAAATTGTAGCAAATGCTTATAGCCATACTAGTGGGGATTAGGTGGCATATTATTGTGGTTTTTATTTGCATTTCCCTAATGACAACTGATATCGAGCATCTTTGCATATGCCTATTGGTCACTCGTATATCTTCTTTGGAGAAAACTTATCACTTTTTACCTCTATGTATTTATTCCAGGCAACTAGAAATAATGTATAGTATTATTTTGAGAGTGGAAATCGAAATATTTTCTCCACTTATCACTGTTTTTGAGCTCCTTATCATGTTGTTCTATATAGATCTAGTTCATAGCTTAACTGCATCTCTCTTCCCTATGCCATATTTTATTTATCTATTCTCTTATTTATGAATAGTTAGATTTTTCTCTTTCTTTCTTTCTTTCTTTCTTTCTTTCTTTCTTTCTTTCTTTCTTTCTTTCTTTCTTTCTTTTTTTTTACTTTTACGAAAAGTGTTACCTTATCCTTCCCTGTACATGTCACCCTCTGCACTCCTGAGATTGGTTTTCTAAGGCAGGATCATAGGATATGCACATTTGCAGTCTTACGAGATATTCAGTTTCTTTTTATACATACATTTGGATGCAAGAGTCTTGCCTGGATCACACTTCAGGAGACCCCTCAGCCTCCAGTGTGCACCACTGTTTGCCAAGCGGTGTTCAATTTTTCTCAGTATTCTTAAGTGTCATGGCAAGCATTCTGATCAGGAGGTAGTAAAATGAAACAGTTCTTCTGCATTGTTTTTGTCAGAACAGTGGCTCCCAAAGTGTGGTCTGCAGACTGGCATCATCAGCCTCACCTGGGAACTTATTAGGAAAGCAAAACCTTGGGTTTCATCCCAGATCTGTGTCAAAAACTTTGTAAGTTTTCTCGCAGGTGATACTGATCAACATTAATATGATCACTGTGTTAGAGCTTTCCCATTTTACAAGCAAGAAGCAAAGGAAAAAACCAATCACCTAATCTCAAAGCTAAAGTAAACACGCTAAGAAAGAAGTAAACACATGTTTACAACAGTCTGTAGACCACGGGAGAGAGCATGGGACAGTGGGACACAATGAAGCTTTAAGACCAGAGACAGCAGTGATCAAGTTCTGGTCCTACAGAGTGGGAATCCTTGGCAAGAACCTTAACCTCCCTAGATCTTACCCATAGGGTCTGTGATGGTTAAGAGAGATGTTACACAAAAGGTCGCATGTTGTATGATTCCATTTACAATAAATATCCAGGGCAGGGAAACCATATAGACAGAAAGTAGATTAACAGTTGGGTTTGCCAAGGGCTAGGGAGGGAGGGAAATGGAATAATAACTGCTTAATAATCATGGGGTTTCTCTGCAGAGTGATGAAAATGTGTTGGACCTCAACAGAGACAATGGTTTTAAAACATGGAGAATGTACTAAATGTCACAGAATTGTACACAGTAATTTTATGTTATGTGAATTTTATCTCAATTAAGTAAAAGGTGAGCTATTATATGGAAAATGCTCCACGCAGCACTGGGTATGATGTAGAAAAGCAACTATCATTATTGTAAAAAGTTGAAGTTTATAGTAGGAAAAACTGGAAGCAGATTATATGTCTAATACTGGACTAATAGTGGATTAATTAATGTTATGTCCAGTTGAAAAATTTGATACTATGTAGATATTAAGAATAATAAAGTCCACGTATATGTATGAAAAAGAGCAATGTTCACATGTACCACAGAGTAAGATGAGCCAACCACAAGACAGTAACTGTGCATGTCACCCTATTTGCATTGTGCACATAATTACACATTTGGGAGAGCTATATGCCAACATACGAAGATAGGTCTGGTAGTAAAATTATGACATAATAACCTTTTTTAAAGTTTATTTTATAATTTTCTACAACACTCATGTAATGCTAGTGTAATAAACAAAAATTTGAAAAGTAAATGCATTAGGGTGCTTTTTACTTAAAACCTGTGTTGAACCCTTACCTAAAAGTATTCTAAATATAAATTCCCTAAGTTACGGTTTTGTGTTCACGATTTTAACATTATACTTTCTAAAAGAGATGTACACTCAGATTTCATGCATTAAAATGAAACAATTACAAGACATGCTAAATGTTAAAAAGAAGAACATTAATTCAGAGAAAGATTTAATTAATTAGTTAATTGTTACTTTCACTTTCAAAGGTCTCAGCCACATGGAAGGACCATACTGCTCCCTTGAAAGAAATATCTAGCTTTAGTAGAGAGAGTTAATACAAAGCGCTCCCCATTTTTTTAAACACGGAGAATGAATGACCTGTAAGATCCTGTAAGAATGAATGACCTGTAAGGTCCTGTAAGGCTGGATGGCTAGACTGGGGTGTGATAAAGTGCTCTGTGACTGAGTCACATGCAGTTTATGCCTGATTCCTAGGGGAAAGAGAGTAGAGAAGCTGAGTCAAATACTACTGGAAGGACTCCCTGTTCAAAAAGGATTTCTTAGAGTCAAAAAATGACTTATGTTTTTGTTTCCTCAGTTTCCCCAAAGAAAGAAAAATCGCATCTCTTAGGAAAATTACTAGTGTTTAGCGTGTTTCTGCAGCAAAAATTACTTTCTTGACACAGTTCAGCAGGCAAAGGCACCATGGTTACATCTGATTAAGCAAGCCATCTTTTCACTTTTCCTTGTCCCCTCCCCCATTCTCTGTGCTTAAGAGATAACTCCTGATGACTGCATAAAGCCAAGTGAGCAATTTTAGGAAGAACCAGGTTGAAAAAGAGATTATTTTTGATCAATAGTTGATGAAAAATTTCAAAAGGAATAAAAGTCATATATTACCGATAGGGAAGGAAGGCTTGTTTAATATGGGGTTTTGTTTAGGATTTCTTCAAAATTTCTTTGTGCACAGAAATGTTACACTAACTTCAATCCACTACTATTTGGGTTAAAATGGGAGATAGCTGACATTTTAAACTACGAGTTAGTTCTGAAACATTATCTATCCCACTATGGGGTTATTCTATTAACTGTGCCATACATTCATTTATAATTCAATTCATTCAGTGATTTATTTATTCAATGATTCATTCACTCACTCACCCAGAGTTCCTACATGGGCCCATCACAATTCTGTGCCTGGGGATACGAATTTCAACCCATTTCTTGCCCACCTGGATTTTTTCCTTGTTTTGTCCTATTCTGAATGGTCCACACCTGTTCTGAAGACATCTGTAGGACAGACAACCATATGAAATATATAAAAAAATTATGTGCTGGCCAACGATGATGTGAAGGAATCAGTCTGCATTATGTAGTCTTTACTCTCTCCCAGAAGGCTCATCTTCCAAGTGTTCAACATGAATTCATGCTTTTAAAAATGCAGAGCTGGCAGAAAGTATGCTTTGATAAACAAATGACTTCCTAAAAAAGGTGAAGAGTCAGCATCAGAATCAGGAGGTTCAGAAATAATAGTCTAATTAAAACAAACTTTATTAAAAAGGAAGGGCAGCAAACAAAGAATCCAGACATTTTCCTACTCAGCTACCATACTCCGAAAAGAGTATGGCCAACTGAGTTCATGGGAGATCAAATCCTTGCCTCTGGGTCCAGCCTTAACGCCACGGTCCACCAGCTGAGCTAACTGGAATTGACTGCTCAATGGAATTAGCCTTCCATTTTTAATTGGTTAGAAAACTTGCCAAGAAGTTTTGCCTGACAGTCCACTAGGCAGAAAACATGAGATAAAAAGATGGTCCAGTAATTACCAATGGGATTGAAGAGTATGACTATTCATTAAAGAGGCTATTTTGTGAAGCTAGTTGAAGCTGGCAGGTGAGGAAATGCCATGAGGGGCAGAGCCTGTGGAAGCCTGCCCCTCACAAACGCTGGATCCAACCTATCACCTCCGGTCGATGAGGTCACAACCAATTGCAACAAGTCTTGGCAAACAGTTTCCTCCCAGGAGTCAATAAGTCACCTGAAAAGGCTTAGTTCTGACTGTTTGAATGCACCCCAGCGAGAATACACAAGCAATGATTCTGGTGGAGGCAGGACTGTTTCCTTTGCTATTGTGAGTGCACAGTCACTCAAACTACTCCAGTCTGGAACTTCAGGATTCTAAGCTTCCTCCAGCAGCTGGAAAATTGCATATTTGTAACACTTTGCTAATGTGGGAATGGCGATCAACGCCATCAAAGTGTACGTTTTAACTCAAAAATTTCACTCTTGGAAAGACAGCCTCTTGGATGTGTGCAGAAGTGTAGCTACAAAACTGTTCATAATGGGACTGCTTATATTTTAAAAAGCAGAAATGACCTAAATAACATTTTATATACAGCCATAAAACTGAATATTATGGAGTCTTTCAAAATAAAAATATTTTGATAAAAATAAAGAAAAAGCACTTCTTGTATATATTTCCCAACTTTTCTATAATAAATATTTTTGTAAAACACCATGTGAAAAAATTCAAATTGTACACAGGTTAATGATTATAGAGTTGAATGATAATTTAAATACATTAGAAGAACATAAAACTGGGGTGAATTTTTTTGGTAAAAATTTCTATGTGAGACAGAGTCACTTCAATATTTTTAGCTATTAAAATCTGGATTCCATCTCTTAAGTTATTCTAAACTTTGTATTTGTTTTTATCAAAATCTAGTCAAAAACTAGGAAATAATAAAAAGTCTTTTGAGAAAATGTCATAAAAGCCATATGATAATACAGCTCCTGTACCTCATTTACAGGTATTTTTCCTTCCATAATTCTAAGAAGCCCCAGTACATGGTTTTAAAATCTTAAAAGGTTAGCAGCTGAAGTGTAAATGCGAGGCCTCTCACAGACAAAAATGCTGACAGCAGAGAAAAGTAATAGCCGGCAGCTTGGCAATGTGAAAGGAACTAGAAAAAACTGTGAGGAGCTGAACTGAGGCCCTAAAAAGCACAAATTCTTTGGGCCAAACAGCCCTAAAACATCAAGAGGCCAATGCATAATGATGGGTGGTTCTCTGTAAATGGCAAATGATAATTTGTATAACCTGTCAAAGGCAGAACATAATATCTATTTATATAAACTAGATACATTTGTGTATTTGCATGTTTATATGTTTTAAAAGTAAAATTTTATATATATTTATGTATTAGTGTATGTATACATGTGTGTGGCATTTAGTTTTTGTCTTTTAAAGAAGAATGTATGGTGCAATCCAAATATAGCATAGCTTCATTAGTAGTACTGTATTAATGTTACTTTCTTACAGAAACTCTCTGTACCATATTTGCAACTTTTCTATAAATCTAAAATTATTCCAAAGTGAAAGTTTATTCAAAATGCAAAACAAAGAAGAATGAGGGCTTGGTTATTCAGACATTTTCTATACTCTGCTCCCTCTTTCCAAACATCAAGGAGTCTAGTAGCTGAGGTTTTACTGATTGGGTTTCCAGGCATCGATTCACTATTGCAAGGACCCTTTAACCCTAGAAATCTACCTTCTTTACAATCTGGCAGCTCATAGCAAAGAATCACATTTACTCCTTTATCGTCCAAAGAAAGGGAGTGAGCTCCCTTATCAGAAGTTTGCAAACTCTGGGAAAGAAAGTGGTAGACCCTGTAGGATCCCAGGCGCTCTCAGGCCCGGAAGTGTTTCATCTGACAGGAAGCCCTTTGGGGATGACTTCAACCACCAGATCCCAGGCATTATCTCATTGTGGAAGTGTGTCATCCTCTGCATTTTCCCTCAAGTTGCTAAGAGGAAATGGAGATGAGGCACAGCTCCAGCAGCCCACCTTGTTTTTCGGTGGATATTGTTAGCACCCTGTGGCAAAGAGGTTGCTTTTTAAGACCATCCCAGATATTCTGCAAAAGAGGTGGAACCTTTCTCTGCTATACTCTATAATGAAAAACACTGGCTGTGCTTAGGAGAGCCAGCCAACAATGGTCAGCAACAGGAAAAAACACTCTGTTTCAAGGGGCCATAAATATTTACTGTGTCCAATGGTATATTTACTATTCAATGGTCATGCAAACAAATGTTTTAGGACAAGATGTGGTCTGTTTCTACAGAATCATAGAGTTTCAAAGCTGGAAAAGAACAGAGATGTCGTCTAGTTGCCACATTTACAGATACGGTTGAGAGTCCAAGTAGGCTCCCATCATATGTCTTCTTTTTAAAGTATCTCTACTACAACACACATTCCTTGAGCCATAGTTCATTGTTTATATGTTTGTCTCTCACACGAGATTAGAATTGTGTGTTTGCTGAGGGACTTAGCACAGTGAGCATCATCAGTAGTCAATAAAAGTTTGCGACACCAGGATGGGAGGCCAGCTCTGCACTGACTCACGTTCCCTGGGACCTCTTCACTGCACCTATTTTTAAAACTGAGAAGACATATCCCACTCCTGAAAGGCCAAACCAGCAGCTAGGTGTGCATTGGAAATTCACTTGCTGATATATTGAAATGATTACTATTTACTCAAAGATTTTAAAATTATTTTTTACTTATTTCATTAAAGACTAAAATGGTCTCCTCTTTTTAAAAGGTAAGAATGTCTAGGATGTTGCTTTATTAAATTTCACAGGTAAGAAGATTTACTGAGAAAGAGAAGACTTTCAAAAATGGTAAAACAAATACAAATGTTCCTGTATTCACATACACAGTGAAGCACTACCAAAGAAAGCCTCTTGCCTTAGGATGTACATATCCACCTGACCTTAAGAATGCTGAAAACCCCTTCTCTTCAACTCCAATACATGAGTACCTCCAGCTCCTCATCTGTACTAGTCAAGTTCAAGGTAAAACAGAATGGCAAATTAAGATCCCTAGATATGCCACCCACTTGGCATTTCAACACCAAAGTGAGAAGGATCGACCTTGTCTTAAGTCTTTGCTTAGAGTAGCAATGGTGGGAAAAGCTCAGTCAACCCCACGAGCTAATCTGGCAGAAGCTCTAAAGAAGTGACAAGGAAGAGAACTTAGGGGCTTCCTTAAAGGTAGGCTTCCCAAACTAAGTCACTTTTTGAACCACAGCAAACTCCCATTTGCTCTGTTACACAAGATCTTCGAAGGCCTCCATTTAGGCACAACTTACCCAATTAGTTGCCATCAACTCTGTACCTCCTGTACTGTCCCACCATCTCCATCGAGACAGTCACTTGAAAGCCAAGTAACAACAGAGTAAACTTCACTTTTCTAAGTTCAAAGTTAACAAGCAAGCTGAGAGCCAGAGCAGATATATTTGACACAAAATTTAAACATAAGCACTCACATAATCTGATGAGATGTTTCTAAGGCTTTAGTTACATAGTTTCATACTAGAGACTTCACCCCCACAAAGACCATTTAATTAGAAAAATTCTTGGGTGTGATTCTATGCATTTCAGAGCAGCTATGTAATCACTTAGATAATGTAGTTTACCTTTTTCAGCTAATCAGATTTATTTGAAATAGGTAATTTCATGAACGACAGCTAAAATGTTAATAAAAAGAGGACTAAAAGGGAACAGTTTAGTGGATCCCCCCTCCACATCCACATACAAATTTCCAAAATGAGAAGCTGAGCACCAAATCATCACCAAAAAATGACAGTACCTTTTACAGATGTCATATTTAATCAAGACCTTGGCATTTATTCTATTATTTGAAAAGACCCTTTTTCTTCTGTTAACAGTTTGTAAGTACTACACATTACGATTTACAGACATTAGTTCAGGTAATCCTCACAACTGCCCTATGGGGAAGAAACCACAGTAAGTAAGCTCACTTTGAGGTGAGGAAATTGAGCCTATGAAGGTTAAGTCCCAGATTACTAAGTTAATTGTGGAGGGCAGATTTGAACCCAGTTCCTCCCAAGCCAAAACTCATCACATTTCTGGCAATGTTTCCCCAAGTAGAATTCCACACTAGTAGAATGTGACATATTAAGATGAATATGGATATACATGTTTTTAATATTTAAATATGTGTTTACTTTAGTGCAGATTGGAAAAAAAATATTCAACTAGCAAATCGTATTTGATCGTATTGCTGAAGATATGGCTAATTTAGCATCAGTAACATACACTGAAAGAGTTAGAAAAATAGTCAAGAATTCTCATGTAACCTAGGAATTAAGTGATCTGGCCCACCAAAGGATGGAGTCCATACCTGTCTCATTAGACTGGTACCCAACTGAATTAATCAGCCCGGACATTAAATGATTCCCAGCAGATGCCTAGAACTCAATGCTTTTATCTTAAAAAAATAATTTCTTTTCTTAGTCCTCTCTTCTTCAACTAACCCTTTTGTCACATGCCCTCTGCTCCCACCACTACACATACCCAACTGGCCCTGGAAGATTACCTTACATGAGGTGAAGTGATGGAGAGCACAGATGTCTGGAAGGAAGCCAACCTGCTCGCTCATCCCCCTATCCTGAACATGGCTCATCATAGGACTCTCTCTAGGGTGGCCACAGCTAATTCCAGAGCAAGCACCTTAATCAGACAATGGCCAGACATCAAAGCCCCAGCTGATTTAGAAATCTCTGTGGGGATAAGTACTCTTGGTGATGTGGTATTTTTAGTTCATCCTTTTTCTTTATTGTTGAAATCACTTGTAAATAACTGTAACTTTTGGCTGTGGCTGTTCGTGAGGTAGGCTGACTTTGTGCTCTACACTTGGCTTTTAGAAAAGTAACTTCTAATTACATGAGTAACACATGCATATTTTCTCCTTGTAAAAACTTAAGACATTAAAGATTAGATAAAGTTTCCTTAGACCACCACTGGGGCCAATACTGGACCCTATCCTCAGAAGGAATCATTTTAATGAATTTAGGATGTTATCCTTATAGACTTCTTTTGATGCTTTTGTTTATCTTTGAAAAATAATCTTAACCACATAAAAATAAATTTTATGTGGTTAAGATTAGCACACTAATAGCATCAGACTAAAATTTCTGTAACTTGATTTTTTAAATCTAACAATTTATCTTGTCTATCTTTTCCATCTTAGATCTACCATATGTTTTCTTCCTTCCTTCTTTCCTTCCTTCCTTTTCTTATTGCTGTATGGCATTCCATAGTGTGGATATATAGTTTATATTTTAAAAGGTGAAAATATCATGCCATTTAACCTTTGGTTTTTCTATAACACTTTTTCTTAGAGAACGATGACACAAAAGAAGAAATCTCCTTTAAGTTCCACCCTTTCTGGCTTCTAAAAAATTGCCACTGATTTCAGTAAAAATAATACATGGATTGCAATCTGAGTGAGGAATCAATCTGGGTTCCAGAATTACTGATGTAATGACATGTTAACAGGATATGGAGTCAGGCAGAATACCAACTCATCATAGCTGTGACCTTGAATTTGTTAAACCACATCTTTGGATCTCAGACTCACCATTTGCAAAATGAAGATAATAATATTTACCTTTAAGGGTCACCATCAAAACTGTGTATGAAAAGAAAATGAAGACAGCAAGCAGGGTACCTGATACATAGCAGGCATTAGTGAATGTCAATTACTTAAAGCTTCATGACACAGTTTTGTTCAACAGTGAAAAATGCAAATCAATTTCTATTGTGCAAGATTTCCAGCTTATGTTAAAAAACTATTAGTTCTCTTTAGAACATCTCATTAGTATGGATGGTGCACCCTGTGGATTTACAGGAAGGGAAATTGGGACGGAGAGATTGCTCAAGGCAGATCCATCAGGATGCCAGGATGAGCTTTTCTAAGAGCCATTAAGCTCCTTTTCTTATGGTTTATCACTAAATTAATGAACAGAATTCTTGAAATGGCTACCCAAAACTTTCTAAACATGTCTGGAACCCTGCCTGCCTCTGTTAATTTTTCTTAAATGACTATTATTCAAATTAGTTGAACTAAACAAATTAAAGTTAAAAACAACTGAAAGGAGCAATATCTTTTTAGCAAAAAAAAAAAAAAGGAAAGAAAAGAAAAGAAAAGAAAATATTTAATGAAATGGAACAAAACAAAAAAGGAATAGGAAAATAAAACGAGTACCAACTGCTGCTGCCACCAGGGTTCCAGCCAATAGATAAACGAAACGTGTTGCCTCAACCTTGTCACAGTCTAAAATAATAAGCCTGAAAGAGCTGCTGGAAAATCTGGATCAATTTCCCAAGATTACATGGAGTAAGAGGGTGATTGTGTGACAAAAGCAATGCTTTCTGGGAACCCTATAAGCTGTGGTCTCTTTACCCTCTTCTCTGCTCTATTACCTCTGCGAGGTCATTGAACATCACATATAGTCGAAAGCCTTCTAAGGTGGCCCCCATGACTTATGCCTGCTAGTGTTCATGCCCTTCTTGAGTCCCTGCCCTGGAGTATAGGCCGGCCTAGTCATTTGCTTCTAGACATATAGAATATGGCAAAGTGACAGCATGTACATGACTACATGTATGTGATTCCATAAGATTGTAACACCCATATTTCAAGGCAACTCTCTCCTTTGCTGACACTGAAGAACAAGAGGTCATGCTGAGAGGCTCATGTGGCAAGGAGTTGTGGGTGGCCTCTAGAAGCTGAGGACAACCTTGGCCAAGAGCCAATAAGAAGACTTCAGTCCTACAACAACAAGGAACTGAATGCTGCCAACAACTACATGAGTTTAGAAGGACATCCTTCCCCAGCCCAACCTCCGATGAGACTACAACCCTGGCCAACACCTTGACTATAGCCTTGTGAGACCTGAAAGTGGAGGACTCAGCTAAGCCATACCAGAATCCTCACCCACAAAAACTCAAAAAATAAATGTGGGTTGTTTTAAGCTGCTAAATTTGTGGTAATATTGTTATATATAACTAATACACCCTATTTGCTTCCATTCCTTCATCTGAACCAAGGGGAAAATCATATAACACCGGTCTCACCACTAATAAAGACACCAGGAAACTGTTAAGGGGGGCGGGAATTTTCAAATGGCCAACTTCTGCTTGCTTGTTTAATGTTTAACCAGAGTATAGTTCTAGGAGATATTCTGTGCAAAGATATGCTAATGTTAAGGGTGTAGTTATCCTGTGCAAAGATATGCTAATGTTAAGGGTGTAGTTATCCTGTGCAAAGATATGCTAATGTTAAGGGTGTAGTTATCCTGTGCAAAGATATGCTAATGCTAACTCCTGCTTCTGTAAACCTGCTTGCTTGTTTAATGTAATTGTAGGCTTTATAAGCGACCCCTCTGAAATCTCAGGGCTGACTCTCTAGTGGGGAGAGTCAGTCGCAGGCTGGCTAATAAAGGCTCACAATTCATCTCAATTGGCTCCGTGGGTCTTAAATTTGAACACGCCACAACAAAGCTACAGCAGTACTGGGTTACACCAGGTCTATTTGATGATGCCTGAATTGAAATAAGCCTTATTCCAAAAACTGGTACTATATTTTATTCCAAAAATTGGTGCTATGTTTTGTGTTTCTTTGTTCATTGATTCTTCCTTTTTTGTTCACAGTGACACAGAACAACATACATTTTAACATATAGTAAAACTCTATGAGGAGATGATCTCCCTGGGAGAAATGACTTCCAAATTGATTTACCAGCTGCCAGGCCTCTCAATTCCATTAAGCCACTTTCTCAGTTCTTGACCACTGAAAAAACCATGCCAATCAGATCATATCTGTCTTCCATGGCCTCCACTGCCTGGAGAATCAGAGCTAAACTCTGGTAAGGCCCCAATCAAGGCCAGGTTTGCTGAGTGAATAAATAAAGGCATGTGGTAGGCCACTTACTACATTGCACTGAAATTGTTACTGTTCAATGGCTATGACTGTATCTCATTCATCTTCACCTCCCCAGTGCTCAGCATAGCTCTTGCCATGCAGCAGCTGCCCCTAAACTTCTACTGTGATGTAAAATGAAAATGCAGCACCACTTTCCACTGCTCTAAGGATCCCTGAGTTACTTTAGTGGCCCTGGTTCTTGTAATTTGCACTAGTGAAAATGAATCCAGCCTTCCCAAGGTCACTAATCTGTCCATTATATAATAATGTTTTGGGTTTTTTTAACTTTAGTTTTTAGGTGAAGCAAACCTTGGTTGACCTCACAGATTGCAAGGACCTTGTCAGCTTACAATCCCTTATTTTTTTAACTTTATTTTTTACGCCTAGAGCACTTGGTCTTCCTAGGTGGTCTCCCATCTGAGTACTAACCAGGCCCGAACCTGCTTAGCTTCTGAGATCAGACAGGATTGGGCTTATTCAGGGCAGCATGGCCATAGACCCACTATTTAATAATGTTTAATAGCTAACAATATAACACATAATCTGTTTAACAGTCCTAAAATTCCGACTTGGGTCCATAACAATACTTTCTTTACTCCAACCCAAGGGACTTTTATTTATCCCTTTCATTTGCTATATTTTACTTTCCTTCATATCTCAAAGAAGTACAAGAACATAAGCACAATTATACAGAAATGTAGAGATTTAAAAATGGGGTTGGAGGAAGTAGGGGTTAAATTAAAAGACCAGGTAATGGTCTTATGGCTTATGTTGATCAAACAACAACTAACAAGATTTAATTGTTAGGGTGAAAATCACTAGAGAAATTCCAGGCCCAGGTGTTGTTTATTCAAAAGGGACACATTTGTGGAAATCATTGTGAATGAGTTCAAAGTATGTGTAAGCTGCTGGATTTGCTGTCTTTGCTGCTTTAAATACTCTTCTGTACACCAGAAATTATATGGTTCTCTTTCAGAACAGAGCTTGCTCAACGGCTAACTTCACAAACTTTCCTCATACAACGCCCATCTTCGTATCCAGTCTTTAACCAAATATATCTTTAGTAAGCCCAGAGCTTCATAGACTGTCTTCTTCCCCTCTCTGTCAAAGCTCTAAAAAGCTAAGAATCATTCATAAGGACAGATTACTATTCAAAGTGTTCCTTTCCAAAGGCACTTGAATTTTAACAAGGAAAACACCATAAAGATTGCAGAATTATTTACAAATTATTTTCACATATGTCATCTTATTTGATGTCCAGTGCTCAGCACATAGCAGGCACTCAGTTGTATTTATTGAATAGCTAGATTAAGAAACAGAGGCTCAGAGAGCTTAAGTGACCTCTCTAAGGACACATAGTGAATTAGAGGCAAACAGGGGAGAAGAACATAGATATTCAGATTCCACATTCTAAGCTTCCACTATTCCACCAAGTCATAAACTACAGACAGACTCCCAGGAATTTTCATTTGGGGTCGGGGTAACTTTCCAAATCCCCAGAATTTATTCCACAACAGCAGTTTCTTCTGCTCTACAGCCAGCTCAACCCTACCCAAATTGAGGCATAATTCTAAGAATCAAACTTGCACATTCATACCATAATTTAGCCTTATTTTGTCCTTTCGATTTAGTTTCCCAAGCAGTTACTGGTCAATTGTGCTATACATGAAAGATGCTTTCACGATGAAGCAGTGAGCTTGGGGTTCAGAAGGAGCATTTCCTCACCTCTTCCTTCCAAGATTCTCTTGTTTTCCAAAGGATTGCTTGAAAATAGTGAACCTCCAATTTTTAAAATTTGAGGTCTTTAAGAGTATTTCCTCTTCATTTTACAAGCAGTGCTTGGACCAACTGACTCAGTGCAGAGTGAGGGGGTGGGAGAGTGGGGGTGAAGGATAGCACAGCTGCTGCCCCCTCGGAGTATATGAGGCACAGGAAACACCTCAGAGAGACATCGTAATCGCGATAAGCACCATGAACTAGAGAAAAGTTCATTGTGGAGCAAAGCAAGACTTGAGCTAAATAGGAAGTAGCTTTGAAGCAAAAAATGCTAATGTGACATTTAAACTACCTTTGGCTTTAATTTATGGATTAAATGATATGCTGCCTGAGATTTGCCTTAGGATGACAAAAAATAAAGAATGTGTGAATGAGAGAATAGGTAAAAAAAAAAAAAGTAAACGATGGATAACTATTAGAGCTGGGTAAACCAGTATAGAGGGGCTTCATTACACTGATCTCTCAAATTTTGTGTATGCTTGAGAATTTCTACAGTAAAAAAAAAAAATTGAGGAGTCAAGTCTAAGCTGTGCCGTTTGCTAGCTCTGTGGCTTTCGGAATTCACTTAATTTTTCAGGACTCAGTTTCCCAAATATACAATGGCAATGATACTCTCTCCCGTAACGGCTTTTTTCAGACTTAAATAATAATAAAATATAGGTAATGGGCCTGGTACTGTTTCTGAAAAAATTGGAGGAGCTCAACAAAAGGTAGTTTATTGTGGTTATCATGTACTAAAAGTTATTTGAGCGTGGTAGTGGAGAGAACACCATTCAACTCTCCCACTAACACATCTTAATACATTTGACGTGGGGGGTGGCTTTTTTAAAAGGCTGAACTGAACTCTAATTATTATCAGCAGGTATCCAGTTCTTTATTTAGTAAAACCACTAAAAGAGCTTTATTTTTATCTTAATCAAGCCTCATTCATCTCCTGCAGACATGGGAGCAGCCTTTTGTGAAGCTACTTCGTTCTGAATGTTCCTGGGGGTTACAAAATAGCACCTAAGTGTCCTGTACCTACAAAATCAGGAGGTCTTTCACCAGAAACTTACGTAACTCTTTACAAGTTTGCATGAGAAGCTAGAACTCTTTTTTTTTTGTTGTTATTCAAAACAAAAATAGCACACATTTGAGGGTTGTTTTTTTTTTAATGTACATAATAAAATGGTTTAGTGATAGTCTCTGGATTCATTCTAGCATAGCAATACAGAGTTACAGCCTTGATCAAATTTATTCACCTGTTTCAGCTTCATTTTCTCATGTGTAAAATGAGGAGAGTGATAGTAGCAACTTCTCAGGGTTGTTGAAAAGATTAAAGGAGAAAATATACTTAAGCCACACAGTAAAAGCCCAATTACTGTTAGCTGCTTTTATTAATTGTGTACCATGACCTCAACCAGAAAGTGTTCACGCTGATATCACACTTCCCTTCCATGATGCCCATGGCCTGTTGCCTTAAAGATGATGTTTTACCGACTGTAAAAGCCCAAAATATACAATCACTCCCTACTTCTGGGTGAAACAACAAGAATTTAATTACCAGAAAAAGAAAACTTTGTTTTCTATTTCTAGATACCAATCTTAAAGTAGCACAAAGAGTGGAAGAGTGTATCTGAAATCACATTTTCATCTAGGTTGACTGTTTCTAGAATTCAGAGAACAATGTATTCTAAAAATACTGTGCCTGAATCTTCCCATTTCCCGCCTCAGAGGGCTGCCTTAACACTCCAGCCGGGACATGACAGCTGAAAGGGCCTTTTGGAAAAATTCCTTACAAAATGTAGTCCTTGTGCCTTAGATCTTATCGATTTTGGCTCAAGATCCAAAACTAAGTTGCTTTATACATTTTCTGAAGTTTAAGCAGTGTTTCTCCCACCACAGCAACACACTGCCAGATACTTATCAACAATGTGTTAAAGCCCTATTTGTTTAATTGACACTTTCTCACATCATCCATCATCTGTAGGTTCAAGACACTGCAGTTCTTGGAATTTCTGAAAATGCAGGCAGTTCCCATCTGATGAAATAGTTGTGTACCAAAAGTTCTTTGTAAACTTGGTTATTTGGAACTTGAAATGACTTTATGTACAGTGTTTACAATATACGTGCCTAGCATTACGGGAGGCACCTAGAGAGAGACTAATTAAACATACATTCCAGGTCCTCGAGGGGCTCAAATTCTTGTTTCTATTTTTATTTAACAGTCATTATATAGAGCTTACTAATATCGGACACTGTGCTAACCACTTTACAAATATTAACTCATTTAATGTTCATAATAACCTTATGAGGTAGATATTCTTATTATCCTCATATACAGATGGAGAAACTATGACACAATGGAGGTCAAGTAACATGTTTAAGGTCACATAGTAAGAGAGTGGAGCTGAAACACCAGGTGGTCTGGCTCCCAGGTTCATCAATGTGCTTATTTACCATGTTGCCTTTCGGTAAGGAAATGCCCTCAAACTCCACCTGAGGTCCCCACTATGTGCCCACTTCCTCTTACCTGCTAGGCACTCTCTCTCTCTTCCTCTCCCTTGCTCCCCCATCCATCTCTGCTCCAGTTACTGACACAAGGCCACTGAGTCATCACTAACGCCTTCCCTGCTGCCCCTCCCTCCCCCTTCCTGTCTCTTAGCACTGGATTCCACTTTAAAACTCACTTCCCTTCTGCCCTCCTTCTGCGCCCTTGTCACTCCTCACCTGGACTATTTCCATAACCTCCTAATGGACTCTCCATTCCTCAATCCTTTCTCCAATACTCTGTTTCTTAAACAAATAAACAAAAGCAAACCCTGTTATTGGTAAGTTTTATTTGTTTGTTTGTTTTTTTAGTGTATAACACATAATCTTTGCAGAAAAAAGTAGAAGATGCAGACAGGCAAAAAGAAGAAAATTAAAATCACCGAAGGACTATCCCCAGAGTTAAACTTTTCATCAAATCATTTCAGACCTTGTCTCTCTTTATATATAATATATATACTAACATCAGTAGTATCCATTGTTTACCTATGAACTCTTCTTTTTAACAATGATTCAAAATTTTTAGGTTAATAGGGTCACGTCACAAATGGGGAAGAAACTTCCAGGTTCTAGGTGGAATCCAGCCTTTTAGATTTGACCCCTGTACCCAGTTCACCTGCCTCACCCTAGGAGGGTACAGGCAGCCCTGAAGACCTGTGAGTCTCCCTACACCAGCAGTCTCTAACCTTTTGGCACCAGGGGCCAATGCTCCTATGAGAATCTAATGCCTGATGACCTGAGGAGGTGATGCTAGCGCTGGGGAGCAGCTGCAAATACAGATGAAGCTTTGCTTGATTGCCTGCCACTCACCTCCTGCTGTGAGGCTGGGTTCCTAACAGGACACAGACTGGTACTGGTCCCGGATACTGGTCCCGGCCCTACACTATCTGACTCATTCTGCTCCTATCCCAGCATTTTCCAACCCTGGGCCTTTGTTAGGTCTCTCCTATGCAGAGAAAGCCCACCTCAGAGAAGAGATGTGGGTCATTGCAACAAAAAATGCCCTACTGTAGAAATAAGAAACTTCCTCCTGAGCAGCCTCCAAGATGAGAATCTCTGAGGGCCCCACGTCCCCCTGCATGTTCTAATTCTACTTCATTACTCATTCATCTCTTCATATCTGGAGTGCTTTTATCTCACAGAACGGAGAATGTGAGTAAGTGTTCTCTTCTGGCTTTATCCTCTTGCAGTTTCATTGAATTGAATCAGAGCCAGAGGTGTTGGAGATCTGAAGAAAAGGTGACCTCGGGACCTACCACATTGACAACCAGTCACCTGACCCCCATCGCAGGACTAAAACCCAGGAGGCACAGTCTGGCAAGCTGCCCGACTCCCCCTCCATGCTGACATCACCTCTGGAGGACACCCCGCCCCCACCCCAAGGTCCAAACTGGTGTTTTCTCAAATGCATAAATGCACCAGCAGAAAGCTACAGAACTTAGCTCCTTTTCCTTTACTTTTGCAGATAAAAATCATGTCTCATTCTCTTTTATTCATGGGATTAAAGGAAAAAGAATTGTCAGAATTGTCGCAAGCTGATTCACACGCTGTTAAAAACCTCTGCTTGTAAAATATGCCTTTCTTAATGGTCAACTTGGAGAAGAAAATGTGAAATATGTAGCTGGTAATCTTTCCAGCTTCAGGCTGGGATGGCTGATTCATCAAACCTCAACCTGAAATGTCCATTTTATCCTCTCAACCATTCCCCTGACTCACTAGAATTATTGATTCCCAAAGAGGAAGACTGGCTGCTCAATGGATGTATAGATTATGCATTGCATTTAAAAAATAGTGAAAGCAAAGGCTGAAAATAGCCAGAGAGTGCTTTAGTTGAGGTCTCTATTTGAAGTTCAAAAGATTTTTTTTTAAAGAAAATAAGACCTCCCAGAAACAGATTTTTAAACATTGAATTTACTCCGTAGATGGAAATCTATGTACATATGTTGAAATTCATTTCTTATTTCTTTAATACTTTCTTCTAGTACCTGAGCATGAGGAGCAGCGGTAACAGAACAGATGACAGAGCATTATCAGGGGAAAATTGGGCAAAGATGACAAGTCAGGAAACTACTGACCAAAAGGTCTGATGATTGTGTAAAAGAAAGTTGACACTTTCTACCCTCAAAAATAGAACTGAGTTACCTTGTGATTCAGGGTAACTGGATTTTTGTTTTGTTTTGTTTTTTTTTCTTTTTTTGTATTTTTTGGTAGGCTATTTTGTTAAGAACCAAAATGAATGAATGCTTTAAAATTTACACACTATGAATCCTCATCTTTTTCCTTTTCTTTGTTGAATATTTGTGAAGCACATACTATGTGCCAAGCATTGCAGGTACTTACATAGGAAGTGAAAACACAGGCTCCTATGGAAGCCCTGCAGAAGACGCATCTCACTCTGTTTGAGGGTCAGGGAGGTCTTCTCAGTGGAAGTTACAGAGAAAGCAGAGATCTGAGGACAATCAGGCAAGAGTGAGGACAAAGGAAAGACCAGCAGGCAGACAGGACTATGGTTGAGAATTCTAGTCCGTTCAGCTAGTTTAGAGAGAGGGGGAAGAGGAATGGTGAAAGACGCAGGTGCAGGGGCTGGGTCTTGAAAGCCATATTTAAGAAGCAGGCTTTATCCTCAGGATTTCTCTAGAGGGAATATGAGGAGGCAGCGGAAGGTGTAAAGTGGCAGAGCAACAACCCAATAACTTGTATTTTAGGGAGGTCCCTCTGGCTTCATGAGAGAATGGATCTGAGAGGGCGGAAAGAGGCAGGGTATTCTAGTTGACAGCAGGAACGCAGGCCAAAGACTGAGGGGAGAAAACTGGAGGATTCCAGAGATACTTAGGAGGCAGACAGGTCAAGACTTGGCGAAAGATTCAGGATAGGAAATGAGGGAAAAGTAAGAGGCTGTGCTACCTCCCAGGTTTCTGGTCTTGGCAACTGTAGGTACTATTCAGGGGGATACAAATACCTTGAGGAGCACTAAGTGCGGAAGCTGGGGGGAAGGGGAGGAGTTGTACCTTAGATGCATTAATGCCTAAGAGAGACACTCAAATGCACCTGTCCAGGAGGCCTCACTTAGGATCCTGATGGTTGTCCCCATTTAAGGGATGGCCGCAGGAAGAGGAACCCACAAAAGAATCCAAGGCAGAGTGGCCAGAAAGGTGAGGGTGAAATGGGAGGTTGTGTGGTCACAGAGGCTAGGAGAAGGGAGCACCGGATCAGGAACGGTCAGTGGTGCCATGCAGCAGAGATCAGGAGGGAAAAAGAGCCATTAGAGGTAGCCACAGCATGACCTGGTGGCCAAGGCAGTTGGGTAACTTATTTAACACCAACATACGAATATGGCTATAAGTTCAGATGAGGGAGGAATCCAGACTGGAGGAATCCAGACTGAATGAAGCTGAGAGGAGTGAAGAGGAGAGAGATGGAGGTGAAGAGCAGGATGGAGGGATGCCTGTGGTCACCAAAGGGTTTTCTTTGTGAAAGACTTAAGGCTGTTAAGCAAAATTACTGTTCCCGTTGTTATTGAAATGATAAAATGATTTCCCAAAGAAAGTGGAGGAACAGGATTCCAAACATATGTTTTCTGACTTAAAAAAAGTCTCATCTTGGTAGCAATAACGGACCTTTATTAATATAAAAAGAAGTACTCTGGGCTGCCTGCCCCTAAATGACTTCAGCAACTACAGCACTGAAGGGGAAAAAAGTTAAAATGCTGAACCAAAGCTCTCCAAAATTTGTGGCGTATATGGCACAGGTGATAGATGACAGTCGCCATTAGTAAAGGCATTCAAATATTTACCCTTAACGCTAAAAGAAAAGAAAATTTTAACTTTGAAAACTACACCCCCCAAAAAGATGTGTCATTTTTCAATTTCACTACTTGGCTTTCAAAGGGCTTCTTTTCTTCTGCCAGCCATGTCATTTCATTCAGTTTTATTCTAAAAACCACAGGGCTCAACAGTGAAGAGGAAGATAGTGGGTCTGGGGGCCTAACCTGGTGTCCGTTGGAGGTGTCTATCAGGGAGTTAGATTGATCTAAGTCCATAATCAGACCATCTTGGGAGTTGATTATCAAAAAAGCACCAAGCCACATGAAATACACATAACTCAGGGAATTACACATAAACAAAGAGTGGAATAATAAGGGGACGAATAAGAGAAAGAAAAGAACCTATGTCTAATAAATGTCTGGAAGGACAATAACTCAACATTTTTAGAAGTTTCAACTTCCTTCTCAAGCCCTTCGCCCCAGAACTTTCAAATACCAACATGGGACTGAAAGATTCTTATCATCAAATATAATACTGGAATTTCACTTGTCTGTTTATTGCTGATAACATGACTATTTTTATTACTGCTAATTACACCTGTAATTTATGAATTGCATCCTCCTTACAAACAGGCTCCCTCTTCCCCCTTCCCCAAGACTACACTGTAACCCAACACCCATCTTCTACCTCTATGCCTGGGGCGCCTCCTTCTCTGCTGCAGAAATACAGGTGGCTCTCTTTCCAGATTTACCTACTTCTTTCTCTCTTTTCTCTCTCTTCTCTCTCTCTCTCTCTCTCTCTCTCTCTCTCTCTCTCTCTCTCTCTCTCTCTCTCTCATCTCAGGCTTGGATGTTTCTTAAGTCAACATTTACTCGGCAAAGTGAAGCAGGATTTGGAAGAAGCCCACCCAGGTTCACCCTTTGGACCCTGATTGGTGCCAGGTACAAGCAAGGGGCCATTGTGTCCCACCAGCTCACCACTTCACAGTGCAGGAACTTGGGTGAATTTCTCTCCGAATCCTGGGCTTCCTTGCTTTAAGTAGCAGGCTATCACTTTATTTGAGCTGTTCTTAGAAAACCCTCAAGGTGGATAATGGTTGAGATAATTTATGGAAAGGGAAAAATGTATTGCTGCTTTTAATTTCAGGCTTTTAATTGAATTTCTTACTGAGAGTCTGAACAAAATCTTTGCTGGGTTAATGAGAGACTAAACTCTCTTTAGCTCTGAAAGAGAAAGGACACTTGCTTCCCTAACCTGAATAGCCAATGGGGTGAAGATAGTTGTTCAGATCCCAGAATCTGGAGTGAAGGAGATTGGCACTAGGAGTCATCCAGTGCAGTACTGCAGCCCATGCTGGCGGGAGCCCCAAAGAGAAGGGCAGGGCACCGTGGAATGGGTTCACCTTAAGAGAGGGGCCTGAGCACTGGAAAGCGTAATGGTTCTGGTGGCATCTGGTAAATTCTCTCTGCCCCTTGCCCTGGTATTCTTAGGTGACTAAGAATCTTTGTGGGAATGCCTAAGGAAAAATTTCCTCTCCTCTAAGGCATGAAGCAATTCTATAGGGATATCCACAGCATTTGGCGTATCTGGAAATGCCTTGTCTGGAGATGTGCATGTAAGGTCTGGTTTTCAGTGGAAGTTTGTTCAGATTCTACAGATCTCAAAATGAACACAGAAATCGTGCCTCTTAGGCCACAGGACCTACAGCTGTTAGCTTCCCATTTATAACTACGATGGCTAGATGAGGATCCTTTGATGATTCTAAATTAATCTTTGCACACATAATTAGAAAAAGCGGGCTACAAAATTAGCCAGAATGAATAGAAAACATATTTAATTGGTCTCTGAAGCTTCAAAAAGAGGATTTAAGTAAATAGATCAACTTATGATGTCCTCAGGTTTCAACCCAATTCTTTGACTATTAAAAATGGCTGTCCTTATTTTATAAGGGGGAAGGTCATTTGGAACTTGACTTGTCAAAGACATAAAAATTGTAAATGTCTCCAGGGCAAAATTTGGATCCAGTTGTTCTTTTATAAACTAGTGAGTTTTTCTCATGGCTAAACGTTTTTGTAACTGTCTGGTATGTGTGTCTACGTACACGTATGTTGTAAATATAAGATAATTTTCTACCTCCAGATAATATTGTTCAAATTAATTTAAAGGCAAGCATTTGTAAGAATCAGGTATTCTAAAATTCTCAGAAACTCAAATGCTTTTCAAGTTCATGTGATCTAAGATTAATCTTTAGTAAATTAAAGCTAGCTTAAGTTTGTTGGTTTAAGTAAAACAGACATGTCTTTATTTTGCCTGGGTTTAACAAAAATAAGTCCATGTTAATAGTTGACCTTTATGTCTATTTAAAAGGTTACTAGAGGTTATGAAATATACAAGCTAAAGAATACTAATTGACTACTTCTTAGTTATCTTTAGACATTGAAGTTTTCAGGGTTAAAAAGCTCAATATATATAGGAAAACTTCTAGGGTATATTGTATGGGTAAACAATGATTGTAAATTAAATAGTTGGGGCTATAGGAATCCCAAGCTGACTGCTTAGTTCTTCCCAGCTCCCTGGCACCCCATTTTTTTTGTTTGTTTTTTACATTCCTTCATGCATTGTAGTATATTTAAGCTGGACTTAGATGAAGATATTAATGAGTGATATTATTGAAAGAGACATTTTACACTCTTGCCAAACTAAAGAAGATGTATAACTTTTTATCTTTTTAATGACATATAAATGTAATACTAGATGTCAAATGCAGAATAGAAATTACAGGATAGAAATGATCCAGTGTTTTTTCACAATAAAGGCCATAAGACCTGACTTCCTTCCATTTACCTGCCCTTCCTGTTTTGGGAAAATTCACCCTCAACTCAGATCTCATGTTTACGGTACTGACCCATCCCCAATGGTCAACCAGGGTGACGGACATCAATACTGAGACTTCCTTTGAAAGAGCCCTTCTAGCACTGTGAGACCATACTATCTGACTAAAAGGTTGGTCATGAATGTATCTTTCAATTTATAACCAAAAGAGGGAACTGTGGCTGAAAAAAAAGGGTTCTATAGAAAGTAACCTCATAGGATGATCTGATCATAAGTTCCAAACTGGGCAGGTCATGGTAGGTAGCCATACCGTAGACATACAACTTTTTAGTAAAAAGTTTATTTTGCTTAAGCAAGCCTTGTCCATTGTTTCTATGCATCTAGATCAACATACCTTTGAAATAAATTTTAACTGTCCTCAAAAGCGCATGTAATCTCAACTACCATGTAATCCTATCCCTGGGTTGCTTCTTCCCACCTTCATGTAATCTTTTCATTCTCTACAGGTTGAACGTTTCTTACATTGACTTTCCTCAACACCGAAATGAAAAGAAAATTTTTCAAAAGCTACATCTATAGTGGACACTGTGGGTTGCCTCCCTTATAACTATTCCCCCTTTCTCCATCTTATGAAACCCCTATTTTCTGCAAATATTCACCCTTGCCCACTGAGTCATTCGAGTCAATCTGCATGGCATTCCTTTGGGGACTGCTATTGGCACAGGGATGAGCATGTGACATAATGTACCTAATCATATTCAAATGGAAGCGCATTGCCCAGTGGTTATTGTCAGTCATCTTGCAACTATGAGGGGCACCAGCCTAAAGAGTGTAGAGAGTCTGAGGAGATGGAAAGGACCTAGATGTTTGATGAGAATTGAGAAACTGAGTCAGTCAACCATGGACCAACCTACCTCTGCATTTATTCTGTGACATAAAGCATCCTTTCTGTCTAAGGCTCTGTGAGTCAGGATTTGCCGCTTTCCCAAACTGATGCAACACCTGGGAGTGGAAATCTGGTGCCATTTTCCAACCTATAAATTGTATTTGAAAGGTTCCTTCTTTCCTTCACTGTCATTTACGTAACACATTTGTTGTATCCACATGCATTTTTATAGTTTGAATACATTTTCCTAGGTTTTGAAGAAACTTTTTAATGGTTTAACCCTAGAGATTAAATACATATGATAACTGGCTGGTACCACAAAGAGAAGAAAACTTAGCTCTGATACTGAGCCCTTGCCAGTGTCTGTAAAGGTACTAGGGCTGGGAAGCAGGGAATAGGACAATGGAAGTCTCTGCCTGTGTGTGTGGATTACCTTCTAATGAACAGTAATAACTACCAAGAGGAAACCCTGGGGGGGGTAGAGCATACTTTAGATAAGGTTATCACAGATGATGTCAGGGATGGCCTCTACAAGGAGGCAGCATTGAAAGCCGAGATCAAGATAAGATGGGAGTCAGATCTGGAGAAAGAAGAAAGACAGGAATAAACCTGGCATGCTTAAGGAGCATTAGGAAGTTCTGGTTTACTAGATGGTACCAAGAGCAGGAGGGTGAAGAAAATGAGATTGGCAGGTAGGCAGGAACGTAGACATATAGGGCCCTGTAGGCCAAAGAAAGTGGATCTATCGGTATTTTATTCTAAGTCAGGAATTTTTAGTTGTTTATGTGCCATGCACCTCTTGGGCAATCTACTAAAGCCTATGGACTTCTTATAAAATGTTTTAAAATGACAAATAACAAAACAAAATACACACAAAAAATTAGGAATATGAAAGACCATAGGTAGGGGTGAGGGGCAGAGAGACAATGGGATGATTTATTCTGGCAGGGAGGAGTATTTTATCATTGACATAGTTTAGAGTTGCCTGTATATACTGATAACAAAAGTGATAGCCTTGAAGTCCACTTTTGATTGCTTTTAAATTCTTCAGCCAATGCATTGCCTTACTGCCTGAAATTGGGCTATTGCTCCCATCAACCCTCCACCATGCCTTGGTACATTTCTGATTAAAGAAACCCATTAAAATATAGTTACCGACATATTAAAAAAACTAATTTATCATATGGTAACATGGTTTCTTTGTTCATGCTTTAAATAAGGTCTGGTGGTGGGTCTAACCGCTACTGTCATTTTGAATAATCATGAGCATATATGATATTTTGAGATATATGCAACTAGAATAATGTGAAAAGAAAATATCCATGCATTGTTTTGGTGACAAAGACACAAGTACTGATGAGATTTGTTGCCTTCATTTATAATGAAAGAAATGTAAATTTCAGTTAGAGGTCAGTGAAAATAAAGATGTAATTTTTTTCCACTTTAAATTTATAGACCCCATGGAAGTCATGGAGAGTTTGACTAAGGGGTTAAAATGTTCTGATTTATGGTTTTTAAAAAGATCAGCCTAACGGATGGTGGGGGGTGAGGCAAAAAAAAAAAAAATGCTCCAAGGTGGCTTCCTGTTCAGAGCTGGCAATGGCCAGCTGTAAGGAAGGGCGATACCCGGCTTCGCTTGCTGAAAGGCTGCTAAGAACAGAAGATCTGTCTTTATGAGCACCTCTGGGTTCACAATGAAAGCGGTAATACCACAGAAATAAAGTGTCTTCAGTCCTCTGCTGTAGGAAAAGGAGAGGAGTATCATGGCCAGGAAAGACCCCCATGCATGGCAGTGAGGCTCGGAGCAAAGAAACCTCACCTCAGTTTCCTGTAAGATGGGTCTGATGATAACTACCTCCCAGGCTGGTTCTACAGACAAGAGAATCTGCCATGCACAGTGAGTCTCAGTCATTGATGGTTAGTGCCCTGGTGGGACCATCCTCTTCTGACAACCTCTGTCTGGCATCTTGGTCATCAACTTCAGAGGGAGAGTGGAACATGGAGGAGTCTTAGGTGCTATCTCATCTTGTTAAGGGATGGTCCCATGATCCAGAAAACCAGGAGCTGATGGGGACTGGACCCCCATGCTGTTATCTAGGGTTGCAACAAAACTAACAGAAAATCCTCAAATAACCAGAATTTAAAACCTAGGTTGCAGAGGTGAAAACAGGCAAAAGGAAACCTGAGACCAGATGAGAGTGTAGAGCAGTGGCTAAAGCAGGGGCTCCACACAGTTCTCCACATCTGGGCTTTGTTCTATTGATGCATTTGTAGAAGGGGACCATGGATCACACGCTTCTTAAAGGGAGCCTGTATTTGTAATGAAGGTGGATAGGGAATGGGGAGGCCTAGACCTGCTGGGTCCCAGGAGAGGGGCTGCTTGGAGCCTCGCAGGGAGCGAGGAGTAGAGTCCACCACTGCCAAGTCCTGTCTCAGCCCAAAAGCTCCTGCCAGACAGCACTCCCTCTTCTCCCCAAAATGGAGAATGTGCCTCACTAGACTCTTCCTCCTTTCTCACTTCTAAGAATCACTGAAACTTTCTAACCTCATTTTTTTTAGAGTTTTTGGTTTTTTTACTCTTCTCTTCCAAAATGGCTCCAATCTAAGAAACAGCAGATCTACTTCCACTGGTCTAGACCTATAATAGTCTTCAAGTGTCCTCCAAACCCCTACGACAGTGATAGGGCAAACTAAAAAACAGAGGGTTTCCTCTGGCCAATCCAATACAAAGACAAAAACACAGATTCTTATCCATTGCTTGAAATGGGGGAGCAAAAAGAAGAGTAAATCCCTGACTTCCTTGCCATCCAGCATTTGGGAATTTACAAAGAACAGCACAGAAGCAAAGGCGTGGTGAGTGGACCAGGAGCAGGGATAGTCTTTTCCTCCTTTAAGTGTCAGAGATGCAACAAGAACCCCGAAAATGACCTAACAACCACCCAAGAACCTCTCTATACCACAAACCCTCCCACCTCCATTTCCACTTTGAATCTAGATCTGCTGAACCATGTTTGATGTTGCTGAGCCAATATCAAACTACTTTCCTTCCCTGTTGCAACGGCTAAACAAAAAGCTTTTATCAGGAGACTTTCACTGAGCTGCGTGGCACAAAGAAAGCAGTCCGCTTGCAGTCAACGGTGCTGCCCTTGTTTGAATTTGTGGCTCCTCTATGATGAGGTCAAGGCTAAACTGTACCCCCCTTACCCACGGGATCTCTGTGGCAGTATACATTCATTTAAAGACTCTTACAGGACGAGGCTGCCGTGGGCAGCTGACCAAGGCTGACCTGCAAATTATACCTCCTGTCTTTCCTTTGGCCCTGTCATTAGATTTTTTTTTCCTTAGGTCAATGAAATGTTATTAACACTCCTCCACTGGAAAATGTTTGTGGTTGCAGCAAAGTGTGCCTGTTACAACCGCTGACAAAGGATTCCAAAATCGTAGCACACAAGAGTCAAATGAAGCAAAAACAGCAAAAACTCCTCTAGCTTTTTCCACTTCATTTAAGGTATATACACTGGGCAGGCAGCTTTATTAGAATCTCTGCTTTCACTCCTACTCATACGAAGGGTTTTGTTTTGTTTTTCTAATGAATCACATCTGGTGTGTTTTAAAAAGGCATCTGTTATGAACCGAATGTTTATGTCCCCCCAAAATTCATACATCGAAGCCCTAACTTCCAATGTGATGGTATTTGGGGCCTGTGGGAAATATTTAGGTTTAGATGAGGTCTTAAAGATGGTGGGGGGTGGGGGTGGGGACATGATGAGATTAGTGCCCTTATAAGAAGAGAAAGTGAGATCAAAGCTCTCTTTTCCTCAGGAGAGGACACAGTGAGAGGGTGAGAAGGTGGCTGTCTGCAAACCAGGAAGAGCTCTCTCAACAGGAACTGAATCTGCTGGCACACTGATCTTGGACTTCCCAGCCTCCAAAAGTGTAAGAAATAAATGTCTGTTGTTCAAGCCACCCAGACTATGGTATTTTGTTATAGGAGACTAAGAATCCTAATTAAACCAACACCCTTGCTTAACCTCCTCCCTACCACCAATAGTGACTCCCTACTGTTCTTAGGATAACAATCTAAATCTTGAGCATGTCCTTTGAGGCTTTAATGGTCTGGTTCCTAGTCTCACCATCTCTACCTCCTAACAACCATACTTGCCTTCAAAGCAACATGCTCCATCTGCCACAGGATCCTGCACATGCTGTGCTCATGCTGAAACTCTTTTACGTTCCCTTTTAACCTAGTTAACATTATCCCTTCTTTCATATCTCACTTCTCTAAAGAAGCCTTACTTAACCTTTCATGACTAGGTCAAGGTTCTTGGTTAAATGCCCTCACAGCAGCATGCTTCTCACTTTCAAAGCCTTTACTTTCACTTGTGATTACATTTTTGTTCCTATGATTATTAAATAATGTATGCCTCCTCCATTGGGCTGGAAGTCACCAGAACCTGGCCTGCTTTGTTCACCATTTTAGCTCTCACCACCAACACAATGCAAGTGTAGGAGATGCTCAATCGACATGAATATGATGAAGAAATAAATGAAAAAATGAATTTAAACATACATGCAAGGCCCTTGAGGACCTGAGAGTCTAGACATTTCTTCCAAACCACTTGTACATTGGGCCGAGAAGCTATTCAGTGATCACTGCCACTTCACATAGACCTTTCTAGGAAGAGGAAAATTAAACTTGATATTCTTCATATCTCAGGAGCATGCTGCTTCTGTAAGACCACATCACATAAAATGTAAAAACATTTAAAGTCTACTCAGTAAAATGTCACTCTTCCACCAACAATGTGAGACCTTCAGTCAAACATAAGCTTCCAAACTAAACAAAAACTCCAGGTCCCAACAGCAGTTTTACTCCTTACTGAGGTTTCCTGGGAGCCCATAAATCAAACCCTTCATTATATAACACACAGAGATAACCCTCCCTTCATACCATCCCTGTTTTCAGACACATTCTTCATGACTGTCTCCAGCAGCCAGCTCATTTCTCATTTCAGACACTCCTCCACTTCCCCTCAGGGACAGCATGCACACGGCAGGCCTATTTCCGCAATCTGACAATAATTTAAATTAAATTTCAGCCTCAATTGCTAGCTGTATCAGGGAGAGAGACCATCATGGAGGAATACAGTAAAACTTAAAGCAGCAATGTGGCAGAGACACAATGTGACAGATCATAGATTAAGCAGAAAGAAAAATGATTCTGCTATGGCAAAGAGAGCAGGGCAAACACAGAGTTGTCAACAGCTATGGAAAAGGCACTTCAGAAACATAATCACGAGCATACTTTCTTTTCCATGTGCAGGCGAAACAATGTGAACTATTGACTATAAAGGAAGATAATTTACAATTTTTTAAGCCAAAGTTTATTCGGCTAAACATAATATTCAAATTCGTGAAAACCAAACCAAGTTAAGATGTTTTTTCTCTCCTATCTCCTCTATGGAATTTGGTCGATTCCTGTGGCTCTGACATTTAGACAGGTGGCTGGTGAGGTGCCATCTGAGAGCATAGACAGCTTCTTTAAAGTGCAGCCTACTCTGTCAGCTATAGATGAATGATTATCTGCCTTTGGGTTATTAACAAATTTTTTAAAGCCTACCTTTCTTTTAAGTTATTAGCATGATTAAGCTGAGGAGATCATCGGGCCCATTTTGGGGCCCATTCAGCACCTCTTATTTAGTTTTCCAGTGTCCTCGAAGCTACTTGTTAATAAAAGGCATTTAAAACCACAACCTTATTTATCTTCTTCAAGTAAGATAAGCTAAACACACAAGGTAAAAGGGGGTGCGGCAGCAAGGCGGGTACTCAGCATCACTTTCCCAGGTGAGGCTCCTCCACTAACCCTGGAGGGCAAGTGGGGAAGAATTCCACCCAGGTCCAGATGGGAGAACCTGGCACATTTTAGTCTCTATGAAGCTGGATGTCTCCAAAGTAGATTTCTTATTTTCTTCATGGTATTAAAAATGCTCATAAATTCAAGACACACTCACATTTCAATGTAATCACCAGGACACATTCCAAGGTGAGATACAAATGATAGACTGGTAGTCCACTGTTTTTAAATGGCCTGGAATACACTCCTTTCCATTAAATGGATCAACCAGAGATGAGTGTGACTGACAGCTCCTTACATGCCTCTCTCCTTCTCTAACCACATGGTGGGCACCAGGAGCAGTGCTCTGCACTCAATAAATACCAGTTAAATGGAGAGAAATTGAGACTTCAAAGGGGGACGGTTTTCATTTCAACAGAAAATTTCCATTCCTACCATTATCTTGAGTGATTCCTGCAGCACCAGCTGAGTTAGAGGCGAAAGCACTGGCATGAGCAACTCCACATCTGTAGAAATCATGGGTACATTCCACATTGCTTACATCCTCTTATCTTTGGGCTGATTTATTTTATTAGCCTGTAAAAGCCTGGTGTTATGTTCACTTATCTTGCTTTGTGCACCACAAGGTCTCCAGGTAGGTCTTGATTTTGCCTCTTGTTTTATGGCTTTTCTTTAAAAACAAGGGAATGCAAATATGTATATAGAGAAAGACAGACACTCTTAAAATGCTGTCAAGATAAGGCCAGTTTGTGTTTACAGTAACTTTCTAAAGACAGCATGAAGTATATGAACAATGAAGTGGCCACTCATTCGTTTATCCAACAAATGTTCATTGGATCTACCCCGTGCCAGATACCATCCCAGATGTTGGGAATACGGCAGAAAAACAAAATAAAAGTATGTTCCAGTGTGAACAGAGACAAATAAATAGGAAATATGTAATGTGGCAGGTGACGGTAAATACTATGAAAAAAAATATAGTCAAGGAAGAAGAGCAGGGTTAGGGGTGGAAATGCTGTTTCATAGAAGGAGACAGAAAAGGCCTAAGAATATCTGAGAAGATACCAGAAGGAAAGGAAGGAAGTCCGTCCCAGGAATATCTAAAAGAGCTTTCCACATAGAAACAGCAAGGCCCTAGAGTGCGAGTGCAGAAAAACAGGAGCAGGGCCAGTGTGGCGAGAGCACAGCCAAAGGGGAGAGTAGGAGGTGCTGTGACCTGACCGTGCTGGGCCCCGAAGGCCACTCGGAGGATGAGGCAATTCCGTGAAGTGAGGAGGGAGATGGGAAAGAGACAGCATGTGCGTTAGGCTTAAAAGAATGTTGAGAGTGAACAGAGGGTCAAGGACAGATACAGGGAGACCAGGTGGGAGGGCCCTGGAATCATCCAACCACTGGAAATGATGGGGCCTGATAAAGGTGGTCCGGTCAGAGGTGATAATGGTGCGGTTCTGACTCTAAGGCAGAGCTGACAGTGGCGCTATTAACTAGTCACCCACCGACTGCGAGTGCTTGGATCTGAATCAAGCTTTGCAGAATAAAATCAACAGCTAAAGCATTTTATTAAATACACCTATTAATTATTATAGAAGTGGCCCATTTAAAAACAAACTTATTCCTCCTAAAAAGTCACAGCACTCCACAACCCTCTTGTTTTAAGCAACACATAAACATTATCTTTATTTCCCCTTCCCCGGTACCATTTATCCTTTAATAAGTTACCAAATTCAGGTTTGGAAAAAAAAATACATTCAACAAATCTTGATTGAGGGCTGGATACATACCAGGCACTTCCTTGTCTCCAGGGAGACAGCAGTGACTAAAATAGACACCATCCCCAGACCTTGTTCCATGGTTCTGCATTATTTTACAGTATCAACAGTAATTAAGTGCTTAATTTCCCAGGCATCACGCCACAGCCCTGCTTGCCTTATTATCATCTGCATTTTCCAGCCAAGTAAACCATAACACAGAAAGAGGTTGAATATGTTGTCCAAGGTCACAGAGATAGGAAGTGGTGAGGCCAGAATTTAAAACACCAGAACCAGAACTGTTAGTTTCTTCCCTCTCTTGAATTTAAGGTACAATCCAGAACATGAGTCTCAAGATTTGTTTTCTCATTTGTCCTCAGTCATTTTGGGCAGGACACTTGACTAATGTCAGCTTCAATTGTCACATCTGCAAAATGAAATGTGTTCAACTAGACAATCTCTAAAGTCCCTTCCATGTCTAAAAATTCTAGAGATCTTACTCTGAAACCCAATGCTCTCACACCTTATACCCTCACTGTAAGGGAGGTACAGATGCAAAGTCCACCTGCCATATAGTATAATTTTTTAAGGTCAGCTTTTGCATAAAGTGAAGCACTTCCCTAGGTAAACCTTTGGGTTGACCAGATAGAAGAAAATAAGTCAATTTTAAGACTACTCTAAGGGAGAAAAATGTTAGCAGCAGATTCTATAGCAATTTCTTTCTTTCAAAACCAACCATCAATATAGAATTACTCCCTTACAGAAATGAATGAGAAAACCATTCCTGGGTGCATCTAAGATGTCCCTTCTCTGAGCTTGGTTAACCTGTAACAAAATCAAGAACAATTCCCACCTGTTTGCAGATGAGTCTTAAGTTTTGCTTCCTTCTGGGTCCTTGTTCCTGATATAAGGTAGAGGTCAATAAATACCAGGTTATTAAATGAGTGCATGAATGATTCAATGAATGCACTCAAGAATAAACAAAAGAACTCAATAATTCTATAGTAACAAATATGTCCTTGGATGGAATTTATATAGACTTGGCAAGCAAAAGAAAGCATCACTTTCCCCTGCCAAGTAAAGACAAAGAAACCACTTTAGATTTATTGATTTTAGTGTTCCTAGAAGATTCCAATTTTAGAAATTGTTATTTTGAGGTGTGTGGGGAGCAAAAGAAGTCTCATTTATAGAATCATAAAAGGAAAAGGTCAGTCTGCTCATGAAATAACCACAATAAAACATAACAAAATAAGGAGTTTACCCAAAGCTGGCAATGTGACCACTGAAGAAAAGCCCATAATTCAGTTTCAAATGCTTTACCACCAGTACTGACCATGAATGTTGCTTATATAGAAACCACCTGCTTATACTGGGATAAGTCTCTCCATAAAATGGTCCACACATAGCATGGTAGGTTACACAGCATGGTGGAGGAAGACACACAAGCCATGAGAATTCTCCTGGACACCGCATTTTTTTGACATTTTTTCAGAAGTTACTTAAAAATATAAGTATCAATCAAGTAAAGTAAGAAGTTTGTGCACAGTAAGTATCAAGGGAAAAAGTGAACATACCACGTTTCTTCACTGAGAATGAGCATCAGACACAAGTGAGAAAAGAAAGAAAAAGGAAAAACAACTTCTGTCATTGAAACCAGGAATATATAAGCAGATCAAAGATGAGGCTTAATGCAATTACATAAGTCATTTAGAGAAAAACTCAATTAGCTGGGAACCGAAGCCCAGATAGACATTCCCAACCAAGATTATTTACATAATTTGCAGGTGGACAGATTCAGGCTATGTTTTAGAAAAAGAAATCATAAGACAAAACATATGTTAACAATTACTTTCTAATGACTTTTACTGCAAATAATTTCAGTCAGAATAAAATTAATGATAAACTACAAAATGTTAAAGGCGGTTGAGATGCAAACTTTGTCAATATAACACCTTTATTCTTTGAATCCACGACTACAGATTTTCTTTTCTTTTTTTAACCATGGATGACGCAGAAGGAATATACTTCTGGGTATATAAATTTAGAAGTTCTATGCACTATTATTTAAGTGAAGCATATGTGAAGGAGACAAAATGTTTCCTCTCCTCTAATTTTAACAGCTTGTTCAGATCTGCATTTGGTAATAGTTTTTTTTTTTTTTTTTTTTTTTGCTTTTCTTTGGTGTCCATGAATGAAAGCAGAACAAAACAGCACATGAATTTGAACTACAAAAATGGCAATTTAGTACCAAGTGAACACTCTGGTTGGGGATGTTATTAGTAGGGGGAGGCTGCACATGTGTGAGGGCAGAAGAAACTCTCTGTACCTTCTGCTTAATTTTGGGGTGAACCTAAAACTACTCTAAAACAATAAAGACTACTTAAAATGCAAATTGCAAAGTAAAACAAAAAACAACAACATTTATGTCCTTAAAACATCACCACAAACTAATTTTTATATCTGTAGCTATCTACATATCTAACTGTATTTAAATATCTGGGAGGAGACTAAGCTGATAACCAGGGTCATATCTGAGGAAGTAAGTGGGACAGGGGTCAGGGGTGAGAGGTCAAGGGTCTGTTAACTCTATATCTGTTGTTTGATTTTTTTTTAATGATGGGAATGTGTGCAATGTTACTTGTGTAATTAAAAATAATTTTTTTCTCTTTAAAATATTCACTTTATGTTTTATGTGAAAGTATTCAAAAATAAGTTACAGATTTGACATTCTACCCCTAACTACTTCAGTATTCCTCTCTAAAAAATCAAAACAATTTTCTACCCTAAAATTATTTTTCTAATAGAAGAAGTAGAAAAGATTAAACCTTTGAGGTGATTCAAGTCATCGATTTCAAAGAGCTAGGCTGGTTTTAGAAAAATCTAAACACCAAGTTTAGATTTTGGGGGAATTGATTTAGTGGTTAGTGCTAGGTCTTTCTAAAAACATCATCATCATTATCCATGTCTCTTACTTTTATATAATGTTTTACATTCTCTCCTTTAAAACACTGAAAACCTCATATACCAACAGGTCAAAATCAATTATATTTGTTGTATTTGTTTATTTTAGTCATTTGAATTACTAAAGTAATACAATATAAATCTTATCATAAGAGATTGAGTATCTTAAATAGAGATTTTTAATCTAGAATTCTCAGACCCTCAAGGAGTCCATGGATAAATTCTAGACATCAGTGAGCGTAGATGGCAAAAAAAAAAGAAAAAAAAAATCTTTAATTTCACTAATAGCTGAAATTTAGCATTTCCTTCCAGTATGTATTCGAGGCCTCAAATCACAGAAGCATTAGCAGACCTGTGAGTTTGTTGGTATAGAAATCACTATATTTTCTAATCAATGTGTGGTGGTTGGTGTATTTCAAAATATCATTTACTCTTATCATCTCATAGATATATTAGTTACTAGACTTGTTGCCAGATCTTGTTATTTAATGCATTGATTAAGAAGTACATATGTAACTCCTACTACAAATTTGTTTTTAAAATATTTGGATAACTGCATTTCAATATTACCAGGTTTTATAATCATATATATTCTACTTTAAGCACAAATAAACAGTCCTCTGGGGGAAGGGGTGTTCATAGGTTTCATAAGATGCCAAAGGTTAAGAAGCCTCAGAACCCAATCACCCATTCCCATAATCCCACTCTCCCAACACAACCACTATCCACAATGCAGTGCTCTTCCGTGCTTATTCCTTTGCATGGACAAATATACCGATAAACATCTAGGAGCACAACTTTTTTTTTATGTGGTCTGTAATTGTGTTTTGTACTTATATTTTACCATATATTTACAAGTCTATATAATTTGGATATTTATACTGTTTCCAGCTTTTGGCTATTATTAAAAAGTGCTGTAATAAAACTCCTTGTATATGTTTCTTCATTTTTTAAAAAATTTTACAATCTGTTCTATTTATGGAACACTGGTGCCAACCCCAAACACCCTCAAATTTAACCATAAAGTTGATTTGATATTATGAAATCAACAGCAACAATAACTAGTATTTTTTGTGCTTACTATGGGCCAGGTCCTAAGTGCTGTGCATGAATTAATTCATTTTAATCCTTACAGCTCTAAAGTGGGGCGTGGTTATGATTTCAGTTTACAAGTGAAGAAACTGAGGTACAGAGTAGTGTTCAGTCTCTAAGCTCCCTAAGTTTGTAATTGTTGACAAATTCAAACAAATAAGTATTCTTGGACAATGAAAACCCTCATTTAACATGGGCCCCATTGATGTCACTTTGAAGGGGAGTAGTAAAACAATGACTGACACTTTGTTACATCACTAGCTCTGAGAGTATGTGGTGAAGCTCCTTGGAATTTCTGTCATTGTGCTTTTAAAGAGGAAGATCAAAGAGAAAAAGATCACAGCGATTATTATAATCCACCACCTAATCAATTAGCACAAAGGCAAGATGAAATGTAACTGTCAACAGTGAGCAAATCTGCCATCAGAGATGGCAGCGTGAGAACAATCTTGAACTCAGCAGAGGGTCTCACTATCTTAGGCCCAAACAATTTTACAGGCAGCAAGAGCAGATCATAAATCCAAAACAGAAAAAAATGCCAACAGGTTAAATATAAGCATGCACTAAATGAAGACCCAATCTCAGAAGCAGGCCTGGTCTCCTCAGTGATAAGAGTGTTATTAAGGTCTCCCACGTAATTCATCAAGGCCTCATGTTGGCTGGCTAAGGCTAATCCCCAAGTTAGCAAGTTCCAGAACAGACCAAGAGAAACGAAACAGCAGAAATGACATCTTTTTACATTATCTAGGCTCTGCTGAGCAGAAATAAAATGATCTTGGGGCTATTCCATGTCTGGTTTCATATATCCTAGCAACGAAACGTCATTTAGCTTAATTGAGACAGGAAAGCCTTTTCTCGCATCTGTATCAACTCGTTTGCTTTGAGAATCCACGCAATAGGGTAAGTAATTGGAAAGCACAGGTAATGGAAATTTGGGGATGTATGACATAAACCTCAAAGGTAGTTTGCCAATAAGACCAGATGAATGTCCTATACATTGTCTGACACCAGAAGCCGTGGAGCCAAATGCTTCCTCCTCCTTCCTGTCCTGGATGCAGTATGTGAAAGCTGTGGAGTCCAACCACCCTGGGCTTGAATCCACATCAAGCTGGGACTTGGAGAGAATTGCTTATCTTTCTGAGTCTCAGTTTGCTCATCTTCAAAACAGGTATGATAACATCCATGGTCACAGGACCATCGTGAGGATTCGATGGATCTCATCCCACCCCCAGTCATGGTTCAAACTGCTACCACGGGGAGGCCCCCCCAGCATGCCGCACCACAGCTCCACCACTACAAGACCCATCCCCAACAGGGCAGCGGGAAGGATTCTGCCTAAAGAGGGGGTGTCAGCAAATGTTCAATATAAAGTCATGGACTTGGCAAGAAATGATATATATTTAAAAGAGAGCTGGGCCAGAGAAACCTGAAAACAATCCCCAACTCGGAGTTCCCATACAAGGTACTCGACTGCTCTGAATTGCATTTTTACCTTTCACTGCCAGAAGGGCTACAAACCTGTTTACAAGTTTCAACAGTATTCATACCCTTTCAGCTAGAAATATATTTTATCCATTTTATCCTACTGTTAAAAAATTTCACAGAGCTATTCTAGATTGCCCATCAGTGTTATTTATAATAGAGAAAGGTTATAACTTACTTAAATATTCAATGAAGGATAAGTTAAATGAATTTGGTGCATCCATTTGACAAAGTACTTTAAGTTACTAAAAATAATGTTCTTGAAGACTATTTCAGGATGTGGTAACATGACCTCGATACAGTAAATGAAAAATACAGGAATAAATTAATGTGTTATGATTCCAACTTTTAAAAATCGTGCATATATAAACTTTAAAAGCTGGTTGAAAATATATGTGTTTTTTAGGGATACATATACATAGCAAGGTCATAGACTGGCAAGGCAACAATAAACTCAGCAGAGTAAGGTGTTTGCAAAGGCCTTCAGCTTTGTAGTTAAAGGCATATTTCTTCAACTGCATTGGTAGCTACATGGAATTTTATATTATCCTTTACACCATTTTGTATGTCTGCAATATCTCATAATGAAAAATTTTTATAGTGAGTGTATATATAATGCCATAAAGGTAATACATTAAAATGTAGCTACTGCTTTGCAATGGGATTGTTGATGAATTCTATTGTTGACATTTTCCAAATTTTCTACAAAGAACATATATTTCTTTTCATCTTTTACATTGTTTTTAATCATTGGAAACTATTTTTATGCCCACCCCAGAATTCTTTTTTTTTTTCTGAGTAAGGATGCTTGGTGCTAAGCAGTGGCTTCCATCATGGGCACACCTGGCTCCTGCCAAGGGCCTTTCCTGGGGAACCATGAACCTGGCTCTTCACTCAGGCCTCCCTCATCTGTTAGAATTTAAACTAGAACTGCTATAGGGGAAAAGATGTCCCTGAAACTATCACACTCATATCCTCTGACGTGAGAGGAGATTTGTAGGTGGCAGCTGGAAGCATTCTTCACTCTGCAAAATAGTTCTTAAAAGTAGGTTGCTTTTTTTTTTTTTTTAAGACTAGTTCATGTTCTATCCTGCCAGAAAGCTGGGGCCTAGCCAGTGGATTAGGTAAAGTGGTGGAAAAAAAATAGAGACCTGTTTATATCATCAACTAGTGTGGGCTTCCAGACACAGTTCATTTTTTACCAAGTTGCTGGGTGGAAGGGGAGAAGATAATTCTTTTGGTGATAATGTAATGTGACTTAAGATCCTTCTTTTAATATTCTTTTAAGAGGAACTCTTAACATGGGGCCTTGTCTGGGCTTCCTGGGACCCATGAAATCAACATCAATCTTGTAAAATTTTCTGGAGCCCAATGCTATTACCAGAGTCCCAAAAGAGTCCATGACTCTCTATGCAAACTGGGGATCCCCATTCAGTAAGAATAAGCTCTTTTCTTAGCTTACTCACTTCTATTTGCTGCTAAGCCCAAGTTCAATAGGAAGTTGGAGAGGAGTTTAATAGGAAAACTCCCTTCAGGCACCTATCAGAATCATCTATAGGCTTTAAAATAAAGCAAGATGTCAGGGGGAATGTCTAGTGTTATCGTCATCAGATGCTATTCAGACTTTTTAATCAAAGAGGAAGATTCATCTGTTTAATATTTCCCAACTTTATGTCACAGATACATTCTTTAAAAGGGGTGTGTGTGTTGAATTCACATACACATTAACCAATAAGTATTTACCAAGAATTCCATGTGTATACAGCATGGAGCTGGGGACTCAATGAAACTTGACCATGATCCCCCAAAGACCCCTGTCCCCTCTTCTAGAGAATTCCTGATCAAAGACAGCTAGTGAATGTATTTCCACTATTAAATGGAATCAAAATTGAGAGTTTACTAATGTTACTTTCTCAAACCTTTGCATCCTCCAGTATGAGTCATCCATTGGAACCCACCTCTTTTTCAGATACTACTTCCACTACACATAAGAAACAGGTTCAAACACAGCTCTCAGTAATGCTGCTAGTTAGTTAAAGGACTATAATTCTACTGGATATCACCATTTAAAGCACTTTTGAGTGGCCTACAAAGGACATTTATTTTATTAGGATAATTAAAATACTGGACATTGATATTTAGACCTTGTTGCCTTTATGGCAACAAACAATCTCATGAGTGGCTTCACCAACCACTTTATTCAATTCGGCTCATCTCTACTGAGTGTCTGCTAGGTACAAAGCTCTGAAAAATAGTACCATTCTCTGTGGCCACATCTCGATCTGTCATGCATCCTCTCATCTCCATATGACTCGAATTGTCAGTAAACCTGTAAAACCTGGTTTTTCATGTCCTCCAACAGTTCCTAGGATTCTTCTAACTTTTACACTTATTATAAAACTAAGTGACAATATCTAGAGGAAACTCTGCCCAGGTTCTGAAATCTGTTTGCAAAGATTCAAGGAAAATGTCAGGCAAATCAGAAAGGAGTTTGGCCATAGTTGAATCCTAAGCATAAAGGTAGATTTATTTTTCATAAAAGTCTCTTTAATATGACAAAAAATGAGTGGTTAAAAAAGAGAAACAAATGACAACTCATAATTGCAAATACTCATTTTTTCATATAAGAGAGTTTAGTGTTCTTTGATAAAAAACTTCTAGAGGCATGTTTTTCTAAAGAATATAAAATGGTTGAGGAAAAATGTATAATGTGGCATGATCTTAGAAATGACCTAGATTAAAGTCTTTCCTAAATCACTATACCTCCCAGGGTTTTCTATTTCTTCATTTGCAAAGTGAGGGAAAGGAATATATGATTGTTAAGGGCTCTTTAAATTCTGGAAGTCAATGATTCTAATAATTTCCACAAAATTAAAAAATTCAAACATAAAAAAACTTGTTATTGGTAAGGGAAGTTTCATATACTTTTACTAGTCGATAATAAAACATTCAGTGAGTAAAGTAAAACAAGAGGAACATCGTCATTTTTGTCCTGTTACCGTAGCAACAAAGTAAAACTGGTCCAACTCCATCAATGTGACGGCTTAAAGACTGAAAACAAACACCATATGTTGAAATAAAGATGCGCAAGTACGTTAATATTAGATGACAGCTCAGGCACTCCATCATGGCTGCTTGCATCACAGAAAACTGTGATAATTAAAAAATAACTAAAAGAGCATTGTTTATACTGAGAAAAAATGTTGTCAGATGAGGACCCAATAATCCGTGTTCTATGAATATTCAAATTTTCACAATGGTTGTAGAAGACTTGATCTCAATCCTTTTTAAACAAATGAGGAAACTGAGGCCCAGAGAGGGAAAATGACTTGCCCAAAGTTACACCATGCATGGATCCAACATACACAGTGTTTAAACTTCAAGAAAGTGCAAAAAGTGAACAGACTTGGAGAGTCCAAGGAGAGACTGAATCCCACCCACCCCTAGCACCCGGATAATGAGGGCATGAAAGGCCCAGGTAGGATTCCCACTTGTGTCAGTGGGGAGACAACGAGGCTATGCAAAGAAGGCTGCTGACATTAAGTATTCAAGGACACGGGCCTGGAAAATCCGAGAAGGGTTTTTACCGCTATCATCACTAGCTACTCAATAACTACTTTACTTAAATATCTTTTGCAAACTCATGCTTTTTAAAGGAAACACAATGAGGCTAACATCCGGTGGGTACCTAGTACACGCCAGGTAATGTGCTTGGTATTCTCATTTTTATTGTTATGTTTGATTCTCACAAAAATTTTGCTAGGTTAAATCATTTCATTCCCATTTTCTAGATGAGGAATCAGAGGTGAGGAATGGTGTTACACAAATGGTAAGTGTAGAATCTTAATTCAAACTAAGATCTACTGAGTCCAAAGCACTTACTTAGGCATGCTGCTGGAGACCTCTTCCAGCCTTTGGGCCACGCAGCTGCCTGAGCTGGGCCAGCTTGCTAACTTCCCCCAAAGGGAGACAAATATATGGTCTATCTTCTGGAACAGCTTCTAAAATAGCAAAGTAGTGTTTATCTAGATTCTACCCAGATGCACTGAGTTCATAATACATTTTACAAGAGAAAAGACAAGGGCGATAAACTTGGCTTGGAAGTTTAAATTGCCATACAGCTTTCTCCAGTAAAATGAAATACCTCTTAAAAAAGAGTTTTCCCAAGGTCACAAATTCTATAGTTGGGCTGTGGAAGCCCACTTAACGTGCACAGCATACTAACAAAACGATTCAGAGATGAGAGGTGTTCTAAGTAGGGGCAGTAGGAAGGACTGTACTTACACTTATGTCGAGACTACAAAGGCTAACAGCATCTTCATCTTGGGCGCTCTGCTTCCGTTTTCGCTGCAAAACAAATGATAAAACAAAGTTCAGAGGTAAACAGGGATTATGGCTTTGATTTAGGAAAGAAAAAAGCAATCAAGTAGCACATGCAATCCTCGTCATTTCTATTTGTTGCCCAAAACCTTTAACCAAGCTATGTAAATGAACAGTTCTAAGAAAACCTAAGAAAGTAGGAGAAACAAACTCTTGGATAATCTGTTTGCATTATTATTTGTACTCATATTGCTAAAATTTGTTTCTTTTTGTATTTCTTTTTTCTTCTTCACTAAATATCTTTATATATCAGGGCTTAGAAATTTAAATACAAAAACTCAGATTTGACTAACTTGGAGAAAAGAACTAGACTGGAAAGAAAGTCTAAGTCACTTAAAAATATTCCATTTTTAGAGCTGCTTTGTACTTGGGTAATTTGAATTTGTTCTAAACCTGGTCCAGGGTTCTGATATAATCACAGAGCCAGAATGCTGGGAAGAACATTAGACACCATCTCTAATCTTCCTATTTTATAGTGACAAACACTGAGATTCAGAAAAATCATTACTTGAACTGAAAAATTGTATTTCAAATGAACTTCTGACCAAGGAAGTCTGCCAGGGTAGGTGTAGAAAAATATATTTGCTTCTTTACAAAAAGAAAAGAAACTCCATCTACAAACCACAATAAAGTTCATCAAAGACACATTCACCTCTCTTCTGTGTCCCAAGTTGACAAACCAGGCAAGTATTTCTTGAGTCCTCAATTTGTAACTTGCTAAGTCACCCTATCCTGCTTGGCAGAGAGCTACCAAAGGACCGGAATTGCTGGTGCTGTGGAGTCCAGGGCCATCTGGAGCCTTCAACCCCCAACATCCACCCCTCCTTCTTCCTCTATCAGATCCCAAATGTGAGCACAGGCAGAGATTGGAAAGCAACCAGAGCTGTCCTTATTTGCCTTACTATAATTGCTATTTCTTTACTTCAGTTCAGCAAAGCTTTGTTGCACATTTACTATACGCCAGGCCCTGTGTTTGTTCCTGCAAATGCAAAGATCAGTAACTCCCACTGTCAAGGAACTCACACACCTGTAGGAAGGACAGATTCTGATATGATTTAACTATAATACAGTAAGATGCAAACATCATAGGACAAGTCACTTCATTTCTCTGAGTCACCCTTTCTCAACTCAAGTAGAGGTGATGACATTAGCTGCTATTCTTCAAGGGGGAGGAGTAAATATGATAAGGCATATTAGAGCTTAGCAGAATTCCTTATACACAGTAGATTTTCAAATGTGGGTTAAGTAATTAGTTTAGAATTGATGGGGATTGTGGAAGTCTCAGAAGAGGAAGTATTTGAATAGGCCAGAAGATAAATAAGAGTTTGCCAGACAAGTTGGAGAAGGATTGGGGCCTCTCGTTCCACAGTCAGCTACTTAGATATTTAAAATCCCAAAGGTGAACACAGTTCTATCCGGAGGAGTGGAGTTCTAGAGCCTATAAATTATTCCACTTGAGCAGTGGAATGATTTAGAGATCCAACGCCAGGAGCCAGGACACTAAATCAGCTATTCTGGGATGGTGCCCAGTAATCTGCATTAACAAGTTCACCAAATGATTTTTAGGGAGTCAAATATATCACTCAGGGGCTTTGTGGAGAGTTTTCAAAAAGATGCTGATAGCCACTTGCCATGTTTGAGGACGCTTCATGTTTGTACAGGGTCCTGACCCTTATTGACTCATCATCCAGTTATAATTAAAGGTGACACTGTGGTGTCAGTGAAGCTAATTCACTGGCCTATATTTATATGGTGACCTTTTGAGGCAACTACAGTAAGGGATCATTCCCATTCTACAGGAAAATAAACTGAAGTTAGGGGAGATAAAACAATTTGCTCGTTACACAGCTACAGTGTAACACTCTGCAGCTAGGAATCTAATTCCTAGGGCAAAACCCTTCTCACACACACCACTTAAAGCACGTTTGGCAAACAGGTTATAACTCATCTGCCATCTGGAATGCCTGGTAGCATCTGCCCGGAATGCTGTATTGAAAAGGATTACACAACACAGCAAATGGGAGAAGGCTGCCATCAGTTTGTACCACGTGGGGGTGTAAGAGTGGGGATCAGGAGTGTAGGTGTCCTGAAGCCCAGGGCAAACCAGGTCCTTCCTGAGCCTGGCTTCTTTTGCCTTAAAAGGCTACAGTATTATACTGGGAATCTTGGGAAATGCCAAGAGGGGTCTGAGGCTCTGGATGTTATCTGTAAAGTGGAAATATTGCCTACCAGGCCAGGCTGTTGTAAGGATCATAGGCGCTGTGTGTATGAGGGCTCCTGAAATGTGCCAGGACTCCTGGCACATAGTAGGGGCATAATAAATAGTTATGTATTACCCAAACTATAAGCTATGCAGATGCATGCTACTATCTGGTATTGCCAGGTTATGAATTATTGTCAGATTATTGTCAGATTTATGCTGCTATAGTTCCATTCCTAGGGCTCAACAATGTTGTCAAACATGATACTTTAACAGTAGTTTGTTAATCCAAGAACCCACCCTGGTGGAGAGAAGAGTATAAGAGGCTCTCTTCCTCGAAAGCATGCAGCCCTCTCCAGAATAACTCATCACACTAACTAGCACTTGAACCCAGTCTTCTAAGTACCTCTAACCCCAGAGGCTTTTATGTGCCTGAGTGTCAAATCCAGAAGATAAATGTCCTCTAGTGGCCTTTTAAATTAAGACACAGCCAGTTAATCCGGGATAGAGTCATTTTAAGAAACCCACACATTTTACAAAATAAAAGCTGCATGGATCATGAAAGTGGATTTCCTTTTCAATTTCCATTACATAGGGTGGTGACGGCCCACTGCCAGCAACAGTTTAAACTCCGGGTCCAAAGCAAAAATATCCCAAGGCATCACTTAGTCATTTGTCCTCTTGCTCTGTGCTCACTAAACACTTCTGATGTGCAAAGCCCTGCTCTAGGTCCTGGGGTACATTAGTAAATGAGGCAGGAATGATCCCTGCCCAAGAATTGGAAGTTAAAAGAAAACAAAAAAATTGCAGATTGTGAATGAATGTCAGATGAGATGCTGAGACAGACTAGCAAAGAGACCTAATTTATAAAGATAATTTATTTTAGTGTTTTGTTTTCTGGTTTGGAGTTGACCTTCTCATGAGATGTAAGCCCATGAAGGCAGGACTTGATCTGTCATGGTTACCTTCCCCAAACCTAGTACAGTCCCTCGTACATGGCTAACTGCATCCCCAGAAGAGTCATTCTTGGTTTTTGGTGATGCCTTTAGTCCCACTCTCTTTGAAAAACTTGTCTATTTCATCCATTTACCTAACCCCAGGAGGTGGCATAGGCCGAGACAGTAGAGGGAACCAAAAGGGCACCTGTTCCACCAGCCCAGCCAGCCCAGTCGACCCAGGTGATGCAGGGTATGCTGGTCAAAACAGACCCAAGCATGTGCTAACACCTAACCCAAGGACTTCTAAATTTGACACAGGGATTTCTAAAATATTGGGGAGCTCATTCATGCCAATGATCTAAAGAACAGTTCATGGAAGAAATCATCAGTGGGAAATTTAAGCCCTGGAGACATAGACAAATGAACCTGTTAGAAAATAGAGGGAAGTGGCAGAACACTGCTCTATTCACCAAAGTAATAACGATAATACTCAGACCGATAATAATGGCTTTAGCCATTAAATACTCACTACGCATCCATCACAGAGCTAAATCCTTATGTGCATGTTCTCATTTGATCTTCCTGACCATTCCATGGGGTAGGTAGGAAGTATTACCTCCAGTTTACAGAGGAGGAGTCAGAGGCTCAGAGAGGGGCAGGGACTTGCCCAAAGTTCTATAATTAGCAAGTGACAGAGCCCAGATTCAAACCTAGATTTATCTATCTTCAATCTATGTGTTTACCCTCGGTTCTGTCCTGTCCCAGAGTCTGGGAGAGCACATCACACCTGCAGAGAAAGTGCTGAGCATGAAGACTTCTAGAGGAAACACCTTTATAACGTTTATTCTACTAGAGAACTGGCCTTGAAGACAGTCTACCTGTCTAGACTAGACAAAATTCTGTGCTTCTTTCTAGTTTTAAGAGCTATCACTACCTGTTATCAGGTCAGCCAGGGAATGAGCCATTTTATTTCCCTCGTGCATCAGAAACCATGAACAGCTTATCTGGGCAAGTTCTTAGGCAGGAAGGACACTGTGTGAAAACTCTACCCTTGGTCTCACAGGTTTTCAGCTAATTTGAGGAGCCATAGACCCACCCTGTTATTCTTGTCAAATTTACTGAAGCGAATACACAGTAAAATTCAACCATAAAAACAAAGTGCTTTGGATAAGCGCAATAATTGTGCTATATCTGTGCTCTCTGACTTGAGCACATGACTTCAAACCCCAGTGCCCTGTGTGGTAGGTCAATGAATAATTTCTGAATGAGTGACTAAAAAAAAGAATGAATAAAGAAGGCTAGTGTTCTTGGAGTGACACCCTTCCTTTCCACTAACCACCTGGCTGCCAAAATTAAATCAAAACCTCAAAAGCAAAGATCACTGAAGAATGAAATTCTTTAACCTCACATTTCCTTGGAGACTCACAACCAGCAAATACAAGATACAATTGTTGCTTTTTGAATGAGAAAGAACATTTCCTTACATGTGGGGACATTTATTTTCCTTAAAATACATAGACATACTAAAAAAAGAAATCTCAGCTGTTTGGACATTGGTCCAAATGGGACAGTTGTGACTTCCTCTCCTCTTATGAGTAGGAATGTCAGATTTGTTCAAGAGCAAGACACACCCATGACCAGGGCATCTATCCATACACTGTCCTGAGCAAGAGTATGGGGACTTGTACTAGGAACAAGGAATCTAAGACTGATAATATCTCAATTGAAAGGAAACAGCCAGCTGAACCAAACCATAAATAAACTTAATGCGCACCTGAGCCTTTGTCTGAACATCTAGGTGCCTGTCTGGGGCAGGAATGAAAGGCAGTTACGTAGGGGAATTTATGAAAACAAATGGTCTGAATGTACTAACTAATTCCTTAGCCCTGTTCCTTACATATTTGATGGAGACACTTTCTAGAAGTGCTTGGGTGCTGGGAAAATCCTCTCATGCTTCTCAAATCAAAACAAACAAACAAAAAATTAGAAGCCCCATTGTTAATTTGCAACAGAGCAAAGCCCTTTGTATATTCAGATATGAAATCTGATGGAGATTACAAGTATCTCTGGATGGATCAGGTGGACTCTGTCTGGGACTCATTACTGGAGACTCCATCCTGCTGTCTCATCCTTAAACTGTCACCTGCCTTCCTTCCAATCCACTTTCAGGATGTGTCATTGTTCCCCGGGCCACTCCATGGCTATCTCCTTTTAGGCTTGGCTACCTTCTGATAACACAGGTCAGACATCTAAATCTCAGTAAATGGTCCAGGAACAACTGCTTTTTCTGTTGTTCTGGGCAAGGCTGTCTGTGAAGAGCACTGACTCTGATCTCGGCTGATCAGTTTTCAGAAGAGCTGGTCTTGGTCCAAGCCTGAATATCTCATTTTTAATGGACTCAGCTTCCATTCTCTCCAGGCCCAAATCTAGGGATCTTTTGAGATTTTGAGTCTTAGAATCAAAGGAGAATTCTCACCAGGTGCCTTCCACGATATATGCAGAGGGAAGTAGATGCCAGAACCAGGTCCCTGTGATGAGACAAGCACTGTGCTCACAGTTTAAAAACTTCCATTTAAGCTTCTCTTTAACCCACTTTAAGTAAATATTGTTGTGTCCATTTTACAGAGGACAATCAAGCTCAAAGACTTTAGTGACTTGCTCAAGGTCAAACTTTGTAAATTCTAGAGAGGGGATTTTTCTCTAGACCAGCCTGATTCCCAAACACTCATCTGCCATATAATGCTATTTCTCTTTTTATATTGTTTAAAAACAATATGTGCTTTATTTAAATAAATATACTAAGATTGTATAAAATAAATTTAAATATTTGTTTACGACAATATGTGTTTTACAATAATATAAAAAGGCATTTACCTACACAACTCCAGGAAATTAAGAGCATAAATGAGTCAGACCTAAGTTCAAAATCCAGCTCCACCATTTGCTACTTGGTGTGACCTTGGGCAAGTTACTTTTTGATCCTTTCATTCACTTAACAATTAGTTATTGATGATCTACTACAGGTCAGGCAGGTTCTGGGTGTGTGAGATGTATGCATCTATAGAACACTTCTATAAGCTTTGTTTTCTCCATCATAGAGTTATTTCCATGATTAAAGGAGGTAAAATACATACAACAGTGCCAGGCCAATGGCAAGAGATTAAAAAATGGTAATTATTATTGCTACTGGGTTATTACCGCAATTATTATTACTACTATTGTCACTGCTGTTTTGTTGTTTTTGACACTGAGAGGCAGGCAGGGTGGGTATTAGAAACGGGGGACCTTGTAAGAAGATGGATACAGACCTGGGATGCAGCCTGACCCTCCTCTACCTACCCACGTCACACAGGGTTATAAATGGGTGTTCTCTGGATACCTTCAGTCATGTTTGCAGCATTGTGTTCCCTCTTCTTTCACAGGGATGGGGCAAACACAAGGCCTGACAATTTTAAATTGCCGAGATTGAACTGATTAGTGTTGGAAGAGCCCTGTTATTTAATCACAGGCTTTTCTATTTAATAACCAAGTGACTAGAGCAGCAAAGATACACTGATGGAGAGAGTGCAGCTCCTGACTTGACAGCAAATGGCCCCTGGTTAGTCATTTATAATTATTAAATTCAAACCAGATCTCAAATCTTTTTGATTTATCTCTTTGCTGTCAAACAGCTTCGGTGGTTTCAGAGGCTTTGATGCCTCGCCTTTCATCTGCACCTTCGTTGGGGTGAGATTAGCAAAAGGATTTTGTGTTCTTGTAGTTGCCCTTAGCTGGAACTTGACTCACTAAACTCACGTTTGAGCAGGGAAAGGATCCATGTTTGGTTTCTCTCCTGTCTAAAGATCCAGGGGCGAGCAAGAGAGATGAGAGGGACCCCTACCAAACCATTTTTAATACAATTGCTGGGAGGGTTTTTTTTCTCATTATTTTTAAGCATCTCTTTCTAGCATTCCAGGTTGCCATGTTCCTTTTCAGATTCTTCAATGTACTCACAGGGTAGAGCCCTGAAAATCATAGTGCTCTGTGTACTTGGTAGACAAATCTTAACTTAATATAATATGCAATTTTGCACGCAAGTGCCATCAACTGTAGTCCAAGATGCTATAGACTTGATGGGTCACATTCCCAGTTATGCAATTTGTTGTAGAACCCTAAGTACATTACTTCTATGAAACTCAGTTTCCCATCTATAAAATGGGGATACAAAGGTTATTATGAGAGTTAATGGATCAGTGTGGGTAAAGGGCTCAGCACAAACTGGCACACACAGTAATACTCAAGTATTCACTATCATTAGTAGTAGTACAACAGCACGCAATAACAGCAAGTGAGAACAGCCACTAAAGGAAAAAAAAAAATCATGGAGAAAATACTTGAAATGTATTGAGCAAGTTACTTTATACTGAAATGTATAAAAGTCTACCCATTAACTTGATTTTGGCAAGCCAGGAAAAGCCTCAATTATTGATTTTTGGCCACTGAATACGGGGCCCATAGCTTATTTGGAAGCAGAGATAAGCTTGTCTTGGTCAAAGAAAGATCTTACTCTTCTGTAGGAAAGAAACCATATTCAAACCAGGCAAATGGGAGGAAGAGGTGACCCAGCTGTCCCCACCCTGACAACCAACCATCAGCCACAGTCACTCAGTCATCCCACATTTATAGACCCTTTTTCCACCAAAACAGTCAAGGCCAGAGGAGCAAGAAAGAAGATGTCTATTCAGAGCAGAGGGCTGGCAAGTATATTTTTCAGAAAGACTGTTCCAGAAAAACTCCATTATGAGCATCAATCTGAGGTGGGAAGGGTTTCATATTCATAAAGATTTTTTGGAATGTGACAAAAGTACACAATAAAATTAACCAGGATACTTTTTTTTCTAGGCCTTCTAATAATTATAATTATTTTTTTTTCTACTGAATCTCAGGTGCACTGAATAAAATTAATCATAATCCTTGGTCCATAATACACTATTATCACTGGTGCTTCCCTGGCTCTTTTATTTGTTTATTCACTTATTTTCACCAATACAATGAACTCCCATTTATTAAATTCTTTTCATATGGAATGGTTTGAAGCCCTTATTATAAAAAACATTACCTATATAGTTTAGGGAATGTCCAAATAATCACTTATTTCCATGGAGTACAAATCATTTTAGATATCTAAATGATTTGTACTCCATGGAAACATACTTATCATTCACAAAACTAGAACCTGATTTGCAAGGTGAATTCTCAGTTCTTACTCATTTGTGTTCCTGCCTTTCCCCACTCCCTCATCAGTGCTTGTGGGGATCACCTCTCAAAGAATTACTTGTACTTGCATCAGGGTCTGCTCCTGGGGAACTGAACCTAAGACAGACTATGGCTCTGTGCTTCTAAAAATGGAAGTGTATTAGGAGCCAGGTGAAGCCAATGAATAAAACACAGTCCATCAACTTGACTTTGTGGAAAGCCATGCAAGCCATTATTTATATTATTTAAACAAGAATGGAATGTCAATTAACATGAGTTTTTAAAGATAAGGCTGGGAGAAATTTTACATCGAATGACTTCCACATTGATCTTCCCCTGCCTAAGACATAAGGGCTGAGTCAGCTTCCCCTCTAATGAGAGATGAGAAATGTCCTTTAAGTGAGACAGTCACATCTCCTTCTCCAGGCTTCATGGTCCATCCACAGTTCTTCTCTCCAGCAGGAGTCACAGCAAGACTCTAATAGGAGGCTTCCATCATTTGGTTACGAAAGAGACCACTTTAAGTATAAGTCCTCGTGGCTAACAAGAGTAGCATCATTTTTACAATATTATTTTTTTGTAAGTTTTATTCACCAAAGTTCATTCTTGCATCGAAAAATTAGACCTGCAGATTTTAAATTAAGGTGAGAAACAACTCAAATAGGGATTTAATTACAGCCTTAAGATGGAAGGCTGGTTTGAATCTTTTGGTCTCCATGCCTGATGGGAACATTGATACTGCTGGAAACTTGTAATCAGCCTTAGAGGTGTGGAGGCAGAATGTCATTGTCATTTAAACTGTCTCTAGATACCACAGGCAGAGCATTAGGTTACAAAACCAAAGCAACTTTCTGGAAGATCTTCTGACAATATCAAAACTAAAACGGCTTCTAGGAACAACCATAGGATAACCCTGGATATACTTTCACCAAGATCTATTGTACAAGAGTGTTTACTGTACCACTGTATATAACAGCAAAACACTGGAGACAAAATGTGCACCAAAAGAGACTGGTTAAATAGAACTACAGTCCATCATATAATAAAAATATCATGTTATTAGAAAGAATAGTGTAGAGCTATACAATATATGGGAAAGACCCCTAGGATATATTGTTACAATAACAACAACAATGACCGCAATATTTACAGCACACTTCCTGCTGTGTTAAATTCTTAAAATTAGAAGACAAAAAAAATACACACACACACACACATACACTTCCTCCTATATATATTAAATTTCTTTCTGTTAGGAAGCACATAAAAACCATTCATTGGGACAGAGCCTGGGTTAGGAGAGAAGAAACTATCACTTTTTATTTAGTGCCTTCACATACTTATATACTCTTTATATACTTATAGGCATGTATATATGTCACTTATCAATGCCATTATAGGTTAACTGGGTACTGGGACAACTGTCCTTTTCTTTAGTAGCTATTTTCTTTATGTGTCTCTGTATTAAAGTAAAAATACACATTCCTAAATTTTTAAAAACAGATACATGTAGATAGATTAGAATTGAAGGCATCAAAATGAATTCATGGTTATACATTCCAGATCTTGGTTTCTAAATACCATTTTCCACTAAAAGGACCCATGATCCTCGGAGGCTGGGGCAGGGAAAATACAAGATAAGCCTGGAACATCTTTTCATATCAAAAAGTAATGAAGTGTTCTAAAAATGATGGATCTAGGCACCAATTTATAGGTTCTCACTAGCCAAGTCTGAGCATCAAAATTAATAATTTATACTGATATAAATAAGTGAAAAAAATAAATGATGGAGAAGGGAAATCTCTTCTGTACGGTAGAACACTAGCTAGTAAACACAGAAGGATGATGGAGTTAAAAAATCATCAATGGATGCTAAAAGTAGTGGGTTAACATTTCATGAGGAATAGGACTCTTACAGAGTTTCAATTTATTTGTTACTTTAAAAAGAAAATTTGTAACTTTACAATGGAGAAACTGTGAAGATGTCATCTGAACTAAGTAACCTAAGCCGATGACACCAGTACTGGGTCAGACTAAAACCATGTATCTTTTAATGTGATGCTCTGAAAAAGACACTAAATCTCTTCTGTCATAATCCTGTGAAAAACAAACAGTCTAAACAACAAATTCACAAGTAACCTGCATACATATCCTCCTCCTGATCCCTAGAAAAAAGTTGCAAACAGGTCTGTGTGAATTTGTTCCTCTTGAGGGCATCCGACATGCACTCAATGCCAGGGGCATCAGGCCCTCTGTTAGTCGTCAAGAGCTCAACTCTGTAGGATCTGCCAACTCTTGGTGCCTGTGAGCCCCATGCTCCTACAAGGCAGAGATTTTGCCCAGGCACTTCAGCAGAATTTGGCTGGGTATTAACTGGAGCACAATGCTTTAGGCCTGAGAAGAACATAACTTAAGGATTAGTTGATTGAAAATTGCTCTCTTCCAAAAAAACCTGGAAACTCTCATAAGAGGCCGTTTATCCTTAAAGATATTCCTCTTTCTCAGTAAGAAGGAAACACCATAAAGAAAACAACTGTTAATAATTCATACCCTTCCTCTTAAAACAATGTACCTGAATATGCCAACAATGTCTCTTAATATAGCTCCTCAGAATGTTGCGTCTGGAAACCATTCTGGAGAAGCCATGGACTGTCCATGTGACAAAGATGCCTTTCTCCATCCAGCTAAGGTTCATAAGCATGAAGGAGGCCACCAGTTTTCAGAGTAGTAGTCTTAACTGACTTGAGAATAACACTCTTGGCAATGGACTGCAGAGAAGCCATCAGGACAGAACTGTGAAAGCCAGTTACAATTTCAATGCGGTGTCTGGAAAGATGTCAACTGTGATTATAGGGACATTTTCCTTCTGCAGCTGTCTTTGAAAGTGAAGGAGGGCCTCACCACAACCCAAATTACAGGAGAGAGGCAAAGGGCCCCCAAATACCAGGGACATGCAGGTATTCAGGGCATCCTTTCTTTAGTGGCACTATCATGTCCTATCAAGTTTTGAGTAAAAAGCAAAAGTTGCGGTGAGCCACAAATGGGCTGCAGGGAGGGGGAATGTACTTAGTGCTAAGTTTTCTAATCCTGAATTTTTGCTTCAAAGCCCATCCCAGTCACTTTTATCCTGAAGTCTGAAACTGAGATCTGGATTTTAGGGAATCAAAACATATTTATTCAGCATTTAATCCACTTCCCAGGAAATTAGTATTTTACTAAGAATAGAATTCTTTCATGTCTAGAACTTTCCTGGACAATTCTAAAGCCTAACCCAGCCCATAGAGAAAGCTCAACAAATGTCTGCTGACTGACACATATGAACAAATATACCCACTTGCCCCAAAATGGAATGTATAAGCCGTAGAATTTCTTTTCAGGAAAACTAAAACATCAAGACATGCTATTAATAAAATTTCATTTTTTCCCTCCGCCTTTATTGAAATATAATAGACTATTATTGCTCATATTTACATGGTACAATTCAATGAGATCTTTTTTTCAATTGTAGTTGGCATATAATAATATATACATTTTAGTTGTACAGCATAGTGATTAGATACCTATATAACTCACAAAGTGACTACCCCACTAAATCTAGTACCCCTCTTCTCCTTACAGGTTTATGACATTTTCAATTATTTTCCTTATGTTACACTCTACATCTCCATGTCTATTTTGTAACTATCCATTTGTACTTCTTAATCCCTTTGCCCTTTTTCACTACCCCCCCCCAACACCCTTCCCACCTAGTAGTCCTCAAAATATTCTCTGTATCTATGGGTTTATTTTCATTTTTGTTGTTGTTCTTTGGATTCCACGTGTATGTGAAAATCATATGATATTTGTCTTTCTCTATCTAACCCATTTCATTCAGTGCAATACCTTCTAGGTTCATCAAGGCAACATCTTTTCCATTCCCTTCCCTTTAGCCTATATCTTTTAACCTGAAATGAGTCTCTTGTAGGCAGTATATGTAGGGGTCTTATTTTCTTATCTATTCAGCCACTCCATCTTTTAGTTGGAGCACTTAATTCTTTTCCATTTGAGGTACTTGTTGATAGGAATGTAGTTATTAGCATTCTTTATTCATGTTTTTGATACATGTTTTTACTTCTTAAAGAAGTCCCTGCAATTTTCTGTAGTGCTGGCTTGGCGTTAATAAATTCCTTTAGTTTATTTTTGTCTGGGAAGCTCTTTATCTGTCCTTAAATTCTAACTGATAGTTTTGCTGGACAAAGTATTGTTGGTTGTAGATCCTGGGTCTTTGCCACATTGAATATTTTGTGCCAAGCTCTTCTGTCCTGCATAGTTTCATTTGAGAAATCAGCTGCTGTCTTATGGGTGCTCCTTGCAGCTAACTAACTGCTTTCTCTTGCTGCTTTTAAGATTCTCTCTTTGTATTCAGCCTTTTACATTTTAATTATGATGTGTCTTGGTGTGGGCCTCTTTGGGCTCCTCTTTCTTAGGACTGAACTTCCTGGGGTTGTATGTCTATTTTCTTTGCCACGTTAATGAAGTTTTCCATCATTATTTCTTCAAATAGCTCACCTTCTTGTTTTCCTTCAGGCACCCCACGACATGGATATTTTTACATTTAATTTCATCCTATAGACTCCTTAAATTATTATTACAGTTTTGGCTTCTTTTTTCTTGCCATTCTGATTGAGTGTCCTTGGCTTCCCCATTCTCTATATTGGTGGTTCGGTCCTCTTCTTTATCCACTCTGTTTATTCCCTCTAATATCCTCTTCATCTCATATAATATGTTCTTCATTTCTGACTGGTTTTATAATTTCCATTTCCATTTTAATATTTTTTAAATCTCTTTGTTAAAGTTCTCACCAAATTCATCTACACTTCCTCTGAGTTCATTGAGCATCTTTATAAACAGTGTTTTGAACTCTGCATCTGTTAGATTGCTTGACTCCATTATTCCTAGATCTCTGTTCTGTTCTCTCCTATGGGTTCTGCTTCCTTGTCTTCCCATTTTGACTGCTCTTATGTCTTGTTCTATGTACTAAGCAAAGCTCCTAACTCTCAGTCTTATTAGCATGGCTTTGTGTGGTAGATGTCCAGTGGCACAGTCCTGAGAGGGGTTCAGCTGTGGGCCAAGTTTAGCCCCAGCCTGTGACCTTCCAGGGCTGCCTGTTAAGAATCAGCAAGCAATCCACAGATGCTATGCTTATAGCTGCCTCAAGAGGCCATGCCAGAAGCCAAGGCCGACTGCCACCAGTGTGAATCTTGGCTCTATTTAGCAAGGCACATCGGATTTGACAAGAATATAACTGGATGTGGCTTGGGTGGGGCCATGAGTTGGGGGAGGCAGAGTTTCAGGAAATCCTCTGGACAGAGTGACCTCTGTTATCCAGCTTGATGACGTCTCAGCTATGGTGGTGCTGCATCCACACACTGGGAGGGCTCAACAGAGGAACAATGGATACCACTGGCGCTTCTGCCCAGGAGAGATCCTTGTCTCCGGCCCTTGCTCCAACAACTCAGTATCCCCCTGTAAGTCCCTGGTGCCCCCTGTGCAGCTGACCCATCACTGGTGCTCAGAGCAAGCAGGTCCATCACTGCAAAAGTCCGCTCATGGACATGGCTCCTTTAAGAGGTACCTGCCACTGTAGGCTGCCGCTGCCATAGCCTCTGTCCCACTCAGCCCCTCAGGACCGGGCAGCCTCGCGTCCTCACCCCCTCCCACCTCCTATTGTAGCAGGTTGATTAATTATTTCTTTCCTTAGTTGTAGTGCTTCTGTTTATCTAGATCCCTGGTGACTTTGCTTGCTATTTACTTCATGTTTCTGCCACAACTTTGATTTGGTCGCAAGAGGGATGAACAAAGCCTCCCTCTATCGTCTATGCCATTTTTCCCCCAGAAGTCCAAAATTTCGTTTTTTATTCTGGGGCCCACAGTATTCCTGAATTTTGACAATAGAAAGCCAAGAACAACAGGAGACTCAGAAAAAATAAATTTCACTAGATAGGTTCGTTCATTCAAGAAATATTTGAACGTTAAAGAAAGAAAAGTGGTAAGTTTGCTCTTTTGGGTATAAAACCTTGGGGTGGTATTTTCCAAAGGACAGATGTGGTACTGCAGTGGTTTGTGAGATTTCAGGCAGTATGCTTACCAGCTGTCTTAGTTTGGGCTCTGCTCAAAGGAGATCCTGAGGTAAGGATTTGGGTATAATTGTTTACGTGGGAGGTGATCACCAGGAAGAACTACGGGAAATGGGGAAGTGAGATGGGAAAGAAGGAAGTCATTAAAGGGTGTACAGCCAGTAGGTTATAGCCATGAGTAGCTAGAGACCAACCCATTGAGGACACCCTGACAGACTGTGTAGGATACACCTCATAATTTTCCATTAAGGGGTGAGGAGGTGGAACTATTAAGTTCACCAATTCCTGCCTCTCCTTGATGGAGAGGGGCTCCTCGGGATGTTAATTCCATTGGCTGGACACCTTCTTAGGTAGAAGGACATAGGAAGTTGTAGGTGAGTACACGGGACTCTGCAGGTAGCATGTAGAGCAAGCCTAGGCTATATGGGTGGGGCACTGGGAGAGTTGGCCTCAACAGGATTTACCCAGGATCAGATCACATAATAAGAAGGTTATGCCTTCAATTTACTATCCATCTTGAAGGATAGCCATTTTCAACACCCATCTAATGCTGACCAACTTCAGTCTTTCTTTTCTGGTGCAGAGGCTCAAGCAACAGCATCTAGCTAGAATTAAGTTATATTGTTTTGTGTATATTTATTTATCTTCATAGTTATCTTCTGTTTATGGCAAGCATATTGGTTTTCTGTTAATTATGGTAATACAAACTTTGCATTAAAGATAAAGAAAAACTTTTTTTGTAGAAAAATTTAAGTATATTTCAGTGTTAAGGGCATGGTAAAGGTGATTCACAAAGTGAGGCTTAGGAAACAAACTCCATCTCATAACTGTCACACAAAGTAACTGTCCTATGCATTGTTGCTTGTGACAAGCACAGAAAAGTAACACTCTGATGCCCTCTCCCCTGGGATGACTGAAAAGGGACTCCTCCTTTTTCCGTACTTTCTGGAGAGGATTTGTAGCCCTCTCTGTCTGCCCTGTCATGGATTAAAAATGAAATTCGTATCTAATAGGTCTAACTTTAGCTACAGGAAATGGGAGTGCTTGGGGGACCCAAAGGGTAGGCCTTGCTTTGTTTGAGGATGGGCAGTTATCTTTACTGGGCACGTTTTCCTTTTTTGGGAGGGGAGGGAGTGGAGGCTAAGGTTTGGGGAGTGAGCGGGAAGCGAGGTCTGCTGAATCTGTTTCCTGGTCAGCGTGTGAGATTTCTCCCCTCTCTGTGGTCATGGTCCTGGCTCTCAAATTTCTGCTACACAGCATTAGGATCAAGTGATGTCCACTTTAGGATGTATTATAAAAGATATTTTGATGGTGAAAACCACCCAAATGAGGAATTTGTTGCAAACATATCTATAAAATGCTTCTGCCAAAAAAAAAAAAAAAGTTTAAACCTAAATCATTTTTAAAATGTACATTTGTTTTCTCTGGCTCTATTACAATATACACAATTTGGAGAAATCTGTTTTATAAATTTTTATCAGAAGTTGCCAGATCACAACTGATGTTATCTTTCTCTTACCTGACGCATAAGCAGTAAAATAGAGCAACTGGGAACAATTATTACCTGGTTGTTATCTATTTTTTAAGGCTATAGAACTAGCTATGTGACTTTGGAAATCTCACTTTGCCTCTCTGGACCTCGGTTTCATTATCTATAAAATAAGGGAGTTGGACCAGGTGACCGCTAAAGTTTCCTTCTAATATTGTTTGAATGTATGACAACATGTGGCCAAGGAGATTGCCGGGTTGGGGGGGCAAGGTAGGCAATGAGAGTGGCAGAGATTGGGAAACATTCTCTAGAAATAAATATGAGATTCTAGATTTGTCTCAAAATCATGGATTACAACAATCCTATCTGCAGGTGACACGTTTGAAACACAAGGTCTACATTCAGGTCTCAGCCTGGCGCAGTGTACTGCGCAAAGAAAGTGAACCATGAATGTGTACTGAATGAATGAACAAAACCCTTTCCTTGGCACCTTTTGAGGCCTCAAGGCTAATGCCAGAAGGACCAACAATCAATGAAAGAGAACAGAGAATTCAATGTATTAGGAGAAGAAAGAAAGAGAAGGAAAAAGGGAACACGATCAAGGAGAAGAAGGGAAAGGAAAAGATACATGTACATACAGTTGATTATTGTTATTTTGTGATAGTTATGTTCTATAAAGTCCCTGTGAACAGTGAGTTAGTGAGCACTGAACTATTGCTCCTAGAGGAAATACAGGGTCAAGTTCCTGCAAGCCTCTGGTCATAGTATTTTCGCCACCCAATTCAAGAAATAATCTTCTTTTGTGTTTATTTAACAATATATATTGTTGAGTCATTAATATTGAACTCATGACCAACAGCACTGTAACTTGTATCTGAAGGAAAAGAACATACCTGTTTTCTCCGTAAGGCTCATTGCAGCCTTTTGCTTAGAAACACTGGACAGCACTTCATCACTACATTTGGGGGGCATTTTAAATAGTGAAATCAACAAAAAGCATAAAAATGTGAAAAACATGGCATTAAATAGACCATGAAAGACACTGTTTATAGTATGAGAACTTGAATCAAGAAGTAGAGCATCGCCTTGTTTGACCTCAGCTGGGAATGTGCACATCAAGTACTCACTCCTCTTTCCATGTTCATGAAGACTGCAAAAGTGCTGTATTGACTTTGGGGTTACAAATACATTTTAGCAATTAGGCAAATATATTTGTGTGTGTGTGTGTGTGTGTGTGTGTGTGTGTGTGTGTACAGTTAAAACAGCCAGATGCCATTTTATACCCACTGGACAGCCAAAATTTAAAAGTTTTATGATATTAAGGGCTGGAGAAATGGGGGCTCTAATATAAGTCTGGGACGAGGGCCATAGATTAGAGAGCAATTTGACAGCATCCAGTCAAGCTGAAGATGTGCGGGTATTACTGTCCAGTATTCTACTTTTATGGAGATACTTTAGAGTAATTCTTGTACCTGGGTAGAGATTTGTACATGGATGTTCAAGATGTTTATAACAGCAAAAGACTGAAATAACAGAAATATCTATTAGTACGGAAATAGAGTATAAGACATGCACCAACATTCCCACTAGTCAAAACTGATCCATCAACCATGCGCCCTCTTCCACACAGCATTTCATTGCATTCAGACATCTAAAACGCACATCAGTTCCGGCACTGCTAACTCATGCCTCCTACCTGACTCATGTTTGGATAGCTGCATTTGTTGCCCTCTAGTTTATTTTGATCCAACCAGAAACACAAGCACACAGGGCCTCCTGGCTCCCAGGCAGCAGTTCTCAAATTTTTATTTCAGGACCCCTTTATACTTTTAGATACCATTGAGGACCCCAAAGAGCTTTTGTTCCTGTGGGTTAAATCATTATTTTCAGTATTAGGAATAAATATTAAAATATTGATTCTATTAAAAGTAACAAGCATATTACTTATTGATCTAATTACCATATTTTAAAGAAAAGTAACTATTTTTTGAATAGATAATCCAAATGCATGAGACTAAATTCCAAAGGGGCATACTGTACAATGATAAAGAGGCCTCTGTCCCACCCCGGTCATCCCTTTCTCCCTCAGGAGGCACCACTGTGATCAGTTCCTTTTGCATTCTTCCAGAGCTGCTCTAGACAAGAATAAGTAATTTCTTTTAACACAATGACATCACACTACATACACTGCTTTACATTTGCTCAGCACTATAGCTTGGACAGCCTTCCACACCATCAAATAAAAATTGGCCTCATGTGTTCAATAGTTGCAAATTACATTTTAAAAATGTACTGTAACTTATTTGTCTAGTTCCCTGTTGACTGGCTAGTATGTGGTTTCCAATCTTTTCTGCAGCAAATATCCTTCTACATAAACCAGTCTACACATGTGAAAGATTGCAATATCCAGAAATGGAACTGCTAGGCCCAAGAGAACGTATATTTGTAATTTTGATGAACATTGCCTAATAGTCTGCCATAAAGATTATTCTTATTTATGCTCCCACTGACCACGCAGGAAAGGTCCAATTATCCTTGTTGGTGTTATTCAACTCTTTAATCTCTACCAATATGATAAATGAAAAATGATACCATGGACAAGTTTAAATCGCTATTTCTCTAACAAAGTCAAACCTCTAGAGTTGTACTGTCCAGTATGATAGCCACTAGGTACATGTGGCTATTTATATTTTGATTAATTAAAATTAAATAAAAATACAACTCAGCTCCTCAGCTTCACTACTCACATTTCAAGTGCTCAATAGCCATCTTTGGCTAAGGGCCTCAGTAGGAGAGAACACATATATAAAAAATTACCATCATCACATAAAGTTCTATTGGATAGGGTTCCACACCTGCACCATCCAATGGCTACTATGAGCCATGTGTGGGCATTTAGCACTTGAAATGTGGCTAGTGAACTTGGATATGCTCTAAGTGTATATAATGCACACTGGATTTTGAAAACTTAGTGTGAAAAAAAGAATGAAAAATGTCTCCTTACTTTTTATACTGATTACATGTTGAAATGCTAATATTTGGATATATTGGGTTAAATAAATCATTAAAATTAATTTCATCTATTTCTTTTTACCTCTTTTACCTCTGGCAACTAGGAAATTTAACAATACATACATATGGCTCACATCTTACTTCCGCTGGACAACTTCTGAGGGCACAGTGCTTTGTTGAGACCTGGATATTACCATGTTTCCCTCTCCATAGAAGTAAGTGTAGCTACTATAGCTAAAAAGAAAAATACACTCCCTGGAATCTCTTTTTCCTCCTCGCCCTTCCCTGCCCATGCAGACAGGGTGGGTAACAAAAGGAGAAAGGGTAGCAATGATCCTGATGACGAAAGACCAACCCTGAAACAAACCAGTATACTTCCCACCTGGGCGGCCACAGGCAGGAACCAGTGGCATTGCTGACCCCAAGCAGGGACCGATTTCCTGGTGGCTGTTAAAACAATGCACCAGAGAACAAAGTGCTTTCGAAACTAAGAATAGAAGAATGGCTCCAAATAAGATTTCCAGGATGCTGCAGGAACAAATTTCTCCCTTGCTCCGACCCTAAGCCGCCTAGCTGAACTCCTTGGCGTCCCTTCTTGGCTTGACCTGGCTTCTTGGCTTGACAAATATCCCTGTCTCAGGCCCAACTCTCCTGCATTCTCAGCAGTCTGTACACACAGTTCCAGGTGAGGACTGACAGAATGGGAAGGGGAGACCCAGAGGAAGAGGTGACATGGGCTCTGACCTAAAGGATCACACCACAATAGTTCTACAGTTAAGACTTGCATATATGTTTCTGCCATCCATGTCCTTGGCTTTGGCTATGAAGATCAAGAAAACTCAGCTTTGCAACATGACCCAAACACTGATAGGTCAGAATGGGCACTTCCACCAGGTACTGAGGGAATGAAGCTTAATTGCATCTGAGCATAAGACATCTGCTTGGAAGTAAACAGCAGTAGCAGCAGTAGCAGCAGTTGTAGCTGTGTGCCTTTGGGTAAGTGAACTAACCTCTCTAGGTCTCAGTTTTACCATCTATAAAATAAAAGTGTTGGATTATATGCGCTTTCCTATCTCAACCAGTCCAAAAATTCTGTACCCTATGCAGAAGCAAACAAGATATCACCAACACATTCATCCTCATTTTCTCACTCATTTAAATTCAATGGAAAATTAATGAGTCAGACCCCGAGCCTGACACTGGCATACAAATATAGAAAAACATCTCTTCCATTGGGTGACGAAAGATCAAGTTCTTAAGAGAGGGAAGGAAAGAGAAGGGGGAGGAGATGGAATGAATAATTAGAGCAGAGTTCTTCACCTCAGGTTACAGGTCTGCAGAGAAATTTTCACAACTCTGTATAGCTTTCTGAAGAAAACATCCAAAAATGCATGTGAGCTCAAGAAAGAAAAGGGCTAGTGACTTAAAGACACTATAACAGGCCAGGTACCATGCTAAAATCTTAGTGCAGGTGGGTACTTGAAGAGTTAGCACCCAAGACAGTGCACAAAGTGTGCATGGGAATAGACACATGACAGATGTGAACCTAAGCCGCTTTGGTGTAATGCCCACTCTTTCCCCCACATCAGGGATGATTTCTGTGCATGGCTTCTCTCACTGCTATGCCTTCAACTCTCCCCTTCCTCACGTCAGAAGGTTATACGCATTTAAAAAGCCAAGAGTGTATTGCACTTGTCTGACCTGGGATAACTGTACCTGTTCAGTGGGGGGAGAGAGGCAGATAAAATGAGATAACCCATGTGAAATACTCGCCACTAGTCAGCACTCCAGAGGTACTAGCAGATACTCATACTTCACACATTCATTTAGAGTCTAGTACATGCTGGGCCTTGGGTTAGATGTTCTCATCATCTTCATCATTTACTGTTACTGTATTTACCCTCCTTAAGACGGCAGAGTGCTTCCCAAAGTAAGCACTCAATAAATGTAGGTTGAGGGAATAAATAGTAATGATCTCTGTGTTAGATTAATTTACTCTTCAGCAAACTTTTATACCATCTCCTGACCTCCATTGCTCAGTACCGTTACTTGCTCTGGCCAATGGAATATGGCTGGGACAGTGTACCAGTCCTGAACCTAAGCCTTAAGAGATATTGTGTGTTTCTGCTTGCTTCTCTGGGACCTACTGGCTTCCATGAAAAGGATATACATGTGAGTAGCTAATGGACCCATGTGGAGAAGACTGCCCCCGCCAACCTAAACATCTGTAAGCACTAGAATAAATGCTTATTATTGTTTGCCACTGAGTTTGATGTAGTTGTTACTTAGCAAAAGCTGGCTGAGATAGTTTCCTTTACTCACTTCTAGAGATTTGAGGCAGAGTGGCCTTGGCTTCTCTTTCTTCTCATTAAGCTGGGATTTCAGCAACTGGGTCATTTTATAGCTCTTCCTATTCCACTTTTTTCTAGGTTGGTAATGTCCTATTCGAAAAAGAAAGCAGGGGCTACAAATACTCATATTTTGGCCATCTCGGCAGGCTCCTGGCATAGAGTCTAGCACAAAGCTGGTTCTCAGGTAGTGCATGATGAATGAAAGAATGGGCTAACTGTTCATGATGGTGGGAGGGGCACTGTCAAAATCACTAGAGGCAGCAACCTAGGCCTCAGATGCTCAGAGCCACTGGTTCTGCAGTCTCCAAAGTGAGGGAGGTGGACCTGGTGGTGACACATCATCATTTCAGACCATATGCAATAGACCTGGATGCATTTATTATAACATGTTTTAGGAAACACATTATAGTGTTTAGTGATTTCAGAACTATTACTGCTTCGAATGAACCTAAGTTTTTAAAAAAGAAGACAATTAAAAAAAACAGTAAGTGAAAAACAACAGTACAAGTGGTATGTGAATATGGGAAACATGATTGGAGTTTCGGAAACACTGATCCATTTCAAGTGTCATTTTCCTACAGATCACAATCATCATAGCTAGAATTTCTGAGCACTGACAAGATGTACTGTTCTAAGGGTTTCACAGATATTATTTTATAAGTTCCTCATAGTATCTTGGGCAGATACTATTATCATTTGCATTTTCAATTTTGTAACAAAGTAAGAAACTTGACCAAATGAAAGTGGTAGTGAGGATTAGAACCCAGACTGTCAACCTCCAGGATCCAGGTTCTTAACAGCCATGTCTCTACTGGAGAACATGGTACTCTGGGAAGTTCAGCATTAACAGCAAAATCTAGAACTTGAAACTCAAACTCCTGACCCCAAGCCCAGTGCTCCCTTTGGCGAGAGCACCTGAAGCTTATGGCAGGGGCTGGATGTGGCCGCAAGAAACAAGGGAGAGGTGGCAAACTCCACAAGAAAGACTTGGAAGGGACATAAGACTGGGATATAAACAAAGACTTGGGACATAAGCAAAGCTACCAAACAGAGGCAGGTGTTCAAGGGATGAGGAGAAGCTAGAATATGGACAAAGTTATTCAGAAAAAGGGGGCTGACAAGCAAGGGTTGGCACACAGGGGCTGCTTCTTGAACTCTTCCCAAGAGACACACCCACCCTGGTCAGCATCGGGAACCGGTTTCCCTGTGACAGTCACACAGTCTATAGTTAGGTCCTAAGTTACCCATTGTTTCTATCCTGGTGGACACTTGGGGTCACCACCCTGACCTTGCCCTCACCGAGTCATACCTCTGAGTGTTGTATTAAGAGAGGCCTTTTTAGGATCTGGTTTGAATCAACTTCCCTTTCCATGGCTCCCGCTTGGTGTTCTGGGCAAGCTGTAAAAACATGGCCGGAATCGGGGCTTTCAAATGAAGCACTAACTATCTGTGGCTATCTGCTGCTTTCTTACCCACAAAATCAAACCAGGACCGTGTTTATCACAGAATATAAGATGCTTCACAGTTTTGTTGTTGCTAAGCCCTTACATATTGATTCATTTTTCTGGTAGCTACCAACACATTCTGGGACATGGATCACATTTGATGAGTGCTGCCCCTGTGCCAGGCACTATCATGAGTCACTTCAGTTATTTCTCATGGCAACTCTATAAGGTAGACATTGTTTATTATCCCCATTTTACAGAAGCAAAAACAGATTCAGAGAGGTTTGGTAACATGTGTAGGATTGCATGGCTAGTATAAGAAGCAAAGCTGGGACTCAAATCTACATCTATGTGGTTCTAAAACCCACGCCATTAGCCATTATACTCTACCATTTCTTCACAGTTACAGAACCACCTTGGCCAAATCTCAAAGGACAGATTTATGAGGTCTGTAAAGAATTTCTCCCCTCGCTTTCTCTCCTTCCACATCCAGTTACCAATTGCCCCTCCAACGCCCAGGCTCAATTCTTCCAGATCCTTTCCCTGGAGACTCTCAGAGCCAAGAAATAAAAATTCATTTAATAATATTTTCAAGAGCAGAATAAAGGTTAGTAGCCAGCCGGACAGTTACAACCTGAACTCCAGTTGGTATGCTTGGGAAACATGTGCTTCAAAGCACTCATTAACTCCTTTGACTTTGAAATAGGGAGGATATAAGAACTATTTTTGACTTTGAGGGCAAGATATTTGCATATATAATATTCATATCAGAGCTAAAATGAGTTCAGAGACATCTCTGTTAGACACATGGGGAAACTGAGTCCAGAGAAGGCAGTGACTTGTCATAGATGCCTCTTTTTTAGGTACTAACTGGACTACGGCAAACATCCATCACAACAGGCTGATCTGTCAAAAGACTGGAAAGCAAAGTGTTACTGAAGATGCTGCATATAACAGGAGATGTGGGAAGGACCCCATTGTTTAAATCATCATGTAGTGCCTAAGGGTTAAGAATGTCATTTCTGGATCCACTCTGAATCTGAAGTCTGATGTTCTACTAACCAGCTAGGTAACGTTGGGCAAATTAAATTACTGATCTTCTCTAAGCCTCAGTTTTACCATCTGCCAAAGTGGGATAATAATAATAATAATAATAATAATAATAATAATAATAGCCAACCCCTTTAGTGTTGTAAGAAGTTCTTGAGCTAATGCCAATAACATGCTTAGTAACATGAAAAGTAATAAATGTTAGCCACTGTGTTATTTTCTATTAATGTTGCATTAACTATCACTGAAACGTATAAATCATTTTAAATGCTGTCAACTCCATATCTTAAAGGCTCAAAAATTATCTTTATCAGGTGAGCAAAGAGCTAGGTGAGTGAGATAGGAAAAGAGTGAGATAGTGAGACCACCCAAATTACATGAAAAGACTAAAAATTATGTGTATAATGGTCATGTACAAGAGTTGGAACTAGCATTACAAAAATCAGTTTCAGAAACATAATTCTGATGAGAAAAATAGAAGCAGCAATGGGCATTTCCTTTAGAAAATAATTTTGGCTTATCCAAAGCTTTAACACCTACTACAAACAAACAAACAAATTAAAGGGACAGAGAGAGTGAGCTTGAGGCCTCCCAATCATTCTTCAGCCCATAGAAATATATTTCCAGCGCTCTTTCCAAAATAACCCAAACCAGGCCCTAACATTCTTAATGAGAACAGCAGAAAGTCTGATTTGATCTGACTTCATCTTCCCCATGATGAATACATTCGCAACACCAGGCTTACTTTAAGGAAACCTATAAAAAAGTTGCTCCAAGTAGGATGAACTTCCAAAACCGAGTTCTGCTATTTTACAACATAAAGAAGAGATCTTAGAAATCCACTTTGTGACCAAAACAAAACAAAACAAAACAAAACAGAAGGCAGATGCATCCTTCCCCTCTCTTTTTCTTTCCATTAACCGAAAACAGGTCTCATAAAAATTAATATACTAGCATCATGGAGCAAAGAGTGAAAGACCCACCTCCCCTAGCTCTCCTCCAATCACAGATGTTAAAGGACGCACTAACAGCTAGGCACTCCACTTAACTCATCATCTCCATTAAGCACAAGCATTTGTGGTCTTAAACACAACCACACAGCTCTTTTTTGATTCATACTAAAATGAGGCAGAAGTGTGCCTCCATCATGCCAGGTGTTTTTAATAGCTGCTCCCTACTCAGTGTCTTGGGAGATACAAAGACAGCTGTTCTCTCACACTCCTCAGCTCCTGACACCACCCAGCCAGGTTTGGGTCATACTTAGGAGCTGGTCCACCCCTGACTCAGCTTACCTGAGCACGGACAAAGAAGCAGCACCACACCATGGGGCGCTCCGACCTCATCCACCCGGAGTCCCCCGCCCCTAACTGTGGCGGAGCCCTGCGGACGGGATCCTCTGAGCAGAGTAGAGCATGGTTTCCCTGAAGGAACTCCTCCCCCGCCAACTTGGGCTGCATGACAGGAAGTGACAGGGGGCCATCAGTTACAAATGTCATAAGCTGAGAAACACACCAGCCAAAGAGCTCCCTACCTCTGGTGGTTTCTTTGCCTGCTGTGGCTGCTTTTTCAGGGCACCCAGTCTTTTGGCATTCAAAAGCTCACCAGAAATTCAGTTTTTGTCTGCCAATCCCTAGCCTGTAAAAAATAAACAATGCTCACTGGGTCCCCACCTAACACCATGCTGGGCATTCTGGCAGCTCTAAAGTGTTCACTGCTAGGACATCAGGCCTCAAATCTGGAGCTTAGCAGACCCAAACATGGGGGTGAAAGGAAGAGAGAACATTGGGAGGAGAGTTTGGGGTGTTCAAAGGGGAATCAACAGTCTACTTGAACTTCACCCGGGATACAGGGCCCACAGTGAATCTCAATAAATGAGAGTGGTGGTAAACACCACACCCATCCGTTTCTTTCTTCTTTTCTTAGTCAAATCTTCTCTTCAGAGGCCCTTCAAAATAGCTGCTTCTGGAAACTTGCCTTTCAGCTTTTGATTTAATTAATAAGAGGCCTTACTACTCAGAGTTATAAAAATAACTCATGGCTGATAGTTTTCATTTTATGAAATGGGGATCTCATCAGACTGAACACCTTGCCTCAGTTCCTTGCCTTTTACAAAACCCAGACTTTTTGGGTGAGACAGAAGGTGTCACAGTGAACTACAAGGTTTCAGGTGAAAACTATGCCCTGTTCAACCCCTCCTAAAAAAAAAAACAAATCAACATCCTCACCCTCCTTGCGTAGTGGAAGTGGGTTTCAAACCCAAGGAGACATAGCTCCAGTGTAGCAGCTTTCAATTATTTACTTTTATTTTTCAGTTCTCTAATGGGGTAGTATGTGATTTGCAAAAATCTTTCTAACTGCAACTTACAGTTGCAAAGATTTAGCCCAAGGTTTCCCAAGGAGTTCTTATAAATGCACAGGCTTTTAAGAACCTTTGCCTGTCTCCTTCCGTAAAGTGGGGGACCCAGCAAAGAGAGTTCATTTGAACAAGATTCAATCAAAGACACCAGAACTTACAAGAAAGCAGTTCTTCGATTCTCTCAAGCCAGTGGCCAGACCCCTAACACAGGGCCTCTGAAGAATGCCTTCTGCCCTGTCAACATGGGGATGCACCAGGCTCTCGTAGCACACAAACATGAAATGATGACAACCAATAATAAATAAATGCTGCCAGGAACTTGCAAAAAATGTTTGGGGTTGGAGGAGAGCAAGAGATAACTGAGCCTGGCCAGTGCATTTTGGGGTGGGGGAGAAAGTCTAGGAAGGCTTCTCAGCGTAAGAGACACATGGGCAGAATTCTGAGGGGTTTTCTAGGCAGAAAAACTGGCAAGGACAACATCCAGGAGGTGCAGAATGACAGGGTGCTTTGGAAGAAAAGCAATTGCTTTGAAAGCACTACTCAGAAGGCTTCAGTCTTGCTTCAAGGAGCACGGGGGGCAGGAGGTCCCATCTATTTGGAGAAAGAAGGAAGTGAAATCACTGCGAAAAAGTTCAGTCCTTTCAGGCAAGCATCTGGGTCACCTCAAGACCCACATGTGGTGCCTACTAGGTCTGGCATCCAGGAAACACTCTGTGACATGTGCAAGTCACACAGTTGTGTCCACCAAGGTGAGTTTCAACTCATCCTTGGGATCCCCTACTTTCCAAAGCCCGACTCCCAACAAAGAAAAGGAGTCAGTGTGGAGGTGGGGGAGAGATAGGGAAGACATTCCTAAAAAGGCCTTTTGCTCTAGTCTCCCGCATAGAAAGGATCCTGAATTTGAATAGGCCTGTAAACAATCTGAGATAAGCCAGCTTTGGTGGCAGCTCAGCTAATAAAGAATGTCATCCCCTGAGGACCAAGGCACTCATCTCCTGGAGGATTTTCAAACACACCACTTTGTGGAGCCCTAGCAGCCAAGGCCAATATCCCCCAAGTGAAAGACAGACAGACAGACAGATAGATAGAGATAGAGATATAAAAATGTGAGATGACCACGGCACACTGGAGTTGTTCCGCCCCCCCCCCCAACCGCCCTGCCCAAGGAGGGAGGGCATATTCACATGAACTAATCCTAGAATGATTAAGCCTAACTTCCGGCTGCTGACTGTGAATGAGAAAGAAGAATCGAAACCTGTGGGCTGCAGCACTTCGTGGAAGAGGTGAAACCTGAGTGGGCTCAAGGGTAGGTAGCAGTAGAGGAGGGAGGAAGGAAGGGAGATCCAGCAGACGCCCTGGCAGGGGAAAGGGGTGCAGCCTGCAAAAAGGAAGGAAAGAATAGGGCATGGCTATTTCCTCTGATGCCCCTGCTTTGACCAGAGACAAGAACTCCAGTAATGAAATTGGTCTATGCACAGGCATCTCAGAGGAGTATTTCAATAATAAGGCTATTGCCCTGCAGGATTCAAGTCCATTTTGAGCTTTATAATGGGAGCTTATAAAGGAACAGTGATGTGGGTTTTCTGTGTGGAATCTAGGATACTACCAAGTGGTCAAACATGTTTTTCTACTGATTTCTAAAATTTAAAAGTCACGTAGTATCATTATAATACACTCAAACCATACAGAAATGTATAAAGTAAAAAGTGACTCCTCACTTTTTTCCCCATTCCAATCCCACTTGCTAAAGTGCGATTTAACACCCAGATTAAAACCAGACGTAGATAAGGGGGTAACAAACCCCAATGCTTTCAGGGCTAGGGGTAAGGCCCCTGAAGGAAAAATGGGGGCATTACTGACAGCATTTGCTTTAGTTAAATTCTCTCTCTCTTTTTTTTTTTTTAAGTGAGGCAACCCTTGGTTGACTTCACAGATTGCAAGGACCTTGTCAGTTTACAATCCTGTATTTTTTTTTTTTTAACACCTACAGCACTTGGTATTCCTAGGTGGTGCCCATCCAAATACTAACCAGGCCCAACCCTGCTTAGCTTCCAAAACCAGACGGGATTGGGCTTGTTCAGGGTAGCATGGTTGTAGACTCTTTAGGTCAATTCTAGCTTATTGGGTTCCCAAGGGACCACTGGGACCAGACATTACAGTCTTTAAAATGAAGTGGAAATTTCAGGTTTTATATAAAACCACCCAATTTTTAAATGCTGACAACTACTTCGTAATTTTTTCTAAATACTGTACAGGCCACGCAGTAGCTGGCTGGATCTGACCCAAGGGCTGTCAGTTTGCAGCCACTGGTGGCGATGCTTCTAGACATTTCCTTCTAAACATGTAAGTTGCTAGGTGTAACGTTTTATTTTCAAAAAGGGAATAATAACATAATTCTACCAGTTACTTTTTCTTATTTAACATCCAGCACATCCTTCCACATCATATACATTTTAGACCCATACTACACAGCATCCAACGGTATGGAATTACCTTAATTTATTAGCCCCTGCCTGTGAACATTCAGCAAATATGAAAGATGCACTTGAAATGTTGCCTCTCAGTTACTGATTCTTCTTACCTCTACCAATGTTGAGAACATAACTCATGATGAAAGTGCACCTGTGAGCAGATATTAAAACTCTCTAAAGCCACAATGACTGAAACCATAAACGGTGACTGCAGATCTTTGATGTTTTAATGTGAGAACTTACCATGAATTTTTTCATTCGATCTTCACAACTGTCCTGAGGTAGGTCATACTATTACCTCCACTGTACTGAGACAAACAGGTGGCGTGAACATGCTCAAGAGAGCCTAGAGGTACAGGGAAAGAAGTGAAGCCTGGGTGGGCTGACTTCAGAGCTCCTGCTACATGCATACAGCCCCTAGAATAGACAGGTAGAAACCTGCCCTAGGATATTCAAGAATTTGACATATGGCAAATATTGGACTGCAAACCACGGGAGGAGAGAAGGATCACCAACAAATGCAACAATTCACTCACTGGGGGAAAAAATACCTCATTTTAAGGCCCTACTTCACATTTATCCAAAATACATTCTACATAGATTGGAGGGAATGTTAAAAAGAAAAAAAACAAAACTATGAAATTTGGGGTGCATAGGTTCTCAGGGTATAATACTTTTCTTTAAGTGTATGGAGCAGAATCATTATATATTTATACGTGGGAAACTACCTGTAAGGTACCTATAATGCAAAAACTGGCCCCTGCTCTCCTCAGCTGATGAAATAACCACACTGGTGATCTAGAGCCAAAATGCGGACCTAGCTAAGATACCACCACATGCTTCCTTGTATCACTGGAATTCGAAATTATCTATTTCCTGTGTTGTTATTCTATATACCTACAGACAATTTCTGTTGAGAAGTTTATAGCAGTTTTCTCACCAAAAATATTTTTTAAAACATCATCAGAGTTGTGGTAATTTACCTAAAACAAAATGGTGAGATTTCAGCAGAATTATTTCTGCATTAAAAGTTGGTGATCAGACTTGAATATAAGACCTGAAACCAAAACTCCTAGAAGAAAACACAGGCAATGAACTTACATAAGCCTTGGCGATGACTTTTTAAAATCTGACACCAAAAGCAACAGCAACAAAAGCAAAAATAAACAAGTAGGACTACATCAAACTAAAGAGCTTCTGCACAGCACAGAAAGCCATCAACAAATGAAAAGACAACTTACTGAATGGGAGAAGATAATTTTAAATCGTATATCTGATAAGGAGCTAAGATCCAAAAATATATTTAAAAAAAACAACTCATACAACTCAATAGCAAAAAAAAAAAAAAAAAAAAAAAAAAAAAAAAAAAATCCAATTAGAAAATGGGCAGAAGATCTAAATTGACATTTTTCCAAAGAAGATGTACAGATGGCCAAACAGGTACATGAAAGTATGCTCAACAGCATTAGTTATCAGAGAAATGCAAATCAAAATCACAATGCGATATCACCTTACACCACTTAAAATGGCTATTATCAAAAAGAAAAGAGATAGTCTTGACCTCATAAGCTAAGCAGGGTCAGGCCTGGTTAGTACTTGCATGGGAGACCACCTAGGAAGACCAGGTACTGTAGGCATAAAAAATAAAAAATAAGGGTTTGTAAGCTGACAAGGTCCTTGCAATCTGTGAGGTCAATCAAAGGCTGCCTCGCCATAAATAAATGAATGAATGAATGAATGAATGAATGAATAAATAAATAAATATTAAATTAAAAAGATAAGAAATAAGTGTTGGCAAGGTGTGAAGAAAAGAGAACTCTTATGCACTATTGGTGAGAATAGAAATTGCAAAACTATACGGTGGAAAATAGTAAAGAGATTTCTTTAAAAATTAAAAATGGAACTACCATATGATCCAACAATTCCATTTCTGGATATCTATCCAAAGAAAATAAAAAAACTAATTCAATAAGATATATATACTCTCATATTCATTGTAACAATGGATGAATGGATAAAGAAATTGTGTTACACATATAATTAAATATTATGCAGTCATAAGAAAGTATGAAATCTTAACATTTACAACAACATAGATGGACCTCAAGGGCACTTGTTAAGTGAAATAAGCCAGACAGAGAAAGACAAACACCGTATGATCTCACCCATATGTGGAATCTAAAAAACAAAAACAAAAACCAAACTCATAGATTCAGAGAACAGAGTGGTGGTTTCTAGAGGCAGGGGTCCTGGAGAGTGGGGGAAATGGATGAACTGGGGTTTCTTTTTAGTTTACATAAATCAAACAGAATTTTTTTCAGTTGGTGACTAATGGTTCCTCAATATCTTTCCTATTTGTACCCAAGAAGCCATAGATTTCGAAAGCTCAGAGTTAGCTAGAAATTTGAGTCCTTACCATATTTTATTTGGTGTCTTACATTTTAAAATAATTCCACAAACTGCACTGAATATTAGATGGCAAACAATCTCATTAAAATTAGCTTGTAGCAGTGAACAAATTAAAATGGTATATTGGGTATTGATTTAACCAAGTTTCCAACACTAGAAAAGTATTATTGCACAGGTCTGAGTTTCTGAATCTGTTGTCAAATTCAAGTAAGATTAAGAAAACAACAAGAATTTATGCTGTGGTGGAGAAGGGAGGTATAGTAATACTCTTTGCTGTTACCAGGTTCGGCAGGAAGAAATAATGCACAGCAAGTCATAAGTAAAATAAAGAGAATTTATTTATGAGACATAAAAATGAGAAATAAAAAGAATTCCAAAGTATTTAGGGCCTGGGAGTATTTACTTCTGGTCATACACTTTAATTGAATGTCTATATATACTCAGTGCCAGAACTGTGGCTAATCCAAGAAAAACCTGAACAGCTACTCTGCCCTTTCACCATGAACCATGGACAAAGGAGGTGGGGGTCCAGATCCCTTTCTAGACCAGGGTCAGCGGGATGCAAGGTGGTTTAACTCAAGAGGCTTCAACCATTTGAAAATGGTGATGTTCCTCTAGAGCCCTGCTTAATATCCCAGCTCAACAAGATTACAAAATGATGGGAAGAATGTGGGAGCAGACCTGGCTGCCCAAGGTCAAGAATGAATAAATAGAAAAGTCTTCATCTGTGGTTTCACAAGAGACCTAAAAATAAATGAGGCTTGAACATGGAAGTCTCAACAGATTGCTAATCACTGCTGATCCTGAGTGCTTATCTTGCCGGTTTTCTTACGAGCAGTAGTTTGAACACTGTCTTTTTTTCTCTCTAAACAAATCTGAACTTTTATAATCAAATTCCTCACATTACTTTGGCAACCGATACATAGATGGCTATTTTAAAAAAGCAAACAAAAAATAAGGAAAGCCATGTTCTGAGGTGTGCTGTGAAGCAGCAGCCACCATCCTGGCCTCCTTTACCAACACATCAAGGGCAGCCTAAAAAATTTACGCATGGAGCAGACTGGGGCACTTGTAAATAAGCTCATTCAGTTTGTTTCTTAGAAACATGAAACCCTGACTACAGCTTTTTCAAAAGACTGTCACATCCTCTTCATTATACAATCAGTTAAAAAGTAAAACCCCAGTGGGTTGGTGACCTCTGCCAATTCTTAGGAAAAAGAAAGGTTTAAAAAGCTGATTGGCTGATATCTATCAGCCAAAGAACTTCCTTATTTGCATCTTACAGTCAAAGCTGATTAGAAGTGGAAAATCTGAATATGAAGGGGGTGGTATTCCCAAGGCTTGAATACTCAGGATTTTAAAAGTAATTTGTTTATACCACAAAACAACTCTTGACAAACTAAATTTCTGAGTTAAAATATATGTAACAAAAGCAGAAATCATTTTTATTAAAAATTTTCTCATTTTATTTTGACTCCAGATACCTCCTGAGGGATAATTTCTGGGAACAACTGGCTGGCTGGAATAATGAACAGTAAATTAATATGGGAGCTTTGTGATTTTTGGCTCTGACATTTACTAGTTGAATGACCTGGTAAATCACTTCTTAATTTCCTTGACCCTTAGTTTCCTCATCTGTAAAACAGGAATATTGATTCCATTATCCCTCGTCGGGTTATAGAGAGGACCATAGGAATCTAACTGATATATGTGTTTAAAAGCAGAACAAGAGATGATGGGGACTTTGACAGTCATAATACTATTCTTTCTATTTTTATAAAAGTTTACATTTTTCATAATAAAATATTTTTAAAAGACAAAAGCACAGCAATAATGTCTTTATTTTTTTTCAAGCAGGAAAGGAAGTCTTTTGGTGTAATTATGAATATTAGTTCAAATTTTCCTCTTAGCAATTTGAAGTTTGTACCAAATCTGTAATAGTTTGATTTTTTCCTTTTACCCTGATATGAATGAGAGCTATCAACAGGGCATCTAACAAAAAAAAGGCAATGGAAATTTGTAATTTCCCATTTCTTCTCTTCCTTCCAAAAAGGGTGAACAAATGGAAAGGAGGTTAAAACTTAAGTCCTATTTATTTTTTAAATGTTATAATGCTGACATCCTTGAAACCCTTGAATCTATCTAAAAAATTCAAGACTTCTTTGAAAATACCCCAAGAAAATACCAAGAGATTAAAAGGCGTGTGTGCGTGCACTCATGACTCAGAGCATTCTTCTGCCTGCACAACAATGAAAGTGTTTTTTTTTTTGTTTTACTTTGGTGTGTATCCATGTATCTTTAAAAAATAAAGAACGTATTGCCACTTTCTTCCCCCTTAAATTGGAATCAGAAAGGAATCAGCAAAACATTAGAAACCAGCAAAACAACAGGGATATAGTATACTCAGAAAAGGCTTCCAGCTCCCACCTGAGAGAAACTGACTCTGCTTGGAAGCCAGCACCTCCTCCCAGTTAGGGCTCTGCCCTGGAGGCTTGTCCCTTTAGTCAGACTTCCTGCTAGGGCTAGGAGATTTCCGCATGCAGCTTCCTGGAGACTGTATAAAATAAACAGTAAACTTTGCAGCAAAATCTTGGACAATAAGCCCCACGTGGCCATAACAAGAAGTAATTATAAGCACTGACAATAGCCAGGGCATTTCCAACAGGGATGCAAATCTATGATAAACACGGGAGAAACATGCGACCCCCACACACCTGCACAAACTAATTAAAAAGAAAACTTCCTAGCCTCTCATCAGATTGAGAAATGGTTGCTTCAAAATTTGGCACTGTATATTTTTTAATCATTGTCTAAGAAGAAAGCAATCAAATCTTTCTTAAAGTGCCATCACCTACTTCACGAATGTTGCCGAGGCCAAGTGACTCCACGAGTCACTTACTCCATGTGTTTTCTGTGAGGGACATTTATCACCTCCTTTATGCTCTGCAGCTCAACCCCTTTTCTAGGTTTGGGGAAGCTCCAATTCATGAGCCAGAGCTTGTATCCGCCAAAGGAGATGAGGATGGTACACATTTCTTCCTCGGACCCCTGCAGCTAGGGCACCAGAGCGTGAGTGAACTTTAGCCATTCAGATACTCCCATCCCAGATCTGGCATCAGAAGCTGGCATGGAAAGCAGAGCGCGTTGCAGACTCTAGTCTGGTGAAGGTGACGGCAGCTCACAGAGGCAGCATTAAGGGCTGAGTGGCTATGTTCTGCAACTAGTGTTGGTGGTGCAAACCATGGTATCAATACCCACCCAGCAGTGGCAACAATGGTATCCTTGTAGGAAATATTTGGTAGTATAAGTTGGCGTTGTTCCTGATTCCCCGATTCTTCCAAAATTCTCTGAGCTTCCTATATCTCTTCATAAATTCACTTTCTGCCTAAAACAATCAGAACTGGGTTTTATTGAGAGCGCTTAGTTCATGCACACAGAACAAAGGATGGGCTAAAGCTGGAGTAGCCCAGGAATCAATCCCACAGAATAAATCTGGGCATAGGGACCAAACGGTTTCTTTTGCAATTCTAATTCAACCCAAACACTGTCCCCAGAGGCCCTGCATCAATTGGCCTCTGTCTCCCTCCTTGACCTCATCTCATTTCACTCTCCTCCTAAGCTCCGGTCGCACTTTCTGTTTCCTCATCAGGCCTTTTCCTGCCTCAGGGCCTATGTGCTTGCCTTCCAGAAAGCTATCCAGAGAGCGTTCCTCCAGCTCTTCACATTGCAGCAGCGGCCTTCTCATAGTTCAGTTCAGTTTACGGGAGGCCTTCAATGACCAGGCTGTCGAAGAGATTACACTGCACACCCTGCCATCTTATCTTGTCACAATTACTCTGTTAATTTCCTTTGAAGCACACATCCGGTGATTAATTCATTTTATTATTAATAACAATAGCAACCACCACTGATTGGAGGCTTGCTATGTGTCAGACACTAGGCTAAACTCACTTAATTCTAAGACCACCCTATGAGATACGTAGTTTTATTATCCCTAGTTAGTAGATGAGGAAAAAGGCTCAGGGGGGTTAAGCAAGTTGTCCAAGGTGCAGTGATACGATAGGAATTTGAACATAGGCCTGCAGCATGGGCTCATTACCTCAGTGCTCATTCAGGCAGTGGTTCTGACAGTGATTGAATGAGCATCACCCATGGTGCAGGCTCTGGGTCCACAGGCCAAGACTGGCTCTCACAGAGCCTATATATATTATAGCCTGGTATTCCAGTCTCCCACCTGGTATTCTACCGACTATCCACAGATCCTCCTCCAGGAAAAAATGTAGTCAGGCATGTGTAAAGATAGGGCAGTGGTCCTTTATTCAAGAGAAAAGTGCCCAGTTCTGGTGCTTAAGTGTCTAGCAAGCAAAAATATCACAAAGGAGCTCGCAGGCAAGGGGGGACACAGACCTGCAAACAATGCTTTCTGCTCAACCTGCGCTCTGTTCCACGAAGCCTTTGGGCACTGGGAACACAGAGGAAATAGCCAGGGACAATCCTCATGTCTCCCTAGTGAAAGTGCCATTTAGGTTTTGGGGGGATATGTGAAGTTGCCAGGTGGAGGGAGGAGGGCAGAGCATAACGACAGAAAGGGAACAGTATGGCCCATGGGGAAGTGAGAGTGATTTCAAAGGGCCTGTGGAAGGACAGAGTGGAAAGGCTAGATGAGACGGTTGGAGCCAAGGAAGGAATTCCAACTCCATACTGTAGAAAATGGGAACCAGAGCAAGTTTTTCAGCAAGAATAGATACATGACCAGATATAAATTCTTTTTGTCAAAAACAGGGACCGCTGCTGTATAATACCAGTGAGATGTTTTGGTATCCTATTTCCTATGTATTTTAAATACATCAGCTAAAAGCGAGGAATTGTAATGACAACAAAATTCCATGTCTATGCTTTCCCAGCTCCCCTCTCCTTACTAAAATGAGAAGTGAGATAAATTTGCCCTTCCAGCAGAAGTTAAGCACAGCCATTCTCTCCTGTAATGTGAAATTACACAGAGCTCTCAGATTGGTAATTTATGGAGAAAAGAAGGAATTCCCCTGCTACTTGACTTTACAACTCCAATCACCTCTGCCCAGATTCCCCGAGTGCGATAACAAGAACCTCACCTCTGGGTTGTGTCATCATTAAAATGAAAGGCCGATTTTTATTATTTTTTTTAAAGAATGTAGCAGGTTGAGGCACAAAGGGCCTCCTGTGTTGAATGAGCATGTGGAGACTGTGGGGGGAGTCCCCAGAAAGACCCTCTGAAGCTAGGTGAGATTGGCACATAGCAACAGGCCCCAGGAAACGGTATGTTAAGTTTACAGCCAAGGAAGTCTGGGAGCTCTGAGGCCAGCCAAGATGGCAAGGGCATAGCATCTGGAAAGTAGACTGGAAATCAATGAATGTACTTTAGCACAGGGATTAGGAATACAAATTGAGCCAAACAACCTGGATTCAAACTTACTATGTGAGCTCTGGCAACTTATTTAATTTAACTTCTCTGCCTTAATTTCATCATCAACTAATAGGGATAACAAGAGCATCCGCCACACAAGCACACGAGGTTTTTGTGAGGATCTAGCAAGTCACTTGGAACAATGCCTGGCATACGATAAGTAACAATAGTAGCTTCCTGGAAACTACGTAAAATAAACAAAGAATTCTGCAACAAAAACACAGACAATAAACTCTCACATGGAACAACAAAAAGCAATTATAAGTGTTGACAATGGCTAGGACATTTCCAGTAGGAATGCAAATCTATGCAAATAGTTGCTGCTGCTATCATTATTATATATAATATTTATTATGACATATAACTATGATATATAACAAACTTATATTTTTAAATATTATATAACATTTAACATATATAATATAGTAATATAATGATAGTATTATAATATATTTTAACCCAATTTAAGAAAGAATTTTTCAACGAAAATGAGGGGTTTGAGGAGAGGAGCCCCCGGAGCAGATGCCTGGGCAGCGCCTGTTCAGTGATTTTTGACCCTCTTCAGGTGACACTAAAGCAGACTATAGAGTCAGTTTGCTGGGCTAGAGTCTGGGATCCATCGCATAAGAGCCACATGTTTGGGAAGTCACTTAGCTCTTAAAACCCTAATTTCTTCGTCTCTGCAAGGAGATAACAATAGTTCCCACTTCATTGTTTGTGCCAAGCACTGGCACTCAATTTTATAGGCATTTTGTCATATATAATCTTCCTTCAACCCTGTGAATCACATACAATTATAACGTCCATTTTATAAATGAGGAAACCCATGGCCCAGAGCTGTTAATCAAATCACTAAAGGGCACAGAGCTGATGGACACCCGGTAAATCTGGAGCCAGCATTCTAAGCCAGCCCTCAGTTCTGCAGGCGGGTGAAGCACGAGAAGGTTGCACTACAGCCCCTCTGCAGAACAAAAGCAGTAACTAATGAGTGCACAGGAGTCACCCACAAGAAAGGTGCGTGTTTTCCAATTGCGGATATTTGACCTTATGGTAACTGCTAAGCAGTGTAACTCCCCCTGGTTGCACACCTACTATGTACCAAGCACTATGCCAGGTATCTTATCACATCATCGCCATCTCATCACCATGACAACCCTCCAAGGCAAAGGCTGGAGGACACTGAGGCTCAGAGAAGATGAGTTCCTGGCCCATGGTCACAGAGCTTGTCAGTGGCGGCACCCCGCCACACTTCTGGGTCTGTCCTACTCCCACTCAGCCTTGGAGACGGTCTCTGAAAACACCCCGAATGTCCCTCAAGCGCCCCTCTCTCCCTCATTACCTCCCACTCTGAAAGTACAAAGCTGCTTATTCTGCACCAAGATAATGACCAGGGGGGCCAAGCAGGACTGTAGCACAAACTATAATTACTACAGACAACAATTTGCATTCCAAATCTGAAATGTGTTCAGGGCCTTCCTTGAGCCCTGTAATCAGCTTAGCCTCTCTGCACAAATCCCTCTTGAAATGAAGACATAGTTGAACTGAGCCACGACGGGGTCTGGAAAACATGCCTCTGTCCCTAGTGAACTGCCACCCGAGGAAAAACCATGCTGAGAAAAGGCCAAGATTGAGTGGGGTTTTAAATCCCAGAAAGGTCAAATTCCTCTGTTGTGGAACAAAGAAAACAGCAGCCAGGGCACTGGACGGGCATGGCAAGACCAGTAAATAATTAAAGGCAGGAAATGCATTATATAACACACGGGCCTTGGCGTGAGGTGGACTGGACACCCTTCCCTCCTTAGTGCAAGTTGCTGTCTTGCCTATGAGTCACACATCAGTGTGGTGGCCTTGCTGCCTGGGCCTGCACAGGATACCCACAAGATCCGTGAAAGGCCTACTATATACGTGCTGTAAGAAAAAAACATACATCCTCGGAATTAAAGAATTTCAGGAAGACCTCTCCATGGTCAAAGAATTCTATGACTTATTTGCTCCCAGGTGGGGAAGGAGGGTTTAGAGAGGGGTATGGGGGTGAATATACCAGAGTTTCCAACCCTGCCTGTGGCCTCTTTCACTATTCCTCAATCAGAGAGATTTCTACTAATAATTTTGGTCTAAGTGGCTGGAGTCCTGGGTACTGGTTAACTGGAATTCACCATGGCCCTATTTTCTTTTATTAGAGGAAGAGGACTTACCACATGTCAATGTCCACGACCCCAAATTCGGACTGTAGACTTTCACATGAAACTTCTACTGAGTTGACAGTATCTGCAAGCTGAATCTGGACTGCCCTAAAAATCAGAGTGTCTCTGAAACTTAAGGTGCCACAAGTTACCCCAGGACCTTGACAATATGCAGATTTGGATCCAGGTTGAGGTTGGGCCTGAGATTCTGCATTTCTAACAAGCTCCCAAACGCTGTTGCTGCTACTGCCCCATGGACCGCACTTTGAGAACCTTTGCCAGGAGACACACTAGTGGCTTAAGTAGACTGAAAATAAAAATTGTTATCCCCTGTTTCTATAGTCACGATGTGAAGTGGTGGCTTTGTTCTAAGAACAAAGAAGTAAACTCAAATACTGTTTATCTTTAAATTTCTGTCTTTAAAAGTTCTTGTTTCCAAGCTATCCCATTGATGGTTAACAAGATGACTGTTCTTGAAGGAAAAACTTGCTTAGATGCTATTAACTAAGGAAAATCTAGTAGATCTTCCCTTGGCCAAATTGTTTTTTTTTTAATTTAATTTTTTTTCAATTATAGTTGACATTCAATATTATATTGATTTACATAACTTGTGAGGTGATTCCCCTGATAATTCTAATACCCACCTGACACCATGTATCGTAATTACAATATTATTGACTATATTCTCTATGCTGTGCTTTACATCCCCATGACTATTTTGTAACTGCCTTGGCTGAAGTTTCTGGACTAGCCCCGGATCTTTCGACATTCAAAGAACCTGAAGCATCAAAGGACAACGTAGCTGGGCATCTTGTCTTCACCAGCGTTATCAATCACTGATGCCTCTCTCCTGTTCAGCAGGGTAGCCAGCTCACTGCAGGTGCAGCTATGTTCTAGAGGCTGAGTAACCTGCTAACCCAGCCCATCAGCTGTACCTGGGGGCCTCTTAGGGCCTTGAGTACTGCCTCTCAGTTGCAAGCTGTACCTTCCAATCGAGACAGGCACTTTAATAAAACTATTCAACTAACTCAACACATTTTTTAAAAAACTGGCTGGAGCTGGATACCATGTCCCATTATGCAAACAGTACACAATGAATTGCTGATAGCATCTCCTCACTATTGCCAACATAAACATTGCCAGGCCAGCTGAAATGAACCCAGTGACTGTAAGCAACAATAGTTGCATTAGTTTGTTTAAATAAACATAACTAACAACAGGTGAAAATGTTTTTATCTCCTCCTACTGTTAAACCAGAGACTTTTGACACTGAGTTCTTCTAGAAATAAAACCAGTATCCAGTATAAGAAACAGAAGGGCAGCTAAGTGCAGAAAACCAACTTTGTGTTTCTTCCAGAAACACACGTGTAGACATAGATTTTTTAAATAAGTAATTAGGACTACTAAAACCAAACTAACTGATTTACTTGCACTGTTGTTTATTGCCTCTCAGTAAGGATTTTATTTCCTATTCTTGTCCACTGCAAGTTTTGACATTTGCCCTTTGAGTTATGTAGCAGAAATATTTCTTAATATATTAAAGAAGTTTTATACCACTAGATAACACATGAGATATATATATATATATATATATATTAATGTTCTGGAATATTAACTCCTTTGGGGATGATGGTTTCAGAGCTGTGCTTTCTCTTTTGGCTGAGTACAGAGTCTTCATTCTTATAAAGGTGTTTTCCTCCCCTCTCAAATATCCAAGTAAGATTTATGGATTTTGTTGTTGTTGTTATTATTAGAAAAGACCAAATTCCTCCAAATTCATTTTTATGAAGTTATCACATTAAAACTCCCCCACAAATAGATGTCATATTTTAAAATTCTATCTTAAGTAACCATGGAATTTAGGCCAATTCATTGAATTTCCAACTTAGATTTATTCCTGTTGCCTATTGGGGATAATTTTTATTCTTAAACCTTAAAACCCAAAACTCCACTTCAAAACTGCAGTTCAAGTATTTGCCTCAACTCAATTTTTCGTCTCCTCAATTATAAAAATTATGTATGTATGTACTCTGTAGAAACTTGGGAAAGTCAAAACAAAACAAAACAAAATGTCCCCTTGCTGAGAGGAAATTATTGATATTTTGGCATATTTATTTCAGTCTTTTAAATACATTTTTTCACAGCAGGATCATTACGATATATACAATTTTATTTCCTGCTTTTAAAAATATAACAATGAAAATTTCCCCTGAATTAGCACTCTTCCTCAATATCCCTTTATAGCTGTATAACATGCACTCATATGAATAAAACACAATTTACACAAACTGTCCCACATTATTAGACATTTAGACTTTTTCCATTTTTTCTATCATTATGACTGCTGCACTTAACATCTCTGTGCATAAATCTTAATCTACACGTCTAGTGACTTCTACAGGATAGATTCCTAGAAGTGAAATTATTGGGCCAATAACCATAAATACATTTATGGTTTCTGACACAAATAGCTTTCCAGAAAGATGATCAAGTAACAATGTCACTGAACATTTATGAGAGCATCCATCTTACTGTACCCTCCCTAGCATTTTAAGTTAGCACTTCTTAAAAGGCTGATTAATTCTGTAGGTTAAAAAAAAAAAAAAAAAAAACCACTTTGAAAAATTTCTAATCATTAGACTGACCTGCAGAGGTCAATGCTCCCTCAACATCAAAATAATCTTTTATCGTTCAAAACAAGATATTAAATTTTCCCACATCTGAAATGCAATCGAAACCACAAATATGAAAAGAATGTAGTCATTTGTTGAATGTTTTCATTAGGCAACTAAGGTACTGTGGTTAAGAAGCCAAGATCAGCCAGTTCGATGTACCAGCCTGTGACAGTACAGAGAGACGCCCGGGGCAGAGGGATGTGGGCAAAATAAATTCCGAGCTAAATCCATTGCCAGACTTTACAAGAGACGTAAGATTTGAATTGCCATAAGTCAACACCTATCAAAAGGAATACATTAGAATATTAGCTAAAATATCCAGACTACATTTAAAATTCATGTAATAGCTTTTAAACAAGAATTATCTTTCCTCCTTCTAAACTGGTGCATATTCCCATATATAGCCAACATCTTTTTTATTTAATGGCACATACGTGCAAAGAGCAAATGGTCCAGACTCAGTCTCCCATAAACCAGGGTCTGAACTGATCACTTTATTGTGGAAAAATATTAGATAAATGGAAAGTTTTTCTGCTATGCTGGAAATGTTTTGGGATATTTTCCCCACATTCTCTTTCCAGGAAATGGCCCCACTTTCCCCAATGTTGCCCACAGTTTCTGCTGAGTGGACACAAGATAATAGGAGTAGGGTGGAAAAGTACTTAATGAGCACTTATTATGTCACAGACCCAGTGTTAAATACTGCATATGGGTTATTTAATTTAATCCTTATAAGAACCCAGTGAGCTAGATATATTTTTCAGATGTGGAATCTGAGTCTTGGTGAGTTAGTTACTTGCCCCAGCTGGCGAATGGCAGGTCCATTTGACCCTGACTCTGGCCACAGATAACTGAACCAAGGGAAAAGGAAGCCCTTCTAAAAGCAGGCCAGCATTCTGCCCACCACTTGTGAGGCCCAGCACAAGAAAGAAGAGCTGGTACAATCCCAGTTTTCTTAGGATTTTGGAATGGGGCAACTGAGATCATTTTGAGTTGTGGGAGAGAGAGCTGTTGAAAGGTCATGTCCATTTGAGTCAGGGCTGGCATCACAACCAGCCCAACGATGCATCACATGCAAGGAGAAGACGAGGAGTAGGCACTACATATTGTAAGGTGAAAGCAGAGAGAGAAAGAATGAAATCTGCAGAGAGAAATCCTGCATTCCTGCAACTATATATTCTCGTTAAACAGCCCTTTTCAGGAGCTAATGGGAGCAAGTGCCTGCTTTTCGTCACACGCTCCGTCTAAAATATCCACCAAGGAATCTACAGTGGATTCGCTCTTCACTCAGGCATGGGACTGTCATCAGCGTCTCCCCTGTACAGTAAATTAATACCATTAATAACAAACAACCCACCACTGTGTGCTCCTTAATGGGATGCAAGTAGCTGGATCTCTCAGATGTTTTCCTGCTCCAAGTGTTTAACCTGAAACAAATCAAGTCTTTAGACCGAAATTACCAGTTGATAAGAAATATAAAGAAGAGTAAGTTAAATGACATCATAGGGAAGCAATCAGATAAACTCAAATGTGAGACACATTCCATAAGCAATGGTCTTTTCAAAAAGTCAAAGTCCTTTGAATAAAGAAAAGGAGAGATGAGGTGAGTATTTAAGAAAAAAAAGACTAAACAAACTATGGAAACAGAATTAAATATGGTCCTAAATTAGATAAAAACAAAAAATCCAATCAGATGCAATGCATGGCCTTTGAATGGTATGTGGGGAAACCAACTATAAAAGACAATTGGAGAAATATGAATATAGACTGAATGTTGGAGAATTATTGTTCACTTTCTTAGGTTTGATAATGATTTTCCTAGGTCTGGTAATGTAGGAAAACGTTCTTATTCTTAGGATGTATATATTGAAGTATGTAGAAGAAAGGGTCATGATACCTGCATTTGTATTACTTTGAAATGATTTAGTAAAATAAAGCCAAGTTGTATATACACCTAGAGATGGATATATAGAAAAATGTTAGCAATGGTTGATTCTAGATGGTGGATGTTCACTGCGCTTTCAACTTTCCATATGTTTGAAATTTTTCACAATAAAAAGTTGAAAAAATAGCACACTATAAAAATAATAATCATGGAAATCCCTTACAAGGATACAAGGTGGAGTATGACATCCCTTCTCTCAATAAACTATACTCACTAGTTCCTCCTCCACTGCTAAAGCAAATATTGTACGTACATCTTCAGTTTGGCCCCAGATGAAGCTGTTGCTTGTTTTTAGGGGCGTGTTACACAAATGGCCCATTCAAGGTTTAAAATTACCATCGCCCCGCTGCGATCAACAGAAGGAACAGCAGGTTCACCATCCCATCTAATACTCTTGCTTAGTTATAAGTTCTCTCCCACTCCCTTTTCAATGAGCAGGTTTAGTTGAACCTGCATCAATTAAATGTATATCTGATACAACCTATTGAGCCTTCCTTAAATCAGAGCTACCATTTTAAACAAATCCTCATCTGTTTATAAAATGTAATCAGCCTCATTCCCCTTTTTTTCCTAAATGAATGTTAAGTCAGCCCTGACGATACAAAAACACATTTTGCATTAGCAGCATTCTGAACAGAATGTTTCTTCCTCCCTGAACATGTGTAAAGCAGGTCAGGGCACTGGTGGTCCCTGTTGCTGCTCCAGCATCTAATCCCGCTGGTTTCATTACCAACACCACATGGGAGTCAGCGGTACTAGTTATGCACAAAAAGGTTGGTCCGGGAGTTGTGTTGAGATTTTCAGAGGTGGATGGCAGAAGAGCGTCTGGGTAGGGGATGGAAAATATGGAAGGCCCAAAAATCAAGTAAGAAAAGAATTTTCATCATCAGTCTTCCATAGGGAAATCCATTTAAAATTGGGCCCTATGTAATCAAGCTCTAATGAGCATTTGCTTTTAGAGAATATTTATTTTAATTATTATTTTAATTACTAATAATAGAAATATTCTAAGTCACGTTTAGTATAAATAAGTGGTTAGTAAGTAGAGCATGTGCTGAACATAGAGAGGAGAGGGTGGAAGGAGAAAAAGATACCAAATGTTCACAAGGGACCTGGTTACTAAACGTTTTTTATGCATTAAATATGCTTGAGACTTATGAGGCACTAAGTATACAGAGGCACTAAATATATGTGAGCACTTATATGAATCTTAATTTGGCCACCCATTAGAGACACCCATTCTAGTTCCGTGTGTCCTCTGCCCAAGAAAACACACGAAATAGAAATTAGCCAGTTGTTCAGCTGGCTAACTGACAAACTGCAACTATTGACCAGGTATACTTGACCCTGATTCTTTCTGGTAAAGCAAGAGTGTCTCATTGGCCCAGGGCATCTTCAGTCTGTGGGCCTCTTGCTTGAATTCAACTCTGGTACCTGCAATCACATCATGAGCTGGGAAGGCTGCTGCAGTAGAGGGAGGGGAGAGGGGGAGAAAAAGGACATATCGGCATTGTGAACCCCAGGGTTCAGGTGGAATCCTTGCATCCTGTCTGCATCCTCTCTATAGTATGTATGTTAACTTACCCCATCTTTTCCCCCTTGCTTCTCACTGTGAGTTTCAACTGGTTTAATGGACGGTGTTTTGTGAGCATTTAAAAGGCGTTGGGGGCTATTTAAAGTCACAATTAGCTAAACCAGTCTTATTCATTAAATGGGCCACATTATGTGAAGAAGAAAAAGCTGACAGGAGAGAAGAAAAGTCAGTGACAGAACCTTTACCCAGCCCCCATGCAAGAGGCTTCAGTTTCCATCCACAGCTTCTGACATGGCAGAAAATAAAGAATATAAAATCAACATGGAGGGGGAAAAAAAGCTGAGGGGAAGGTTTAGCTTCAGAAAAGGAATTTTCCAAACTGGTATGTCCCCTGGGTTCTCAATATCGCCATACCCTCCCATGTCTTCAAATAGCATAAGGACCTTTAGAGATGACAAAATCACTGCCATGATATTGTTTGTGTAATCAAGACTAACTTTAAGAAAAAATTTTAAAACTCCATAAAAAGTCAAAAATATGACAAACCACAAAGCAACACAGACTGATTCTCAGGCCACCTTCTACTTAAAACTCCTATGCTATAATACTTCCCAATATTATAGAAATGGCCTCTGCTATTTCAGAATACAATTTTCCAGGACCTGATATTTTTTGATTAATCCAGAGGGCTATTATGTTTATGTCTTATGAGCAGTCTATTCTTGTTCCCAGACCAGACAGTTAAGGATTGAAAAAATATACATCAATAACTAAAAGCAATGCTTTAAACAAACATGGAAGCGGAGGAGTCAGGAGTTTTGTCTACCTGAGAGTCAAGACTCTGGGAATCAGGATGATTACCCTTTACTACTATGGGACAAGAGATAGGGAAGCCTTTTAAAGACAAGAATTGTTTGTCACACAGAAACTTCATTTCTTTAATAGTTTTTTTTTTCTCTGATTCAAGCTGGTTTTGCCAAGATAATGGCATTGTGACTCACTAGATTTTTTCACCCACCCTTATCCTCAGTATGCCTGCTCCTTTAATCATTAAGCCTTAGGACAGAAGATTAACTGAGCCTCAGGTTTATAATCATGAGGACAATAAGTTTCGATTGGACTTTAGACTAAGGATAACATCTTGGCTCTAGATGTGTTTCAGCCTCAGGCCCATTGAAGCAGAAAACCCCACTGGGAGGACCAGGCCAGGGAACAGACAGGATGGCACTGTGGCTGATTCAGAACTGGACACGATGGTCAATTACTTTATCCTCCTCCAATTCTCCAAGCAGGAGCACCCAACTCCTTTAGTTTCCATGACTACTGATTTTTCCCTATAAAATCTGTACTCCTGAGATACCTGAAGAGCCAGGCCTTTGGCAATAGCTCGCCTGTGTCTCCTGGACTTACAACTCATTAATAAACCTTTCTTTGCTGCAAAACCTGCACATATCTTTACTTTGGCTTAGACACATACAGGCATAGGGACCCTTTTTGTCCTGATAACAAGTGCCTCTCCCCTTCTTCTAGAAACTAAATGTTACTATGTTTACTATAAGGGCCATCATAGTGGTGTGGCAGAATTCCACTCCATGGCCATTGCTGATTGGAGTATCCACTTGACCTAAGTTGGACCAGTCAAAATCCCTCCTTAGCAATTTTGGTTCTGAGAAAAAAAAGGCCATCCTTCTGCAGACAGCTTGCATTTCCATAGTATGAGGAAAGGGAGGAAGTCAGTCTGCAGAAAAAATGTAGCAAGTAACAGGAGTTGGGAACCCTCATAGGCTCCTGGTGCCCGGTTCCAGGGGCTTCTGAGGCCCTGCTGCATTCCATGAGATATTCCCCAGACTTCTGTATATTTAAAAAACTCTCTTGCTTAAGCCAATTTGAGTTGATTTCTATCACTTGCAACACAATTTCCTAACTAATCCAAAAGACCAAAGTCAAAGCATCTACCTACTACCCTGCAAAACTCTAGAACAAAAAGGGGATAACTGAATTGATAACTGCATGAGATAAAAACAAAGCATCTATAAATTCTAACACAAAAGTGCAGAATTGCACAGCTGACATATAAGCCAATATATCCCCAGAGACCTCACATGTGACTAAAAAAAGAAACTATTTTTGAACCTAAAAATGAGCTTCAATGTGCCCGGCATATTTTTGGTGTCAGCACAATGAAGATGACCTGTGCTTTTCCTCACAGGTGTTAACATCTCCTCACAGGCTGGCTTCTCTACCACCTGAAGGGAAATGAGATAAAAGGATGAAACGGAAACCAGAGACAGTTTTTCTTTTTGAGGGGGCACCTCGCACAGAAAAGCCATCTAGTAAATTCACATATTTAGAAAAGTCATTTCAGGTAGAAGAGCACCCCAGGTATAAGGAGCTAATATTTTCTGCACATTTAACTACATGAGGCATATGCAGATCGCTTTACATGCATTATAACCAAGTCTCATGTTTTGAAAGATGGCATTGTTGTTCCCATTTTGCAGTTAAGAGACTTGACGCTCTGAAATGTGCCTTTTCTGAAGGTTCCGGTTGACGTTCTGATCCCAAAGCATGTGCCTTTTTACCACTTAAGCTTTGGTTATAATGGCCAAAGACTATCCATCAAACTCAGAGTTTGGGTTTGGGTTTAATTAGTTTCACTAATTAGCGAAAACAATAAACTTGTAATAAGGAAAAACAAACCCCTTCCACAGTCAAAAAGCATTATATACTCTCCCTAAAAAAATTCAGACATTACAAAAATATATAACCCAGCCATAGTTCTCTGGGACCTCACTCATCCCATGTTGTCTGTCATCAGTGATATTCATTCAGACTTTTTTCTATGTATATGTTAATATATTATCTCCCTACAAAAGGAGATTGTTTTAACTTTTGTTCTCGTTTGCTTTCCTTTACTTACTGGTTTAAACTTCTAGATATATGTTTTACTTTATACACTTCTGTGTCACTTGCACTCATTCAGCAATCACATGGCCGAGAGCACAGGCTCCGAAGCCAGGCCACCTGGGTTCACAAGCTGTATCTCCTACTTTATTGCTGTGGGACTTTGGGGATGTGTAATTAAGATTCTGGGCCTCAGTTTGCCCATCTGGAAACTGGATATAACAATAGTATCTACCTTAATAGGGTTGTTGGGAGGTACGATAACATACAAAGCACTAGAAACAGTAGGCAACATGTAGAAAGAGCTAAATAGATGAAATAGTTAGAATGAACAATTTGACTTTGTTTACTGATCATATGTATTTTCTCTTCTGTGCTGCCTATTCAACTATTTCTATGTATATGTATAGATCCTTCAACTATTGTCCTATTGAGTTTTCAAATTTGTGTTATTGCTTTGCCGGAGTCCTTGGAACTGGGCTCTTCAAGTTAGAGAGATGTGAAACCTAAGAGATAATTGTTGTAAGGGAGATTCTCTATTGCTGGATTTGAAGATGGAGGGAGCCACATGGCAAGGATCTGAGAGTGGCCTCTAGGAGCTAAGAGTGACCCCCAGCTGACAGCCTGCAAAGAACCAGAGACCAGCCCTACAACCAAGAGGAACTAACTTCTTCAATAGCCTGAATAAGCTTGGAAGAGCTCCCTGAGCCTCAGATGAGACCCTACCCCAGCCAACACCTACCTTAGCAAAGTTTTTTGAGATCCTGAACAGAGAACCCAGACATGCCATGCCCTAACTTCTGACCTACACAACTGTGCTAATAGGTATTGTTTCAAGCTACAAAATTTGTGGTAATTTGTTATGCAGCAACAGAAAACTAACATACTCTATCTCCTCATCTGTAAAATGAGGATAAGACTCAAATAACATCTTCCTCTTGGGATTCTTCTGGGACGTAATATATGCATAAAGCACTCAACACAGAGCCTGGTATAACTGAAATAAATGCTAGGGGTTAGCTACTGTGATTAATGGAGCTGTTATTATTGTTTTCATAATAACTGATAAATATGAGGTGACATCATTATTTCATGAATATAGTAGAGAAGACCAAAACTTTAAAAATGAAGTCCAAAGGAGTTAGAAGGGAATTAAAAGGATTCTTGATGGTAAAAGTTTACCATACAATACTCTCTGTGTCTAGCCTTAAAAAAGATCTTCATGTCTAACCTCCTTTGAAGAAAAGCATGTGTCATCAACCTTGTTTTAAAGTCCTAGGTTCAAATGGTGGCTCTGACACTTACTATGGCTGTGATTTTAGGCAAATTAGCAGACGTGGGGCTCAGTTTTCTATCTTTGAAATAGAAATAAATATTATCTGCCATGCAGGACTACCAAAACCCTGCCTGGAGCCAATCAATGTTCAATAACTGGAGGTAAATGTACAAAAACTAAGGCCGGGAGAGAAGAGAAAGCCGTGCCGCCTTCTTCTGCAGAGTAGACATGGTAAGGACACAGTAAACACTGACTTGGCCAGGTACGTCTTGGTATCAGAGACTCTGTACTCTACTGAGTTGTCAATTTCAGAGCACTTTAGTCTGACCTTCAAAAAACATTCGGCTACACTGAGCGTTTGCCAACTTCTCTACAAACATGGGGTCTGGGATGTGTCAAGGCAGGTGTGGAGCAGGCACAGGACCCATTATGTGAAGACATGGTTCTAGTTCTGATCTCTTCACTTTGAGTGACCCTCGGCGCAGTCACCACTATTTCCTATCTGTCTAAAAACTAGACTCCCTTTTGGTTACAGTATCAAACCCCTCCTTGGTGCAAATGCCCCTTCCCCACCTCGGGTAAATAGCTCTAGTGGAGCTGTCAATCATAAAACCCTGTCTACTCAGCTTCCTCAGAGGGAGCATATGACCAAGGCCTATCCAATCCTCTTGACCACAGTGACTGGCCAAGGTAGCAACGTGAGCTGAGCCAGGGCAATCAGAATCCTAGGCTGGGATTCCACATGTGAACCCTGGAAACAAAAACTTCTATTTTCTCCTGGGAATGTGTGGCTATTTGGGGTCATCTTCACCCTCCAAAAATGTCCACATGCAGTAGCAGAGATAAGCTCAATACCTCAGGAGTGGCACAGCTGAGAGAGGGAGTATCCCTGAATACCACTGCACCCGAAAACCACCCCTCTCAGTGTCCCTCTATCACATGAACCAATTGATTCCCCATTCCACTTGAACTAGTTTTAACTGAGCTTGTATCACTTGTAAGCAAAATAGTCCTAATATACTAGGCCTTATTTTCATCATTCAAACATTAAAAGGTTGAGTCTACAATGTCTAAAGTCTCTTCCAAGGCCCCAGATCTAGAAATTCCTCCCCATATGGACTAGGCAAGAGTGAATACCAGACACTGAAAAAGAGACAAGACAAGCACAGCCCTGAAATTTGGTTGATATTTAATCAAAACCTCAGTCCTGACACTTCATACCTTGCACACAGTACCTCTTGCTAAGTATTTCCTAGTTAACAATAGGCAATGGCAGAAGTTGTGCTCCTGAGAGTTTCACATTTTAGGGTTTCCTCCCTGAGTCAGCCTCTGCCTCCCTCCCTCTCCTCTCTCTCTCACTCCCATTTTCCTCTCCCTTTCCTTTTTTTCTCCCTCCCCCCACCCCTCAGCTAACTGAGGGAGCTATAGCAAATATTTTCACAAGGGTGGAAATTCTGAGCTCAGTATTGCCCCAAGCAGATGGGAACCAGATGTGCAGTGAGCACCTGACAGAGGAACTGTCTCAGAGCAAGGCATCCCCCAGGGCCCCGCCTCTCTCGGGGTCCTGCCTTCTTATCCCGTCTCTTCTGTTCTGGTTTTCACTCATAATATTCCCACTGTAACTGCCCCCAACCAAGACCCTCCTCTTGGCTTCTCTCCATGAATGTATCTGCAGCACCTCTGGGTCTGGTGACAGGCACAGCACCTCCCCTTGCCCAGGAGGGTGGGGAAGTCCTGGAGGGCTGATAACACCCAGGGCCTCTGTATCCTTAGACGAGCATGGGAACCGAGGAACACCACATGCAGCCACCAATGACAACTCGTGAAAGGTCTGAACAGCTGGGTAGGTAGAAGGGATGTGTCATCCAAGAGTCACGAGACCTTCCTGAGCCTCTCCACAGTAAAAAAACTCCTCCAAAGGAAAACCACAAATGCTGCTCCTAACGCCTTGAGGAGTAATGCAGTCTGCAGCGAATGTTTCCAGGGAAGATGAGGAGGGGGTTACAATAAAATTCACTCAAAAATACTTTCTTAAACTTATTTGAAACTCTTTTCCCCAAATGTCTACTCCTTAAGCTGCCAACCACCGCCCTCCTCCCTTGTGCCCTGTCCCCTGCTCTCTCCTTAGCCCTCATGTGTCTCCCTCCTCACCTCTCATCTAGAGCAATGTGGTTCCTTCTCCTCTGGCCTCTCCAACCCATTTCTCACCTCTTCTCCCCACCCCGCCGCCAAACCCACAAACGCCCAGGACCTGGGTGAACTAAAACAGGATCCTTTTTCTTTACGAGCTGAAGAGGAATGGAATTCGAAATGCTTACAGTGGATTTTGCTGTCATGTATATAAATATGAGAAATTTGCTAGCATGGAGATTCTAAAACCTTCCTTTCTTAATAAAGAAGGAAACAAAGCTTTTTCACAAAAACCTTGCCCTGCCTGAGGACAGCATGCAGAGCTCAGTCTAACAGGCCTGGGTGTCTCATTTTATTATAGAAAATGTATCGGTTAGAGGAGGCCTCAGTGTCTTCATCATAGCATTCCGCATCCTTCTCCTTCTTCAGCTATGATTACCATAATGATGGTTACAAAGCATGTCCCAGCTGGGAGTGAGAGTGTTCCCACTTGGTCGGGTTCTCTTCCATCCCCATGTCATGGAGGATTATGCTCCAAGGTGGTAAGAGATTGCTTGGCCACAGAGGAATCTGGCAATTGACTAAGACCCCAAACCACCTCCCTCTGGTACATCTTGATGTCAGTTCGTCTAACTTCACCCCCAGGGACCAGAAGTCAAAGTAAGAACAAGAGACCAAAGTAAATACCATAACTGACCTAACACCTAACAGACTCTATTTACTCCAATAATTTTAACTACTTGGGAAAATCTTATAAGCTGGTTAAGAATCTGAGGGCTGATGTGAAGCTGAAGTCAACAATGCATTAGATTCTGACACCTATTTGGTTCCAATTAGCCAGGGGCAGTTAGTTTGTCCTCCAGAGGTGAATTACTAGCTAGAAATGTTACCATCGCAAGGGTGAGGCCAACAAAGATCACTTAAACCAAGTGCGCATCTAACAGGTTCCTTTTCAGCAGCGAATTCTATTCACCAGAGTTGTGCTCAAAAATTCGAAAAACATTTTTCAAGGGGAAACAGTTAAAGAAGTCTTACAGCCATAGGCAGGGTAATCAACTGCTCCAGTTTGCCAGGGACTAGGACTAAAGAGTCTTCCCAAGACATGGGATTTTCAGTGCTAAAACCAGGACAACTTCAGGCAACCTCGGGTCGTTGGCCACCCTGAGATGTACTCCAACACTGGCTAGTGGCCACTGTTGAATCGGAAAAAGAGTAGGATACAATGAAGGAAGGGTAGAGAGGGAGAGAAAATAAATGCTTTCCAAAAGCCAACTTGATCACAGGAGGTCCAATTTCTCTATAGTTCAAAGCTGACTATAAATTTCAACTATTCCAAAGTGTTTTCTTGTGTGTGTACAAACTATTTTGTCAACTAAGGGTTTATGGCCAAAGACTGGGAGATGCTACAAACTCCATCAGCTCTCCTTAATGTAGTCTCCACGCTCATCAACACATCAAAGGCTCTAAGAACTGCAGCAGTGGACATATTTAATAGGCTGTGCTCAGTGTGTCTCAGGTTTATTTGAGTATACAAGTCTTTTTTCACTTGTTGGCTATGATCATCCAACTGAACATACTTTGAGAAATGGGGATCTTATCCACAAAGCTGTAAACAACTTAGGAGGTATATGACTTAAATTCGGTAAGACATACACATCTATTTAAGAGTCAATACATTTTTCTTCATACTAAGTGAAAAACATATTGTAAACTTAGCTAAAATAGAGCCATGATTCATATTGACTTTAACAAGACATGAGGAAAATGACTGAGGCCTATATAGAATAGTAAGATGAAATGAACCAGTAAAAACAGTGCTAAAAAGACTAAACATTTGAACTTGCAACACAATCTGAAGTGAATTTTGTGTCTGATGGATATGATTGATTCATTCATTCCATTCATTCATTCAACAAATTAATTAAGCAGGTGACCTTTGCTAGACACTGTGCTAGGCCCAGGAATGTAGCAGTAAACAAGAGAGAGTGACAAGGTCTCTATACAACTGATGCTTGGGGCTTCCGATCCTAAATTTCATCATCGTAACAATGAGAGGGAAGTGCAGGAGTCCATAGGAGGGGCCTCTGGCTCAGACTTGGGGGTTGGGGGAATGGCTCCCCACTGGAGATAATGCCAAGGTTTAGCCCCAGTGGATGAGGTGGATGGGCCAGCTACAGTGTATGTAGGAGTGCAGTGCTAGACAGTAGGGGATCGTGTTCTGGGCAGAAGGAAAAACACAGGCAAAGACCTGGTGTTGAAGCAGAGCTGGGGCATTCTAAGGGTCTTGTTCCAAGGTCAGAGCTACCCATTTTAGCACACAGCAGGGCGACCACACACTTTAACTCTTACTATTATCATGTTAAGGAAGAAAACTTTGCATCAAAAGAAGGTTAGATCTGACCCTTCCTTCACCTCAAAATGTCTATCTATGACTTTGTGATTGGGAGAATTTTATGGTTCCCTTTAAAATCTGTTTAAAGCTTACAGATTTCTCCTTCTGGAAAACAAAGTTCTGTACAAAGTCGTAAATCTATGCATTAACAAACTGTACATTTCTGATTTCTTTTGTCCTTTGTTGTGCACTGGTTCTCTCCCTGTTCTCAAGAAAACAGCCACAAGCTCACTTCATCAACCTTGATACCTCTGGACTTCTTCACAGGATGCTTCCAATATCCCAAGACCTATAGGGCAAGCAAATGTCAGTGGACGCTTATTGGGCCACTTACATATTTTAATTAAACCACAACCACTGACATAAACATGACTTCCTCAAGAGGTAAAGCAGAGAAGCTTTCTCGGTGGAGATTTGATTAGTAAAGCAATCCCAATAGCATCCTCTCTGGAGCATCCAGAATAGGACAGACCCAAGGAAAACACTTACCCCTCTGAAATTCCAGGTTTTAGGAGAGGGAAACATGGAAAAGTTGTTTTGCCGCTGCCGTTTAGGCCTAGAAGAGGAGAAAAGAAAAGACAATGTGTTCATTATTCATTGGTTAGATATTCAGAGGAAATCACCAACTTCAGATGCAGCTTTATCAAAAACAGAGATGCATGGAAAAATGGCCCAGGCATAGCAGGCAGCTGGAGTGTTCTCCAGCTCTGCGATCTTAAGCAGCCAGATTCGCTCCAAATTCCCTCCCAGCCCCCAGGAGGAAAGCTCCAGAGTCCCTTAAAAGAATTAACCCTCACCCTTAAAAAATAAAACAAAATCTAAAATTCAACCTGGATGCAATCAGACTCCAACCTTGATCTTTACTTCTCACACACAAGCAATTCCCAAATGAACGCCATCAGGTGATGTTTATAGCTTTGGCTTAGCCTGGAACTCTCCCCAGTTGCCCACACGCTGGGGAGTCCCAGCACCTCCACACAGGCCACACTTCAGCTTCAGACTTCTAAAGGCACAATCAACAGGACATGTAGCTACTGCCTAACAAGTCAAAACTGATTTCTTCACCTAATCATCTCGCCACATAAATCACCACATAAGTGATGGAGGCAGCTTCAAGCCGAGCCAGCTCAAAGGGCAAACAACCAGTACAGGGAAGGAAAGATGCACCAGTGTGGCTGAGCAGCTCCAGGCATCCCAGGTACCCCTCATCTCTGTCTTGTAAGGTGACTCCAATTTTGTAGCTGCCAACATATCCTGTAGAGACACCTTTTACCACATCCTTATGGAGTGATAAATAACTCTCACCCAAAATGTTACATCTGTCAATATGGATATTCAAATTTCACGTTTGCTTGAAGTACCACCTCACTGAAAAGCACTGAAAAAGATCTACCCTGGACTTTCCCTGAGGTTTTAGTCACGATGTACCAAAAGGTGGGAGTGTTGGTTTTTTCATGATGGTCACACCTTTCCTTTGACCTCTCTGCCATAATCAACAGTGAGACACGGCAGAATGCTTGCAATGGTCATTGTAACATGTCATTGACAACATGTCAGGCCTGAGTAAAAAGCCTGATTGGCTCTACCATACAAAAGAGATAAACAAAATACGAGATAATTTTTATATCAGCAGCAGCTAACAGATACTGAGTACTTACTTAAAACAGATATGCTAATACTTCATGTAGTTAATCTCATTGACTCACACTGTGACCTAGAGGTCATTACTGTACCCATTTAATAGACAAGAAAATAGAGACCTAAAGATATTAGGTGACTTGACGATTATCACATAAGTAAAATCAAGATTCTGATCTCAGTTGTCTGATCTCAAATCCCATTGTGTTTTATTGGCTTGTGTGACCCTAAGAATGAGGCTTAATCTTGCCAGCTTTCATATTCCTATGTGCAGAACAGGAGAAATAATTCCCAGTACATAGAGTCAAGATGAATGAGAGCTCTAACTTCAGTTCTGTGACTACTGAATTGTCATCAGATGTCAGTATGGTGTCTCCCACCCCTCCAAATCCTGACTCCAAGAACAGCCTTCAACAAGGGGAACAGGATTGACACAGAAGAGCCAGCACAACTCACCAAAACAGATGAGAACCCCCACTTATGTGTCTTTCTATCTGGCCCCATTCTCTGCCTCACCTCCTCCTCACCCACACGTACAACCAAAAACCCAGGCTAATCACATCTCAAGACAAACAGAGAACACGTGGGTGGTTACTTAGATTTAATATCCTTCTCTATTAAGTAACATATTGGCCTAAGTTCATCCAAAAAGACATGTCTCCCTCTAAAAAAGGAAAACCTTAGAATTCAACAATATTTCTCACTGGATACCATTCCCTCCCCTCCCAGCTATGATTGGGCTTTGCTTTCCTGATCATTTGATGAGCTTCACTGCTTCCAAAGCAATAACATATACGAGAACATTCTGAGTAGAGGTTCAGTCCACAGAAAATGACAGTCGTGATAATCAATAGTGATTAAGTTGCATGGTACATACCAGAGACTAGTCTTGGCCTACATAAGTCTTACTATAACAAGACAAGTTATTATATTAAGTTATATTATAATATTAATGCATGATATATAGGTAGAATTATAATGGCGTTCTGTATTATAATATTTTATACATAACCCATTATAATGGCATTACATACTTAATATATTATAATTTTGTATCAAGATATTTTCATAGAATGTTATAGTATTATGGGGATATTATCATTACTCTATTTTACAGATGAGATAAACTGAGACTCAGAGAGGTTAAACCACATGATGTAAATCACAAAGCTGGTAAGTAGCCGAGTTGCAATTCATACCCAGGTGTGCCTGACTCCAGATCCAGAGGGGATAGCCCCTTTAAGATAGAAAGAAGCCCCACCAAATGGGGCAGAGCTTGCTTTTAGAAGAATGTAGCCTGGGGGTTCCTTGTGGGAGAGCATCAGTTTCTGTAGGGCCTCCCATTATGAGGCCTCTTAGGCAAGGAAACAGCCTCAGAGCAATTCTGAGGGCATTCTCGGGCAACTTGGACGCATACCTGCAGGGTGGGGAAACTGCCAGGAAACCTCCAGAGGAAGGGGCTGTCCCTGTGAGCTCCCTCCACCCTCCCCCCCTTGCCTCCCACCACCAGGCTTTCAGATCGTTCACATGAGCTGGAGTCCCTTTCAACCATCTCATCTAGCATCATAAGAGTCTCCTGAGAGTGTCCTGCTTCTCCCCATCCTAACACTACCATTCAGGTGGCTTAAAGGACAGCTTCAGGAAATAAAACCCACTCTCCTGAGAAGCTTCTCTATGGAGCCCGAGAGGGACACTGGCAGCATGAAGTACGCCATCTCAGAAGCTTGTCAAGGCCAAGTCCTCACCACGGGAAGGCAACTGGTCCTGGGCACATTTGTTCTGTTTAAGAGGCAACTTCTCTGCATTGTGAGCAAAAGTCCCAGTGAGAAATGGCACTTGGGTCTATAGGTTTCCCCAACACAAAGACATTCAGTTGGGGCCTCTAACAGGGCTGGAGGAGTCATCTATATTGTGTCTAGTCCTCGGGCCCTATCATGAGCAGGTCCTGTGCATAGTGCATACACATGAGGTTAGGAAGCACAGGCCAGCCGCAGACGTCAGGAGGACAGTGCTGTCCAGTGACCATCCGCCTCTACAGAGGGGCTAATGGGAAGCCAGGAAAGGTGTGCAGCAGGAGAGAAACTGCTGAGACAGGACAGACATCTTCTTGCCTAGAAGGAGGTTACAACCCAAGGAAAGAAAAGTTATAAACTCTCCACCCTCAGGAGAGCTTATAGTTGAAATGGGGAAATGCCCTCAGTAGGAGTGAAAAGTCAGGATTCGAGGTGCAGTTAGGAAATAATCTCAAAGTCAACCGTGTGTGGCTAGACTCAGAACAAGTTCAGTAGCAATAGGCCTTAGGGGGCAATAGAATGTATTTTCCTGCCACATGAAAACAAATGCAACTCTTTCCACTGCCTTGAGAAAAGGATTAGTGCCCACTTTCAAAACAGCTCCTAAGAGTGGGGGTTTCAGAAGGGAACACTTGGACTGCTTCTGCAGCTGATGCACTGCATGTGGCCAAGAGCCTTGTGTTCAGGGCAGAACTGGCTTGGGGCTCCAGGAGCGGCTCCCTCCCTTTCTTGCTGGGGACTTCAACTAGGCTACCTACTCTCAACTCCCCTGAGCCTCCATTTTCTCACCCGTGAAGTGAGGATAATAATATCTTTTCACAAAATTGAAGTATCAAATTAATATACCACATAAAATGTTAGGCAGAGGCTGGCACTTAATAGGTACTCAGATTGGCTGTTTATTATTATTATCATCATCATTATGATGATGATGATGATGATGATGATGAAGAAGACTATTTTCACCCAGCAAGGAGGAATGTTACTTATGATCATTGGTAAGGCTCATGCTGGAGAAACAATAAAATTTATACTAATTCTTTCAGATTGAATTAAATATAAGTAAAATAAAACAAAGGCTTTAATGTGCTATGAATGTTAAGTGACACCATGACCACAAATGTGAATACAATGTAACCATGAAGAGACTCCCCACTTCTAACTCTAATTTCCTGCCCCGCCTTTTCCCCTCCCAAAGATTACCAACCTTTGCCAGCATGTTGTATATGCTTTAAATATTTTAGCATCTGAATTCTCAACACACAGCATCTGCTAACATCTTCTTTGTCTTTTGTTCTACCTCTCTCTACCCATGAAGACAACTGTAGCATTACTAGGAAAACCAAACAGTTACACCTTAAAAGAGAAGATAGTGCCAAATGCAGTACTCCTGTGCCAGATATTTTTATTCTGCTTGGACCACTTAAGATGGCAGTGATTTTTTTCACTTCAATGTCTTTTTAGTACTGTTTTTGGTTCATAAGCGAGGATGGACTGGCAGGTGTTTAGCCAGGTGAATACGCAATTCTTTGAGAAAAAGCTCACTCTAAAGGGGTAGTTCACAGAATGGAAAGCTCACTACTTTGGCTTCTCAAACAAAAGCACAGAGGCACCATCTGGTAACAAGTTTCTGTAGTTCATCAAGCCACACCTTGGCTTCATTCTAGTCATGCCATGGTAGGAGCTCCAACTTTTTATTTTCTATAAATTATGGGAAGAAAGAATCACAGAAGCTCAGAAATAGTCGCTGGTACAACCACTTGGCACTAGTCTAATCTTCTTTGCAGCCGTCCTGTAGAGAACGCACCCTAAAAGCAAGCCCTCACTCCTAGGAGAACTGGTCTATATTCATGGGGGCCCACACGTCACTTTATTCACCAGTACTTACTGAGCCCCTGCTATATGCCAAGTACAGTGACAGACATTAGGGAGATACAGCAGTGGGTGGCATGACAGAGCCAATTCCTGCTTTCATAGAACTTCCAGAAGGACAACCAGATTTTAAAAAATAATAATAAAAGCAAGAGCAAGTGAGAGAGAGATTACAACATAAGAAGTCTTAAAAAGAAAAATAAAAAAGAGTGGTAGTGGGGAATGCCAAAGGGTCTCAATCACAGTTTGAGGAGCTGCAAAGGCCTCCCAGAGAAAATGATGCCTCTCTGTGACCTGACAGAGAAGGATTCAATCAGGTGATGAGTAAAGGAACAATGTGTCAGGCCACAGGAAAAGCATGCTAAAAATGCAGAAGGTAAAAAGCTGATCTTCGAAAAATAGACAAAACTAGCAAAACCGATCAAGTTAAAAAGGGGTGGGGAAAGCACTAGTGAAACCCTGTTATGAACAGGCACACATAACTACAGACACATGACATCAATGAATATTATGAAAGAATATTATCAACAACTTATCAAAACTGTCTCCAGGGGAAATAGTCTGAAAAACTCAATAACTAATAAAGAAATGAAAGAAAACACCAGGCCAAGACAGGTTTACTGATGAATTCAATAAAACTTTCAAGAAATAAGTCATTCTAATCTTACACAAACTGTTCTATAGGAAAGAAAAAGAGTTCAGAGTTAAGAACCAAAGGAGAGGTGGCACACTTGAAAAATTAGAAATATAACAACGTAAGTGTCAACAAGGATTCACATTAAATGAAGCTATATTTATTCTTCACAATGGAAGACCATATACAACTCTATATTAATGAAAAATCCTTACAAAAAGAAAATGAAAATCCAAGTTGCAGGAGATATGCATGATATGGCATAATAGATTATATGATAATGATATATTATTTAGGAACACACAGAATAGCACTCTATTGTTTATAGCCACGTATATATGTACTAAAACTGTAAGATATAAGACTACAGATTAAAAGGCTCTATTGGCTGCAGAAGAATGGCTCCCTCTGCAGATTAGAGAAGAAAGAGATTGGGATGGGGCACACACAGGTTTCATCTCCACCTGTACTGTTTCATTTATTCACACAAAAATTCTGAAGCCGATAGGGCAAAATGTTGATGTTTATTAAATATAAATGGTGGGTATAGCAATGAATGTTAGAATAGTCTATATTTTGCTATATGGGTGAAGTATTTTAAAATTAAAAACAATACTAAATGAATAAATCATAGCACAGTCATATAATAAAATACTAAAGCATCCATTAAAAATAATGAGGTATGCTTATGTCCTCACCAGCCAAGACTAATAAAATATGGTATGTGAAATAAGAGGCAGGACAAGATGTAAACTTGCTTATGCTCTCTCTCTCTCGCTCTCTCGCTCTCTCTCTCTCTCTCTCTCTCTCTCTCTCTCTCTCTCATACACACACACACACACACACACACACACACACACACGTACAGAATCAGCTGTATGTCTGCTGCACAGTGAGGGCCCTGGAAGGGCACATGCCTAACTGTTGACAGTGACTGATTATGTAGCTGGGGAGGGAGGTGGGCAGTATAAGTGTGGGCATTATCTTTTACATCATGTATTTTAAGATCTTTACTATGGAAACATATTGCACATGTAATGAAAGTTATCATGATGTTTATAAAAAGGCTTTAGTTGATGGGGAAGGAGGTAGAGGGGCATGAGATGAGGCTTGACAGGCAGCCAGGGCTGGCCAAGGCAGAGCCTTAAAGGCCAGGATTAGGGGTTTGGCCATGGGGTGATGGGGCTCCACTGGAGAGTTATAAATGGGAAGTGACATGGCAAGATTTGCTTTTAGAAAGATCTCTCTGGCTAGGGAGAGGAGAAGACAGGTGAGGGTGTCCAGAGTGAAGGCAGGGATCAGCTGATTCGTTGCATCCAGACCCACTGCAACCTCTCTCATGCGGTACTTTAGAGATTCTGGAGTAAGTGTCCGTTCAGACTTCTCCCATTCTCCACCCCTCCATCAGCTCTTTTTTGAGAACAGCACTGTCCAGCAGAAACATCATATGAGCCACATATGTAATTTAAAATTTTCTATTACCCATGTTAAAATGGAAAAAAGAAACAGGTAGGTTTAATTTTTCCAAAATGATTTTAGTATCCATCTGAATTTAGAAACATTCAAAAGAGCAAAAGATTTTTAAAAGGCTTTAGAGACGTAGTATCTGGAAAAACCAAGGGACATTATCTTCAGGTGACAAATGTACAAATGACCTACTTGAACAGAGAAACAAATGAAATTCTTCCCCAAATGGAGGGTAGCCCAAACACATGTCTATTATCTGTCTCTAAATATTATAGAACTACTCTATTCAAACTAATTCCAGAATTAACTAAAAAAAAGAGATTGAAATAGTTTTTAAAACCCATGAAATTATTATACTTGCAGTTCCCCTTTTGTGGAATATTTGCTCATTTACATAAAGTGGTGTTCTTTTTTATTGATATGTAAGGGCTCTTTATATATTTAGGATATAGTATGTAGCAGTGTCTAGCACATAGCTGGTACTCTAGCAACCATATTAAAAAGGTATATGTTAAATTCCTTTGACTGATGAATGAATAAACGAAATGTGCTATACGCATACAATGGGATATCACTCAATCATTTAAAAAAAAGGAGAATGGATAAATGCTACAACATGGAGCAACTTTGAAAATATTATGCAAAGTGAAAGAAGCCAGACACAAAAGGCCACATATTGCATGATTCCATTTATATAAAATACCCAAAATTGGCAATGCCACAGAGGCAGAAAGCAGACTCGTAGTGGCCAGGAACTGGGGGAAGAGAAGGGATGGGGAGTGATAGCTTAACGGGTACATAGTTTCTCTGGGTGATGAAAAAGTTCTGGAAGTAGGTAATGGTGATGAATGCATGGCATCGTGAATGTACTTAATGCCACTGAATTATTATACACTTAAAAGTGTTTAAAGTGGTAAATATGTTATGAGTATTTTACCACTTTTTTTTAAAAGTGAGGGTGAAATAGAGATATTTTCAAACAAAAGATATATATTTAACGGAAAAAATTCTCGTGATATAATAATGCAAATAAAATGCTATTAACTGCTCCAGAAGAGAGAATTCTGTAAACAAAATCCAGGAGAGCAAGCATTGTGTGCAGTCTGGGAACTGATGAAAATGGCTCAGACGTGAAGTGTTATCAGCACTTATGAGAAATCAGTCCTACAAGTCCGTTTCTGAGACACATATTTACGTGAATCATTCAACAATGATAAAAATTCCCACGTTCTGGCTTTCTCCACTTCCTCCCACTCTCCACCCCAGCCCCAGGTCCCTGTGCTCAGAGATTCTGCAGCAACACCCATTCCATCTTCTGCTCCCATCTCCTGAGCCATTCCGCTGCGTTTCCCTTTAGTGCCTGAGCTTCCTGTGAAGCTTTTATCTTTAGAACCACTTTTCACGGGTGCAGTCTTCCAGAACTGCCAATGGTAAATACATTTCCGTGATGCTTGAGTGGTGGTGTGAGGGGCAGTCTGGCGCAGTGGTTAAGAGTGCAGACCCTGGAGCAAGCTCTGTCATTCACTAGCTGTAGGACTCTAGGCAAGTGACTTAAACCCTCTGTTCCTTACCTCCCTAATCTGTAAAATGGAGTAATAACAGGACTCTCTGATCTGGCTGTTGTGAGGATTAAAGGAGTTTCTGTGTGTCAATCTCTTAGTTCCTGGCCCATAAATGGTGCGCTTTAAGAGCTGGCCCCCTTCCGGGTGACAGCTCTGGAAGGCCAGGGACTAGGTGATTTGGATTCACAGCTGTCTCTGCACTCCCTGAAGTTAGTATGAGCTTAATAAATAGCTGGAGATGCACTGCCTTGCCCTCAGCAAGTCTGCAATTAACAGCATCACAGAATAGCCCCATAAGCACATTGACAGAATATAAAATACACATATAAAATCACATGCATGAGAAAGAGGGAGAGGGAAATAGAGGGAGAGTAGGAGAAGGGGAAGGGAAAAGAGAGGGAGAAAGGAGAGAGGGAAGGAGGGAAGAGGAGAAAAGAGGAGGGAGGGAGAGAGAATGAGAACAAATTCCATATAAATTTCATAGCTGAGGCCATCTTGTACTGGCTTCTGAGCCCTGGGCATGGACCCTGATGTAAGCCTGACACGGGGCTTTGAATCTGCATCCATCTCAGCCTCTCTCTTCCCCCAGGATTCTCTCAGGCTGAGCCGGATTCTAGATAGGCACTTTCTGAACAAAGGTCCTCAAATCCTTGGTCCAGAACGGTCTGAGTGAACAGTACAGAGGGAATACTGGTCATGAAGGCAGGTCAGGCTCTAACAAGGGCACCTCCCCAAGGGCACTTAAGAGCATTTTGGAGTATACGTGACTTTTACCTTACTAACCCCTCTGTGGTTCCCTTGCTGTCTTCTCATCCAGAAGAAAGCACCTAAGAAATGCCAGAACTTCCCCCATCAAATTAAAACCCCAAACACCCAGAGAGACACCATCACGTCATGACAACTATTCCTGTCCATTTCCATATTTCAAGTCCATGAATGAGCCACAGTGTGCTCAGTCACATTTCCATGTGTTGGGCAGCCATTGTAAACCTTTCTAGAACAAAGTAAGGCCACCAAAGAGAGAAGGCAGTCACACAGGAGGTCAGGCTCCAAAACCTGGGTTCATGCCCAAGTCCACCAAGTGACTTTGGGCAATTTACAGAACTTCCCCAAGCCTGTTTCCGACTTAAAAATGGACAAGACTTAGACTTCACAGGGTTGCTATGAGAAGTAAATAAATAATTCCTGTGAAGTGTTTTGCATCCTACCCAGCTCACATGAGTGCTTAATACATGTTAGCTCTAAATATTTGCTGAGTGTCTACTAAGTGCCAGGCTTTGCTGTAGGCAAAAGAGATACTGCAGAGAGTGAAACACGTGTCTTAATTGCTCAAAGTTACATTAGGAGGTGAGAAATTCTATGGGGAAAAAAGCAGGTATGATGGGACTAGCTGCTATTTTCTATGGAGTGCTCAGGGCAGGCTTCTCCAAGGAAGTGATGTTTGAACAGAGACCTGGAAGAGAAGAAAGGATGTCTTAGGTGGTCAGAACAGCACATGCAAAGTTCCTGGGTCACAGCTGAGAGGCAGAAAGACCAGTACCGCTAGAGTGGGGTAAGTGAGTGAGCAAAGAGCAGAGAAAGTCACAGAGAGAACAGGCAACAGATGGCTGGGGTCTTATAGGTTACTGTAAGATCTTTGGATTTTAGTCTGAGTGAGATGGGAAGACTCAGGAAGAACCTGAGCAGAGGAGAAACATGATCTAACTTTTAAAAGAACTGTTCACAACACTGTATGACGAGAATAGCTGTAGGGGCAAAATAAGGAACAGGGAGGAGGTAAGGAACCTCCTATGGTGGCTCAGGTAAGGGACAGCAGGGACTCAGACCAAGATGGTAGTAGTGGGAGTAGTGTAGTGGGCAGGAGTGGAATAATGGACATATTTGAAGGTAACGTAACAAGATTTGCCAGTGGATTCATTTGGATGTGGAGGGTGAAATAAGAGAGAAGGAAAGAAAGCTCTGAGAATTTTAGCCCGAGCAGTTGGGAGACTAGAGAAAACCTATGGGAGAAGCAGAAGGGGGGACAAAAATAAAGAGCGGATACAGCACCTTTGAAATGTCACATTGGTATGGACCTCGAAAGGACGATGCGGAGTTGGTGGCTGGATATAAGAACCTGGAGATTGTATGCAATGGTCATCAGCCTTTGGGCAGAGGAGGAGCTCTGCCAAAGTGAGAGGAGAACCAAGAGAGAGGAGGCATCCCCAGAGGCCAGCGCGGACAGTGTTTTAAGGAGCACTCAACTATTTCACTAAGTAGGGCTGGAGAAATGCCCACTGAATTTGGCAAAGCAGAGAGCCCTGTGGCTTGACAAGAGGAAGTAAGTGGAGCTGGAGGACAAGAGCTAAGGAGGTATCTAGATGCATTGTTTGTAGAAAATTTAAGTTGACAGGGATCTTAGGTATTGACCAGCCCACTGAAGTCATTATAGTGTGAGCTCCCTGAGGGCAGATATTTCGTCTGTCTTTTGAATGCTTTATTCCCACTCTCTGGGTACCTGGCGCTCAACAGATGCTCCATAAATATTTGTAAGACTTTTTTGAACTTTCTTGACATCTCCAGCCAAATAATACAGGTCAACGGGAACTTCCCATGGCCAACGGCATGGTATGGAAGACAGCGAGGAAACTCATACACAAATTATTCCAGAATGGAATGTTTCATTTCTCTCTCTTAACTAAAGAAACTAGAATTACTGCTACTTGGCATTTATTCAGCAGGAAAATAATGTGTTTCCCAGTTACTCCCCACTGATATTCTGATCCCCTCATCAGTGGATGGATGACATTTCGTTGGCAGCACCGAACTTCAAATAGTTAAGCTAATTGTAAGCTGGTCTAATTAGCAGAAATTACAAAATGTTTTTGAAGGGACGTTTTGTAACAGAGGTCTTTTGGAAATCCAATTTAAGAATTATTTTTTTCGTATTCTCAAAGCGCTAACCTGTAAATGATGTTTCTAAAATGTTTAGGGGTTGCTTTTAAAAGCAAGGGGATCCTTCTCCCTCTCCGCACCTGCATCTATGTGAATTATGGCACATTTTCAATAGGAAAGGCTTCCTTCATTCTAAGGAAATCCACATCCTGCACGTCCGGGTCACAGCCGGGCAGTCAGCGGCTTCATGTCCCTCGTCCTTCCGGAAAGGATAATTAGTTTGCTACCCTTTAATCAAGGAGCAGCAGATTGCTGTTTTTCTAAAGGTTTGCCTGGGGAGAGCCTGTTCTTTCCCGAGTGTTTGTTTTTATAACCAGGACTCTTTGTACAAACCCTACCTTCCTATGAGCCAACACTGAGGGACCCCCACCCCCGTGTCTGAAATGAGAAGCTGTAGCTCTCCACTGATGAGAGCCCCTCAACCCCATGGATGTGGGATCAGGTCAAAGTCACCCCAACTCATTGACACCTCTAACTTTTGACTCATGGAGTGGGAGAATCCTCAGTCTCTCTGTCATAAAGATGAAATTTTTAAGGGTTTACTTAAAAACAAAATAAAACGAACGAAAAACCATGTGCCAGACATTGTTCTAAGCACTTATTAAATATTAACTCATTTAATCCTCAGAACAATTTTATGAGTAGGCATTTTTATTATTCCCACTTTACAGATGAGAAAAATGAAGCTCAGAGAGATTAAGTGACCTGCCCAAAATTACACAGCTGGTAGGTGGCAGAGCCGGGATTTAAACCCACACAGTCCGGCTCCAGAAAATACAGATGTTAAAACCATTGCAGAAACAGCAACAACAGAAAAGAGAAAATGAAAACTAAAATGCTGACTGTGTACAAGGCCCCAGGCCACTGGTACTGGGTTGGTTACTCTTTAAGTAAAGTGTAATTGGACTTAGTAATCATCATCATCATCATCATCATCATCATCATCATCTTCAGAGGTCAGTCTTATTTATCGGTTTCTCTACATCTGCAAATAAAAAATCCATGCAGATTAACTGGTATACTTTACTGTGTGCGTGTTATACTTTAATAAAAGTATAATTTTAGTTAAAAATTTTAATGGCTGTGGGTTTTTTTGGATCAAATAAACAACCCTTAGAAGGCATTAAAAAAAAATCACCCTGGACTAGACTATCTTTCTAATTTTTGTCATAAAAGAAATTTAAGAAAAGTCTTTGGACTTGTTCTATTGAACTATTTATAAAATCAGAAGCAAATAGGAAAGAGATAAATTCATCCCTTCCAAATCCTGGAAGCTCTAAAATTATATTCACAGACACTCTACTTTCTTTGTTCCTGTCTAACAGGGGCTTCGCGAGGGCTTTTTGCCCAGAGAGGAGAAGAAAGTCTTCACATTTTATTCAGTAATATATTGATCAGAAACTAATAAATCAGTATGTAGGTGGCCCAGCACCTCCAAAATGAAAATCACAACCCTAAAAATGAGTCCTCAGAAATAGGCATCTCTAACAAATGTTCTGTTGATTCTAACTCATTTAAAAACACCAAAAAAATCTTAAATTAGCCAGCATCGCTTAAAGCAGTTTATTGACTCTCTGATACAGGACCTACCACAGTCTCGAAGGTAATTAGAAGCTCCATAAATGCTGTTTTTGGCAGTGACTGGGCCACACATAAAAACATGTTTATTCCCAAACTGTCAGTGAAATATGGTGATGGGGGTGGAACCACATTAGATGCATAGCTTATGTGGAGAAAAAGCAAGGTGACGCCAAGTGCACTGTTCAAACTGAGATTATTTCATCACTATGACAGATACCAAACCATGCCCAAATCCTGGGGAAGAGAAGGTAATTCTGAGTCAGAGAACTACTCAGAGTAAGAAATCCTGAGTAGGAGAGGGAAACATTTCACTATTTTAATAAGTAACAATAATACTATTAATGCTGTACTTTCTATGTGGATTAATTCATTTACTTTTCTTGGGGGTCCTGAGAAATAAGGGCCGTGACAGAGGAGAAGGCTGAGGCACCGAGAGGTTAGACTTGGAAATGCCTCACGGGCACTAGAGGTTAGACTGCCTGACCCCAGGATGCCTGCTCCTAGCTTGAGTCCCATCAAATTGTCTAAGAATTTTTCCGGCCACCTAATCCACAAGGGCCACAAACTGGGGAGAAAGAAATGAATGGTGTTGATCATTATGTACTATTGATATAATACCTTGATCAGATATAGTCTGTCGGAAGCATAGGATAGAGCAAGCCCGCATCCCGTTCTCTTGGGCACTTTAACCTTCCAGCTCACAGGCTGGACTCCAGTGGGAATGGTGCTTGCATCAGTGTTGCCATAGCTGCTGTCATGGCAACCACCCCTTGTTGCCCCGGCAAAGTTTCTGCAGGGATGCAGCCCCTGCAGAAACTCATCTTTTTACCTGCTCCCAACTTGCTCAAGTCTTCACAAGACTGGGAACCTATTGGGGGCTCCCCAGGTCCCCAGATGCATTTTGATCAAACTAATATGAACAAAGGCCAACAGGGAAATGGCAGACTGCAGGGAAGGCGGTTACCCGCTCTAAGGGCCTCAGCACCAGGCAGGGCTGGGTTTGAGTTCTGGCTCTGGCACTTGCTAGCTGGGGACCATGAGCAAACGGCTTGGCCTCTGGGAATGCAAGTCTTAGAACATGCAAAACAGAGATAATATTAGATTTTACACTTTATAGAGTTGTCGTGAGGTATAAGCGGACCCACGTATGTAGAGGGCATACAGCGTACAGGCTGGTTATGATTGATGGCCATTATTAACTAGTCTAGTCTCACCGATGCAGTGGTGCTGGTGCTGGCGCTGGCAGAAGGGAAGGAGTCCTCGTCCTCTCGTCGCTGCCTTCACAGCTTAGCGGCCTGACATACAAAACAGAAAGCGCTCCTGTCCACAGCACCGAGGCCCTGATTCACAGGCTGGACAGGGCGCACGCACATTTTGCACAGTTCACACATATCCAGCAGAGCGCAGAGGAACATGGCAGTGGTCAGTGCGGACCCCAAATTCAGTATCCTTCTCATTAGGTCACATGGCTTCTCAGGAAAGATGGACCTCTACCCTACTCCCTTCCTTCAACAAAAACACCACTGAGCAAAACCACCTTTTTAAGACACTACAACCATATGGAACCCTTTGGAAATCTTAAAGGCGACTTGGTAGCATTCAAAATTTTCTAGAAAATTTTGAAAAAATAATGTTCACCCTGTTGGCAATGGCCGTTTTGCAGGCTTTGGATTGATCTAGGGGAACTGCACTTGCCTTGTTACACCTGCCTACACTGTCTGAACTTTCATATATGTGCATTCATTCATTTTGTAATCAGAAAAGAATTTTTCTTTAAAAAAAAAAAAAGCTGAAATGTTTTTCCATGACACAGACAGTTCACAGAGAAAACCCCTGAACAGCCAATAAACAAATGAAAAATGATCACCCTTCATCCTCCTTAGTAACTAACAAAATGGAAATTTAAATAAGATGGCATGTTTGCCTTTCAGGCTGGCAGTCTTCATATGATAACACCCAACGTGGGCAAGAATGTGGAATTCACAATTGTGAACGTATAAACTGGTGTAACGGTTCCACAGGGTAATTCGGCAGCATTTTCCAAGGACATAAAAATGACTCAGAACTTCAGCTTTACAATAATTAATTTGGCAAAATAACCACAAACATAGGCTTAGCAACAAAAATACACCTCCCAATGTTGTTTCAGAGGGAGAAACGAGACCCCAGACTCAAACAGCCAACAGGGACTGGCTACTGAGAAGGCACCTTGCACACTTCTACATGTTCGGTACGTAAAACAATGGCAAGAAGACTTGCTTATTCAACGTTGGGAAAACTCGGAATTTTCTGGATTTGGTGCTTTAAATCGTATGCTTTCACCCCCCACACACGCTGTTTTGCAGCTAAGCAAACCAAGACCCGGATCTATTAGACCGTTTGCCCCCATGTGGCAGTGATGGGTTCACAGTGCATTTGCCTTCCCCGGTGGCAAAACTGTCACCTTCAAGGCCAGACACAGGATCCACGGTGGGACCAAGCTATGCACTGGTGCCACAGAAGGCCCAAGCTGAGGGTGGAGACATCTCTTCAGAGACCTCTTCCCCAAGAAGCTACCCCTTCCCAAGAACTGTTGGCCGGCCCAGTCACCAGGAATAGCTCAAGACAGGAACAAAGTTGGTGTCCATTAGCAAGGCCCTCTCACTAATAATAAAACAGCCACCCTTCAGAGAAGGTCTGCTCCGTGCCAGGTCCGAACGCAGTGTTCGTCACCAGCCACCTGCTACCCCGCAGCAAACCCAAGGCTCAGGGAGGTCAGCTTCCCTGTCTCAAATCACCCAGATGATGAGGATATGAAGTCCATTTATGTTCTTACCCCGTTCTAGGTGCCTGTTTCCTCATCTATAAAATGGGAAGAATAACAGCAACCTTCTCAGCGGGTTTGTTGCAAGGATTAAGTGAGTCAATCTGTAGAACGTGCTTAGAACATTTCCTGACCTATTAGAAGCTCTGTGTGGCTCTTACTATTCCAGTGGCACTGTATAGCACAGAGGCTAAAAACAAGGACTCCAGAGCCAGCTGATGCCTGGGTTCAAACCTCACTAGCTGTATGGCTTTAGGCAAGTTCCTTACCTCTTTCTGCCAGTTTTCTCATCCGTAAAATGGGATAATAATAGTACCCACTTGAGTCAACATGAACGATCACATTACCTACCTGAATTAAGGTACTTAGAAGAGCTAAGAACAGAGTGTGTCACATAGTGTAGTGGGCCCACCAGTAAGAAGCATAACATGTGCTGGCCGTTACAAATATGATACCATTCGGTCTCCCAGAGGCCACGGCCACACCAGAATGACGACGCCACCACCTCCAACAGGAGTCATTGTGGCTGGTGATGAACCTGACACATGCTCTCCTAGTTAATCCTGACAGAGTAGCTGCTGTTATTGCTCAGATTTACAGATGGGGAAATTGAGGTACAGAGAGCTCAAGTAACTTGCCCCAGGTCACACAGCCTGGAAGCAGTAATGCTGCCAGGCTTTAAACTAAATCGGTTGGGGCCCAGGGCTCTTGACCTCTGCACTGCATTACTCATCTCAAGACTCTCATAGGCCATGGCTGTCAACTTGAGAAACAGAATGCCTGCCAATACCTCCTCTGGAAGGGTGATGCATGGCTTCTAACGCTGAGGTAACTCACCACCAAGCCCCCCACCCTGCAGCACGAATACTGGCCCCGCAGACATCTGACAAACAGAAAGGGTACGTCATACAAGCCCCGTCCCCAAGAAGCAATCCCTGTCAGCCCTCCCTATTCTCCCGGGGAGATACACTGGCGTATGTCTAACTGTGGAGATGAGATATAACCGTTAGAACAAAATTCTGGACTGAGAGATCTAATCGGTGTCTTAGAAACACATGCTGACATCCGCGCAGCTGGTTTCCCCCACAGCTGTTAATGGTCATGTGTTGTTTAAACTATGGCCTGCTCACAAGTTCACGCTGGGAGGTGAAGCCAGGGTAAATCTTCCTTAATGCGCCATTCTGGCCTGCGGAGCATGAAATTCATGGCAGTGAGTTCACTTCCCTTCAGCAGACTGAAAATTTACAAGGCTCCTGGCATACCATATGGCCAGAGCAGTAGGTGGGTGCCACCAAGAAGCAGCATAGCTGAAGCAGAGGCAAGTCTCAACGCCCTCACAGCTTCCTCAGCAATTTGCAGAGAGAGATCGTTATTGTCTTGGGGGCAGGGAGCAGGGAAAAAGGGAACAACAGAAAAACCTATCTGTGTGTTTCACCAGGAAGCATAACTTTGTATTGTTTCAACACCGGTAATTTAATTAAATCGTGTCTATTTTCAGATAATGTGCCTAAAACTCAAGCAGATCAAGAGTTGGAAGGATCCCCAGAGAACCAGCTGGTCGATCACCTCATTTTGAGGCTGGAAAGCTAAGAGCTGACTCAAGGTCATGTGGTCTGTTGCTGATCAGATTGAGACCCTTGAAGGTGTCCTTGTTCGCAGGCTCCTTTCATCCCTTCTTACTCTCTTGAGGCGAGTGTTGCTAGGTCAGTGTTCCTCACTGCCCAGCATTTAGTTCCCCTTCTGCCAACAAAACCCTGATCTTCTGCTGGAGGAGGCCTCCTCCCCAGCTCTTAGACCCTGTAATTCAATAAAGGCCACCCAAGAAGAGTGTGAATTGCTCAGGGCATCTTGTACAGAGAGCCTACCTGAGAAGGAAGCTAATCTAGGAAAAGCAGAGTGAGGGACCTAGAGAGATGGACTCCTGGTGACATGGATTAGCCACCTGGATCCAGCCATGCCTGAAGGCAGCCTATAGCTGAATCTGCCCTATTGAGTCCTTTTTTAATTCATGCAAGTATGCACTGTATTTTTGTCACATGCAACAACAACAAAAAACCTATGTTTTGTTTCTTCGTAAAAGGAAGCAAATGACAATGTGAAAATGTTCCCAGGAGCCACTCCACAGTGCCTAGCATAGTGCCTGACATGCAGTAAACATGATACATACGTGATGAAGTCTCTTCTCAGTAGGGCTCTCCCAAACCACTCTGCTGGAAACCACAGACCTCCCTAGCCTCATTATCCCCACCCCTGCCCGTTTCCTACGGTGTTTATCACCATCAGACCTATCTTGTGCCTTACTCATTGCTCCTTGTTGTTTTCTCCCACGCAAACGCCATGAGTGGGAATTTTTGTCTGCTTTGTTCACTGCTGTATCCTTGGGGCCATATCAGTGCTCAGCATTTGGAGGTGCTCAGTGTACACCTGGTGAATGAAGGAATGAGGGAATGGGCGATGGAATGAGTGAGGACAGAGAGTGCACAGAGGAGTGTGCCCAGCACATGACAGATGCCCAGGTCCCTGCCTGCCTGTTTTGCTGCCTCAGTCAGAAGCCCCCGGGACCTCTTAGACATGAGTCTTCTTCCCTGAGACAACACTGCAACAGCCAGGCCCACAATCCAGGCATCTGGATAGTCTCCCACCTGTCCAGGTAGTATCAACAAGAATTAAAAGGCAAGTGCCCTTTAGGTTATAAAGATGTTTTACTTCTTTTTTCACTTCTTATAGAAATACTATATGCTCATTACAAAAAAAGCACATCGATGTAAGAAGTAAATAATAAAAAAATCATAGTATTTTAACTTCTAAGTTAAATTTTCAGTGCAAGTCGTAAATAGGCAGACTACTATTTTATATGAATCCACAAAGTGACCTTTTGGTTTATTTATTTACCTATTTTTACGGTAGCTTCCAACATTAAAAAAGCTAGATGCCATTTAGAAATCAGGTATCTGGCTTCAGTAGAATGGCACAGAGGGCCCACATTCCCACATATGACAAGTCGGCTGGGGTTGAGCGGCAGCTGCCCCTTTCAGGTGAGGTGTGGGCTCTTGGCGTCTCTGCCTCTCCCTACTGTGGCCCTGGCCACTGGTTTTAGGTGCTGTCTGGTCTCTGTCATGTGCAGAATTGGTGACTTCTGGCCGGCCGTATATTCTTTCAGACTTGGCTGAGCTCACAAAGCTTTCCAGGAACGCTTCTGAAAAATTTCCTCTGCTTCCAATGATGTCCTGGCATGCTCCGAATAACCACCCAAGTTCCAGCACCAGAGACCACTGCATGTGCAGCACAGCCCCCTCCTGCAGGCTCGGCAAGCCCAGTCGACTGACTCTCCCAGTTCGACAGCTGACCTGTACACACTTTCACACACAGCCCCTCAGGTAACCCCACATGGGAAGGTCCCACAGTCCCGGGCATCCGCTGGGCCATCTTTTCCATAGTGAAACTCCAAACCCAGTGTTTAATCCAGCCCCCACGGTGGATAGGCTTCACTGATGATGCCCGACAGCCACAAGAGACTGGGCTGGCTCGGCCCTGGTGGCTGCAGGCCCAGCATGTATCGCCCAGAGACCCCGCGACCTGCTGTCTTTCTGTGTGTTTGTTTTCACTCCCGTTGTACTATACAGTGATCACTCCCTGAGGGCAGGGACCCCAAAGCCTCATTGATTATCGTTTTCCTAGAACCTAACACTTTCTCGCAGAGGAGGCCCTCAATCCATGATGAGCGGATGCTAGGTGAGTGGACAGACGCGGGTGGGGGGTGGCTGAGCATGCTACAGGGTGGGGAGGGATGGGATGAGCCCCTCAACTGTGATTTCTAATTTGTCACTGTCGTAGGACATGATCCTATTAAAACATTAAATTTTAAAACATGGTATAAAGTCACATGAGTAAACTCACATGTTAAAAAAAGATAAGGAAAACACTGTAACATTGATAGCGGTAGAACTTTTTTTTTAACGCTGTGCATTTTCTTTGTTTTATGAAGTTTCCTTTCAACTGCCAACAGTGAACTATAATTGAGTGAATATTCTCCCCCTAGACTTTTACAGATATCGTAACACAAGGGCCCACAGAGGAAAGGATAATATTTTGAACTAGTTTGGCTCTCAGAGTGGAATTAAGAGAGGGAGGAAAAGACAACACGGGAGGCGGGCCTGGCCTTCCACAGTGGAACGGGAACCTGCAAAACTCCTCGGTGGCCTGTGATGACCGGCACGCCCACCCCACCCCTACCTACTATCAGCAAATCAGCATCGTTAGTTCGCCTTCCGGATCTTGAAAATCCAAAACATAATGGGAAACTATATTTCTTTTGGAGCAAAGGATGGTAAATTTTCAGCACTGGCCTGTGCCTGCTTCCAAAGGAAAACAAAGAAACAGAAAATTTTCTAATACGGATACATAAGTTTGAATTAAAATAGACACGTGTCCTGAAAAGCTCACTGCGTAGGTGCTGGGGCCGTCCCTGCTCCTGGAAGAGCCCAGAGAGCATGTGCGTAGTGCAGGGCAGGGCCCTCTGAAGACGTGACATCTCCCCACTCCTAGAAGCCCCGGACTGGGTCCCTGCCAGGGTGGCTGGTTTCCAGGCTTGGTCCCCAGACATACAGGGTGGGCATCGACAGCCAGCTAGCTACTCTGTTCAGACGGATGAGGAAACTGAGGTTCTGAGAGGGGACGCGTGCACGGGTGAGACACAGAGCTGGAAACCGTTGCAGTCCTGCTGCGTCCTCATTCATTGCACAAACGTTTTCTGAGCGCTCCTAGGTACCAGGTGCTGGTGAGAGAGTGAACCATGCAAACCTGGAACTTGCAAGCAAGTGGGGGGCGGGGCAGACTCTTAACAAATAACCAAGTGAATGACCAAGATAACCATAGATGGTGATATGAGCGGGCAAGTGGGAAAGAAAAGCAAGGAGCAGGAAGTTATTTCCGGTTTCCCCACGCATACTCAGGAGAGCATCAGCCATTAAGTACCACGCAGTTACAAACGCCCACAGGCTCAGACGCAACTTATTAACAGATTGTATTTGAGTGCTGACGTCTGTGAGGGATGCATGAATCACCAGCAGAGTGGATTAAATGTAAAAGAAACACACACACACACACACACACACACACACACACACACACACACACACACGAGAGGCATCCTCACAGCCCTAAGACCCCAGCAGTGAGGCACGTCTTTAGAGATGGACAGATCTGGGACTGGTCCTGCTGGTGCCCTGACTGAATTCCCATTTGCTTAAGGTCACCTGCTGCCACTAACCTCCTCCCACTTGACCCCCCCACCACTTCCCTATGGCGCTTCTCCCTGATTCTACTCTGGCCACACAGCAGCCTGACCCCTTCCGTACCACTCTCAGACTTACTTATTCCATGCCTGGTCCCCAGAATTCCAGACTGTGAGGGTAGAAACCAGTCCCTCCTGCTGAGGACTTGATCCTCAGCTCCTGGAGCCACCTGTAGGGGCTGAGGTGAAGAGACCAGAAGAGAAAGAAATCTCTCCAACATTTCCCAAAGGCTCGAGCCTCAGTTTCACGCCTGTAAAACTGGGGATAGGACCAACCTGATGACAATGTGACCTGTCGTCCTAACCGGCAGCCTGTATTTTATATTAACTCATTTTTTTAAATTACATTTTTACATATGAATTCACTTGTTGGTGTGCAGACGTGAATTTTGACAAACTCACCACCACGATGAAGACATAGAGTTGTTCCATCAGCCCCAAAAGTCCCTCCTGCTGCCACTTTGTAGTCGAACCCACCTCTCCATCCCCATTCCCGGTGACCAATGATCTGTTTTTTCTTTCTATAATTTTGCCTTTTCCAAAATGTCATGGAAGTGGAATTGTTCAGCAAGTGACTTCTTTTACTCAGCATAGTGCACTGAGATTCATCCATAGTGCTGTATCAGTGATTTGTTCCTTTTTATTGTCTTCTCCCTGAAGGAAGTCTCCTCACTTGGGGACAGGGTCACAGAAAATAACAGTGGACCTGCCATCTTCTACATCCCCAAGTAATTTAGCCTACAGCTTTCTAGAACCCATTCCAGTTTCGGAAGAAAAGGTGAACCAGGAGTCAAAGGCCCCCTTCCTGGCTGCATCTGTAGCCCTAACTCCGAGATCTGTGTAAGCACCCCATCCTGCCTCTCTGAGGTCACTCTTTTGCAAAATGGCCAACGATACCCAAACTTCTTCAAAGGCGATGCCAGCTCTAGGTGTTGACTCAAGAAAATGCCCCGGCATCGCTGGGCTGACCAAAGGCAAAAATCTACAGTGACAGGAGAGGCCAGGAGCCATAGACATGGGAAGAGATGCAATTGAGGGCAGAATCCATGTATCAAAGCCCATGCTACTCACAACCCAAGCATCAACTTGGCAGAAGCAGAGCTGCTTTAGTTGAAAGGAAGGAAGAAGACAAGCCGGACCCACCAATGTCCCCACATCCCTGCACCTCCATCCTGGTGGCCACTAAAACAGGGACCTTCCCTGGAATGAGGGACTCCTCAGGACCTCCCCTCTCACATGTATGCTCCCTGGGAGGTGGCTTTTCCTTTCCTTTTCTTTCTTTCTTTCCTTCTTTCTGTCAACATTCAAGTATTAAAATAATGATACATTCAAAACTAAGACTAGCCTAGGATGCACTGCACCTGTGTCTACACCACATTGTCCAGCACATAATTGGGACTTGAAAGATGAGTGATGGGCAGGTCTGGACAACACCTGTGCAGGATCAAATCTGGATCCTCTCTTACCAGCTAAGTGACCCTTGGAGAGTGACACTCACAAAACCTCAGAATCCCCAGCTTTTGGGGATTTTAAGAGGGTTAAACAAGCTGATGCTCATAAGAGAGCACTTAGCTTAGTGCCCAGCCAGCGGCAACAGCACAATAATGTTTCCTACCAGTATCATTAATATCATCAATAGGATTAAAAGTATGTTGGGGGAAAAACAAAGAATTCACTGGAAGGGATTAAAATGTCCCCATGAAAAGCACAGTGTTCTGTATGTCCCCATGATGTTTCCCTCTAGGACTAGCCAGGAAATTCTCTGGTTTTTGAAACCGTCTCTTTCATTTTTGTACCAATGGGAGGCATTGCCTGAACCACTGAGGTGTGAAGGTCAAGCTCATCTGAGCCAAGTATTTATTAACTTGTGTTTATGCAACGCTTTGTGCCCAACTGGCCCCATTTCTGTCTGAACTTGTGCTCTCAGATCCTTGGAGAACGCTCCTCTCTCATGACTTTTCTAAGGCTTCAGATGCTTAACAACAGTAGATGCAGATGTTAAAATAACAGCACAGACTGTGCAGCTCTGAAAGGAGCAAGTCCCCTCCTTAAGAACTCAAAATTAAATTAGAAATAGCTGGAAGCGAATCCTTTCTAGGGCCGAGGGCAGGAGAGAGCAGGGTTCCTGCCTCTGAAAAACAGTTCCAGGCAGAAAGACAGCACTGAATATGGGCAAAGAGTGCCCTCTGCTGGCCCGTATTAGAAAACCACAGCTGACAATATCCATCTCTCCAGGAGGGCTCTAGTTGTTCAGTCCCCAGGCAAATCAGTCCTAGTTACCTTTCACGGTTTTTTGCTTTGTTTTGTTTTGTTTCGTTTTATTAATCTAACTGCAAACAAAAAGGAAAAGAGCTGATAGAAAGTACAAAGTCATAGAACATTCATTTAACTCACTTGTTTTTCTTGTTAGTGCATGTGAATATCACCTTAAAATGGTCCTGTGAATACTATCGCTCTGCAACTTGGGGAACTTGACCAAATGGGACCACAAAAGTGTCCCATTTCCATCCTAAGAAGCTGTCCTTTTGATCAGACTCCAAACTTCATAGGCAGACACCCTGAATAAAAGCCCCCTACTTCCTCCCAGAAAATCCCAGTGGGTCTGAATGAAGAGACAGCAAGATCCCAGTGGCCAAGAGGATAGGTTGATCCTGGGTCAAACCTAGTCAAGGACCAATTCCAGATGGATGCTCTGGATCTTTGAACCTTGGGACACAACCCCCACCACAAGAACACAGCATATCTGGCTTCCTGCAAGGCTGTTCCCATAGTGGGGACCCCCTAGGACCTCAGTTTCCAACCCTGTCGCTATCCCCACCCTGCTCCCTAGGAACAGCCCTGAACTCATAGGTGAGTTCTAACCTCCTGGTTTGTGCTCTGACTTGACTCATAGAGCAACCTGGCCGAGGTTCAACCCAGCTCATCACTTTTCAGCTGTGTGAGTGTCCCCATTGAGTTTTCTTCTCTGTAGCAATAATGGAAACTGAGGGTCCACTAACTGCCAGAAACGTGATGTACACCACTTCAAATTAACAATCATGACCACACCATGAGGCTATGAGGTGTTCTTCCAAAATCAAGGGTGAGAACTGTTTAAAATCCAAGGCTACTCAGCTCCGCACGCAGTAGCTAAAGAACCTTGCCCCATCCCAGACTTCTCCCCTCCATTACCTGGTCTGAGTTAATCAGTGCCCATTACATAAAACGAATTAATCAAATGGGAGAGAGGCAGGAATGTAGGAAGAGGACACCTGGGATTAGGGAGATGAAAGTCCTCTGGAGCAGAGTGAATGGGAGGAGAGTTTAAGTGGAGTCTAGGCAAGAGAGGAAAGAGCTGGCAAGGGTGAACTGGACACTGAGAGGAATGGGGAGGAGACACGTTTCTAAGTTGGGCTGCTCTTGGGTATAAATGGAGTCCCCTTGAATCTCCTTTGAGCGACGCAAGTAAAGAGGAGAACTACCTTCATTGTTGGCCAATGAACTTCAGACCTCTGATGCATCCGAAACCTAGAACCTGGAGTATTGGAGGCTTTTCCAATATTTCCCAGATTACATTCCAAAGTTAGATGGGGAAACTAAGGCTAAAGGATGGTCAGTAACTTGCTAAGAGCCACACAGCTCATGAGTGACAGAGCCTAAATTCAAGTCCAAGTGTGTCTGACTCCACGGTTCTTTCTGGACACTCTGGCTTCTGTAGGAGAAGAATAACAATTCCACCTTATAGGCCAGGTAAGGGGTGGACTAAGGATCTTCCACAATAAATCCTACATGGTAATTGATGCCAAAAGTACCAGTTTCTTTCCTAACCTCTGTTGTGTTAATCACTGAGTTCACCCTGGTCCTTAAGACTGTTCTTTCTGCTGGATTCCTGACATGTCTTTTATTGCCCCAAATTTTGTTTGGGTAACTGAACTACTACCCTAGCCTCCTCTAGGTCTGCACATAGCTGACATTCTAACTTAAACTCCTCCAGTGGGATGGTGGGGACTCAATCTCCTAATGGACAGCCATACATGCAGAGAGGCCAACCTTCTCTCCACATGTTCATTTGTTCAACAAATAGTCACTTGTTTCTACTGTGTTCTAGGCACTATGTGAGCTACTCGAGATGTAATACTGTTTTAAAAAGCTACCAAAATCAGGAAACAAAGTATGCCTCTTCAGTCACTTATAGCCCAAGTCTGCCTACAGGGAAAGTATTTTTGTTTAACCTACTATTTGCTTTTGATTAGGGCCCAGGCTCCATAAAGTTAGAATGTGAAATTGTAAAAGATAGATGAGTTGTAAATATTCTATCAGGTATAAAAGATAATTCCAAAGGTTACAGTGTTATTTTCCTGTAGGGCCTTAACCAGTTGTGTGCCTAAGTTTACAGTCTTATCCCAACATTCTTTCTCCACATTTCTCCATGACTACATATATATGTATATACAGATATATGTATATATACACATACAATGCATATACACACATGAGTACCTTTAAGTATATATACACACATATACACACACTCACATGCATACACACATATATATCATATATATCTTCCTGGATACTTCTTAGAGAAAACTAGCTTTCTCTTCCTTAGCTTTCTATTTCTCTCATTAATGAGTTAAATATATATTTTATCAAGGCCAAGCATATCTGTATAAGGGTTAAGGGAGGTTTTCAGAGAAAAGTGGACCTCTGGATGGGCTTTTTGAGATCTGAGGAATGGGGGAGAGCATCCCCAGCACAGGTGACAGCATGTGCAAAGGCCCTGTGGCAGGTAGCATGGCACACTGGAAAAATGGAAGGAAGGTCGTGTAACCTCCAGCATCTGTGACTGGAGACTTTCAACCATCACCTGCTATATCAACATCACAACAGGACTGTCAAGTCGAGTCCCTCCTGTCTGTCCCAGCCACATGTGACAATTCTCAGAACACAGAATTGGCTTCAAAGAGTGGGAGAACTGTGTTCCCCTGGATCATGTAGCTGTAACCTCACGTCACCCTTCTTTAGCCATTGAGGAGGAGCCAGGTTAAAAAAGTTGTCAAAGTCCCAGTTTTTGAGAGGGAGAAGACACCTCTGCACTGGACTGCACCCCTGATGCTAGATCCGTACTCAGTGAGAGTCATGATGTCGGGGCATCACCAGCTCAGGGCAAGGCCCTCTGTCAACCCCAGCGCCTCCACAGTCTGCTCATTCATCAAGTCGGCACCGCATAAACACCTGCTCAAGGAGGCCCGTTAGACCCTCCATGGGATGGTGATTTTTGCACAATTCCACCAAAAGTATTGCTGTACACTTGTCTTACGTCAGCCTCCTAGGAACAGGGATCTCCCTCTCTTTCCCCCATCTCATCCCCTCTCCAGCCCTCCTTCTCATAGCATAAACAGCACCAGCCCTGGGGGCAAAAGACCCCACCCAGTGGCTGGCAATTACCTATGTGACTTTACACAAGTTGCTTAACTTGCCTGAGCCTCAGTATCCTTCTCTGTCTCATTAAAAGGCTCAGTGTTCACGGGTAAAAAGCACATTATAGATTATGACACACAATATAAATGTGTTATTTTCATAGTTACAATTATTGGATGCTATTTTTAAAAATAACACGAGGCTTTGTTAATAAACAATACAACTCTATTGAAACTTGGGCAAAATTTCCATATAAAAACCACAAAGACAAAAACAACTAGCAGGCAAAAATATGGCAAGAAAGCAAGGTAGAGCTCTAGAAGCTCTAGTCACAGAAGGCCGGCAGGCACATTTCTGGAGGGATGCTTCAACAGGCGCTGTGCTGGGCACGCACCTCCTTCAGCTCAGGCATTAAGATAACACCTTACAGAGATTTTAAGTCCACATGTTTTTTGTTTGTTTTAAAGAGCCCACTTTGTGGAGAATATGAGTATTTCTCTAAAATTATTTGTCATTGAAAGGGAAAAGACCTTCAACAGCCCATTCATTTCCCAGGAGAATTCACATTTTTCCATTATCATATGCCTTAGTTATCTCAAGAGACTAGCACTCATATGGATGGGTAATCTTTTAATACTTTTCTCGTTAGACCTATAACACTACATAATACATCAAATGCTTCCCACATTCTCCTGAACCCAGCATAACAGAAGAAAATAAAATATGCAGCAATGATGGCTGATGTACACAGCATCAACTCTCAGCCTAAGATTTGTAATACCTTGGGATATTCACTATCTCAAAGAGTAATGTGAAATGCTAAAAATTAAAAATAAAATCTTCCAGACATGTTAATTCATTTTAACTCATTTTATGTCTTTATGTCCTTTAGGAACAAAGAGAATGGCCATAATGATATCGGACAGTGAGGATATTTGTGGCATCTGGCACAATAATTATTTTTGAATCAATAAATTTCAAAGAGGTTGGAACTGAAAAGAGGTGTTCAAGAGTCTGCTACTAGGGGGAAAGAGAGTAAATTTTCTTAGCATATAATTGTTCACATTAAGCATCTTTTCCAACCACAGTGGCATGAAACTAGAAATTAACTACAGAAAGAGAACTGGAGGAAAAAAACCACGAATATGTGCAGAGAAAACGACATGCTACTAAACAACCAGTGGATCAAAGAGGAAACCAAAAAGTTTTTTGAAACAAATGAAAGTGAAAATACAACTTTTCAAAATGTTTGGGATGCAACAAAAGCAGTCCTTAGAGGGAAGTTCACAGCTATATAGTCCTATCTCAAGAAACAAGAACAATCCCAAATAAACACTCTAAGTCAATACCTAAAGGAACCAGAAAAAGAACAAACAAAATGCAAACAAAAGTAAACAGAAGTAAGCAGAGCAGAAATAAAATAGAAATTTAAAATATAGAAAAGATCAATAAAACTGAGATAAATAAAATAGACAAACCTTTGAAAAGATAAATAAAATAGACAAACCTTTACCCAAACTTGTCAAGAAAAAGGGAGAACCCAAATAAATATAATCCTAAATAAAAAAGAAATTACAACCAATGCCAGAGAAATACAAAGGATAATTAAAGAATACTATGAATAATTTTTATGCCAATAAATTTGACCATATGAAACAGATAAATTTCTAGAAGTATAAAGCCATGCAACACTAAAACAGGAAGAAATATAAAATCTAAACAGACCAATTAACTAGCAACGAAATTGAGGCAGTAATAAAAAAAAATCTCAACAAATTAAAGTCCAGGACCAGATGGTTTCAGGTGAATTCTACCAAATATTCAAAGATTTAATGCCAATCCTTCTCCAACTATTTCAAAAAAATTGAAGGGGAAGGAACATTTCCAAACTTATTTTACAAAGCCAGCATGATCCTGATACGAAAATCAAATAAATTCTTTACAAAAATAGAAAAAGGAAGGAAAGAAGGAAGGAAGGTGGGAGGGAGGGAAGGAAGAAAGAAAGGAAGAAAAGGAAAATAAAAAAAAAAGAAAGCAAACCTTGGTGGTAGGTTCATGAAAATTTTGATATTACCCGTACACTTTCCTATATTTTATTAAAAATAGAAATATAATGAGAACCTTTAGGACAATTAATAGAGTATGTAAAAAATAAAATTATAATTAACCCATTATGTTTACATCAATAACACATTTTTAATGAAAAAATAGCTTTTAGTTTTAAAACCAGTAAAATAAAACAAGGTGTTTAATACTCTGCCACTAGAGGACAATAGAGAGTAAATTTTCTGGGAATATAAAAACAAATCTGGTCTCAATTTGAGACTCTAATAGAAAGAAACCTAAAAAAATAAGTTGAAAATTGGACAATTGAAGGTTTTATGGTAAATCTCTGATGGAAATTTCAGGATTGATCTGAGTTCTGAGGACTCCTTTAGTCCTGGCACCGAGGACCTCTGTTTAAAATCAGAATAGGTTACCAGAACTGGATAATATGTTAACACTCAGCAACCACTAACTCTCACACTTGATGAGAAGTAATTCATCAGCTGAGCCAAGGCAAGGCACCGGGAGAGAGGGCACAAACTGGGTGAGGTTCGATTCAAAGGGGAGAAGGAACACAGGCGCCGCCACCCTCGGTGACAGGCCCACAGTCCTCACCGCGTGTCCCCATTTTGTAGATCTGGAAACTGGGGCTCCCCAGGTAAGGAAGCAACTCTCGATGAATGGCATCACCGTCTCCCCATACCCATCCTGGACCCTGGGAGACCACAGAGACGCCCACCCTCTCCCTCATTTCTGTATCCACTTTGCTTCAGACTCTTCCTCCTCAACCTGGCCCCCTAGCTTGGCTCCCCGTGCGCACTGCAACCAGCAAGAAGCTATTAAATCTCAAATATAGTCATTTCTTCCTCATACCTGCAAACCATTACAAACCTTTAAAAGGTTTCATATCTTTTACAGGATAAAATCCAAGATAAAAAGTATAGTTATGTGGACCCTCTAACCACTACCAGTCCCCACCCTACTTACCCCTGGACCTATTTCCTGAGATCCCCACGCTACCATGTCCACACCCGGTCTCCAGCCCTGCAGACCCCACCACAACTACCACCAGCATCCAGGCCTGTGACCTTTGGTTCCCTCTGAGCAGCTGAGCTCTGAAGACCCAGTCCCTGTGCTATCCTTTCCGAGAAGTCTTTCTAACCCCCACGACCTCCCTTGGGATAGACCACTTCCCTTTTAGCCCCCCAATGCTCAGTTTAGACTTCTAGCCTGCCCATCCACGTGCCTTGTGTGGAATTCCTTCAGGACAGGGTCCACATGTGGTCATTTCTGCCCCGTCCATGGCCTCAGGGATAGGGGTGAAGGCACTGGCTTCTTAGAAGGGGCTGCTGGCAAGAAAAGCAGCTCATGTTGGCGGGAAGAGATGCCAAAAGCAAACTCTGTCCCCTGACAGCTTAGCGGTGGGCTTGTCTGAGCAAGAAGGACCAGGTAAGAGTGGGGTCTGGCAGCCTCTCCGTAAACAAGGCCGACTCCACACAGAGCCTACCCTGGGCAGGTTGTCACAGGAGCTGTTTGTGGGGGCTTTTTCCACATCCACATACACCTTTGCCCTGCTCAACAGAGAGGGACAGCCTGGGAGTAAAGCGAGGGGTCCCAGCAGGAGTGGGGGGCAAAGGGGTCAATGCTCCCATTGTCCCTGCTCCATCCCCACTCCATTTCCCCTGTCTTGTTGTCTCCCCTGTAATCATCAGGAAACCTGAAGGGTTTTGTATTTTCACTCCGCCAGCAGCTCCATTCCAACTTGATTCCTGGAGGATGCTTGTAACTTGTATAACTTTCACAACTCAAAAAGTCATGCTCCTTACAAACTTGCATACAGCTGTAAGCAACATTGTGTGCAGGCTCTTCTGGCCTCTGTTTCCTCATTTGCAAAATGAGGCAGGCAAGATAGAATTACCTTTGATTTCCTGAGTGTGGTGTACAGTACGGTGTGTAAGGCTCTCGAGTTATTTATGCAAACACCAAATCAGTAACATCACCAACTGCTGCTCGCTTTCCAGTGCCAACTTTTCACAGTCAGCCAAGGCTTCCTGCACACAGACAATTGAAAAACAACTACCCCTTTATTCTACCTAGAGAACCACATGAAAGAAAAGGGGCCAAACACTTTGTACACACACCCACCCAACCACACACACACACACACACACACACACCACTCTCTCTCTCTCTCTCTCTCTCTCTCTCTCTCTCTCTCTCTCTCTCTCTCTCTCTCTCTCTCTCAAGAAGGCCCCCACTCAATCATTTGGCAAGGCTGTTTCTTGGTAACAGATACTATTCAATATCTACAAATATTAATGCCCATTAAATGTGACCAGAAAGGTGGCTTGGGGCCTTCTTTCTCAGTCATCCTGCTTTTTTTACTTTCCCTCCCGAAGCCAAAAGTAATACTGGCTCAACCCTGGTTCACTTTCCTGCTTTCCTTGCTGGGGACTCCCTGGAGCAAAGGCCAGTCCAGGCCTCAGCAGTCCACAGGGGAGACACAGCCAAACCCCTGGCCAAACCCTGTGCCCGGGGACCTTGAAGACCATTCCTCAGGCCATCTTCCCCAAACACCAGCAGAAAGCCTGCAGCCAGCCGCTTGGGTTTTCTTGGTTTGGCTTTTAACTCAAGCTGTTTCGGGGAAAGGCCAATTCAAGCACAGCTTATCTTCATCCTTTTCCCCCCATTGTGGAGTTGCTCATTTCAGGATCCAGAGGAAGTTATGTTCATGTGTTTATGCCCATGGGCACTCAGAGAGTCCATCTTTAGCAGAGACCAGGAAAGAGACCCGTGTACACATGTAAGCATGTTGTTCTGGGGCCTCATGATGCTTGATGTGCATCCATGTGGGGAGGACCTCACCTAGCCTATTGCCAAGAAGTCATCAGGACTGACTTCTCAATTATTTACAACTGGAGCTTTGTGTTACCTCAGCCAAGGGATTAAGAACGATGAGATTCTGAAGAGTTTTTTTTTTTTTAAATCAGAAGTCTTTTAATCAAAGACATTTAACTCACCACAAATCATTCTTGCCTACTCATCAAATCAATTACTTTGAGAAATACCACTAAAGAACACACTGTCTATTCCAAAAATAATCTCCATGTGATGGGAAAAAATATTTACAGGTCGTGTTGCCCTTCCTACAGTTACTTAAAAATCATGAATCTTTATTGAAAAGAACATAACACACATGTAAACAACAATAAAGAGATCACTAAGTGTGGTATGCTTAATCCATAGTAAACAAGTCCTGTTCTGCTTCATGAGCTTGAACTCACCCCATCATACCATGCACTAGCTGTGTGGTCTTGGGCAAATGACTTAACCCCTCTGAGCCTCTCCTTCCTTAGCCATAAAAGGAGGCTAACAAGCAGCATCTGTATCATAAGTGAGTTGTGAGGAACCAATGAAAAAATCCTGCCAAATGTTTAACCAGGTACCTGGCCTATGGTAAGGTTCAATAAACATTAATTACTATGACTGTTATTATTTATCCACAAAGAGCATCCCACATATCTTCAAAAATGACTTCTTAGAGCATCACAATACACTCTTGCAATGGACAGACAGAGGCAGATTTACAGTAAAGCCCAGCATAGGACCCTCTTCTTCTTAAAAAGGATGCTCCCAAATACATATGAGGCAACCTCACAAACCTGGATCCTTCCTTGATTATAGGTAACAAGTGATGCCCTCTGTACATCCCTCCCTAATTACATCCCCCCACTTCCTCCCTTCTGAATATATTGATGATGACTCCCATTCATATTTTTACCTTACTATGTTATTGTAAGCAAGTGTTTCTGCATGTAAACTTTCTAAATGGGATCATACTGGTATACTTAACCTGCAATATTTTATTTGGTATTTTATATTTTTGAGATTTATCCACATTGTTACTTGTAGGTCGCAAGTGTTTACTAGAACTTGATTATATGGATATAATAACAATTTATTTGTGCATTCTCCTGCTGATATTTAGCGTGTTTACAGTTTTTCACCGTTACAATGCTACGATAAACACACAGTCATTCTTGTTCAGATTTCCTTAGAGACCCGCACCAGCCGGAGTTTCTCTAGGGAATCTTGGCAGGCACTGATGCATCCTTCGTCCTGACTAACAGAATCTAACATTTTCCTAGGCTGCAATGAAACATTCTCGCCTTCCCAGTCCTCCCTGTAGCTACAGGAGGACACACACCTCAGTTCTGGTCAAAGAGGTAGAAATCTGCTGAGGATTCCTGAAGGCGTTTGCTTCCCTGATATGGTGCCGGCTCTCCCGTCTCCTTTCTCCCAGCTGGAACATAGACCTGAGGGCAATAAATGTGCAGCCCTTGTGGGAACATAAGGACAAAGCCTCCCCAAAGGAATGGCAAAGTGAAAAAAGGACCTGAATTGTAACCCATTGAATTCTTTAGGTGCTAAATTGACCTCTTCCTATTTATGTATCATTCTATACTATTTATGTGTCATTCTACAAAGGAATAGAAAATATTTCCACACAAAAGATGAGTAATCTTATAGTCTTATATCCTAAAACCCAAAGTGAGATTCTTAAATTAAACACATATTTACTATAATGATAAGACTTTTCATTCATAGGTGTCAATAATCAGAACAACCAAACTGGAAAACAGAACATGCATTCAAATATTTTACTTTCTAAGTACTTATAAAGCATAAGATAGTAACTGGGGACAGAGACAAGGGGATGGGAATGCCTGCCCTCAGGGGCTGATTTCTTTTACAGCTTCTTTAAGCTTAAATAGCAAATGCCTGTAAGGCTTTGGAAGAAGAAAATCTCTAAGTGCTACAGAGGAGGCTCAAGATTCTGATCTTAATACCACATTACATTTGCCCTTTAAATGACTGATTCGACCTTGATTAGATTGTATAGTTTATTGATCTTCAGTTCTCTACCACATTTAGTTAATAAAAGCTGGATGAATAGAATATTCTACCACTTTATAATTGTTGATAATGTCCTCACACATACGTATTTCCCTTCTGGGTTACATGTGTCCAGATGAGCATGATTCAGGGTAACTTTGTGTTAAAGAGACAAAGCCATCAGTACATTTTTTGCATACAGTTAAAAGTGACCTAGGAGAACCCTGAGCACATTGTGCTAAATGAGATAGACCAAAAAAAAAAAAAAGATAGCAATGGTGATCATAGATAATCCTCAAAATGTGCTTATTATGTGCCAGGCACTATTCTAAGCACTTCACATATGTTACTTCAATTAGTGCTTCAGAAGAGGAACTAATATTATTATCCCCACATTAGATGAGGAGACTCTTTAAGAAGACATTAAGTAATGCCAACATCACAAAGCTGGTGAGGGGCTGAGCCAGGATCTGTGAGCTTAGCACTGCAGGGGGTGTATCGGGTGTGTCAGGCTGAAGAACGACCCCGAAAGATGTCCATGTCCTAATTCCTAGAAGCTGTGAATATGTTACCTTACATGGCAAAAGGAACTTTACAAATGTGATTAAGTTAAGGATTTTGAGATGGGAGATTATTTGGATTAGCCAGGTAGGCCCAATGTAATCAGAGGATTCCTTATAAGCAGGAGACCAGAGGGTCAGAGTAGTAGCAGGAAATATGACGGAAGCAGAGGCTGGAGCAAGGAAGGGGGCTACGAGCCCAGGAAAGCAGGCTGCTTCTAGAAACTGGAAAACGCAAAGACACAAATTCTCCCCTAGGGCCTCAAGAAGGAGCCAGGCCCACCAGTGAGACCAATTTCAGACTTTGAACCTGCAGAACCGTAAAACAATAAATGTGTGATGTTTGAAGTTACCATTTTTGTGGTAATATGTTACAGCGGCCATAGGAAACCCACACAGTAGATAAGTCTCAGTGTCTTTGTGTGTGTGTGTGTGTGTGTGTGTGTGTGTGTCTGTCTGTCTGTCTCTCTCTCTCTCTCCTCACACACACACACACACACACACACCCCTACAGTCCTTGTCCTCAAAGAGCTCATTCATCCAGAAAGGAGAAAGAAAAGCCGCCACTTATTCTTTAAACATTGGATGGAATAAAGGCCACAGAACACTCACAACGAAGTGCAGGGAGCACCTGGGGAAAAGTGTTGGTCCACACAGGTGGACCCCTGATCATCCCAGCAAATGTCCTTGATATCTACAACTGGTTACAAAGTCCAGAGAGGGAATGATGGTCTGGAGCCACTTACTAACGGACTTCTCAGTGGATTCACTTTCTGATGGATCCGCCCTGATAATGTTTCCACATTTGTAAGAGACAAACACTTGGCAAGGCAAAAGGCAACACCCTCAGAGCTTCCTTCCTGGAACCCGTCACTGGCTTGCCTGGATTTATCAGCCAAGTCTTCCTCCTGTTCCCTTCAGCTGGGCCCCCTGAACCTTCAGACAGCTGATGTGTCCTTCTTCTCTGGCCAAGGTCAAGTACGCAAACAAGTTATTCTAATGTAAGAGAGGCAGCAACATCTTCAATCTACACATCCTCTTTCAAGGAACTGCCTCCCACATGCACCAATCCCCCATAAAGTCTTACCCCAGCCAGTCCAAGCAAACTGAGATTTCATTACATGCCTAGGTAATGATGCCACCCATGCAATCCCTGAAATAAATAGGGTTGCAAAAAAGGGATGGATCTCTTCTTTAAAAGTTTTCTTAAAATCCACAAAGGAGCCCAGTCCTTCCTAAAATGGAGACTGTATAAGGACAGAATTTTAAGCTGCACTGCTGGGCTTTTAAAAGAGATTCCGCTGGGCACCTCGTCTGAAACACACATGGCTTGAGAATTAGGGAGACAGAATGTGCAGGAACATGCAGGAAGAAAGAGAAGTCACAGTTGAGTATTTCTTGAGTACTTAATTTTGATTATCATAACAATCCTATGTCACAGGTACTAATATCAGCCCCACCTGACAGATAACAGACACTGAGGCACAACCATAGTCAGTAAGCAGCAGAGGAGAATAAGGGCCCGGGGAGGCGAATGCCGACTTTGATAGTGGAAGCATCCGCTGTGACTTACCTGCCACCTGAGTGCCACCTGTGTCCCCCTGCACAGTCAAATGGGTTGACCAGGGTGAAAGGAGCATTACCCGGGAGAACGGCAGGAAAACTTCTACATGGGAATTCTTCCAGTCAGGCTGAGCACGCCAACTGCCGGCCGGACTGTGCCTCCTGTCCCATCAGCTCTGTCTACGGACCTTACACGCCCATGCCTAGCAGCTAAGGATAAGGACCTGGAGCTACAAACCAGGTCCTTGAAGGAGCAAGAGCATCTCCTCCATGAGGTTCCATTCCCTAATACGTCAAAAGTGAAGAATAATGCTCGTACTGCACCCAGTTTGGGATCTGCTCACTATACCATAATTAGCACATAAACAGGGCTGTAGGCCCCAGAATAAATAAGAAAATACCTCAAACTTGTCACTTTCTAGTACACAGGTTTGGTTTTTTTTTTAACATATATCATTTTATTTGGGATAAACTGATCCTTTGGACCTGAGAAGCACACATCAGGAGAGACAAATGCACAACATATAGCCTTCAAACCAATAATCAACTTACTGCAATCCTGTGCATACATAAAGGCTAATTAGCCCAATAACTGTAAACAAAGTCATCCCTAGCACTTGGCACACAGTTGATGCTTCATAAATGTTGACTGAATACTGAATAAATAGGAACCACTTGAATAGGATCTACTACTTGCTTTGCTCCCTGGAGCCACACAAAGTAAGTATATGTATGTGTGTATATATAGAAACTATCCCAGCCACACATTCGAGTAACGTGAGAACAAATCATCGAGAAGCCCCGCTACGTCCACACCTGCCAGCGGAGCTGCCAGCTGCTGGTGTCAAGGACTAGCGTTAAGAGCACATGGAACCTCCAACCAACAAGACAGATTTCAGTTGTTTTCGAACAAACGACCAAGCAGCTAATGGCTTCCTTCAAAGAATCCCCACACCTTCGGCAAAAAGACAAGGAACTCATTAGGCAGAGCTGCATCCTCCTATCTCCTCTGTCAACAGGCATCGGAAAACAGGAGCCCACATGCTGACAGGCGGCATCCGGGGATGATCAGATTTCTATCAGTAACGACACATGGCATTTCTCTCTGGCTCCAATTCAAAACCCCGTTCCACCCCCAACAGGCAGCTCTCAGCTTTTAATACTTCCTGAACAATTAGGCCTTTACGAAAATGGTTATGTATCAGCGGCACACACCATGCTGCCAACACAACGGCAAGTTCAGTGTACTGCCTGCCCTTGGCAGCCCCCCAAACACCATCATACTTTCTCATGCCCACTGCTCTCAAGGAGGAGCCCACAAATCCATCTCCACCCCAGCCAACAAACCAACATCACTCCCAGACCATGAACACACAAGAATCTTCCCTCAGCCTTAGGGCGCCACCCTGCTTTGAACTCTTTAAGCTCAAAACCACAACCTCTTGGTGATTCCACATATACGAAGTTAGAAGGGTAGTGGTTCGCCCCGTGGAGAGGGCCACGGGAACGCTCCTGGGGCAGCAGTCAGGCTGCGTTTCTTCGTCTGGTGCTCACTGCAAAGCTGTGTTCAGTGTGTAAAAACCCAGAAAGCCGTGTGGTTACTTGTACCCTTTTTTTACATGTATGTTATTTGTCTGTCAAAGTTAATAAACTGATTCACGTGAATTCTCAGTTTGTTCTAGAATTTTAGGGGTTGAAAGTGTGTGGGGGAAAGAATCAACACATCATATTTCAACCATATTAATCATAGACTTTTTCTCAATGGCCTGAAAAACCAGTTGTTCCTGATGTCGAGAGCCACCGATTGCACTGGTTTCAGAAAACACTTCCAACGGCCCTGAAAGAAAGAAGCCACAAAAGAGCTGCCACTGCACATGCCTCCTGCTGAGGCTGAGCTAGAACCAATTTTCTTCCAAGATCTGGCTTGCACCGTGACCACTTGGTGTTCCAGATGAAAACAGGCAGCCAGGACGAGGCTCTGCAGAACCTCCTATTTTTAAAATCGCCTGGTGCTTACGGGGGACGAATGCTTTGACCACAGCACACCATTGTTTGTTTGTTTGTTTGTTGTAATAGAGGCCATGCCTGCAGTGCCTGCCCCACCTCTCCACATTTACCTCCTGGCTTAGGCTCTTCCTAGCTGGCCAGGGACGGGTGTGTTCCCGGAACTTTGCTGCTGCTCATGAGTCACCTCCAGGGCCTGACGGCTGCTCCTGGATCCTGATCAATTTCCTTCAAGAAATTGACTTTGGTGTTTGGGGTTCACAGTGTTACAACTTACAAAAATAAAACTTCTCTCCTTTTTACGAGCAGACTGAGCAGCCCCTCCCCTCCTTCCTGCATAACAAAAACACATTCATTTCTGAGCCCCTGGGTCAGACAGTCAATTTGGCCACACCAACCATTTAGCACAGGCAAATTTCTCATTACCATACTACAGCAGGGTTGCTCCTTTGGGCACTGGGGTTTGATGCCTGGTCCAGGGGCAGCCTGGTCTTTTCTGGCCAAAGGACAAGGCTGGATTGGCCTGACACCGCAGGAATGATCTTAGCCAGATTTGCAGTGGCTAAGATCGCCAAAATATTTTAAACTGCATAGATTCTTGGGCAGAAAATTCTCTGTTGAGCCACACTGGATGTACTTCCTAGAACAGATTAAACTTCAGCAAAATTAAATCCATGCACTTTTCAGTATGATGAATTTGAGGAGATGGCTCTGCCAAGAACAGTCTCTTCTGGGTATGTGTGAGCACCCCTGAGTCAACTGAGAATAAAGCCCAGGCTCACGCTTCCTGGAGCTCCTTCCTCCCACCATCACTCGGCTAGCTCCGCTGCAGAGTTTGGATGACCCAGTCAGTACCTGAAATAAAACTCTGCTCAATGGCCCTCTTGGAAGCTAAATAGAAACACACTGTCTGGATGGAACTGGAAGAAAAGGTCCTGAGATGGGGCCCCAGAGATCTGGATTTAAATCCAGCTCTGAAATCACAGACAAGTCACTTTTCTCTGGACTTCCGTTTCCCTGTCTGCAAACCCTAAAGGCATCTCTCCAGTCCCTTGCAAGCTGGTGGCTTTTCAATTCCAGCCTGACGACACATTTAAAAAAAAGTTTTTTCTTCAATGAGTTGCCAAAATTTCAAAATCTAGAGAGTTCTCATGAGAATTTGGAGATTTTACATTAAGATCCTGCTTTCTGGATTCTCTTGCAAATTGGCAGGAACGAGGAAGGGGAAAGAGTTCCTGGGAAAGGGAGGAACAGCCCAAGCTGCAGCTTTCACTTTCGTCCCTGGCTGGCCCTGTCTGCACTTCAGTTTAGGACTCCCGTTCATAAGTCTGGCTTATTTATTCCCCTTTAAGATATTGCTTAACTTTTTCACCTTTCACTTCAGCTGGAACGCTCATGAAAAAACTCTGAAGTCAAAACATTTCACAAAAACCAGTACAAAAAATCTATTAATCCAAAAAATCCACAAAGCCGGAGCTTATGCCTCAGCCTGCCAACAGTTCTGACACTGACCATTCAGGGACCCAGAGTTGGTTTAAAAGTCCTCCCTACACTAACTCTCTGACCTCTGTGCGCTGTCTCACACCACTCCCCACTCCTCATCAGGGCCCCCTTAGCTCCTCAGCCAGGGACACATGTTTGGGAGCCAGGACGGTGAGGTCAGAGGCGGGTGGGTTTCTGAGAAGGTCAGAGCCACATCTGCATTCTGTCATCCTGCTGGATGGGTCAGGGTGTGCAGGGCTGCCTGTGGGCCTGCCAAGTCACTGGAGGAGTTTAAACAACAAGCCAGCCATGTTGCAGCAAGAAGCAAGCAAGAGAGAGCGTGGGAAGAATGTCAGTCCACTCAGGTGAGTCCCCTGATGGGAGGCTGGAGCAAGGAGACAGCACTTTGTTCCACACCCGGTCCAAGAGGTACAGGAATGGAAACTGAGTTCTCAGCTCGTCGGTCATAATCATAATGTCATGACAGTGACAATATCAACAGCAGCAACAGCAGGACAGTTAACACTCAGTGCGCTCTTACTCCGTGCCAGGTGCTGATATCATTAGCAGCATCATCCCTATTTTAGAGATGATGAAACTGAGGCCCAGCAAGGCCACAAACTTGAACAAGATCACACAGCGGCAAGCGGCGGAGTGGGAACCGGAATTTAGGCAGCTGCCTCCTGAGCTCTGGCTTCTGACCACAGGGCTCTCTGCTGCCACAACTGTGGCTTTGATGTTCAGGATTCGGTGACACGTACTCTTTTCCACTCTCTTTTACATTATTAGCCCATTTCCCGTTTGCCCTGAGAATACTCGCCTGCGGGGCTTGCAGCTGTAGCGTTTACCCCAAGATAACTCACAGATTATAGTTCTAACCTTACCCCCGAAGTTCGCCACAGAATATCTCACTTTTATTATTATTTTGACATCGCTCTAGTATATCGATAGTCTTTGGAAATAAATGACAGCATTCTATTTATAGCATTCTGTTTTTAGCAGTGGTATTTCCATTTACAAAATATAGTAATTCTCGATCGCTGAAATGTCAAATCTTAGAAAATGTAGCATTCCTACGTGTGATGTTAAATTAACGCTGGCATCCAGTGGCACTTTTTTCTAAATAGGAAATGGGTTAAAAATCAGATGGAATTTATTTGTACGTGCACTCCTCAGTGTAATAACTATGTACATCGACATCTAAATGCACAGGTTATTTATTGTACAGGTCTTGTCCACGCAAAACCACGCACGCTATTCTCTATGCATAGTTCGGAAGATTTTTAAGAAGATTTTAAGATTTTTAAGATGAATCTTGACCATTTTCAATCTGTGCCTTACTCATTAGCTTTAAAGTGTATAAATTGTCCCATTTGTCTTTGGCCCCATTCACAGTAAGGTGTGTGTCCCCTGAGAGCCCCAACCCCAACCATCAAGAACAAAGGACCTTGCCGTTTATAAAAAGGCCTGAATAATGGGGAGAGTTCTCTTAAAGAACAGATGTGGGCTGTTTCACAAAACATACTCTAAGAGATGCTGGGCCGACACTGTCATCTCTTACTCTTAATTTACACACACTCCATTAAACTTAGGAAGAAGAGATTAAAAGCAGCTAAATTTGAAGAAAGAAATGAGCAAAAGAGGAGGGTGCTAACAAGTGACATAGGATCTCCAGGAAGGAGACCAAAAGGAAATTTCAAAGCAGGATTTAGCGCCGGAGAAAAGGTTTTCACCCTCTCCCTGGCGAAGGGTGCATTGCTGTGTGCAAGACGGCAACATGGAGGTCAAGGAGAAGAGGCCAAACGGGGACCGGCGTGCCACATTTACTAAAGCAGGGAGGCATGCAGCCTGATGAAGAAACACAATCACAGCTGATGAAAACAGACAAGCTTTAGGCACAAGGAAATAAAGGTAAACCATCTGGAACTTATGCGAACATGCTGGTTCTGAGCATGTGCTCTCGAACAAGAATCTCACGTTTTTCTGTCCTAACGGAGAACTTCCTGAAGATTCCTATCCGGTCACACTGATGACTGAATTCAAGTCTGATAGTGAGTTGCTGTCAACCCTGTCTACCCACAGGCAAATATATGCCTCCTCTTTTGGCCCCAAGGGGACATTTGGCAAGGTGTGGAGACATTGTTGGTTATCTGTCACAACTTGGGGAGAATGTGTGCTACTGTCATGTCATCTAGTGAGTTCAGGCCAGAGATGCTGCTAAACATCCTACTATGCACAGACAGCCCCATAACAAAGAATCACCCTGCCCAAAATGTCAGTGGTGCCGAGGCTGAGAAACCCAGATCTAAAGCAAAGCAAAAGCAGAAGGTACAGATTTGTCATCAGGAAGAAAGATGTCCTAACAGTCACTTTTTTACCTGCTGTGCGCCTTGGACTTCGGTTTCCTTGCCTGTAGGAGCAGATTATCACTTCCAAACCCTGACTAGGCTGTGCTGGGAAGCAGGTTAATCTCATTTACGAGACCTGGTCTTTGGAAGTGCTTTGTCAGTTGCAGGTCTTGCTCCACTATATTCTCTCCTAGTACTTGGAGAGCCTCTGATTCACACTGAGGGAAGAGAAGCAGCAGGATCTGGTTAGGTTAGGCAGGGGTGGCAATGCCTCAGAGTGGCCAGCACAGACTAGTCCTGGGTCTTGTGTGGCACCCACTGAGGATGTGGATGCCCCGATGGAGGCTTGCGAGGGACAATACTTTCTGAAGGACCAATGGGCCTTGGACATCATTGCTCCCCATCAAGCCATGCCAAATGAAGTGGGGGCTGATTATGTGCTGGGGTCTCCAGGGCAGGGCATAGACCTGCCTTAAAACCCAGGAACCACTACCATTCCTACAACAACACACAATATAACAACAACAACAATAATGTCTAATAGCTACTGAGCTTTAATCTGTGCCTGGCCAAGAACTTTGTGGGTTATCTCATTGAATCCTCACAACCACCATAGAAGATGAGTAGAATGATTATCTCCATTTTACAGGTGAACTAAAGCAGCGGTCCCCAAACTTTTTGGCATTAGGGACCAGTGCTCCTATGAGATCTAATGCCTGATGATCTGAGGTGGAGCTGAGGCAGTGAAGCTAGTGCTGGGGAGCAGCTACAAATACAGACGAAGCTTCGCTCACTTGCCTGTCACTCACCTCCTGCTGTGCGGCCTGGTTCCTAATAGGCTGCAGATCAGGCCATGAACTGATACTAGTTCATGGCCTGTGGGTTAGGGGCCCCTAAAGTAAAGAGACTTCCCCAAGGAAGGCCTCACAGCCCAGACAGAACTGGCCTTCACACCTAGGACTCAAATGCCACAGTCTACAACCTTGACCACAACAGCACTCTCCTATAAAATTATACCACTTCCACTACCACCTGGATCCCCATACTCTAAAGCTGGAAACCAAGCCGATAGACAGTATAACTTCAATTAAAAAAATCAACGTGTGTGCATATGCATACTAATGCAAGAAGGAAGCTTTTTGCAACAGTCACTGACTAGCAGTGTTTACTGATTAGTAGAATTACAAATGATTTTTAAAATTTCTCTTTATATTCTTCTAAAGCTTTCAAAGTGTTTTTACAGTTAATAACTTATTAGTTAATAATATTAATTATTAAATTAATACATTATAATAAAATTATTTTTAAAAAATTTTAAACTTAATATTTTCTAGCGAGAATCTGCCAAACGACTTGAAATTATTAATCATCTACACCAGAGGTTGGCAAATTGTTTGTGTAAATAAAGTTTTATTGGAACACAGACACGCCCATTCAGGTACACAAATGTATATGCCTGCTTTTTGCTACAATTACAGAGTAGCTGTGCATAGACACACGGGAACACTACACCCCCTTTCTACTCTGGCCTAGAGAGAGATCTCTTACTTCACCACCTTCAAATTTCTCCTTACAATGTATCTCTCCTTGTTTTGCTACAGCTCCAAAGAAATATGCCAGGAACCTAATGAAACTGAAGCTCCCCCTTAGAAAGGTGTCCATATGGTCTTATGTTTTTATAAAATTTTGAAAGAAATATTTAAAATTTTTTTTCTTGAATCCCTCAAATTTTGTTAGTTTTAGATTCCTCAAAACTGGATCTACCCTTACCTGAAGTCCAGACATTTTAGCACCCTTATTCCATTGTCAAGACCACAATGTGAGAAAGGTCTTGTCCCACTAACCCACAAGCAACTCTGAGCATGATGCGCTCTTTGATTCCCAAACTCCAGATAGCCAGCTCTCACAGATCGAGGCAGCTACTCTTCAAGATGCCCATTCAGACACTATGAGCAAGGGGTCCCACCCAGGTTAGTCATTGAGATCTACCAGGGAGCTTACAGAGCAGACGATCCCAGTGGAGGACCCCTGATGGTACCCACACCCACAAAAAGGAAGAAAGAATATACCTACTCACACATGCTGCCCTTCAGCCATTCGTTACCTCTGCTGAAATCCCACCATCCAATCTATTTTATGTATTTCACGGATACAGAAATATGTATCATATGATACATACATCATGTAATGACAGCACTTTCAAATGATAAGAGGCAGGCGGGTAATCTAAAACTAATCTTGAAAAAGTCATGTTGCTTGCAAGAACAACAAAAAAGAGGATCAAATTACATAATGCATGCACAAACGTTTTATTGTCTATTTAAAAGACCTCTCCAATGCATAGTACAGCTGTCATGGTGGGCATTCACATCAATCGAGAGCCTGCCCACGCCTAAAAAGTTGGTGGATAGTGTCCTTCAATCTCTGGCTCTTGGTCCCTTCCTGGTCTATTCTCATCTTCCCTGTGGGGGAGGGGGCAATCTTAGCAGAGTGCAGCTGGTGGTTTTGATAAGCAGGTGTCAGGAGTTTGAAAATGACCTTGCTCATCAGCTGGTGGGAACCCAGAATACAAGGGAGTCATTGTATCACTGAATGCCAGGTCCCAGCCCCCAAAAGAAGGTACAGTGAGGCCTAGAAGAGAAAGAGAGGGAAGCTTTCTCATTCCTTCTCTCTCTCTCTCTCTCTCTCTCTCTCTCTCTCTCTCTTTCTCGCTCTCTCTCTCTCCTCTCTCTCTCTCTCTCTCTCTCTCTCTCACACACACACACACACACATGTACCAGGCAAGTCACCAGACAAAACAAAATCTGCATAATTTCACCCAGGAGAGGAAAAACTTCCACTAAAGAGAAAAATTTAAGTCTAACGGTGAGTATATGCTGAGGTGTTTCTCAAACAGAAGAGATTGCTTCTTAGGAAAATCGTTCTCTTTGGAGCTGACGAATTCAGTTAGGAGAGAGCTGGCAGCGGTGGGAGGAGAGGGGTGTATTTTCACCCAGCTGATTCCAGTGTCCAGACAGCCAGGCTGGGTAAATGGCTGTTACTGTACCAGCCACTGGAAGGAGTCCAACACACAGGATATGCTCTGGGAGAAAGAGAACGTTCACTAACCCAATTTCTAATTAAATGTGGGTTAACTGGCACTGTTCCCTGCAGCTCAGGAGGCCAATTCAGGCTGAAAGGAGTGATTTTCAAAATAAAAAGGCCAAGCCCGCCAAGCTACCACCTTTTATTTTCTCACATCCTTTCAGTTGCTCAATTTGACTCCTTGGTCTTTGGAGAAATAAACTCTCCTCGCCCCAACCAGCTCCCGTTGTGGAACAGCCAACACCCTCTCAGCACACGTGGGATTGAACCCTATTCCGCTTTTCCCATGGTGTGGTCACTGCTGCCTAAGGATGAGTCACCCATGAAAGCTACACATTGTCCCCAACAGACAATGCCCTCAAACCAGGAGAGTGGCCCATTCACGCTTCTCCAAGAGCTGACCTCTTTCTGCTATTTCTAGAGGATGCTGCCGCCCAAGCAGTCAGTCTTCTCTTTCCAAATTCCATTTCTAATACAACCAGGAGGAGAAACAGTCTTTGGAGATAACTTTCAGTAAAACACTAGTACAAACTGAAGAGATTACAAACTGAAAACCAAGACAAACTTCCATCAAGATGCTTTAAGGTCAAAGAGAAATAATAATAAGCCACATTATTATTATTAATGTGGTTTATTATTTTTAGGATTATTAAATAAGTCACATTATTATTGTTGGTGACATTATTATTGCTACACCCATTGATATTAGTGTCACATTTTTTGCACAGCAACTAAGGCACGGGCTAAGAAAGTGTGTCATACACATTATCTCATTTAATACTCAGAATTATCCTATAAGATAGGTCCTATTTATTAGTCTCATTTTATATTCAAGGAAACTGCAACACAGAAAAGTAATTTGCACAAGTATATACAATGGTACGGTCAGGATTTGAATCAAGGCACTCCATCACCCAGAGCCTGTGTTCTTAAATACCATGCCATCATCAATTACTAATTTAGAATGGTAAAATTCAAGTTATGGTAAGTATTCATATTTGAGGGAGATCGTGGCATTTGTCAGCTTATTTTTATGTCACCTCTCATCCTCTTCCCAAGAAGTGCTATAACCTGGCTTTACAAATATAAAAATAGCATGTTCCAGACGGTGTGCCGAGCGTGTAATATGCATCATCTCATTTAATCCTCACTACCACCCTATGAGATTGGTTAATATTATCCTATTTGCAGATAAAAATACTAAGGGTCAGGGAAGTTAATGTCCTTGCCCAAGTTCATGACACAGAGTAGGAATTTGAACCCAAGAATGTCAGATGCCACAAAATTTCAGGATTTTCTAGGGAAAAAAAAAAGTATCATGAAATGAGGAGTGAGAATGACCAAGTACAACAATTATGCCAACTGGATTCACTGAGTAGGAGGACTGCAGCAGCGGGCTGACTGGCTGGTAGTCACAGATTATCCACCTGGCCCCAAGCTTGGATCAGCCCGTGACCTTCAGCAAACCCTTTCTCTTTCTGGGCCTCAGTTTCCTCATATGTGAGAGAGGAGCAAGAGAACAGGGAGCTTTCCAGCAAGTAGGAGGATGGTAACTTCCCTCTTCCCCTCCAGAGCAGGTCTTTAGGAAAAGGTTTCCCATTCTGTCACCCAGGAGAGAGCTCTCAGGTGCAGCCTGAGGCCAGGCAGTGGGGAGGAATTCACGGTTCTTCTGGGAGGAGGTGGACATGGAGAGGAAGAGGGGGCTAGAAGAGAAGCTGGAGTGGGGACAATGAAGGATGTTTGAGCAAGCGCTGTGCCTGGATCTGAGGAGTATAAACATATGTAGAAACTCACCGAGCTTTGCCCTGAAGTTGGCATATATGCCATATATATTTACAACTCAATAAATGTTAGAAGAAAAAATATATTTGAAGAGAGACTAAATCAGACTAGGCAAGATTTTACCAAATTATAACTTTGCTACTATAAATGTTCCACATGAAGTATTTCACAACCATCAAAAACACCCTTTCAAAAGTGGTTACCTTCTAAGTTCATAATGAAAAGGAGACATACATAATTGTCAAGATGAATTATTAAGTTAAACTAGGGGTTTGAGGGTGAGGGTGAGCTCAGGAAAATCCTCTATTGGACAACCAAATCTCAATGTGCCCAGCTAATGCCTTAATTCTCCACTCTTGTTCCAGAAAAAGCTGACCTTTCCCCCCGACCCCTGAGTTCCAGGAGAGAGCATGTGGCCCGAGCTGGGCAAATATGAGTCTACTTGGGAAGTCCAGTTGGAACAAGTATTAATGATAAACTCTCACTCCACAGCTGTGGGATAATGTCAGCCTGTAGCTTCTGGGAGGTATCACATGGAGGAAGGCTTGCTGGGAATGAAGCCAATGATGAAGAAATTAGAGCCAAATAAGGAAAGAGCAAAACCAAGGCCTAATAACACTGAGTCCCTAAGTCCAGCCATGCCTGAAGCTCTCTGCTGTTCGGACTTCCATTTATATGAGCCATTACATTCCCTGTACTGCTTAATCCAAACACTAATTGTGTTTCTGTCACTTGCGACAATAAATTCTGACTCATGGAACCACTGCATGGAGCCACAGATCTTTGAGCAACAAGGGGCACTAAAGGCCATCCATCCAACAGTATTTTACACATATCAAGTATTCAAGAATGGCATGTTGACCTAATGAATGAATTATTTGTTCAGCACTCTAGCTCTAGATTCTCAAACTGAAGTAAAGCTATCTTGTCAGCATTTACTATAAGCCACAGGGTAAGCCAATATCATCTTTATGGAGCATTCATTTAAATGATGGCAAGTAGCTTTAAATACTTTTTTTATTAAAAGAAATACAGGTCACAACCAAATGTTCAGTCCAGGAATGCAAGGGTCAGTCAATATTAGGAATGCTATCAATATAATTCATCTCATTAATATAGTCAAAAGAAAAAAATATATAGCTCCCTAGATGCCAATCTTGTTAAATTTCAACTTTATATATATATATATTATTATATTAACAAAATAGTAATAGAGGAATATTTATTATATTGTTAATATATAAACAAAATAGTAATAGAGGAATATTTAGCTCAAACCAAAAACCAGCATCATGTTTCAGGAAAAACATTAGAGCACTCCCACTGAAGTCAGTATAAGACAAGAATGATCCTAGATATTACAATTGTTTACCATTATTCAGGAAACATTTGCCATCCAATCAGACAAATTTACAATTTTTTTCTACCAATTGGAAAGGAAGAAGTGAAGTTTTATTAACTTACAGATGATGTGATTACATCTCTGGGAAGATTCCTCCCCATAAAAAATAAAGTAAGATCTGAAAAACTATTAGAACCAGTAGGGCAATTTCATAATATTAATTGACATTAATAAAAAGTTATATCAACAGCTTTCCTATATACAAAAAACAGAAACATGAAAATATGATGGTGATGCAGCCAACATAAATGATTATTCTAAAACACATTCTTTCTTGCATTGTCACATTCCCTCTTCTCTGCCTGCATGAAGTTTGGTGGAATGCTTGAAATGCACAGCACAGCTCTAACCAAACACAGACCCCACCACCCAAGTGCTTATCTTGCCTTGGCTTTACCATCTCTACTGACTGGGGCCCATCTCCTGAGACCACTCACTCCTCAGTCACCTGGGCAAGCCTAGTAGGTCCCTCCTTTGCTAGCACAAGGAAAGGAGATGCATCTTCCAAGATGGGACCCCTCAGTACCAGGGCTGACCAGACTGATCTACTGGTCTCATCACCATGTATTTACACTGACCTGCATGCTGTCCCTCACAGAGACTAGGCCCCCTTCTTGCCCCTGGGCCTTTGTGTGTGTCGTCCTTTCTGCCTGCCATGATTTTCTCCAAGAAGGCTGCAGTGCCTTCTCATTCCAGTCTCTGCTCAAATATTCTCTCAAAAAATCCTCCCCATATTCCTATCTAAAACCCCACATCTTAATCTCCATTCCTTTATTCTACTTTATTTTCCCCATGGCACACACCACCAGCTAATGTCACTTTGTACATTTGTCTGTTTATAGTCTATCTCTCCTAGCAGAAGGTAAACTCCACCAAGGCAGGGACTACTGTGTCTGTTTTATTCACTGTTGTATTCCCCCACCCCTAACACAGTCCCAGACACACAGAAGGATATCAAAAAATGTTGGTTTTATAAATAAAAGGATGGATTCCTTCAGTCCCCAGATCCCATCTCAAATCTATTGCTTGGATATTTTTCATTTATTTCTAACTTTCACATCGATATAGTCATCTACCCACTTATTCTCAACAGGCTTTTATTACCTTCATCACCTCTCTCCTGGATGGCTACAATACCCACCGCTGGTCTCAGTGCCAAGTTCGGTCTCCCTCCAAATCTTTTTTCCCACTTCAGTGAGAGGTTTTTGCTGAAATATAAATTTGATCATGTTCCTCCCCTACTTAAAATGTTTCAGTGGCCTCCTGTAGCTCCCTAGAACAATCTAAACTCTTTCCTAACAAGGCTCACAGGACTCACTCAGTCCTCCTGGCCCAGACGCTCCTAGTCTCCTGTCATAGTCCATGATATGGCCACACTGAACTGCTTGCTGTCTCTTCTTCCAGTATGCTGTGTTCTCTTTGGCCTCAGGACCTTTGTACATGCTGTTCCTTCCACACAGCTCATTCTTTACCCGACTATCCTTCATGTATGCTTCCATTTGCTGACTGTTATCTCTTCTGGGAAATGTTAGGTCCACCCCAAAATCCCACTGTCGCACACTTACATCCTGGGACCAGCATGGTTAGGACTTTTCATTCCATATTGTAAGGTTCACGAGAGCCAACTTGCACCATTCACAGTACCTGGCACAATGCCTGGCCCCAAGCAGACACTTGAGATAGTTCCTTGACTTTAATCATGCCTTCTTTGCTATCATGCCTTCTATAAACTGTCACAGGGTTCATTTTTTTGTGTCACATTTGACACTACTTTTGGCACCTTGACTCACCATTCATACTTCCTTGAGACAACAGCACCAAATACAAACATGCTCACACCTGTACACACATACCACACTTGGAGAATCTGTCATTCTCCCCAAATCCCTTCCACCATGACAGTCTAATCTTGAGGAAGTTGAGCTTTCTGCCTGAATGTTATACAAAGTCCTAGTGACTGCAACATCAAGTACACTCTAGTGTAGTTGGCCTGGGTCTGTTAAAATAGAAGGAAAGATATTTTTAAAAAAAAAAAAAAAGAGTGAAAACTTCCTCTGAAATGTCTCCCTTATTCACCATGTCTGTAAAGTCTATATCAAACATGCTCAATTTTATTTGAAAGTCTTAAACAAATAAACAAGCAAAAACTTCAGGGCTGTACTTATATATGACTTGCTTTTGAAATTAAAAACAAAAACAAACAAAACACCTGCCCTGTGTTTAGGGTGAAAGATCATTTTTTATTATAAAGGTTTTTTCCCCCCATAAGTTTTAGAATATGATCAATATAAAATCTCTTTCAGATCTAAACCACAGATGCTATGCTGTGGTTTTAACCAGGTGTCAACTCAAGTGTCAGCAGCCACAGGTTATCCTAACCTTGAGGGTGACAACGTCAGCAGTGAAGCTTTGCCACTAGAAATGCTGTTCCTGGACCTATTTCAACCTCTGGGCTTCACTTGACATTCATGGAAGAGAAAAGGTGGATGAACATGGTAAATGGCACCACGAGGACATACTCAGACAAATTCAGAACAAAGATCTGACTCTTCAAATGCCAATGCCATGGAGGACAAAAACGAGGGAAGGCCCTATTTTGGCCTGAAGGAGACAAAGAGACATAACCACCAAATGCAATGCTTCAGCCAAGAACGGACCATGGATGAATGGGTGGGGGAGGGGGAGAAGGGTAAAGTGCTGTAAAAGGTGCTTTGGAACAACTGAGGAAGTCTAAATATGAACTGGATATTAGAAGATATTCTAAAAATATTGTTAAGTTACAGAGGTGAATAATAGTAGGTGATTATGTAGGGCAAATATCATTATTTTGGGGGGTTATTTAGAGGTAAAGTGTCAAGATGTCTTCAATTTGTTTCCAAATAGTTCAGGAAGAAAAGAATGCATATGTGTATACGCATAGAGAGACAGACAGACAGACAGACAGACAGACTGACCGAGGCCAGACGAGGCAAAATGTTCAAATAAAATCTAGGTAAAGGAAATATTCTGTTAACTTTTCTGTAAGTTTGAAAAATTTACAGATATAAAGCTGGGTAGAAAAATATAATATAAAATCTTGTTCTTTTGATAATATCATAAGAAAAAGGTAAAGAACACAAAAAAAGGGGCTGTTAAGTGTTTAACAAGTAATTAGAATTCTAATCACTCCGTGCACAAGCACAAATTCTCTTTACAATGATAATAGTTTTATGATATTTTTTTTCTTTGTTTTCCACAAGAGGGTAAGTATGCCCTCTGCCTGGAAGGCTCATCCCTCCCCAAGAGAAGCATTCCCAGATTTCACTGGAGAGGTGAAACCCCATTTAATTTGCTTTAGGAAGTAGAGGACAGATTATATAAAACTCACCCACAGCTCCTTCTCTGTAACCTAATAAAACATTCTGTCCATGTGATTATGGGGCTAACAGCTGGTTTTCCCACTCATCAGAACCTCTGTATGGGCAGAGGGAATATTAAGTTCTTGCTCATTCTTAGTATAAGACACGCAATAGCCACGCAAATATTTGCTGAGTGAGATATTTTACAGCCCTTTAGAAGAATGCATATGAAGATACATAACAGGAAACGATCGACACAATGAGAAGCATAATAAAACTGCTATGATCACAACGATATTGAACTAAAAATTGTCACCAAAAAACCCCCCACAAATCACCAAAACTAAGAGTAGCTCTGGGGGCTGGGGGAGCAGAGAGCTGAGAAAATGGGTTGTCATGGAAAAAATCCTGAGTTTTATAATAGATACACTAAAAACATAAGAAGTACAGTGACTTAGTGATAAGGGCACAGTAAGTAAAGCAAGGAGGAAAGTCAGAAATGGTGAAAATTTGTCTCACTTATTTGAATTTACGGATGGAAAAAAATCCTCAGTCTTAATATGAGGACAACTTGGCCACAAGACAACTGGCATTAACTCCACTCAACTGCCATCATTCAAGGCTACAGGACACCCGGCTTCTAATTCCACCTCTGCTACTAATTCGCTGTGTAACCTCCAGGCACATGACCTCTCTGGGCAGTTTTCAATGAATAGTAAAACCATTGAGATCTAATATACAGTATATTGAATATAGACAATAATGTAAATATGTAATATAATATCATTACAATGACAACCATATTACAACATATAAATGTATCAAAGCAATACACTGTATATCTTAAATTTACACAATGTTACATGTCACATTTGTCCAATCAAAAAAAAAGATCACATCTAATGATTCTATTCAAAGGACCAAAGAAATTGCTATTTCCTTCTTTCAATTGCTTATAATTTCTTAGGTATCTACAAATAATTTGTTATTCCATTTTCAAATAAAGAAAAGATGTAAATTTTCTTAAAGCAGTTTTTCAAAAAGGTTTTTAAACATATCAGAATATTTCATTCCACTCGGCCATGGATCCTGAGTAGAAGAGTTGGGAGACTGTGTTAGTCATAAAACTTCAAAGCTAGGAGAAATCGTCACCATTTTACATTTACATCTTGCTCTGTACTTCACCAAGGAATTCCATGTTGTCCAGTCCTACCCACCTACCTCAGAGGTCAGGAAACTGCACTCAGAGGAGTGGCTAACACAGTCGTGTGCTGAAGCCAGCTCATACCAGGGTAGATCTCAGTGGCTTTGCATTCGTAGGTTGAAGCTAGCCATGGCAAGAGTATTTACACCACGGAAATAGGCAAACACTACGAATTTTAGGGTTTTTTCCCCCTACAGTAGCCAATTTACCCTCACCTCTCCTAGAATCCTGGCCCCAAACCAAGGCTCAACCAAAGGCCTCCCTCCTGTTCATTCAGGGCTCCTTTGCCCTGCTCTGCTTCCTGTTTAGTCCCCTGCCCTTGTAAAACCTAAGTGAGACTGCAAAGCCCTCCAGGGTAGGGGCCCTGTTTAGACTGTTATCAGGCCCTGCCTGTCCTACTCACAGATCTTCCCCAGACCCCAGCAATGTCTGGCATGCAACGGGCCCTTGATCAACACCCATCCTTAAAGAGGACGATGGCTTCTGCTCGGAATGCACACAGCCCATGTGACACTGTACATGGGCAGGACAAAAGCTACATGCAGCTTGAGTCCGATCAGCAATCCTAGGGAAAGCTTTAACTCCAGTTCCCATGACCTACTCCCACCTAGAGAACAAAAACCTCAACTCTTCCCATCCACATCTTAGCAGAATCCTCCAGACAAAACCAATGCTTCATAAATGCAACTTGCTAATTCCATACATGTGTAGGCCAGTGAGCACATCAACCATCAAGGTTCACATGCCCTTGCCCCACCCTCACACAGCTCTCCAAGCTTGATTCTTGGCCCTTGCAGTTGAAAAGGTTGATTTACTTCCAGGCAAAGTGCCACGCTCTTGCCTTGAAAGAATTTTCTATCAGATTCTGCTCAGGAGGGAGACTGATGAATATGGTCTACACACAGCAGGGCTCAGCACTGGGACAGGTGCTGCCTTTTATACACCACCATCTGTCCACAGGGCAGGGTCTGGATGAGCTTCCTCTGCCAGATGAGTGTGGGCCAGAGACCAAACCCTCAAAGATGCTCTTCTCCTATCTGCAGTGTCCCTGGGTTGTGTTTCCTGGTACCACCTTGGAGTGCTGTGCCCTTTGAGTCCCTCCAGTTTGTGTGTTTTTAAACATTTCCCAGGTACGCTCTGTGTGCCAGACCCTGCTAGGCCCTTCTTTAAGCGCTTCTTGTCTTCCATTACATATATTTATCTCCCCTTCTAAACTGTAAGTCGAGTCCATGTCTGACTGTAGAGTGCTGAGGACATGGTAGTTAAATGATTATTTTCAACGTGATCACCACACCTTAGGGATTGCCATAGGAAATCAGAGGGCATGCGTTCTGAACAGCTCTCCTCCTTGGCTCTGTGGTTGGTGGAGAAATGATTTACAGGCTGATAACAGGCTAATGCCATGTGCTGTTATCAGCCAGGTGACCAATGACTGCAAGCTAAGCATTTCTTACCACACTGAACCTTCACATCAACCTCATGACCTAAGTACCACTGTTACCTTCCTTCATAGATGGCAAATTGAGACTTGGAAACCTTCAACAACTGGACCAGGATCTTCACCATCTCCCCAAACACCCTCCTGGATGTCCCCTTTGTCACTAGGGCCACCCTAAGAGAAGGAGACTGCCTGGAATTAGGAACATGTTGATGGGCTCCCAGTGAGACTAGAGTGCCTACCCTCTCTGCACCTCAACAGATGATCTTGGCTAAAGCCCAGCCCCTCCTCTGGGGCAGCGTCAGCAGCTCCTCCCCACTCTGCAGAGGGGCCCCTAGCTCCCCCTGCAGGGAGAGGTAAGATGAGGGTCCCAATCAGATGAGAAGCAGGGGGGTTGTGAGAAGAACCGGGGCTTCCTCTCCTGACAGTGTCAAAAACACAGGTTTAAGTCTGAGCCTAATTACCTGTGACATAGGTACTTAAAACTGTTTCCTCATCTGCAAAATGGAGGCAAAACATGTATAGTCCACTCAGTTGCTGTGATGTTTGGAGCCAACATATATACAAAGCCCCTTGGGAGGCACCCAGGATTAGTAGGTATTATTACAATTTGCTGTATAGAGGCAATAAATGAATAAATGAGTGAGCAGGCTCTGTTGGCTTCACAGTTGATCTTCCAAGACACTGTCCTAATCAATGTCTTTGGCAAGTACCAGGATGAATAAAGACTTGGTCTGGTGAAAAACTACAACAACAAAGCAGAATGTGGGGTTCAGGAGACGAGGTCTGGGTCTGGGCTCTTCATTTTTTGCTAGAGGACCACGGCCCAACCCATCACCTCTCAAAATCTCAGCTTCCCACCCGTAAAATATTATCACTTCCCTCACAGGGTCTTCATGTGTCTCAAATAAAATCATGCTCACTCGTTAAATTACTTTAACAATAATTTAGCAATAAGCTTCCTATGGGGTTCTGCCAATGAACATAATAAGGGGCCTATTCCGTTTCCATATTTATTCAATAAGTGCCTATGTCTAGTGAGTAACTACTCTACCCCTGGCACTGCCCTGAGTAATCAGTGAGAAGACCCGGTCTCGCCCTCATGGGGCTTATGGTTGTTTTAAACAATAAACCTAAAATTTTAGAATTGAAAGGAAGCTCGTCAATCAACCAACCCTTTTTTTTTTTTTGGTAAGCCAACGAGGAACCTGAGAAAGAAGTAATGAAACGTACCCCAGGTCACACAGCCAGTAGGAGGTGAGGGCGGGACTTGCATAGCACTTGACTGCGGTTTTCCAGTTGGCAGTCCTGTGTTCTCTGCACAGGAGAGTTCACGCCTGAATAAGGACCCTTTGAAGATACCTGACACTCCCCCTGTTTGCAACTCACTCACCAGTAGGCTTACAACAGAGATTAGACGACTTCTTCCATCTTTTGCCTACAATAATATTTTTAAGTTCTTAATGGAAAAAATGCTAACATTGGATTTAAAAATCCAACATCTGTGTCTGTGGTTACTTTGCCTTTCTGTCCTAGGCATGTCACCACAGCATTGGGAGGAAACTTCAAGATCTCCCAGTTCGGCATGTCCCCAGTATCACAGGAGAATGCACGATCTACCGCCTCTTGAGAGACCCCTCCAGGCACAATGACCTTTTGTAGGTTCTGAGGGGTCTCCCAAGAAAGGCCACATTTAACTGAGTTGATGCCCAAACAATGCCTGGTGTTTAGAGGGAACCATGTTCTAGGAGCAGACTGTGAGAAATGCTGATGGGATCCAAGAAATCACCTTGAAAAGGGGAAATACCTTGCCCCAGGTCATAGGGCTGCTGAGTAGAGAGTCAAGACTATAGACTCAGGTCAGGAGAGGTTAAACTCACCCTTTTGTTGGGTTTCCATTTTCTCAAGGTAACTGAACTTCAGGAGGGTAGAGAAAGTGGAGCAGGCCCCACACACAGCCCTTTGGGCAGTGAACAAAAGAGCTAATAAAAAATCAGTGACCGGAACAGCTCTGGCCTAAGGCCGAGATGGAAGCTGATAAGCAGCTCCTGAAGAGAACTAAGGACAAACAGGGAAATTAACCGGTCTAAAGTTGGCATAAATTAGCCCAGCCTATCCCTGAGCAGGAAAACAGAACAGACTCTGGGACGAATCTCAATTTTGGATACAGGACTTCACATTGCCATCTAATAATCACCCTGTTTTCTAGCCAATTCAGTCCACCAAAGCAGCTGACGGGCTGGGAAGCCTACTCTCTGCTGGGCCCTGGGCCAAAGGTGGGGTATCGCTGCATCAGATAAGGCTGCGCCTTGCAGGAGAGTAAAGTCTAACAGAAAGGAGGGGCTGCACAAAGGAGGGGCTCAAAACACAGTGGAATGAATGAGTGAGCCAGAGAAAATCTTTATTTTCATAAAATAAAGATAATATAATCTGAGAGCGAAAGGCCCTCCCAGGAAAGCCTAATCCTTTCTTGGAGGAATTAGGCATTTTCCTCAAGTGTTCAGGGCTTCTCAGCAATGATGTGATGTTACCTGACTAACTGACCAACTGAACGAATGAACAAGTGAACGAATGAACAAATGAACTTAAATCTTTCCATGTTTCCAGTGTGGTCTGAGTCCTAACCATCGATTTTAAGTAAGGATTTACAAGAAGGGCAAGGACTTCTGTTTTCAAATTCTCCTCTTTGAATATCAGAAATTTGTTTCCCTAACTCCACTGCTGCAAAGCTGAGGAAATTGAGGCCAGAGAATTGAGATTACTCGCTCATGGTCACTGATGGCAGCAGAAAACTATATTCCTCGGGGGGCTTAATCCTAAGCCTGTGCTCTTGTGAGTTAGCAACCAGAAGTCAGAGTGACAAGTAACTCAGTCAACAAATGCTGTGGGATGGTCCACTTTGCAAGAAAGTTGCTTGGTTCAAAAACAAACTGTCCATACATCACGGGAGCAAAACTGTGTTCCCACAGAGGGAAGTGAGATCAGCAGGCAGGGCTCCCAGGGAGCCCCTCTCCTTGGGAAGTGGAGTCTGCCCCAGGTGAGCTGAGGTCCTCCTCACTGGCAGGCTTTGTCACACCTTCTCACCTCAGGAATCCAGGGCCCAACCATTGTCGTTACTTCCAGCCCCTCTAGTCATAGGCCCAAAAATACTAGCGAGTGCCTACTGTGTGTCCACACTGGGTAAACAACAGCAAACAAAACAGGCAAGACTTGGCCCAATGGAATTCATAGTCCATTAGGTAAGGTGGGCACTAAAAAGATAAGTACATATAGGAAGAGAAACTGTCGACTGATTACCATTTCTAAAATACAAATCTGCTCCTATCAATCTCCTGGTAGAAAAATCTTCCTAGGTTCTCCATTCTATGTAGGAATAAAAATAAACAAAACAAAAACAGCTGCTTTTATTAGGTGCTTACTACATGCCAGGTGCTTTACTATGATTAACTCAGGACATGCCCCAACAGCCCACTGCAGGTGATGCTGTTATTGTCCCCACTAAGCAATGAAGAACTGAAGTTTTCCACTTAACCATTGCTCAGTGTACGTAACTGCCTCTTCAACTCCCCAAGTCTCTGAATTCCCTAAGAATTCATATCTTACCCACCTTTTTATTCTTTGTACACATAGTGTAGTCAATAAATACCCACTGTATAAATAATGGATTGACTAATCAATGGGCTAGTTTTCTTCAAGGCACTATCTGCTAATAAGCTCTAGTTTTGGAATGATAGCTGATCGGGCTCCTGATTATCACAAGAGGTATCTGTCTGTGATGCTGTGCAAAGAGCCAGTGCCAGACCCCAGAGACCTGAGACCTAGGTTTGTCTCAGTGTGACTTTAGACCATCATTTCATCACTCCAGGCCTGACTGCTTAAAACTATAATAATGAGCAAGAAATAATACAATGAGTCTAGGATCTCTTCCAGCCTTTTATATCTCTGAAACAATGTGGGGGGGGGGGCGGCGCTCAGAAAAGACTTTGAAATTACACTTTGCCTGCTTTTAGAATAAGATCTAAAGTTAAACATTTTAGAGTAAGATGCTGATCAGGTCTGTTGGGGCCACATGAAGAACTTCCTCTCCCTGCATAGCTCAGTGTGTGTATTTATCCTAATAAAGTAGATTTCCACACACGCCTCCCCCCATGACAAATATGCTCAACTTGGAAAATCTCTTTTCTAGAAAAGTGTTTCGAATGAATTCAAGTGAGGCTACCACCCAAACAGATGGGCTGGTGTTATACAAGAACCCATGTTCATGTGCTGGATGAGGACAAAACTCAAAACCACCACTCAACTCCTACACTCTCCTCTGGGAAGACCACAGATGTGAAATAACAGTTGAGTGTGGCCAAGGCAACCACAAACATAGCGTGATGTTCACAAGGAGAACTCATCGCTCGTAAAGTGTAGATCTGTTTGTCTCTTAGGATGAGAACAATGGCTAGGAGCTGGGCTCCACAGCAAGACAGAGCTTTTGTTGTTATTCCTTTTGTTGTTTGGGTTGGTTTTGAACGAATTTCTGTTCTAATGTCACCTAATGGTCATAATAGCGGTAACAACACAACTTCCTATCTTATAAGACCACTGTGAGAATTAAATGAGATAAGCAAGCTAAGTGACCTACACAGAGCCTGATACATGGCAAATACATCACTGCCTTGATAGTGGTGGTGGAGGAGGAGGAGGGAGAAGAGGAGGAGGGGGGAGGGGGAGGAAGAGGCGGGAAAAGGAGGAATAAAATGACCTGAAGTAGAGAAATCCAACCAAAGGCTCTTCTAAACCCCCTTGGGGATCAAAAGAGAAGCAGGTAATCCTGTGACGACCTCTCCCAAAGGAGCATATTTGGACACTTTTCAGAAAAGTGGCACCCACTCCTCAGAAGGGCCAGGGCTACCCAGAGGCCCTGGGCCTCAGAATAGGTCACTGGATCCTTGTGAGGATAGAGACTCTCCAAAGCAATTGGTAGATGAAACCAAGTAACGGAGAGACCTGAGAACTTCCCCAGAGCAAAGAGAAGGGGGAGAAATTATAATCGCAAGGAGATGCCGCTGTTCACCAACAGACTGGCAAAAATGAAAAAGCACGAAGAACAAAAGTGCAGCAGGAGGTGGTCAAACAGGACATCTGGTAGCCCATTGACGAGTAGTGCTTTTGAGAGAACAATCTGGCAATATTTATTAAGATCTTAAATGCACACACAGAATGAACCAATAACTTTTCTCCTTAGTAACCACTTAAGAGAACTGCCTGCCCCAGAGCTTCGGGGCACATACCAGAAAGTGTATCACAACAATGTTATAAGGGCAAAAACAGAACCATCTACCCACCACCAACAGGACCACAGCTGGATAACACAGGGAGATTCTCATAATATGGATATACTATTCACTTTGCTGCAGTATGAAAACAACATAGATTCACATTACTGTCTTGAAAACATTTGAATTCTTTTAAAAGGTTACGAAATAGATTGACAAGCATAGTATGTAAGCCAGTACTTAAAGAATAGGAAGAAAAGGAAAAGGAAAGGATGAAAGAATGACTTTTTTCTATGTATAGAGACACTTAGAAAAAGCTCTGAAAGGAAACACACAAAAGTAGATCACAGATCACAGTTGTTACTTCCGGGAAAGGCAGGAGTAGGGTGGGGCTGGAAACAAAATGCGGGGGGTGGGGGGGGTCAATGGGGAATTCACTCTTATTTTTAACTGGGAATATGTATCCATGCATTTCTTGGACATTAAAGTTAAATTAATACATTTACTTTTAAGGTAAAGAAGAGGTAATGGAAGAAAGAGATGACTTCAAGAGCAGATATGGCTGCCAAGAGTTAAGGATCTGCCTTTGCCTCCTTTAAGGGGACTGGCCACCCACCAGTCTAGACACAAACACATCTGAGCATGGATCCATACTTTCTTGGAATGAGTGTCCATAATTTTTGGAATCAAATGCTTAATTCTATACCACATCAGTTATATTTATACCAATTCTTCCTTCTAAGTCTTAGAAAAATTTCCACATACTTAACAAAGGTATCCCCTTTCTGGTGTGAGAAACTAGAGCTATTAAAAGGGGATACATGAAATTTGGCTATCTCCAAATTTTTGATGGCTTCCACAGACTTATACAGGCTTAGATGAAGGTCTGCATTGCATTTAATTGTTGCATATAAATTTTTTATTTTAATTTTTAAATATTTTTACCTTTCCTTGTTTTCTTCCATTCCTCTGAAGACACACTGATTCATTACTGTGGAATTGTCCATAGAGATGGCATGGCAGGCCCAGGCCTTCTTTCTGAAAAAGAAAAGTAACCAATATTTATAAGCACACAATGAGATACATTAAATCCATACAAAGGGAATACATCAAAAGCTGCCCCGTGTCCAGCAAAAACCATTCTCCCCTTTTTTCACAGTTATTCATGTTTTATCAAGGACATTTCCCAGGCATCCTTGTAGCTAGGTGCAGCCAGGTATCTGTGTTCCCAATGAAATGCGAGAAGAAGCTGGTCACGTCTCTATTCAGGTCTTAAGACACAGGCATACCTTGTCCACTTTCCCATTGGTTCCCACTGGCTGGAACCCACACAGATGATGACAATGCTCTTGGACATAACAGGATAAAAAGCACTTGGGCCTGTGGCTGACTGCATGGAGCATGGCCACCTTCGCACCTGGGAGCTACTACCTTAGGAGAAATTTCTTTGTTCTTTAAGCCACTGTTTCATTGGATTCTGTCTATATGACTAGTTAGCTCTCATCCCAGTTAGCACTATGATTAATTATTCTCACTGGAGCCCTTCTGAGGGTGTGTTTGGTTACTTGGAGCCTGGGACATGCTGTATCCGTGGAGACAGGAGAGGCCAAACAATTTTTGGTCACAATTTTGGTAAAACCACATGCATTTTCAAATAAGTACACAATCAGGGTTTGACGGATGAAAAGGTATTAATAACCATATAATATCTACGAGTGTGAAGACTCTCAAGAGCAGGGCACCTGGCCCAGAATTAGAAACCCTGGGATCCATACATATGAATGGTGAGCCTCACTTCACAGAATGACTCCTTGGAATGGCAAAACACCAAACGGATGTACATGATACCATATGTAAAGATTGAAGTCTATGTGCTTAGAAATGACAGAGACACAGGGATGGGGACAGGGACAGAGAGACAGAGCTCCAGAGAGAGAATTCCAGTAGGTGGAAGAACCCGCCCGCTATTCCATTCCCCGAGCGTTTGCCCCAGGGTAAGCCTGAGATATAACTCTGAGGTTCCCTCTTCAGTCTCAGGTATTGCATTCCTCAACATCGGGGTGTAGTTTCAGCATTAAAAGATAGATTCTCTTTCTACAGTATGTCCCCAGACACAAACCAGCTACTTCATTTGGTATCAACCAAAAACCAGTCATATGTTTCAACTCTAAAAGAACTGGTTTGCAGACCATATTGAGGGATGGTGTGTTGGTCTCCAACCTGGTGCCTCCTGGGCAAAAGTGTTCAGAGTAACTTATACACCCATGATCTTCCTGCTGGTGCTGTCTTTATGGCCCAGCTCTACTGCATCAACTGCCTCCATCTGCTCCACCATGGATCTGCAGGCTCCCAGATCGACATGTCATTTGGATTAATTCTCAGATCCAGGTGAGCAGGAGCAGGTACCTGGGACCCCTGCACCACAAGGCGCAGGACAGAGTCAGTGTTCCGGAGAATCTCCAGCCACAGCCTCCAACGCTGCTCTTTTAACTGGCACGGGGCACATCGTGAGATAGTTTTAGCGTCTAGATCCCTGTCTGCAGCCACAGCTCTGGCTTCTATCAGAGCTTAACTTCATCAGCTGAGGTATGTGTGTTACGGAGGGCTCAGAATAAGGCATGAGAGATGAAAATCCTGGAAGGAAGAACAATGCAAGGGTAGTGGGACTTGAACTCAGAGTCCCAGAGGTGTCACTGCACCCCTACCATGAAGTACAGTCCCGACAAGGGTCCCTACTGCAGCTGTGAACACCTCAGCCCACCTCACCACCAGCCTGTAAAACAAGTTTGTTCAGCACACCAAGCTCTCCCACAGCCCAGGCACTACTGCAAGGGGATCTGATGACACCGACATCCCAAAATGATACCAGCAACAGGACTGTCCTCAAAGCCACATTTCCGGAGCAGCTGTGAGATGTCAGAGCCTGCCCTCCAGGGGCCCACTGGCTAGGTCTGGGTCAAGGTTTTAGGATTTTCCTTCCACATATTGGAGAAGGTATTCTGTAGACAGCCATCAATAAACCATTGCTCTTCAGCCTGTGACTAGGGGCAGGGATTAGGGGTGCCCATCTCTGTACCCAGGACTGAGGGCTGACCAGGGTCCCAGCACTCACATGGGTTATCTCCTCCAATTCTCACATCAGCCATAGAAAGCAGATACTGTCTCACTTAAGGAATCAAGAAACTGGGCACAAAAACTTTAAGGTTTATCAAAGCTCACACAGACAGCAAATGGTAAAGCCCAGACTTGAACCCGGCATTTGTTCTGGGAATCTGTGTTCCTAATCATGGTATTATCATGTGCGTGGCGAAGCTCAGTAATAGCTGAATGAATGAATGAATGAATGAATGAACAAATGCTTTCAAAAGCAGTATCAGGGATGTGGGGACAGGGTCTCTATAAAGCCTTAGGAGGGTGACCCATGAGCCTGCCCTTACCTGCCCTGGATGCCACCCAAGTGGGTGATAGGCTCAGCCCCCTGAACACCCTGAATCTGGAATTGCCAACAGCTGTAGAAGGAATTTATGTGCTTAATACCATTGCTGGCAACAACCACAGCCACCACCGACTACACCTCCTAGTTGTGGGCAGGAAACTCGAGGCTCTCACACAGAGGTTCTACTCACCCCCGCCCCCCGCCAGAGCCCCGCAGGGAAGGAGGGATCACAGCCATTTTACAGCTGGCAAAACCAGAGCTGCAAGGGGCTGTGATTAGCTTAAGGCCACGGCATGTAGGTGAGGGCAGTTTTCAAATTCTGAGGCGCTGAGTGAACAGTACAGGCTTTTCCCCCTCCTCACAATATTCACCAGTCACCTTGGTTAATCACAAAGTTACAAAGATAAGTACTGTTCTAACTCTTCAGCCAGAAAGTTCTGTATTAATCTAAATGTCATCAGTATTTGCCATCTTGGTCACTTCCGTGGAAGAAGAATTCCAATGTTCCCAGCTAGAAACTCTGGCACTACCACTTCCTCATTCCTCTCCCCGGCTGGCTAGATAGGCATTGACCAGCATTTGTTGAGCACCAACATCCTACAGGGTGTCCACTGGACACCAAATCCTGCTAATAACTCTTCTCAGGAAGCACCAAGTGTCGGTGAGCAACCAGAACACTTACATCCTGCTGCTGGTAGGAGCATCCATTGGTCCCATCACCCTGGAAGACTGTGGCAGTAACTATCCAACTTGCATCTGCTCCTAGATACATAGGGGTACCAAGAGACATTTTCTAGAATGTTCTTAGTAGTACTATGCCTAACAGCCCTGCATTAGTTTCCTGCTGCTGTTATAACAAATTACCACAAACTTAGTGGTCTAAAACAGCACAAATTTATCATCTCATAAGTCTAGAGGTCAGAAATGGGTCTAACATAGGTCAGCAAGGCTGCATTCTTTCTGGAGGCTCCATGGGAGAGTCCATTTCCTTGCCTTTTTCAGCTTCTAGAGGTCACCTGCATTCCTCAGCTCATGGCCCCTTCCTCCGTTTCAGAGCCAGCAATGTGACACCTTCAGATTTCTCCCTATCTCACCTCTGCTTCCACTGTCACATCTCATTCTCTGCACCAGACCCTCTCACATCCCTCTTACGAGGATCCTTGTAACTACATTGGGCCCACCCAGGTAATTCAGGATCATCTCTGCATGTCCAGATCCTTAACTTTGCCACGTAAGGTAACATGGTCACAAGCATTACTAGTGAATGTACCTGTGACTAAGAATTAGGTCATGAATACCTTTAGGGGGGCAGGCGGTGGAGCATTGTTTGGCCTACCTCCAGCCCCAAACCAGGAGTGACCCAAATGCCCATCAACAGTAGAATGAATGAAATAAATGGTGGTAATTCACTGCAATGGAACGGATGATCGGCAACAACAAGGATGACTCTCATAAGACGCTGCTGAGCCACAGACACCAAACACAAGAGTGCTTGCTCTGAGTGCATCTGCAGAAAAGGCAAAACCAAGTAACGCCACCCCCAAGCTGCTAGATGTCAGGATGGTAAGTGTGTGGGGGTGGGGGCGGGGGGGGGGAATAGCTGGAAGAGAGCACGAGGGGGCCATTGGGGTACGAGCGAGGTTCTGTTTGTTAATCTGAGTACTGTTCCCCAGTTGTGTTCAGTTTGTGGAACTCTGTCAACCTGTATAGTCAGGATATATGCCCTTTTCTGTGGATATTTTACGCTTCAATAAGAAGCTTTAAGATTTTCATAACTATTTTGTCTATTCGAAGGTTTCCCCATACTCCACCCAACTTCTCAGCAATCCTTCCAAAAAATAAGGGTGCTGCATGTTTGTTTTCTGTAAATCAATATAGCCGTGCAAGATTTCCCAACTTTGCATCCTACAGTTTGAGATCAATAGTTATGAAAATATAATAAATACACTTATAATTTAAAAAGAAAAAGAAGAGGAGATGGGGGAGGACAGGGAGGCAGGAGGAAAGGAAACAGAAGCAGCTGCTGCTTCTCTGCCTCTCTCATCCCATTTCCACTCCACAGGCATGTGTCATTTCATGTCTGAAAGAAGGTGATCCCAGCTGACCTCCTCGACATCCCGCACTCTGCCAATCACTGCCCACTAGACGGACCTGGAATGTTTCCCTGACACCTACCACACAGTCCTTCCTCTGTCTCTCCTTCGCAACTTTCACCCACATGACATGCCCATGGTGATCCCTATCTCCTCCCAGGAGCTTCCCCAAGCTTCTATGTGACACCTTTGCTTCTGTCACATATTAATTACTAATAGTATCAAGAACCTCCTGATTTGGGCCATGTGTGAGCTTTTAATGCTAACTAACAACTACTTCTAATAATAACAGTTTTTGAGCACCTATCATGCATCAAGCTCAGTGCTCCTTGTGCGTTATTTCATTTTCTCTTCTCCCATTGAGTGAAGTGGGTGCTGTCACCATCCCCCTTTTGAATAGGAGGAAATTGAGGCCCAGAATAACTAGCTAACTGACCCAAGGTCCCAAAGCTTGTCACAGGAAAGATGAGACTTGAACCCATGATTCCAGAGCCTGTGCTCCTGACCCAGACCCCACTCTGCTTTCATTTTGCCCCACCTGAATTCGGTGTTAGGCATATCGTTGGTACTTAATACACACTTTGACATGCTTGATCTCACACACTCACACACACACACACACACACACACACACCCCTTCACAAGTACACAAACAACAAATTAAGACTCTTCATCAAATGAGATCTTTTCAGCCTCAGATCTGAAAAGAGGACACACCCTCTGGAGAGATTTGCAAAAACTTGGCATCTTCCTTGCTCTGTATCATGCTTGGCATTCAGCTTTATAAACATTTATCAGTGAATAGTCATGGTTTGTCCTCCAGGCTTCTATCAGAATAGGCAGAGAGCTGGATACATGTATATTTCTTTTTGTCTGCCAACCTCAGGGCCAAAGTCAGAGTTGAAGGCTGATTGGACAGCTGGGGCTATGACCATGAAGTCCCAAGCCACCTGCCCCAGATGACCTCACCTTCCCAACAGCCAAGAAACAAGACCCATAGGCCTTGACTGAAAACAAGGCCACTGCTCCCGAGGGCGGCTGTGGCCACTAAAATCAACCAGAGATAACAATACTAGCATGGCTGCTGTCACAAAGACATCAGGTGGTGGCCCATAATATAGGTGGCCGGGTCAAGCCTGAGCACTCCCTTCCCTTGAGGTCTGACCCAAGGTCAGTTACCCAACAGAGCTCTGGCCAGTGTGGACGCAGCAGCACGCCTGTGCCATCTACTCATCCTTGTCCTCCCACAGATTGGCTCACGGTATCTATAAGGGTACAGAAGAAACCGCCTGTGCCCCAGGAGCATGCAGATTATTATGGAGACATTATTTTTAAAAGGCTGCCATTGGGGATAGACTTGGACTGGCTGGAGGTTAAGGTGGGCTTTGGTTACATCTGTACCGCTAGCAGTTTTATAAGAACAGAACGTATTTATGTATCTTAAGGTTACTAAATTGTCTCATAGTAAAAGCAACAACAACAACAAAAACCAGTCATTACAGGACAATGCGATTAAGCAGTAATGGGGAGATGTACAGTTACAAGGGGAGCAGCACCTCCAACAGCCGAAAATGGATAAGACCTCATCTCAGAGGGCTGTGCGCCTCCGGGTTAAATGAGATAATCTATAGCGTGGCCAAGAAGACGTACTCAGTAGTTGGTGTCACCTACTTGTATTTATTATTTATATTTCTACTCCACCCTTCCTGGAGGCCAGATCCTGTAGAGGTCTTGTGTGGCAGCGGAGGGGGTGGGTAGTGCACGTTGTGGCAAGGATGTGGGAATGAGGTTCACCCTCTGAGAGGCGTTTTGTAAAGTCAACCGCTCTTATCCCCACAGGCTTTTCCAGAGCCCCCCGGTGCCTCCCCAGGGCTCCTGCCTCACTACTTCCTCACTCAGATCCCACCTGTGTCTGTCTCCCAGCTGCATCGGAGTCTGTGGCACCCCAACTGTGAGTACGATGACAAGCGTAATACTTGTTGGACAAATGGACAAGTTCAGCTAACTGCATTCTCCACTCCACTCAGATGAAAGATGATACAGACTTGCTGCAGAATCAGGTACCACAAAGGCCATCGCCACACACCAAAGAAATAAAATGGCCCTCATGGGGAGTTGGCCTCCCAGATCCACAGAAAAGTGTGGTTCCAAGAAACGAAACCCCACAGTACCCTTCCAAGACTTTTTGTTACTCTCTCAAAGGAAGGTATATGCCGGGGACTTGAGGTACTACATCCCTAGACACGGTGTCAAGATGCCCCATAATGAAACGGATGCAACAGACTAATGTCACCATGCTTGCTCCAACAAGTACTGTGAACTCCACTCTCGCTGGGCAGCCTTTGACTTCTGCATTTAACTCTCCGCTTGGCTTAATTATGAGAGGCTGAGCTGAACGTGCCACAGGGGTGGATAACAGTCCAGTTATCACCACATGTATAAAGGCTGATGGTGCGGGCACGGCCTCCAGCACATGTTCATTTGGGGAGCTGGAGAGAGGGTTAGGTCATCCTCAGAGCCTCTACTCAAGTCTCCAGTCTTCCCAAGGGAAGATCCTATCCCATGTTTTAGAGCAAGGGTTCAGTGGGGATACCACCAGCGGTCAAGTCCTTCCCAGCTTGAGCTGCCTGTCCTTAGGCCAAAGGGTGTTCTGGGCATCCCCTCTCCCATATGACTCATAAGCTGGCATTCTAATGCAAAAATGTTTTAAAAATCTTACTTTATACAAACCACTAACCCCTGCCTGCCTCTACTAGGGTTCTCCAATAATGTCTTTAGTGGACGCTCAATACATTTTTGTTGGTGGACAGAGAGATGTTTATCCATTCATAGAGACCCAAAGGTAGGAGGAAGTAAGACACAGTGGTCAGAGCAGTCTGGGGTTTTTGGTGTGTGCTGCCTGCTCTAGGGTGAACATTGCCCAGCAGAGTCCATCTGAAGGAAGGCTTGCAGGCTGCCCAGGGGTCTGGGAACCATGCCATAATTATCACCATTGTCATCACTGTTCTCCTTTTCCTCATCACAGGCAACAGTGATGGCAGCCTTCCTATGTGCCAGGCATTCTGCAGAGACCTTCAAATGCTTCATCTCATTTGACCTTATAAGGCAGGAACCCTTAGCTTCTCAAAGATGAGGAAACAGGCACAGAGGGGTTCAAGTGGCCTGTCCAGGTTCACAGAGCTAGTGAGTGAAAAAAACGGGGCATAATCAAAAAAAAAAAAAAAGATGCTTGTCCCTCCTCTCTCAAATAGAAGTCCAAATAGAAATGACAATCACGTAAAATGGCCCGAGAAAAGACCTTGTGCCAATCTTCCCAACTGACACACATCACACTTACTGACTCAGCTCAAGAATGGCAGCCCATTTGCCTCATCATCATTCATTACCTGCAAGGACAAATGCTTAAGTACAGCACTCTATACGCCCAAAAGGTATTTCAAAACACCTGCAATAAGGTGAGCTCTCTTAGAAGCCCAATTATAAATAACGTTTCATAAAACTGTAGGTAGCTAATCACTTGGCAACAATATAAAATTCACTGGAATCTACAGGACCCTAGTAAAGGAGAGGAGATGACCAAACATATCAAGGACCTACTGCACACGCACGTTAAGTCCACAAGATTCCTATGAGATGCACTATGTTGTCTACATCTTACAGAGAAGGAAACAAACTCTGGCATAAGCAGCTCCAGCAGCTAGAAGTGGATGATGGTGATTAAACAGCTGGGTCTTTCATACCTCTAGGTCCAGGCTTTCAAACTTTCAATGTCCCATTACTCAGGTTCTGGTACTGAGTAAATACACAGCCTGACTCCTCCATAAAATAAAATCTTTAGCTAAATCTTAGCTCCATCTCTGTGTTCTGATACCAAGTGTCAGCTGAGGAAGACCCTGCAAAGGTGAGGATTGACTGCAGCCTTCTGACACTGGCGGGCAAATTTTAAAGTTAGTGGGAAAATCCTGCAGAATCCAAAATTCCCCCGGAAAGCCCTTCAGGAATCTGCATCTTGGAAAGGGGTTCCACCTCCCTGTGGAGCCCAGGGTACCCCAGTGCTGGAGGAAGGGGGCTGAGTGTTCAGCTGCACTCCAGGTAAAGTCGGCAGTCAAGACAGAGAGAACATACAGACCTGTAACCCTCAGATGCACACACAGGACTACCCCACGCCAGTTGGGGCAGGTGGGATGTGGGGCCAGCTAGGAAGACCCACAGATTCACTACCTCTAACCCCCCACTCTCTCCAGAACACACATTCACTTATACAGAACAGCAAGATTAAACAGCTGTTTCTTTTTTCTAAGAGCTCCTAGTTAGTTTAGAGATGCAATTCCTTGATATCATAATTCCACAAAATATGACTTTCTGCAGCTATTTAAAAAATCTCTACTTTAACTTATAAAGTTATAAAAACATTTACAATATAGACAACCACTGAAGCCTCAGGGTCTGAGGTAAGACTACTGGAACTCTGATTTGAAGCTTCAGGAGCTGGGATGCTGAGCAATCAGGAGGATGAAAAGAAGTGGGGAAAAGCACTTCCAGAGAATATAAAAACACCTGGTGAGGAACCATTCCAGACCCACCCAGAAGGCAAGACTGTACAGGCACAGAGATCTCAGGAGGCAATAACCTGGCCACCTTAGCCACAATGAGAAAGAAAGTGACAGGAGTGATGGTCAGCCTAGAAGAGCCTGTGAGCCTCCACCCCTTCTACTGGCCTAGACAAGCAGAGGCCATCAGCCCACCCAGACCTCTCCTCCCAGACCCCAGGCAGAGACCTGGATCTGCTTCTCAAGAGGCTCTCCAGGATTCCAGATCCCTCCCCTTCTCTCTGAGAGGCACACACCCACAAAGCACACAATGGCAATGAGCAGTGAGCAATCTGGAGTCTGGCTTGCCAAGTCACGTGTCCAGCACTGGCCTCCCTCTGCCAGCTGCTGAACCTTCACCCACTGCTCAGGCGGAGGAGAATTAAGCAGAGTGGCACTTCTGACACCATCCTGGGACCTCTACCATTCAGCAGACTTACACAGGTCAAGGGCAAGACTCAACTGTCTACAAAACCCAACCAGAAATTTACAAAGGGCAGGGGATAGGAGTGAAGGAGGACCCTTCCCTTTGGTTATAATCATTCTTTTGTGTCCAGGGAGGAGCAGGCAATGAGAAGTAGCAGATGCTTCTGGAGGCAAAGCACAGCACTTGAGCGCTGTCCTCTGCTGGGGTCAGAGCAGCTGGGCTCCATCACCTCCCTTACAAAGGGATAGCAGGGTGAATGAGACCACAAACCAAAGCATGTTTGGGGGCATGGGCCCCCAAGTTGTTGAGGCATCAGCTGTGATAAAGACACTTGCCCTTGTGTAATCACAGAGGGATGTTTGAATTAAAACAAACCAGGCATTTTAATTCCTGCTGATTGCAGGAGAGCAGCTGCTGCCACTACCCAGAAACCCTACCTGGTGACATGGTACCAAGAAAACTGGCCTCACCCACCAGGGTGGGACATGTCAGGGCATGTGGCTGAGGAAATGGGCCTTGTGCTTCCATGACAGAGACACGGGATCTCAGAGTCAGGGGGATCCACAGTCCTCAGACCCACAGGCGTCCTGACGGAGCACGGTACAGAATTCCAAGCACAGAATCACGCTCAGCCCCAGCTCAGACCTTCTGAATCAGAACTGCCCGAGAATTTACACTTTAAAGACTCCTCTGAGGTAGCTGAGGTGGTGGGCCCAGCACTGGGCTGCTCCAGAAATGGGATCAGCCCAGCTATTGACGCTTATCTGTGGGAGGTCAAGGCAAACAGTTATTGATGGCTCATTCATTTACATGCTCATTCATTCCAGCAGCATTTACCCAGGTGACCCATGTAACCAGTTCTGAGAAGACAGAGCTCCCACCCTAAAGGGAGCAGCTTCATTCACCTAGAGACATCTTCAGCAGATGTCCAGGCTCTACCACCTGTGATTTGGGTTCTGAAGGACTCAAAATCCAGCAGGAAAACAAAAGCAAGGTCTAAGAAGAAGATGCAGAGACTGAGAGCTAGGCAGGACCTTCCAACAGAGAAGCTAGATCTGGGGGAGCTGAGGGGTGGCTTCACGTTTATCCCTAATTTATCCTCTATCATCCAATGAAGAAACAAGGGAGGGAAGATCTGCACTTAGCTGGCACCCACTGTGTGCCAGCCCCTTGACTACTACTAGAACTATTAATATTCACAACCACCCTACAAGGAGGCGAAGCAAATCCCCATTCTACAGATGAGAGTAGAGAGGCTCCGTGTGCAGTGAAATGCCCTGCCCGAGGACCTACACCAATCAGTGCTGGAGCTGGGATTTGAACTCCGGCAGCCTGAACATTCATTCTTTTCTCTATCATCCCTTCCTCCCCCTGAGGCAGGACACCTCTATCCACCTACACTGTGAATCCAGGGGCCTGGGAGGTGTCCTTGATCCTTCTCTCGTCTTACCCCTTATGTACAATTAGTGTCTAAGGCCTGACCCTTCTCCCTCCACTTCCTTCTATCCAACTCAACTGCTAACACCTCTTACCACCTCTGTTATGACCCGCAATATTTAAAATACAAGTCTAGTCAGCCTGGTCACTACTTGGCTCAGTTCTCTGCAAGGGCTTCTCACAGGCCTGAAGACACAAATCTTTCTTCTAAATCTGCCTTGGGGTCTCAACATAGCGTCCCTTCTGTTCCCTCTCACACTCTAGTTCCTCAGCTCAGAGGCCTTTAGTTACCTGACAGGACCACCAGAACTCAGTTGGGTCCCTAGCCATGGAGCAAGGGGCAGCTCTGTCTTTGGCCGAGTACTCCAAATCCACCCCCTCCCCCAGGGAACACAGTAGTGGGAGGGAGGATGGTCACTGACTGACCATGGGACTTTACAGCTAGTCTGAGACTCAAGTATGGTGGCAGCAGAAAGGCCAGGGAGTCAGAGATGGGAAGTCAGGCCAGACAGGGAAGGGACGGCTGTGAATACCATGGAAAGGAGCTAGGACATGAGCTTGCAGGCCATGGCAGCCGCGGGCAGCCAGAGGCTCTCAGAAGCAGGGGAGTAATATGACCAAATTCATATTCACACGCTATTGGTGGAACTGTCATTTTCTCTCATCTCTTTGGAAGGCAATCTGCCAATAGCTATAAAATTTTAAATCTGTTTGCCCAGTGACCCAGGAATACCAAGTCTATCAAAGATACCCATGGCAGCATTCTCTTCTCTTACCCAAGAAAGAGAAAATGGCTAACTGGCCAGCTAGAGGACAAACTATAGCAGACAGGTCCACAATCCCTCTTCCTAACCCTTGGAGCTGGACATGTTTGTGTTTTAGAAGGTAAATTATGGAGTATGTACAGTGTGTTATGTAAAACCCCAGCAGGGTCAGGCCAGCATCCATAGTCAAATACATAAATAGTTCTGCAGCTGAGCATTAGGCTATTTCTGCCACATACTATAAATAGCTTCCTATTAAATCAGGTCAGGTTTTAGTCATCAAATGAGTTTGCACCAAAGTTTTTTTTTAAAACATGCAGTTTCTTAATTCTGTAATGTAGATAGGGGATCGAGGGCCTGGGGTAGGATGATGGAACAATAAAAATAATAAAGCGAGTGAACGTTCGCTGAGCCCTGACATGTGCAGGTAAGCTCCAGTGCTTTCCACACACTGACTCACCGGGCCCACGTGGGGACTAACGCATGTTCAAAGGCTCTTCATCGCCCCCACACTGCCGAGTGCAGACTGTGTGCTAGGCCATCTCCTAAGTGCTTTATGTTAATGACCTCACTAAATCCAAATAACAACACAAAGGGTAGCACTGTTAGGATTCTCATGTTGTCCGATTTATCCCTGATTTACCCTCATCATCCCATGAAGAAACTGAAGCACAAAGGGGCAGAGCGGCTTGCCCAAGGCCACCAGCCAATGTGTTCTGCCCGCTCATGTGCCTGTCACTCTCATTCTGTGGTGCCTGAACACGAGCTGCCACCTGTCCCTGGTATAATGTCACGTCTGAGAACCCAGGCATTCTGGCCTCCACTCTTAACCCCTACACTCTCCTCATTTTCTCTTAGTAAAGTGGCTTAAAACTTTTATGGAACATGACAGGCACAAAGATATAAATAAATAATAAATTCAAACCATGCTGGCAATCAGATCCACAACCAGGTGCTTATACTGTCCCAAGCAGCCAGCCCGTAAGCCTGGAAATGAAGCATGTCCTTGTCCCCTCAGAAAGATGCCAGCAAGAGCAACCAAGCACAGAGCAGAGACCATCTGGAGCACAGACCATGCCCCAGGGCACCACGGTCCACTCACCTTGCAGATCTGCTCCAGCAGACCACTGGGCTGCCCTGGGCCATTCACATAACACGTTTTAATTTGTTGAGGATCAGCCCAGGGTGTGGGTGCTGAGCAATGTGCCTGGGCAGAAAGAGGCAGGTTCACCTCCTCACTGGATCCTCTCCAACCTATCCAGTCACACAAACCACCACCATTTAATCCTGGGCTATGTGTAAAGCTAGCCAACAGACAGGTTCTGTCTCCTTCCAGATTGGGACTTTACAGAAGTTCAATGAGCACAAACTCTGCAAGCACCAGCTAGATGCGCCTTTTCTTTAAATAGCACAGAATTAAGGAAGGACACCCTCCCTCCAAAGTGCAGATCCTCTGCAAGGTAAGGTTCTTGCCAGAGATTAATGGCAGATACTGCTCACATGCTGCAGGACGTGAAGGCAAGATGGGTGAAGATGAAGAGGAACACACAGGAGCGATAGCACTGCCAGCACCTGGAACCAGGAGGAGCTCCACGCAGGGAAAACTCAGGCCTCTCACAGGCTCTATCCTCTCTTCCCCTCCAGCCTACCCTGCCTCTGACATTGTTTCACCTCCCCTTCCTTCCTCCAAGGACTCTGGTAAAAGGCTACCATCAATGGTACAGTTTGCAACAAACATAAAGTACCCAAATCTTAAGTGTACAACTCAATAATGTTTTTAAATGTTTATACCCCATGTAATCGCCAACCAAACAAAATATAAAACATTTTCAGCCCCTTAGTAGGTCCCTACCCAAAGGCTCTTTTTTATTGCTGAGTGCATTCCACTGTATGGATATACCACACTTTGCTTTTCCATATGGCTGTTGATGGGGATTTGGGTTGCTTCCCTTTTGGGTAATTATGAATAAAGCTGCTATGATCATTCATGTACAAGTCCTTGGGTGTTCGTATGCATTCATTTCTCTTGGGTATATACCTAGGAGTGAAATGGCTGCAGTATAGGTAGGCATGTTTCATTTAGTAGATACTGCCAAAATGTTTTTCCACAGTGGTTTTCCAATTCATAACTGTCTATCAGTGTATGAAGAGTTCCAGTTGCTCCATAGCTTCTATTATCAGGCTCTTTCATTTTAGCCTTTCAGGTAGATATATAGTAAAATTTGCATTTTTCTCATGACAACTGAAGTTAAGTATCTTTCCATATGCTAATTGGTCATCTGGAATCTTTGGTGACATGCATACTCAAGTCTTTTGTCTCTTTTAAATTGGGTTGTCTATTTCTATTGGTTTTAGAACTTCTGTATATATTCTAGACGTGAATTCCTTGTTAGACATATGTATTTCAGATATCGTCTCCCAGACTGCAGCTTGCTTTTTCACTCTATTAATGGTGTCTTTTGATAGAGTTCTTAATTTTCACCAAATCCAATTTATAAACTTTTCCTTTATGGTAGTGCTATTTGTGTCTTGCTTAAGAAATCTGTGCCTTGCCTAATTTCATGCACATATTTTTCTCTATTATCTTCTAGAAGCTCCATTGAGTTACCTTCAACTCATCTCGAGGGGTGTGTGTGTGTATGGTATAAGGTAGTGATGGGTGGGGTGTACTCTTAGAGTAACATTCTGTCAGCTGTGACCACAAATCAGACACACAAGAAGGACCAATCTTTGTCACCCCCAGAGGAAGATCAGCTTCCCAGACACTCCAATCCTTTAGCTGGATCCTGCAGAAGCATCTAATTTTACATCACTTCCAGCAGCCCAACAGAATTCAGATGTAGATGTCCCTACTGTTTGAGAGAATTTCCAGACACAAACCGTATACAAAGCACTCTCATCTCATATGACACTTCTGCAACTTCCCATAAGTCTATTTTGACAATTGTACATGGGTCAAAATCCTTTTAAAATGCAGAATGACTAAGTAGGAATATGTACAGGGACAATGTAAGGTAGCACCTGGCTGTCAGATCTGCTGAGTACCCACGATCTGCAATCACAGATTGAGCATTAGGGAGGCTACCAGATATAAGCAGACATAACCTCGCTGTCACCATGCTGACAGCCTGAGGAAGAGATGAATTTTAAAAATGAGAGAAGAAAAAGTAAACAGAGAGAAGTGCTCAGGCCACCCTTGTAACAAGACCTACATATGGAAAGGACCTGGCCCTGAGAAGAGAAGGGGGAAAGCTCTCTGGATAGAGGGAACAGCATACTCAAAAGCTGAAAAAAGAACAGGATCGGAATCTTGCTGGATCATTCATGAGACTGGAAGGCATGACGAGGACTGGCAGGTCATATAGGTGAATGTAAGAAAAAGTTTGGGTTTTTTCCTAAGCAGAGAGAATCAGAAACCATTGGAGGATTATGCTAGGTCACAGTTATATTCTTGAACATACTGTAATAGTTCTCTATGGGACCATAGAGCAGTAGGTCAACTGGTCTACCTTGAAATGTTTCTAATACACCATGGTTCAGGAAGGCAAAGAAACGTAAAGACCTCTCTGGGCCTTGACCATGCAATATGTGCATGAGTAAAGGCACACACACACACACACACACACACACACACACACACACACACACACACAACACCTGCCCCCATGGCTGTACCTCAAGCTGAGGAGTCTCAGTTCCTCCTCCGATCCTAGGTAGAATGAGGTCTACACTGCAGACTTTCGTATTTCTGCTTGTGATGTCTCAGCACTTATCCCAGTTGTAATTTCACTTGCATTTATGTGACTATTTGATTAATATCTGTTTCCTGAGTGAGTCCTGTCTGTTGATTCCAGAAGGGCAGAGTCTAAGCCTGTCTTAGCCACCAATGCCTTCACAGCACCTAGCACATGGCCTGGCCAAGATAGGGGCTTGATAGTATACATTTTAACTTTTTTGAAAGTAAAAGTTCAAATACATAACAGAAGTAGAAAGAATGTGTCCATCATACAAATTCAACTCATTTCTAATTTTATTTCTTCTATACCTTCCCAGTAAAGTAAACCTCAGCCATCATACCACTCAATACATAACTTGTTGAATGATGAATGAGTGAACGAATGCCTCTTACTATAATGGACAAAAAGCAAATACTTAATTTTTACTCTTACTGATTTTTGCTGTTGATATTGGACAGATGGGAAAAAATTGAAGATAGGCCACCTAAATGAGTCAGTTTTGCCACCAAGTTAGCAACTCTGATAAAATTTCAGAAGACAAGATTTAAACTATTGGCTAAAATGAATTTCCTTTTCCCCATATTTATCGCGCTTTAACTTTTTGGGCCTGTCTTTATCATTACCACATTCATCAAGAAGTGACTGTAAAACAAAAAAAGGTTACGTATTTCCCACAATCTCTTTCAAACAAAAATCTTTGAAAGACCAAGTGTCTTTCCATAAACAAGACATGTGGCCTTTTACACACAGAAAAACAAAGAAAGCCTCTCAAACAAATATTACAGCTTACTCCCTCAATGGGCAATCCACATTACACCTATTTTATCTATTGCAACATTTATGGTCACTTGTTCCAAATGAGAATGGTCTTTTTGAAATGTCATTACAGTTTTACAAATATTAGAACTGTCATGATTGTGTACTCCCAGTGTCCAGCACAGTGAGTGACACTCAGTGCTCAATGGGTTCGTTTATTGGCATTCACTCTTTAAGACCTGAAATGTGAAAATGCAATCATATGTAATCATGTCTTTTTTGCTGTAAAATAATTTATTATCTGTGTTCTATAACTTTTTCATAAGCACGAGGAAAAGTTATTTAAATTCTCTTTAGAACTATGACCTAGAGATAAGTCACATTTCAGAGTCTATCTTTTCACTGTGTGTGTGTGTGTGTGCGTGTGTGTGTGTGTGAGCATGAGCATGGTAACAAGCCAGACTCCTGAATCAGCAACAAGTTCAAATCCAGCTCTCCCATTTGCCACCTCTGTAGTCTTAGGCAAGTTGCTTACCCCTTTAAGCCCATTTTCTCTTCTATAAAGTGGGACTGATGAGACTAGCTGATAGGGTGACAGTGAGGCTTAAAGCAGAGGAAGTGGGCAGAGCCCTGAGCCCAGGCCAGTACACAGCAAGTGCTCCATCAACATAGCTGTGTTTCCTGTTTCCAAACAGGAGCTGTGAAAGACCTCTGGACAACCTGTAGGTTCTGCTGGGAAACCTTCCCAATGGCCTGCACAAGAGTGGACACACCTACCTCCATCCCCACAGGAAGATGCAGAATCAAGGAACTGAAAGAGTGGGGGGTGGGGGTACCTGGAGGAAGCTCACGCAGCAGTGGTGAGTCAGAACCCAGCCCCTCCCTGCCATATCCTTTGTCCATTGCAGGTTGAACTGTGACTCATGTGGGCTCCAGTCCTGGGTTGGGCCAATCTGTCCTGGGGACCTGACTGACGTGCCCAAGGTCACTAAGAACACTCCACTGGCACACTCTGCTTTTCCATCATCTTTCTCTGGCCTAATGACTTGCCCCTGGTATACCAGATCCCCGCCTGCTATATCAGATCTTGGCAGGACCCCTGGGCTCTTGTGGGTAATGTACACCTCCTCCTCACCACTTCTTTTTGGTCTGTGCATTTTTTTTCACTGTGTGCTCCATTTTGATTGAGCTTCGATCTATAAAGTCCAGGAGATTCACCATAGTATTCACACCCATTGGCACCCTCTAACTCCTCTTATTTTTTTTTAATTGTAGTAAAATATACATAACATGTAATTTACCATTTAAACCATTTCTAAGTGTACAATTCAATGGCATTAAGTACATTTACAATGTTGTACAATTATCACCATTATCCATTTCCAAAACGTTTTCATCATCCCAAACAGAAGCTCTGTTGTACCCATTAAACAATAACTCTCCATTCTCCCCTCCCCCTAGACTCTGGTAACCTCTATTCTACTTTCTGTGTCTATTAATTTGCTCTTCTAGGTACCTCGTACAAGTGGAATTATACAATATTTGTCCTTTTGTGTCCGGCTTATTTCATTTAGCATAATGTTTTCAAAGTTCAGCCATGTCATAGCATTTGTCAGAATTTCCCTCCTTTCTATGGCTGAGCATTATTCTATTGTACGTATAGATCACATTTTCTCTATCCATTCATCTGCCAGTGAAATATTGTGAATAATGCTGCTATGAACTTGGATGTACGAGTATCTGTTTGAGTCTCTGTTTTCAATGCTTGTGGGTATGTACCCAGGAGTGGTATTGGATCATATGGTGGTTCTATCTTTACCTCCTCGTACACTTTAAGAGTTTGGCATCAGAGCACAAAAGCTGCCAGAGCTAATGCTCAGTGAGCACTCTCTTAGTGTGTTACACACCCCTCTAAGTACTTTTTGCGCATTAACTCGTTTCATCCTCAAAACACTTCCCTGAGGTAGGGTGTGATTATTTCATTCCCATTTTACAAACAAAAAAACCCCTGAGATTTCATCTGTCAGATGTCAGTGCTAGCATCTGAACCCAGGCAGATGATGCTTTTACATACTGTTTCTCCAGTTGTGACAAGGAAATTGAATTGCTCGCCTACATGTATTTTCGGCCCCGAACAATGCCTTATTTAGGTCTTTAACATCTTTTCCTGCTCTGAGTCTAAGGAACAACTTAAAAAAAAAAAAAGGAATGGGGAGATGATCCCCTGGGTTGGATTAGTCTAGACTCATTCCTTGCAGTGAGAGATCCAACTAAATCTAAATCAATGAAAAATGCGATTCGCTGGAAGGGTATGAAGCAGCTCAAACATTCAAGTGACTTGATGCAAAGATCCAACCCTCTCCTCATACTGTTGCCACTCACACACTCTTGGAGCCCCATCCTTACTGCTCTGCACCCAGGTGCTGCCAAGCGTCTCTCTGCTGCTTCTGAGGAGTGATGATAACTCTGGGGAAGCCCGTGGCCTGGCCTGGCCAAACCTATTTGTGGCCCTGGACCAGTCACCACAGAGAAGAGGGTAGGGAACCATAATGGGCCCAGCCTGGGCCATGGCTCCTACCTGGGCTCAGGAGAATGGGGACTCATTCCAGAAGAAAGGGAGGGAGATTGGGCCACTGCTCAACACTGAAACTCACTGTGGTGTAATCTACAATAGCAGCAAATTGGAAGCCACCCAATAGAGCTAACCAAAACAACAACATCAAAAATAAAGCTGCTACATAAACTTCATGAAACATTATATAGCTGTTTAACAAGTAATAAGCAGGAAGATTATGTAGCAATTTTTTAAAAAGACTTACGCAGGAATGCATGATGGGAAAAGACATGGAAGACATGCACACACACTTACATATAACAATTCACAGGTAAGAAAAAATGCAGGCAAGAATTATACCATAAAAAAGAATCATAAACGACTTTTTATCTCTATTTTCCAAACTTTCATTTATTGGTTCAACAGATATTTATCAAATGTCTACTTGGTGACAGGTGAGGTCTTAGAGATACGGCAGAAAACAAAATATAAGAAAAATCCTTTACATTCTAGTGAAGGAGACAGACAACAAACAAGAATATACCATATGTGGGATAGTGATGGGAACAAGGAGAAAATATTAATCAAGGAAGGCAGAGAGGAGTGTTCAGAGTAGTGATGACAGTGAGGATGTGATCACCATGGAAAGTGATATCTGAATAAAGGCAGAAGACAGTGAGGGACCGAGTTATGCAGATGTGGGAGAAGAGCACGCCAGTCGGGGAGAACAGTGGGTCAAAGGCCCCCAGTTAGAGGGCAGCGTTAGGTGGACATGGCTGGAGTGGGGTAATGAAGGGAAGAGCAAACGAAGGGAGGAGTCGAGAGGAAATGCGCCAGACCATGGGGGACTTGTATGCCAGTGGACTTGCATGCCATTTTTTAGCTTTTGCTATAAAATGATGGCCCTTCGAGGGTTTCGAGCAGAAGCATGGTAATCTGCCCACCCTTTAGGAGGATCTTTCTGGCTTTGAACAGAGAACACGCTGGAAAGAGGTCAGGACAGAGGCTAGGAGACTAGCAAAGAGACCACCACAGTCATTCAGGTGAGAGCGGAGAGTGGCTGGAATGCGAGTGGTAGCGGCGAGGGCGGTGAGCGGTAGCCACAGTCTACATGTGTTTTGAAAGTATATGCGGTGGGATTTTCTGATAAGTGTGGGGTGAGAGATACAAGAGCCAAAGATGAGACCCCAGGTTTGGGTCTGAGCATCAGGAGGATGGAGCTGCTATTAATTGAGATGTGGGAAGAGGATAAGCAGAGTGGGGTGTCTTGGGAGCCAGGTGAAGAAAGGGCTTCAAGGAAGAGAAAGTGACCAACTACATCAGACACTGCTGGTAGCCAGAGGATGGGGCCAGAGAAGGAGCCCCTGGGTTGGACAACACGGCAGTCACTGCAGACAGGGGTGAGCCTGCTTGGAATGATGGGATCAAAAGAGAATGGGAGAGCAGCGTTACTCATAATAGCCCAAAAGGTGGAAGCAACCCACTGTCCCTCATGATGAATGAATAAACAAAATGCGGTATATACATACAATGGAATATTATCCAGCATTAAAAAGGAATTTCTGACGCACGTGACAAAGTGAACCTTAAAGACATTATGCTGGGTAAAATAAGCCAGTCACACACACAAAAAGACAATTAGTGTCTCATCTGTGTTGATTCTACTTATATTTGGTATCTAGAGCAGTTAATTTCACAGAAACAGAAAGTAGAATGGTGGTTAACAGGGGCTGGGGAGAGGGAGAAATGGGAAATTGATGTTTAATGGATACAGAGTTTTAGTTTTGCGAGATGAAAAAGTTCTGGAGGTTTCACAAAAATGTGATTATATTTAATACTACTGAACTGGATGCTTAAAATGGTTATGATGGCAAAGTTTATGCTATGTACATTTTATCAAAGTAGTTTAAGTGAGGCAAAGAACTGTAGTTAGTAAGTCAAGGCAATTCTTTCAAGAAATTTGACTCTAAACTGATGAGAAATAGAGGATAATGAGAGGCAGAAGTGGGGTGAAAAGGTTTTGGTTATGGGTTGTTTTTGTTTTGTTTTGTTTTCTTTTCTTTTCTTTTCTTTTCTTTTGTTTTTACTTAAATTCACTTCCAAAATAAAAGCTGTATTTTGGGGTGATGAAAATGTTTTGGAATTTGATAGTTGGCTGCACAACCTTGTGAATATACTAAAAACTACTAAATCATACACTTTCAAGGGGTTGATTTTGTGGTTATGTGAATTATATTTTAATAAAAATAAGATAAAATAAAAACTATAATAAAATGTAATGTTGTAGTTACCACGTTCTCATGTACAGCCTGAATTCCCACCCAGACAACCCCAGACCCAAAAGTTATTGTGGCCAGTGACCCATAGGTGTGTGATAGCTTGTGGCATAAGAGAAGGGAACAAAGTCATTCAAGTTTAGGCTGAGCATGCATGCCCCCCTGCAGATAAATCCCTAAACAAGCACTCACTAGCTGCAGACAATGGCTCTTCTTACTCAGGGCCATGAACTCTCAGGTTTCTGGTCTAAAAGTGAACTGTAAGAAAAATCCACTTGACTTGAAGCAAGAAAATCTGTGTGCACCCCCCACACCCATCTGCCAGCCCATGCTGCCCCCATGTAATTCCATGGGAATGAGGGACAGTCTTATTTTGCAAGCCATCATGAAAGAGAGAGTTCTTTTTTGAAATGTTCTCCGATTTATAACAATATCACACTCCTGCTTCCCACTGACTTTTTCTTTTCTTCTGAATAACTTCAAACAGTATCTTACCCGCTGTGATGCTTAATTTTATGTGTCAACTTGGCTAGACCATGGGGCCCAGATATTTGGTCAAACATTATTCTAGGTGTTTCTATGAAGTTGCAGGTATTTTTTTTTTAGATGAAATGAACATTTAAATCGGTAGACTTTCAGTAAAATAGATTGCTCTTCATAATGTGGGTACCCTCATCCAATCACTTGAAGGCCTTAAAACAGAACAAAGACTGACCTTGACCTCCCCTAGCAGACTGCCTTTGCTTTCAAAGGCAACTCTTCCCTGAACCGCCAGCCTGACTACCCTGCAGACTTTGAATCCCAACCCAGCTTCCATAACATGTAGAGGAATCGCCAATTCCTTAAAATTCCTACATCTGTCTACATATTGATCAAGGCATCATAGTGGATACATTTGTCTTCATATGCAAACAAATGGTATTAATTTAGTATCCATTTTGTGGCTGCTTTTTCAATATATAACAATTCATAGGATATTAAAGTATACTCTATCTCTTAGTTGTTATAGGAGATATGTGACCTGGATTCACACCATGAACTTTTTAATAGGATTCGGCCTTTCTGGGTTCGATCCCGCTCCACTACTCACTCACAGTGTGACCCTGGAAAAGTTATGTCTCTGTCTCTGTGTCTCAGTTCCCCATCCATAAAATGGGGATAATAATAGCCCTCCATGAGGTTGTTGTGAGGATTAAATGAAATAGTACATGCAAAACACGTAGTAAATTAACTAAGACTGTTTTTCAAACAGCAGGCTTGATCCATTAGTGAAATAATTTTAGTGGCTTTCACAACCATTATTATTTTAAAAGCATAAATTCATTAATGTAGAAAAGAATTATCAGAGGACACTAGACATGCATAGAGTAAACAATGTTTCACCAAAATTTTGTTTCAGGTCTGTGTGTGCACACCACACTTACAGTCTAGATTTATTTCTTATGATGGATGACAGTCAAGAACAAGTGTGAAAAGCCAGACTCCATCATATAATAAGTGCTCAGTAAAATATGGTAACATCATCATTGTTATCTCATTCTAAAAGATAATAAAACTTTATTAGTATAATAAAATAGAGCTGCCAACAGTGGTATCGATTCTGCCACTCATTTACTGCAGTGCTGTTTAAGAGTCACTCCGCCTCCCTAAATTAACTTGCCAACTCTCTCTCCTCAAAGGACTCAGGCGGTCATTTAAATATTTTCTGACTCATAATGCTGGCCAAGGATTAGTGAGGCCCTACCCAACCCAGAACACATGAAATGTGAATGATCTGTTAGGAAAACCACTTGAGTTTGCAAGACTGCACAGGGCTTTTGTAAAATTAAAGCAGTGCTGGAGAGAAACAAACCCCCCACCCCTCTTGGGAGATGTGTCATAGGCAGAGGTTACATGAGGTCAGCTAAGCTGCACCTTCTGAGGGTGGAAATTCAGCTCTGTAACATGCTTCCTTGTTTTGGGGTTGGGTTATATCATTGTGTTTTTCCCCTAACTTTCCATGTGTATATGCATATACACACACCCCCCACTACAGAATGGAAAATAAAATCCCTACCAACTGCCTGTTCTAACAGCTTAGGTAAAGGGAACCTGCTAATTGCTTTTCTGAAACAACAGTAATAAACAACTCCATTTCTCTCTCTCTCTCTTCTCTCTCTCTCTCTCTCTCTCTCTCTCACACACACACACACACACACACACACACACTAGCACCGCTTTGTTTAAAATGGAGCGCCTCTCCCCCCGCCCCTGCTGAAAGTTAGCTGAGGTGAGTGGAACTGCAGTTTCCAGTGTAGTTCCCCAGGTTGTTTTTTAAGTTTGGAAAACCAGGTTCCTAATGATACATGTGTAGGTCTTCGCTTACTTCTTCTTTCATGAACATACCACCTTGGATTTGTGCCAAAGCATTACATCTGAAATGCACAAATGAATGTAGGGGTACAAACTAATCCTTTATTATGTGATATTATTACTTTCTTATTTTCATTCCATTCTTCAAACTAAGATACCAGTGAACGGAGGGTGGGGGACAAATAATGCTTTAGGAGTGGAATCTTTTCCTTAAATGAAATGCTATTTCTTTGTCCCATGGAAAAGATAAATGAAAATACAGCCTCACTCCAATACCTTCCATCACTCACTGGTGCCTCCAGGGCTGTGGGGGTCCCCAGTTCTCACCTCACTTCTCATGACATGGAAGCAGGGGAGTGTGCATAAATCTTTAGGGATCTCCATCACACACTCAGAATAAAGAGAAGCCAGGGCCACCACATGCTGTCAGTGCCAGATGCACATTCATTTCACAAATTCAGGAATTAAATATTTTATCCAAGGTCTCCAGCCTTAAATTAAACAATATACAATACTGTGTCACTTACCTCAACAAGAAAAAGAGATATGTTTGTCCCTGGATTTCTGTCTGTAGAGCTTAAAGGATGGGCCTCTGAGTGTCTCCTGAGAAGACTCAATGACTAGGGAAGCTGAGTGATGCACCCAGGGAAAAGTACTTCAGGATCCAGATTTAATATTAAGATGGAAAAACTCCTCACGGACCTTCAGACTCAACACAACCCCCAACAAAAATCTCAGTGGCTTGTTTTGCAGAAATTGACAAGCTGATGGGGACACGAAATAGCCAAAATAACCAAGAAAAAAGACAAAGTTAGAGGACTCACACTTCTTGATTTCAAAACTTGTTGCAATGCTGCAGTAATCAAGAAAGTACAGATGGTGGTGCTGGCCTAAAAATAGACATATAGATCAATGGGATGGTGATTATAGAAATAAATACTTACATTATGGCCAACTGATTTTTGATGCCAAGACAATTCAATAGGAAGAATAGTCTTTCCAACAAATGGTTCTGGCACAAGATATCCACATGCAAAAATTAACTAAAAATGGATCAAAGGCCCAAAATTAAAGCCAAAACTATACAACTTTTAGAAGAAAAATTAGGCATACATCTTATTGACCTTGGATTAGGGAGAGATTTCTTAGATATGATACCTGAAGCATAGAGTAATACCCCCCCCAAATGATAAATTGGACCTCATCAAAATCCAAACCTTGTGCTTAAAGGAAACCATTAAGAAAGTGAAAAGACAACCACCCCACAGAATGGGAAAAAATATTTGAAAATCATGTACCTGATAAGGAACTGAATTTAGAATATATAAGGAACCTTTATAGCTCAATAATAAGAAAACAAATAACAAAATTTTTAAAATAGGCAAAAGGTATGAATAGCTATTTCTCCAAAGAAGATACACAAATGGCCAACAAGCACATGAAGAAACATTCAACATAATATGAAGGAGGACAAAGTTGGAGGACTGACACTACCTGAATCAAAATATACTGTAAAGCTACAGTAATCAAGACAATGTTGTACTGGCAAAAGACTAGACAAACAGATCAATGGAACAGATTAAAGAGCACAGAAGCAGATCCCCATAAATACAGTCAACTGATCTTTGACAAAGGAGCAAAGACAATAAAATGGAGCAAAGACAATTTTTCAACAAATGGTACTAAAACAATGGATATCCACATGCAAAAAGCACATCTAGACACAGACCTTACACAATCCAAAAAATGAACTCAAAATAGATCATAGATTCAGTTGTAAAATGCAAAGGTATAAAACTCCTAGAAGAAAATCTAGATGACCTTGGTATGATGATACCTTTTTAGATACACCAAAAACATTATGAAATAAATAATTGACCAACTGGACTTAAATGAAATTAATAACTTCTGCTCCGCAATTGGAAGACAAGCAACAGACTTGGAGAAAATACTTGCAAAAGACATATGTGATAAAGGACAGTCATCTAAAAAGATACAAAGAACTCTTAAAACTCAACAAAAACTAACAACCTGAATAAAAAATGGGCCAAAGACCTTAACAGACACCTCACCTAAGAAGATATACAGATGGCAAATAAGCATATGAAAAGATGCTCCCCATCATATGTCATTAGGGAAATGCAAAACAACCACGAGATAGCACTATACCCCTATTGGAATGGCCCAAATCTGGAACGCTGACAACATCAAAAGCTGGCAAGGACGTGGAGCAACAGGAACGCTCACACCTTGCTGGTGGGAATGCAACATGGTGCAGCCATTTGGGAAGGCAGTTCATCATTTTTTTACAAAACTAAATGTTCTCTTACCATACGATCCAGCAATCACCCTCCTTGGTATTAACTCAAAGGAGTTAAAAACTTATGTCACACAAAACCTGCACATTGATGTTTATAGCAGCTTTACTCATAATTTCCAAAACTTAGAAGCAGCCAAGATGTCCTTTAGTAGGTGAATGGATAAACTGTGGTACATCCAGACAATAAATTATTATTATGCTCAATAAATTAAAGAAACAAGCTACCAAGACATGGAAAGACATGAGGAAGCTCAAATGCATACTACTAAATGAAAGAAGCCAATCTGAGAAGACTATATACTGTATCATTCCAATGATCTGATGTTCTGGAGAATACAAAACTATGGAGACAATAAAAAGATCAGTGGTTGCGGCAGGGGGGGGTGATGGGAATGAACGGATGGAGCGCAGAGGATTTTAGGGGCACTGAAAATACTCCATGATATTATAATGATGGATAAATGTCATTATACATTTGTTTGAACCAACTGAAAGTATACCACCAAAAGTGAACTGGAAGATAAACTACCAACTTGGATTACAACGTGCTTATGTAGGTTCATCCTTGGTAACACACACACCCGTCTGGTGAGTGATGTTGGTAATGGAGGCTATGCATATGTGGGAGCAGAAGGTACAGAGGAAATCTCTGTACCCTTTTCTCGATTTTATTATAAACTCAAACTGCTCAAAAATAAAATAAAAATAGATATTCCACATTACTAGCCATTAGGGAAATGAAAACTACAATGAGATACTAGTTCACATGCACTAGGATGGCAGTAATCAAAAAGACGAACAATAACAAGTGTTGGCAAGAATGTGGAGTAATAGGAACCCTCAGACATTGCTGATGGGATTGCAAAATGGTGCAGCCACTTTAGAAAACAGTTTCTCACCATGTTAAACATAGAATTACCATACGATCTGCAATTCCACTGCTAGGTATATACCTGAGAGAACTGAAAACTTATTTCCACATAAACTTGCACATTCTTTCTTGGAAAGTGGGGGGAGCCAAGGCAGGTCAAAAAAGAGAGAGAGAGAGAGAGAGAGAGAGAGAGAGAGAGAGAGAGAGAGAGAGAGAGAGAGGTAGGGAGGGAGGGGCAGGCTTCTAGACAGAATAAGTACTCCTGCACATATGGCTAAATGGAAAAAAATTAGTTGGAGAACAATACCTATAAAATGAACCCATTATGTTGGTTTTTAAAGATATTCACGGATACAAACACCTATATGTAAAAACACAAGAGAAACCTACGGCTGCCTGATCATAAATGTTCTTTCCAGAAGCAAGTCTGAAATGTGAAATTTTATTATTTACTCTATAACTTCTGATATGTTTGCATTTGTATATACTAAGAATAAAAAAAAAAAAAAGGCCTTTTTTTCTAGCCAAAAGGGAAAGGAAGGAGAAAGAAGCCATTGGAGTTGGGCAGTCTGGGAAGTTCTGGGAGAGGACAAGAGGAGAGCATTTCAGGTAGCAGGAGCAAAGCTGTGAAAATAAGCCAGCCTCTAGAACATCTGGGGGACTGTCAGGTTCAGCCCTGTAAGAGGGGCCAGTGGGTGACTCAGGGTGTGGTGTGTAGAAGATAAATCATCAGAAGTGAGTTGAAACAGCCAGGTTGCAAAGGTGTTGTATGCCCTTCAGGTACCGAGGGCCACGGGTAAATGAGGGGATCACTGAAAGCTGGGGGCTGGGGAGAGTGGTGTGAGAGCACCATGAGAGAGAACTGTGGGCGTGGTTGGGCAGGAAGTCTTGGTGGCATTTCACACCCAACCTCTGTCTCACAATAAACTGATCCCCAACTCTATTATCCAGATTTGGCTCCAGATAAGATAATCTCTGAAAAGATAGTGTCTGCCCGTGGTAAAGTCTCCAAATGTGAATGACAAACTTCCATTCTGTGATCACACCTTTCCTACAGGAGCACAAAGTGGTGATGGAGTGACTTGGGTCACCAGATGATGACCACAGGAAGCCCTTTCTATGTACCAGCTATAGTAGGGATAAGCGCTTCGCAAATAATTCCTCATTGAACCCTCAGAGCAAACCTATGAGGTATAGCCAAGCACTATCCCTGTTTACAGATGAGAAACTGAAGCTTGGAGAGGTTAGGCACCTTGTCCAAAGTCACTCCACTAGCAATACTGGAGATGAGACTGGAACATAGGACCCTAACCTGTGTTCCAATCTCTACAACCTCCAGACATTTCAATTTGCCTCAAACCCAGCCAGTACACTATTCCAGCTTCCAGGAAAAATGTTACTGAGCTCAGAATTGGAGATAAATTCAGGGCTTGGGGTTCTCTCAGCTGAAACAGCAAATTCAGGGCCATAAAGTTACCAAATGCTAGAAGTGGGCTTTTGGGACAAGGAACCAAGTTAGAATGTTAAATAATTACCTTGGTCTTTAGCTAGCTGAGCTAGGCAAAACAATAAAATGCCCCTTTGACCTTCTCCAACTCTGGCCAAGGTCCCCAGGCCCTCTTTCTGGAGTATTTTGGTTTTGACTTGGGTCCCATGTCAGCTCTGCCCTGACTTGTGGGTCCACCTTGGAAAAGTCAGGAGACACCTGGGAAATGAAGGCAATGACTTCCTCCAACCTTGGTGTTTTGTGACTATCAGTGACCCTGATGCCCCCACCTAACATCCGTCACTGTGCCTGAGCATTAGCTGGGAGCAGTCTCTGTCCACCTAGAGTTGACTCCATAGGGATGTGCACCAAAGCGAAGCCTGTCAGAGATATTTAAAACATCTCTCTTAACATCACTCCACAACTCAATTTCCTGGTCTGCGAGATGGGAGTCCCAAGAGGGCCTGTGCCACAGGATAGATGTGGAGAACATCTGAGGATCTCAGCACAGTGCCCTTGGCACAAGACATAGCCATTCAGATCAGCTGGCATTTATTGAGGGCTGCTATGTCAGTTCCCTTTCCACAGCATACTCCACACACACACACACACACACACACACACACACACACACACACACTGCTATAATCAATGAGACTCTTGCATCATTTGAATGCTAGCGACTCTTTATCCGGATGTTCACACATGCTTTTCTCTCTCTCTTCCTTCCATTCCATCCACCTTCCACTACGGATGATTTGTAGTCATCCCTTTGTATCATCTTAGATGTCACTTTTTCCAAGAAGCCTCCCTGTTATACCTCCTCAATATTACAAATGAAGAAACCAAGACACAGAAAGGTTAAGTTACTATTTCAAGGTCATACAACCAAGATCTCATCTTAAGCCCCAGGAATCTTATGCTATGTTAAATACCATTAATCGATTAATCAATCAACCAATCACTGGAGAGAATGGGAAGCATGCAACTTCCAGTTGACCATCCTATGTATTTTGATCTTTTCATTTTTCCATCAAAGCCTTGTTACGTAACTGTAGGTAGTTCCCTCTAGGTGATGAAATGGATGAAATCAAACGACACAAAAGAGGAGTTTATGGCCAGGGCAAGTGGGTAAGATAATCTTAACTATGTATAGAGTTATAATTCTGACAGTGCCCCCTTGGCTCATGCTCATAGCCTTGGTGGCAGTTCTAGGAAACCTCTTCACTCTGGGTCCCCACCTCTGGAAAAGAAGAGCACACAATGCCAAGATCTTACCCCAGCCACCTGCTAGGATTTGAGGAGGAAATGGGAGAAGTTCTGCCCACACTGATCCTCTCCCTTCCTCAGCGACATAGACCATGTCCAGGGCTCAACAGCTGACTGGCCACATCAGGAATTCAACCACAACCTTGGGTTCCATATGTATGGAATGGTCTTCCCCCAGATATCCACATGGCTGCTCCCTCAGGTTCCTGCTCGAATGTTGCTTCCTCAGAGTGACCCTACCTGACCTAATCGGCTGCCTCCATCTCAGTCACTCTGGTTTGTCACTGATCACACTCCCTGACATCATATTATAGATCTAGTTCTCTATTGTCCATCTCTGCCACCGGGATATAAACTCCACAAGGAAGGAACGCAGTAAGTTTTCTTGACTGCTGCGTGGCCCAGTGCCAGAGCCCTCCCTTCATAAATGATTCTTGAATAAATGAATAAATGAGCCTGAGCTAAGTGGCTAAAACACATGTATAGATATGACTCAACTAACTGGTCAATTAACTTGTTCTTTTAAGATAAAAAAGTGTACCCATTTTCATAATCAAATGAACAATTTTTACTAAGGTGAAGAAGAAAAGCTTATCTCCAAATCCATCCATAGCAGACCCACTCAATAAATCAGCATCAATCATATATAAAAACATTTCACTTTCACTCGTTTCAACCTGTACATGTGAGGTGACATCAACCGGACAATATTTGTACAAACCATTAAGATAATGGGTCCAAGGATTAATTTTTTTAAATATAGCTAAGGGCCAAAGTTTTTAGATTAAATAATGATTCAGAAAACCCAGGGAAAGAACTTAAGAGTGAAAGAAACAGAGCACCACCCCTGCCCTCCCACTCCCACTCATCCCCACTGCCCAGTGCAGTTACAGGGTCCTTAGCAAAACAGAACTTGGCCGTGAAGTTCTCTACACTACATCAGTCTTCTCTTTATTAGATTTTCTCAAGTCAGGGTAGACCTGAACTTTCCATTGGAAGGTTGTTCTGAGCGAGGGCACAAAGGAACACATGTGCATGTCCAGGAGGCAGAGGTAAGACTGACATCTCGACTCCCTAAAAATGTGCCCCTGCCATGTCCAGGGGGTGAGAACCCATATCTCCCCACCGGTGTGTTCAGGGTCTACTTTTATGGAGTGCAGGCATTTTGTAGAATATGATGAAACAGAACCCCTCTGGAAAAAAAATACCCATGCTCCAGGCATCTTGTGTACATTTCCGGAGGTTCTTGGAACACCAGGTTCAGAACTCCTGTCTGTGGTTCCCACTGCCAGAAGAAATTAAACTGGTGCAGCCCAGGGAGACTGACGGAGGAGACAATCTGCTGGAGGTGACTGAATGGAGGGGAAGGTACAAGAACAGGCCCTTGGACCCCTAAATAGACTTCCACACCATCAGAGACTAGAGAATGTCAGACTGTCAGGGCCCCTGAGGCCTGAAGGAATTCAAGTGAAACCTTATCCACTCCGCCCCGGAGAGGCAAACATCCAGTTACACTGCAGAGCTTCCAGAGAAGGTCCGAGACCCCATTTCCTACGGGTCCTTGACAAAGGTCATCCCTAATCTTACCTTCTGAGATACATTCTGCACATGACTGGTTAACCATAGGAAGTGTTACTGCAAAGCTGGGGTGTTTCAAGGCTGAAGGGGACACCACAGCTATCGTCTGAATAATGCAGCTCCTCAGTAGGAGAAGGGGAAAGAAAAAGAGCCTGCTCACCCACTTCATTGGAGAGCTAGGAATAAGAATGCCGTTAGACAGGTGTCAGCCATAATAATAAGAGCAGCTAACACACCTAGAACTTACCTTGTAGCGGGCACAATTTTAAGAGCTTTAACCTTACACAACCCTTTAATTGTATTATTATCATCCTCATTTTACCGATGAGGAAACTGAGGCATAGGTAGGTGAAGTAACTTGCCCAAGACTACACAACTAAGACGAAGACACACCAAAGCTCCTCTTTCAACACCCCAGAGAAGAAAGCGGTTATACTTCGGTAGTGCATGACATGCTGAAAAATAAGCGTCTGCCGGTACATCCGTTCACGCGTTAACTAAGCAAGAGCTCTCTAGGAACAAGCCGTCCTGTTTCAGCGACGTTCAAACCCACGACGAGGCAGCCGATAATGAAAGGGCGGCTCTTCTTCGTGGCAAAGCCCAAGGGAACCCACTTCCACCCGGCTCGGTCAACTTCCATATTCAGAAAATGCTCACCCGTCTCTGGCCACGAAGCACGGATGTTCAGCGGATCCCCTTGGTGTCCGCCTCCCTCGCCTCTCTCTCAGGATCCTTTGGTCGCGCAGTTTAAAAGATGCGGCCCCAGCACGAGGGCCCTCTCCCCGCCCCGCGCTCTCAAAGCCGGGCTCCCGGCGGGGAAGTGACCCGCGCGCCGGCGAGCCACCCCCAGCAGCGCCCGACGCGACTGACTGGCAGGCGCCCCACCAGCGCTGAGGAAGGAAGGCACTGGGGAAGGGGCTGCGTCCTAAGACAGGTGGCGTCTGCCTCCCCGAAAGGGCCTCCAGGAACTTTCGCCCAAGAGCTACCAGTGGACCGAAGCCAGTGTCTCCAGCGCGAGCGGCGGCCAGTCGGCGCTGACGGCGGCTCTGCCGACCGGTGCGGCGCGCAGCGCGCCCCAGAGCGCTCCGAGTGCCCTGGGCCGGAAAGGACCCTGAGCCCGCCGCAGGCACGGGACCCGGCGTGGGCGACTTGGACGTGAGGGTCCCACTCCGGGACGGTGGGTTAAGACAGGGGAGGAGCCAGCCCGGGACAGCGTCCCTCTCCCGAGGGTCTAGCGGAGTGTCCAGCCCAGCAGGGTGTAGCGAAGGGGCGGGGCTTCTGGACCGCCGCCCACACTCACCTCGCGCCCCGCGCAGGCTCGGCGGGCCTGGGCTGAAGAGCGCACCGCGGCGGTCGCGGCGTTGGTGGCAGCGGGGGCGGCACCCCGGGGCGGGGCCGCGGAGGCCCGGCCAGCCACGTGAGCGAGAGGCGGATCCGGGACCCCCGCGGGCGCCGGAATAGGGTGGCGCTGGCCACCAGTGGGCTCTCCCGTCTCTTCACGCCCTGCCGAGCTCTCAGGAGAGTCTAGGAAGAGACCTTGGAGGGAGGCGGGGCGACATGGCCATGGGGCATCCCCCGACACCTAATCCAGACTCCAGCGGAGAAACTTACCCCAGTCAGGGAAGGGGTGTGCAGTCCGCCCCCTGGCTCCCACTCCTTGGCCTAGAAGGCGCCGCGCAAATTCCAGGGGCGCCTCGCGGAACAGGTATCCGAGCGCCAGGGGACTGCGCCGACGCCGCGCCAAGGGTAGCAGGGGCTGCCCTAGCGGGCGAGGACGGGAACCTACGCGTGGAGCCCCACCCCTGCCGCTAGGCTGACCTTGAGCGTGTCGTGTCTTGCCCAAACCTCACTTTCCTCGACTGTGGGGGTGAAAATGAGGAAGAGCCATCAGCTGCGCGAATCTCCGCGCGCTCAGCATTTTGACAGGAATCGCCGGTTTGTGGGAGGATGCTGAGCCTGAAAGAGCAGCAGCCAGCAGTGGGCTGGGTCAGCCATGCGGAAATAAACGTGGGAATCTAAAACGATTTTCTTTGCATTAATTAGTGCATTCAACAGAGACGCCTACTGTCCTCAGGACCTCACAAAATCGGGAATAAAGAATGGCCTACACTGTAGACTTCGCGATGATATAAATATCCCAAACTCGGTAGTTGTTTTCATGTGTCGGGCGCGCTTGGTTTTACTTGGAGATTTTAGTGCTTGATCTACTTGAACATTCAGAACGGCCTTGGGAGGTGTAAGGGCTGTGCAGGCCCATTGCTTAGATGAACAAACCGAAGCCTAGAAGGGTAAGGCTAGCCCCCAGGTCAGAGAAGCGAGTATCATCAGCTCAAGAGCCAATGCTCTTGCCAAGCGGACCCTCCAATAAGTGCAGGACCAGGGCTCTGAGCAGACTTCCTCACTCTCTCCAGCCCGGTGATCTCTAACGGCCACCTCTCCCATTCTACCTCACAGGAGGAGGGAGCGTGGCTGTTGAGGGATACCTGGGAGGCACCTGTCCTGACAGCAGCAGCTGGCATGTAGATCTCCCAGCTCCGCCGGTGACCACCAAGACGTGTTCCGAATTTGCTCTGGCATGGCTGAACTTTTTCCATTGCAACTCCTGTCTCTCTTTGCAGGCACTCGGCCTCGGAGAGTTGGGTGGCCTCTTCCTGGCCCACAGCCCGCCCTATGGGCCAAAAGCGGAGCATCTTGAGCAAACCACTTTCATTCCAACAGCTGCAACTTCATTACACTACAGCTTGGAGGGGGCTCCCTGACCCCAAACTCAGTGCCTCTTGACCCATGTGTTTCCTGTTCAAGGAAAACATTCCCTCCCTAGTACTACATTTCCAAGGGCAAAACTATATCCAGAGCCCCAGTCCTCAACCTTTCCCCCCAAACCTTTTTCTATTTTCCCTGCTCCATACTGTGGAAGAGCCCTGCTACAGCCAACCATGTTGATTCATAACAAAGGCTTCTACTCTCTCACCAACCCAAAGCTCAGCAGGCACTTTGGGTCCACACATCAGTACTTGCTATTCTACCCAGGCAACCTGGTCAAAGTTAAAAGTTTTATTTCCATTAGATTCCATTTAACAATGATTTGAGCATCTGCTACATGTCACTAAACTCTGTCACCAAGACAGACACAGTCCCTGACCTCATGAGCTCATGGCCAATGAGGAAAAACGGTCAGACCCCTCACCACTGGGCAGTTAGGAACCAGATGTGGTGAGAGACAGACTGAGGGAAGCGCTGGTCCAGATTCAGGCACAGTGGGGCTTCCTGTGGGAAGCAGGCCTCGGCTGAACTCTGACCAGGCCGGGGAAAGCGGAGAGAACAGGAGGTATGGAAGCCCAGAGGTGAGGGAGCACAGGACACACTTCTGGAAGTCCATGGGGAGGAACAAGTGGGGGAAGAGAGGGGGTGGAGGGGCCTTGATAGCCAAGGTGAGATACCAGGCCTCCAACACTGGAAGGTTTGGGCAGAGTGATGGGATCCCACTAGTTGCAGAGTGGGGAACGAATATAGTGGCTAAAAGTCCCCTGTAACACAGCAAAGGCAAGGTGCATTTTTATTATTACTAAAGGCAAACTCCTTGACTTCCCATATTTTATAATTTCGAAATCAGAATAGATCTGCAAGTAGCATATGTGGACTACAATCTATTTTATCCTTCAGGACTTTTATATGCAGTGCCCCATCCCCTCCCACCCATGCCATGCTTGGGGCTAGCAGGCGAGAGAAGGGACCTGGTCCCTGGACTGGGGTTGGGAGTCTGGGGAAGAGATGATACACCCAAAGGGAGTCCTTTGGTGGGAGTTGGGGAGGGGATAGGCAAACACGTGCGCTACTATCCACAGTTTGGAAACTGGTGAAGAGGCCAGAGGCTTTGATGATCAGCCACCTTTTCTCCTTGAAACAGTCCATTTATAAAGGTCTGTTCTTGAATTCTGCTCCAACCCCCAAAACTCTGCAAGGATGGGAGGGACCAGGGCAGTCACTACACTAAATCATCAATTGAGAAAGCCAAGGTATCTGTAGGAAGCCTCACATGGCCCGTAGGGACAGCAGATGATACACTATGATTGATGCCAGGTGGAAAGCATGGTAAAAACCGGGGGTGATGCACTGGATAGCAGTCAGAGAAAGCAACCACATGAGAGGCATGATTGAGGGCAAGGGCAAGACAATGAGATACCCACTCTGGCCTCCTAGTGCCCACCAGGTACCATGAACACTTGTGTGTGACCAGACATTTAAAACCCACTAATAATATAATACCATGCATTGTAAACCAATGTAGATAATGCTGAGTGTAAGATAAAATCCACTCAGAGATAACTACATTAATTTGTATCCTTTATTTTCATTTAACATGCTATAAGTCTTTTCCTATGTTGTGAAATATTCTTCCACAACATGATTGATTGTCAGGGGCCTTGTTGGTCCACTGTACTCTCTTCTATAATCAATTCTGACTGGTACTTGGTTCGTTCCTCATTTCTCAGTATCAGAGATAATGCTTGGTGATGAAAATCTTTGCATAATAAACTCTGACTCACATTTCTGGTTACATCCTAAAGAGAAAACCCTAAAAGTGGAACTACTGGGACATTCAACTTTTATGCATGTAACACTGTACAGACATATAGATGCTCCCCTCCTTTCCCCACCACTCTGCCTCCCCCCAGTCTTTGGCTTTGGAACGTCCAGTTGATGAGACAGCACTATCCTGATGCAGTCTTCACCCAAGGGACGGTGACACCTGCGCAAGGATTAAGGCGTTGGTCTTACCATTCAGGCCTAAGCAAAACTCTTCAAGTAGCTAATAAAAGGCTTATTTTAAAGCATTTCCTTTCTGCACGCATAACCTGGGTTAGGGGAACACCTGAGAAGCGAGGCTGAGCGGTGGGGAGAGAAGACAGGCAAAGGCTTTGGTTCAGGAAACGCCTGGGTTCACATCCAACCTGAGGCCTACCCTGAGGGTGGGATGTAACATAACCGCACAAGCTGAGTGCTCCTGAAGGCACATGTCAGGTCCTAGACTGGGTCGCACCATGGTCAGGGCTGGTTTGACAGTAAAGGATGGTTTGACTGCAAAGGAGAAATGGAGGCAAAGAGTGGCTGTTTCAGGCAGAAGAAACAGCATACGCAAAGGCCCCAAGGCAGGAACAAATGAGTGAGGAATCTCAAAGTCTGATGTGGCCACAGAGAGGCAACGGACATAGAAAGAGGTCTGCAAGGGGCTAGGTCAGAACTTTGATGTTTCTCTCCAGGGTCATTGGCAGTTTCAAGCAGGCAGTGACATCTGACTGATCAAGTAGCCATCTCCAGTGAAGGCCATTGTCAGTGACCCTGTGGAACTGAGAACTCCTAGATACCGAATTCCAGTTCAGTGATCTAGCCCATCGGCTACCCAGGCCAGGGCTGAAGGAGACATATCGGGGATTCCACTTTATAACCACATTCCTCTTAACTTGTCCCAGTTGACCACATCCCCACAGGCAGGGGGCCTCACTGTGTGCCAGCCTCTGTGCCCAGAACTGCACCTGGCCTCGCCTGCAATCATCAAAACAGCATTGTTAGGCATTGAACTATGACTCGTTTTCCAGGTGGGGAAACTAAGTCCTAACCAGGTCAAAGCCACCTGCCTACTGGCACACAGAAAGGAGCAGACTGAGACCTAAGTCGAGAATGCCCGAGACCAAAGCCCCTCTTTAATCACAATGCTAAAAATAATGTGGTAAAATAACCTCCACTAAGAATGCACCAATTATACACATGTGTGCAGGACCTTTAAGAACATCTAACTTCAGGTACATAAACCAAAGACAGGACCAGACTGGTTTGCACTCTGCCACCAGGCATGTTCTGGCCTTTCTTTGCTGAAACTTCTCTGTGAGAAACATCTATGTCTTGTCTGGAAGCAGACACTTGCCTATTCCCTGGAATGTTTCTGACCAGCAAGAGTAGAAAAGACCAGGCAGAGGTATCTCATCCTAAAGGACATTCTGGATCTCTGCCCCACTCTGACTTCTAAAAATTCCCCTGACTCCACACTGATAAGTCAGTTACAGAAACAATCCCTGCTTTTGTTCACATCCAAAGTGGGGCGTGGTCATCCGTCTGGCACTCGGGCCTTGAAGCAGTGAGTCCAGATAAATGTCTCTATCAGGGCTGGAAGGTGACTAGGAAGAGGAGCCTGGTGAATGAAACATCAGCAGATCTCAAGAGTTCATGGTCAACTGTCATAGGCTATGTATGGTCAACTATTAATCATCTCAGTTACTGTATTAAATTTAGTTTTGCTAGGAGCACCTCCCCTCCTCACTCCCGTCCCTTCCTTCCTGGACCACCACCAAAGCAGCTGTGGACTTGAGATTCTCTCTTAGGGGATAGAGATGCTTCAACTTAGCACTGACAAAGGCCCTGGGCTGAAGCTCTTATGAGTAAGGAACTGTCTCCCACCCATCTCTATATGACCCTCAAAGAGCCCAAGACCTTCTCTTCCAAAGAACAACTAATAGCCATTTAACTTGCCAGTTAAAAGCACAGCTCTGGGTCCTTTCTAGTCCCCATAGTATTTAATCCTCACAATAATCCTATGCAGTGCATATTAGTCCTATCTTGACGATAAAAACAAAAACAAACAAAAAACCTGAGGCTCAGAGGAATTAGGCATTATACCTACAGTCCCATACACAGAAAAAGAGGGAGTCAGGAGGGCAGGAATCATGTGTGCATCTTACCCATTAGTGTCCCCAGTACACCCTTTAGGGTCTCCAATAACTGCTGTAAAAAGGTAGTATCATTTATAGATGTCATAGATGGTGTAATATCCCCCTCAGAAAGAGGCCAGGGAGCCCAGCTCACTGAACTTGCATTACTCTTCCTTAATCCCAAAGACCCCATTTGAATTTTGTCTCATTGCAAAAGGCCTTGCTCCACGTTTGTGTCCATCTCCTCCCTTCATTGCATCCTCTACCCATCCTATTCTTAAACAACTTCTGATTTTATTCCTGCGGACAGTGAGCACAAGGTATAGTGAGGGTAAGTGTGGAAAACATTTATTGCTCAAGACAGCAAAGATATACTTTATCTCCTCCTTCTTCCACCTGCTTAGCTTGCTGCCTGTAGTCTCTTATTCAAATAAAGCAAAATTATTTTTTTTTTCTAATTAAAGCCTGCAAGGGGAAGCTGGTCTTTGCTTCTCTAAAGTTTGTATTTCTAAAACAAAGTGAGACCAGCGGTGAGACCCAACAGACGCTGGCTACTGCAGGACCTGAAGCAGCTGTAAAAACTAACTCTGCTTTCTAATACCATGGTAAACAGTAGGGCTTCTTGTGCTGTCTAAAGAGAGTTTTGTCCCCACTAATAGAAAATATTAGCTGCGACTTTTATTTTAATGTAAGAAAAGAGCAATTGGCTTTCTGCAGCATCTGCTTAATGAGATTCTTACAGTCAAGTCCTATTAGACCCATTTGCTTAACCTCTGAACCAGATTTACACGCAGTGTTTGGTTTGAGAAAGGAACCAAATCACCGTAACTTGCTACTCAAAGTTCTTTCTTCCACCTATAAACTATATTAAGGGACAGGGTAGCCTATTGGTTAGATGCCTTGGACATCTGGATCCCAGAGCTGCCGATTCCTTGTTTGTGCTCTCAGCAAAACTACCTGATTTCCAAGCCTCAAGAACCTCAAAACTGAGGATGCTAATAGTACCTTCTACATTGGGTTGTGGTGACAAAAGACTCAAGGAGCACTCAGCAGGAATTAGCGATGTTAACATTGGAAGGTTGTCCGTCACTTCTTCACTGCCACGGACCTTGCACGTGACACTACCACTACCATTATGGGAAAGAACTCTACTGCCTCTGACCACACAAAGACTCTTTTGAGTTCACCCTTACCTGGCTGGCTAGACTTTTACCAAGGGGACATGTGAGTAGCCTAGGTAGTGTTTTCCACACAGCTCATATCCTGGCTCTGCCTCCAACCACTGTGAGATCAGAAGTCAGCGGCAGCCTCTCTGAGTCTGTTTCCTCATTTATAAAATGGAGATAGTAAGATTACCACCTTGAAGAACAGTGGGGAAGATAACAGATGATGGCGTGTAAAGCACTTGGCACTCATGCATTGGCTCTCAGAAATAAAGAGAAACGGCAGAGAGTGGGATGGAAGAAATCAGTGAGCAAAACAAGCAGGATCCTGGGTGAACGAACAGGAAAAATGAAGGCTATGCCAAGGTTGGGAGGCAAGGACTTGACAGTTTCCCCCTCTCAGCAACCAACCGTGCTTCTTTCAGTCGTTTTACCACTCCCTCTGGGGACTGGGGTGCAGTGGGGGAGGGGAGAAGGAACACATGAACAAGGAAAAACAATTCTTAAGACTGTAAGCTCCCAAGACCTAACCTCCACCATATCCTTTTCAGGTAATGGCCAGAACGCTGTGCCCTTTCTACTGCTGACCACTCACTGTCCTCTCCGGGATTCCTGTCATTTTCTGAGTACACCTGACCCTTGAACAATATGGGGATTATGGGTACCAACCACCACCCTGTAGAAAATCTACGTAAAATTTAAGTCAGCCCTCCACATCTGTAGTTGGGTAAATCCGCAGATGCAAAAGCCAGGGATATGGGGGAGAGGGGTGACAGTATTTATTCAGTAAAATCCCTGGATGAGTGGACCCACGCCGTTCCATCCTGTGTTGTTCAAGGGCCAACTATACTCTGTGGCAGTAAGCACTTTTCCATTCCTCTATCGCCCAGTTTAATTTACCACCCTGTGAAGTCAGGCTTTTTGACCCTTCCATTCTATGGATGAGACCTGAGGCCCAGAGAGATGCAGGCACAGGGTCACAACGGTAGTAACAGAGCTAGAAGCTGCCCCTGAATTTGATGGGCACCAAGAAGTGAATTCAGAGCAAGAGGACATAAGAGGTGAGAGAATGTGGGCAGAAAAATGAACAGGCATCTCTTTTTCTGTTTGAATGGCAGAAAAGGTGTTAGTGGCTTTCAAATTTTAATGGCTCTTTTCAAATTTGTGCAAAGAAAGCCCATTTGTTCTGAGAGTCAAATTTCCTCTTGATATAAGTATCTCTGTTCCTGCTCCAGACACCATGCAGGTAGCAGGCACCTGCTCACTGGAAGGCGAGGTAAATGGTCAAGGGCAGCAGGTTCTTTTTCTCTAAGAAGTGGAAAAACACACTGGCAACGCTCAGCTCCTCACCCTGGGTAATCTCTCGCCTTCTCAAAGGGAGAGCCCTCAGAAAACTGTGCTAGGAATCCAAGCTATTTAGGAAACAGGAAAGATGATCTAGAATAATTAACTACCACACTCTTAAAGACAAAACATTTTATTTGATACAGAAATTCTAAGGTACAAAAACATTTTGCAAACGTCAGCTGTAATCTACCGTCATCTATTTAGAGTTATGTACAAATCAAAAAGACATTGCTTTCAATGTAAAAATACAGCATGCTGCTACAGTCTGTCAGTGCTCTCACTATTCCACCACGCCCCACACAGGACGAGCTTACAGACCATGTGGCCATAACCACAGTGTCCCACAGGCTTCCCTCCAGGACACAGTAACACGGAGCTTCCAGAGTGGGGCAAAGAAAACTAACAGTGAAAACAGAAGTTACCTACTCTCTAAACAAACACATTTGGTTTTTACAAAAGGTTTTGCTCTGTCCAGACGATGTTTTTTTTCTTGAGGCAAAAAAACCAAAACAAACAAACAAACAAAAAAACCCTTAAAAAATAACAAACGATTGATTACACATTAGTATAATCCAATGGTAATTTTTTCTTGTCTAGAGACTGGAGCAGCCAGCTTTGTCTACAACACATATAAACAAAAGATTGCTTCTTTGAATTTTCTCAAGTGAAATTTTATTTGACATAAACAGATAAACAGTCATGACGGTTTGCTTCTGTTAGACTTCTGCTTGTTCAATTCAGAGGCATGGCTGCAAGCCTTTAGAATATGAAAAAGCTCCTTGAAGAGTCTGTGGTCCCAGCTGAATTCTGGACAGGAACCAAAGAGCAGGAGTGAGGACAACCGGCCAAAATTTCCAAAAGGTTCTCACTTGACCACTTTGCGAATTAGCCCTTAGGAACTGCTGTCTCTCACCAGTGGTCAAACTGAAGTCTGCACCATGCAGTATTGTGACTCATGAATTAAAGGGGAGGTCTTGAGATACATAAAAACAGAATCTAAAACTGAGAGGGAGGGACAGCTGCCACTCAGAAGAGCTGGTCTTGAAGAATATCTTGAAGCAGCTCAGGAATGATATTAAACACATAAGCACCGAGTGTTTAACCACAAGAAGGAAAAAAATAAAAATAAAAGTAAAACCACATATGATAAAGGACTATTGTCAAGGGGGGGAAACATGACAATTAAATAATCCTCAGAATGAATACAGGTAATACATCATTTTTTAAAAGTGCCATTATGTTTTTAAATAGTAAGAGAAGCAGGGCACATAAGAATCTCCCTGTAATTCCCATCCTGAGCTTGGCCTTCACAAAGTACCAATGTGAGTAAGGCACATTCTATTTGGGCAACTAAACTGAGTGTGACGCCGAGAAACAGAAGAGCAGTGAAAATTATGAAGCCCTTGGAAAATGAGAGCTATGAAGAATGATTTAAGTAGGTGGGATTATTTATCACTGAAATAAAAACACCAGGGGAATGACTTCACTGTGGTTTTCAAATACAGGAAGGTGACCAGCTGTTCTTTTTCCACTGCTTGCTGAACAAAAGGAGGCCGGTTTGAATTTCTATAAGGAAGAAGTACAAAGAACTATCTGATCAGCAGGCTAGGATACAGAATCTTCTTCGCTGAAAATCCAGAATCCCATCCACAGCCATATGTCTGAAATAATTCAGGCGCAGTTCTGACACCAGCGGGAACATGCTAGATAACCCACACTTTCTCCCAGCCCCAAACTCTGAAATCAGAATCAAAGCTATTGGCTTACAGACTTCCTTTTGTTTATTTTCACCCTGAATCTGGAAAGGAGGCGATAGAGCAGGGATGACCCAACACACCATCAGGACTCCTAACTGATATCTCAATATCAGGGAAAGCTTTTCTCCTGTATATGATTTCACATCTCCAAAACAGAGTAATTCACAGATCATTTAAAAGAGAGAAGGCAATGCAAATACCTGGCTATACTGTATTCTCAAGGATTCCTTGCCCTAGCCCCACAATGCTTGCTTTTTTCTTATTAAGTCTTGTCCTAAGCCCAGAATTGCACATGATCTAAAAAAAAAAAATGATTAAGCCAAGAGCTAAAACTATAAATAAGGTCCTTCAGGTTTTGGAGTTTAAGTGAAATTGTTCCCAGTGTCATATTTTTTTTTAATTCGGAGAACATAAATCTGATTTTAAAATTAGTAACTGGCTTGCCTTTCCCTTAAGACGCTATGAGATGTAAAGAAATGATCATAACATTTCAAATACATTTACAACCATATTAAATTTCTTTGGGGGAACAATGGGAAAAAGAGGCATTTAGCAAGAACATTTTCTGGTGGCACCAGACATCTATAATTACCATGGATACTTTTCATTTCAAATCTTATAAAGCAGGAGTGGCACAGTGGCAGTTAGTAGGCTGAATCAGGTCCACTCATGTGTTCTATTTGGTCTGCATGCACTTAAATTGCTGTTGTTTTATTTAATTTAGTTGTCAATACTAAACAAACCAGAATTTTTCATATAAAAATCCAGATTCTCAGCTTCTCTTGAAAGATGGGAAGATCAGGAAACACTGTGTGGCCACAAGTGGCTGTAGCAGCTGCCCTCTGTAGCTAGGAGAGGAGCACTTTGGTTTGCCACAGTCCCCACCATGCCCTATTGTCTCCCTGACACTGAGAGGGCATGTCATTGCTGTTTATAGTTAGTTACACCTACTTTTCATTACACCTGGCCTGCTACACTGGTGCCCCCTGAAGGTATACCATCTGTTAAATTGAGAGTACCAGTTTTCACCAACGATACGGAACAGAAAAGGCTAACAACCTTCACATTGGCATCGTCCACCTCTTTCTAACAGACGCACGAAGAACAATTCCTATTTCTTTAAGAGAGCCAAAAGAGAGTGTTCAGGTGGCTGGGGACTATAGGGTTTTCTCTCTTTGGAGAAGAGGGTGTGTCGTTTCTTCTCCAGGAAGAAAGTGGCTTTTATTTTCTTCCCTTGTTTCTTTTCAAGGAAAAGATGCTTGATCCGGAGGGGAGAGGTGGAAGCTCTGAAAATCATGTAAACCCACTTTTTTTGGAGTGATGTTTTTTCTGTTTATTTGTACTTAAGTCAGGAAACCTGAGACTAGGAATTAGTTTAAAAGGACATTTGTGGCTATAAAGTAGTAAAATTAAACTCTGACAAACATACATAAACTTAAATTCTACACATTGATTCCAATGATGTCACTGTTGCTAAGACATTTTTTGAATTTCTGATCTGAGGCTATCTTCCATTTTTGGCAGTGTCAACCCAAAACTCTGTCTCATGACTTTATGGCCCCATCTCATTTTGGGCTCAAAATACTATTACCTGACTGGGTCACCCACCTGAGTACCTGGGCCTGGACCGGAATGATTTCTGATTCTTTCTACACATCAGTATGCCTTAAAGGCCCAAGACTCGGCCCTTAGTACCTTCTGCCTGATGTGTGGCTGCACTGGGCCTGTCTAGGTTGATCTCTGAGAGGAAAGCACACCTTTATCTGGGCTTTCACCTCCCTGGTCACTCTCCTGTCAGAGCTGACTGTTTCAGATGCTAAGTCCTTTCTGTAGGGCATTGGTGAGTAAAGATAAACAATTAGCTTCCTACCTATCTGCAACTACCTGTAAGGCTTCTTGCTTCCCTGGAATCTTGGACTTATCCCTGTCCTGTTCAGAGGACACCATTTAACTTAGCTACATAAGCCTTTGACGCTCAGGATCAAAAACTTTCTGGAGATCATCACTAAATTCCAGTTCTTGTTTCCCCAATGTCTAAAAGCCTGTGACTTACAGAACCTTTATCTGAATTCCATCTTAGCATTTCCACTGTTTGCAATAATGTGTGAGTCCCAAAAAATGAAGCTCTGCTTAAAACAGATGTTTTGCCTTAATCTACAAGGCAACTATTCCCATTCCCAGCAAGAGACGGGAGGGGTGGGAAAAAATAAAGTGAATCTAGTAAAGAAAAACTGAGAAGTTGGAGGCTTCTCAACTTTTCCTGAGTTGGGCATTCGCACTATGGTTTAATTACTTGGTACAACAGTTTGATTTTGCTGAATATCACGACCATGAGTATTTCAAAATAAGTGACCAAACCCTAAATCCAAACTTAAAAATTACCTGATTTTGGGGCTAGTGCGTTTTTCCCCTTCCATTTTCATAATTAGTGGGTTATTCGGCAAGCTCTCTGCCCACACTCATAAAGCCCAGCTGATGCCCTCCCTGCCCCAGTTCTCCATGCTGTTCCTGGGGTCACTTTCTCAGAGGCGCCTCATTTCACATGCAAAGCTGAATGTCCTAAAAGTGGCTCCTGATGGTTCCTTTAGGGCACACACAATTCCTTGACTTCAGTAAGAAATCTCTCTGATAACGTTCCCAAGTGAACCTGTGTATTTTGGCAAGTTTGCACTGATCGACCTTCACAGAATGCATGCCAAAGACGGGACGGCCCGGCAGAAAAGTCACATGTGGGCAGGAGCTCTGTGTCTGTCCTGTGTTCCACAGTGACAACATGGAATGTCTCTTCTCCAACAAGATGCCTGGTTTTATGGGGGAGGCAGCTCTGCTGCTCACTTATCTTTCCCTCAGAGCAGCTGCAGGAAACTCGATGCCAGAGAACAGACGAGCACGTTCTTCTCCCAAGAAGCTGCCAGCTGCCTTTACAGAGCAGGGACTGTGGCATTCGCATCAAACACCTCTTCTTTCCAGGAAGGGTGTAAACCTTCCCTTCCCACCTGCCGAGCACGTGCTTGGAAGGAGAAGGCCCCATCCCACCTCCCACTCAGGATGTTTCTCAGAGTCCTCCTTCAGATTGGTCCTGTTTCCTGAAGTCAAGACCATGGTCCCTAGTGTGAGTGCTGAGGAAACAGGGTGGCGAATTGACAATACCTGTGAAAAAGATGAGAAAAGATCCCCGCATCTCATCACAGGTATGGGAAGGAGAAGGAAACAATTGTTCTCCCCTTGGAAACAGAATTCTGCAGAGAAGTTACTGATAAAACATAACATTGACATTTTTTTTTAAGTAAATTCTTTCCTTCTAAGCTGTACATACCTGTTTTTGGTAGGCTCGAGCACACCATTTCAAATCTCTGATTGAAGAAGTATAAGAGAAACTCAAAAACATGATTCACAGGCTGGGCTTGGGGGAGTACTTTAAAATTAAAAAATTTAACGATTTCAGGTCCCATGCCTTTGGACAATATTCAAAGAGCATATTCATCTTTGTGACGGTCCCCTCCTTTTCACCTTAAAAAAAGTTTTGTCATTAGCCAAAACCAGCTCAGCAGATTAACTGGCCACCACCTCCACACACTGCCATATTTCAATGGATTCTGATCCCTGATTTTCTGAACATAGCTTTAGACCAGAGGCCAACCAACATGAGAACTGCAAATGCCAGTACTACAGTCCAGAGGCGTATCAGTCTCTTAAAAACAAACTTCCAACATCTGAGATACAGCACAGTAAATGTACCACAGAGAAGCCCGGCAGGCAGATCTGGCCCTCCCATGATGCCTACTTGGACCAAGAGGTGGCCCTGGGTGCTGAATTCTGGTGCCTTTGCACACTGACCGACCCATCTGAGAAAGAATGGTCTAGAAAGTAAGCCTGGTCTTGCAGCAACCACCTCAGCCAGCCACGCCACCCACTGACACGTAAAGACTCGTTGCATGAGTGATGATCGTATATTCAATCCCATTTTTGGCCTTTGATTTAGAGCTTTTTAATACCCATGGGATCATAAGTTCCAAACCAAAAACCAACGGGAACATCGCCTGTAACAACATGGATTTCAGATAAGACTGGCACTTGGTTTCTGTGGTCGTAATAGCATTCAAAGTGCTTTTCCTACAAAGCATTTCAAATCGAAGTAGCCAACAGTGAATACGCAAAGTTTGTGGAGATAAATTAAGTCTGAATGATCAGTGCAGGTATTTTCCTATTTCTCTTTGCATGTTCCCTCCCTACCTCCCAGGACTGGCTCTAATGCAACGTCCGACCTAACATGGCAAACTTTTGTCAGATCTTGTGGACATGCCTTTCAGAGCTCATATGGTTTCACAAAATTGGAGATTTTGCCAAGATATCTGGTGGAGGGCAGGGGCAAGGCAAGGAGAGCAAGGCCTGGCACGAGTATCACTCAGAATATCCTTGCAGGAGATCTCAGCTCCACGTGGACCACACAACCGGAGAGATGAGCTGGGGAACAGAGAGGCGGCAGCTAAAGTGGCAATGCTTAGACTCTTCCGGTTCGTTACAAAGGGGCGACCGCGTGGAGTTCACCAGTGTAGCTGCAGCAGCCGGGCTCTGCTTTACACGCCCCAGAGGTGAGGAGCTTGGACGGAAGGCCAGGAGGGTCCTCCTCACCTAAGGAAAGAAGAGAAGGCAGAGCCACACGTCATTGCACCTCACTGGGCCAGGCGCTCAGGCCAGAATGTGGTAGGATCTGAGTCTGGATGACAGGCTTTGCACAAGTGATACGGGCATCCCAACCAGCTTAAGATGGGGCAATCTCACGTTGCTGCTGACAGGTTCTAGTTCCCTTCGTTGAAGGACAAGGGTTTGCATGCATGACTCCAACTAGTTGCAAGCACAGAAAGCAGCAGCCTGACCTGGCGTCCTGGAGGGGCTCCTACAGAGCCCTACCTGAAGCCTGGGCTGAGCTCTGATGGAGAGAATACTGCATCCGTGAACCCCAGGCTCAAAAGATGTGGCTTTAAGGACATACGAAGGATTAGGGGTAGTGAACACTGCACGTCCCAACACAGATACAGGTCCACAGACCCTCATCCAATACCCCTGAGACCCAAAATGTTTTGGTATTCAGATGTTTGTGGAGTCTAGGAAGGTAACATAATGCTTATGCTATATATAACATAACATGGCACTGGGCAGCTCACTACAATTTAGCTTCAGCTCACACATGTGAACATTCCCATTACCTGGGATAAATTGACACTACCAATGGAGTTGTGTTACTTCTCGTCAGGTGTCACTGCCAAATGAGTTTGCACCCATGTTAGAAAAATGCTTTCATGAATTTTGGAATTATAAATGAAGGCTGTGGCTTGCCACGGAACTGACCCACTGGCACTCTAACCAAGAGCCTTACCCAGGCCTGAGGAGGACGACACGCTCTCCGTCAGCGAGGACGTTTCTGTTTGGTCTGCCAAGAGCCCTTCCATCAGGGGCAGAGACAACTCGGAGGAGGGCACAGATGAATCGTAGATGCCCGAGTCCCGCGGCATGCCCAAGGGGCTGACAGCCTTCACCGTGTGCAGCAGGGGCTGCAGGACGGAGCCGTCTCCTGGGCTGGCTCCAGCCTCTGCGTCTTCATCCAGGCCGAGCTGCTGACCCTCCGAGTGTGAGTCAGCTGGCATGCCAGGAATGGCCGCCTCAGCCTTGAGGCAGGAATCACTCTCGGGCCCTGGTTTGCACATGACATCATTTAAAACCAAGCCTGAGTCAAACTTCTCCAGGACTGGCTCCCGGTAGTGGAGTAGGGGAGGATGGAAGGGAACAAACTGCTTTTCAAACCAGTCGGGCTCCTCATCAATAAACTGGTGCATGTTGCAAATGGCAACGTACAGGGAGCGGCCCGACTTGCTCCGAAAGTAGTTCCTCCTGCTGACGTGTCCAGGGTGCTGCCCAGGCTCTGGGAGGCTGTGGTCTTGGGAATGCAGGTGGGAGCAGAGCTGGGGAAGGTTGTCCATGAGTTTGTACTTGGTGCTCAGGTCCAGGATGCCAGGAACATCTCCCTCACAGGAATAATCAAAGTAGACAGCGATGAACTTGCTGAGCGCCGCTGATGAGCTCTGCTTGGCCTGGCGGAGCTTTTCAGCGATGGCTGACACGGCCACCAGGAAGAGCTCCCCTTTCCCTGAGCCTCGGCCACCCCCTTTGTGCTTATAGTTCTTCTTGTCCACAAAGTACTTCATGCCTTTGGAACACACCACGATGATGAACTGGGACTCGTGGATCTTCTGGATGACCCATTCTCTCTGCCCTTCTCTGCAGAGGCTGAAATCTTCCCACAGGTCCAGAGCCACCTGGAAAGAGAACATGAACCCTCACTCACCTATTTAGCCTGGAGTGTCAAGTAACAAGAACGGGAATGTTACAAGAAGGGCACCTCATCCCTCAATCATTTAGCACCACCATGTGTAGCTCCAGGTTGCCTGGCTCTAAGGAACAGTTAACACCCCGTGGGTGAAAGGAGGGCCACACACCAGGCCCTCTGCATCATGCCCTGATTTTAGCATTATACGGATCATTACCACTCCCACTCTATAAGTGAAGAGACAGAAGCAGGGCACTTCTAACAACCTGCCTAAGTCACATAGTATACGCGAGGCCCGCGAGGGACTTAAAGTAAGGTGCAGAGCATGAAAAATGGAGGCACTGAGGTTGGTCTACCTGATGAGCAAGGTGGGGGGCAGGTCCTGGAGAGAAAGCTGGAAGGCTATGATGGAAGGATGTGGGTGAGAGACCAACCCCAAAGCGGGCTGGAAAATAGAGCTCAGGTCTGGATGCCAGAGTCCCCCACGATGCTGGCTGTCTCACATGCAGAAAGAGCGACTGACAAAGAGGACCTCCCCAGCCACTCTCACAGCCCCATTTCAGCCATGCTGTTTACTATTTGGTCAGCAGCTAACGAGGAGGGTGGTGAACAGTAACATGGCCATACTGGTCAACTCACTAGGGAGTGACTGGCACCTTCCACCATGACTTCAAAGTGGTCTATAGGGTCACATCCCTACAGGCCTTTAACCCCTAGGGAGGTCAGGTATGGAGTTTGGGGGCAGGGGGAGAGCTTGAGGGGAGAAAACTGGATCCCCTTGGAGAGTTTCACCTTTTCAGATCACTTTCATCTGATTCTGCTGAAATCATCTCTTGGAAATTGTACTGGCCTCTTCCTTTCTGTATAGTTCAGAAATTAATTCCCAATAGCCATAGCCAAATGTAGCAGTCAGTCTATTATGAGGACAGAGAGTCTGAAATGACTGTTTTCCTCTTCTGCTCTGTGTTACTGAAAGGAAGAAAGTCCTCAACATCCATTGACTTGCTGAAAATAATCCTGAATTGTTTTACACTTTCTCTAATTCTTCCTAACATTATACATTCTAAAAACTAATTGGAATTATATACTAAGCACTTCAAAAATGTTCCTATCTTTGATCCGGCAATTCCATTTCTGGACATCTATCTTTGTAAAATCTTTATAAATGAGGCAAACTTGAACTACTGAGATATTTAACAATTTTAAATAACTAACATTATAGATCATGTGGCTATTTAAAATAGCAGTTTAAATAAAACTGCTAATTTGTAAAAAATTATTAAAGAGACAGAAAAAGTAACTCCAATCCACCTAAAATGCAAAACTGTATGTGTGAGTTCATCTATGCAGGAAAAGACTGGAAGAAAATGCCTCAAATATTAACCACGGTTCCTCTTTTTTCTAGGTTGAGATTACAGACCATTTTTCGTCATCCTTTTCTAGTTTCCCAATTTTCTACAGTATTACACACATAATTGGAAGACTTTTTTCCCTGAGGCTGCCTAAGAAGTAGAGCAAACTGGGTTGTGTATATCTGAGGAGAGCGCGGGGCACAGGCTTGAGTTCTGCAGTTGTTTTTCGGGATATGATTGGTCAACCTCTCCACCTTCATGCACTGGGAAACCAGGCCAGCCATGTAAATATGTTTATTGACACTAGGGGCAGCCTCACCACGTGAAGAGATTCTGAGAAACCCACCAGCAGGTAGTTTAAAAGTACCAACAACCCAACTATACGATTATTGTACAATTCCTGCATTTATAAGAAACAATGTGCCCTACATGACGGCTTCAGATTTCATCTAAAATTAACACTATAACATTATAGAAAAGCTACACATTAATAGCTTAACTCAAGAGAACCGGTAAAAATCCAGAGCAGACCGTTTGAGCACTTGACACATCATTTTCCCTTCCTTAGCAAAGCTCCCTCCAAAAACTGTTAAACCCTCTGCTTTACTTGCCATTCTCTCTTTGCCTCTCCGATGCTCACCAGGATATGTAGAGTGACCACCCCCGCCCACTCCCCACTATGTCCTCCCAGGGCAGCTGCATTTTCCCCCATGCAACTTCCTAGTAGGTGGGAGCCACTCGAGGCTTTTGAGTAGGTGTGTGTCAGGATTAGAACTAAGTATAGGAAACATTCAGTACTGGTGACAGGTAGGAAACACGGAAAAAGAGTGCGAGGCTGACCCCAGTTTGGAAGCCAGGCACTGCTAGAGGGCAGGCCTCCCTGAAGGACGAGGCGGGCGGGAGAGAGTGTGAAGCATGTGTTCCACCCGAGGTAAGAGTTGAGATTTTAGATTCCTCACCTCACAGCCACAGAAGTCCTGGAGGAAGTAGGCAAAACACTGGACGACATTCATGTGATTCTGGCCATCTTTGCTAGAATAGCAGAGGAAGACCTTCGGCCGCGGCTGGAGTCTGTCTCTGGGGAGTGCTGTGGTGTAGGTGGAGGACTCAGAACTCTCTTCATCTAAATGCGAATATATATTTTCTAAATTGGAAAAGAAGACAGGATTGATATCGGAGCAAAACTTTGTCCTGCTGCCTAAGACTCGGGACCTAACGTTATCTTCAAGGAATAACAAGTGACGTATCCACCTAGAGTGCTCTCAAGTTTTCCAACCCCACCCACCACTGGGAATGGGACAGCTGATTTCTCCAGTAGGGCAACGAATGGCCAAAATTTGTCTTCACCTAAAACTGACCTTGGGCAAGCCCAGCACACTATAGGAGTCACCCTAGTCAGCAGGGGGCACCCAGAACCAGTCCTTGCAGCCTACCACACCAACTAGACCAATTAGCATTGGCAGTAAAGACCTTTAAAAAAAAACACTTTTTTTTTTAATTGAGGTATAACTTACAAAAGTAAAATGCATAAATCTTAAGAGTGCATCTGAAATTTCTACCTAGGTATACACCTGAGTAACCACCATGCTGGTCAAGATACAGAACATTAATTTCCAGCTCTCCAGAAGGTTCCCTCCTGGAACCTGACTTCTGTAAGCGATGAAACCCTACATTCACCCTTACACCCTTTGTACTTCCTTGATGCTCTTGACTTTACTATCCTAAATTTGAGACTAAAATTATGCCTGCTCCTTCAGTGGATCCTCTGAAAGTATTTTAATTCTGGGACCACAGGAGCTATGTGGCCTCCCAGACACCCGCGTGAAGGGACCAAGTGCTCCTAGTCTCCCTGTGTTGGCAGAGACCCCAGTCCTGCTCGCTGCGGGGTGGGTTGGGGACACGCCGCTCAGACACACCTTGTTGCTTCTTGCGGCACATCACAGTGAGGAGTGTTGCGAAAGCTGATATGACGACCAGGGGCACAGTGATGGCAACGGCTCTGATGGGCCCAGCCCACGGGGAGTGCACTGGGAAAGGTCAAACGGAAGGCTTTTAAACGTAAGCAGCATAAGCGGTTCAAAGAGAAAAAAATTTTTTTTTCAACATAAGCCACATAACAGGTTCTGGGACCCCTTGACCACCTTTCTCGAGTGATGTTTTGGTGATTATAAAAGGATTCATTTTGAAGAACAGTCTGCTGGGACAGTAAATATCTTTGAGTGAGAATTTTGCCTAAGGAAACCTCCCCTTCCCACCACACTTTTCTTCCAAGGACAATTGACTATTTATTTAGTTCCAGGGACACGCAACCACACTGGCTTTGATCTTCCGGGCATCAACATGAGGGTGGAAGGAAAGTCAGATTGATGAAACATCCTTTGAGAGAAAGGAGCTCACGTTTTGCTGTGTTTTGTTTCTATAAACCATGAAGTACAGATACCTTGGTCTACCATAGCCCAGAGCCAGCATCTCAAACAAAAAATTCTTACCCGGCTTTAAGGCATAATGCATCACTTTTCTTGTTGTATTAGTGTCATCCACCAGCTGCAAAACAGAGGATGCTGTATTATTTTTTTTAAGTGATAGCATCTTGGCAGATTTCGTTCTTTTTCTATTTGTGGGCAGTGTGGGCAGGAGGAAAGAGGATGGGAAAGGAGAGCTGCTGCGTGCAATCACTTACAAGCCGAGATTAGACATTAATAGTCAGATACATCTCTGCTTCACCAACTGAGAACTCTCACTCAATTCATCACGTTTCCTTTCGTGAATCAAAAAGCTGTTTATTCGATGATGAAGTCAGCTGGTAAGTTCCACATTCTAACAATTTTCAGTTGCAATGGCATCTTACCACTGATTTTACTGGGCTTCCCTTAAAGCTTTAAGGTGTGTCTGTTGAAAACCACATATTGATATATAGTAATACAAGAACTAGGTATCTCTACCAAATTGTTAAGACATATTGGTTGTCTTTGAATAGGAAGGCTATGGACATATTTTTAGTTTCCATTTCTAGTTTTCTTTTACTTCTAATTTTGTAGTGTTTTTGATACTAGAAAAGAAATCTACAAAAATAAAAGAAAAAATATATCATTTACATGCTTTTTAAGTGGTACTTAGAACTTATGTACATTTATACAAAAGAATGTCAGCAAAAATCCAGAGAAGTATAGGCAGATACAATGGGTGTAACTTTTGCTTTGCTGTTTTATTACTAAAAACCTAAAATTTTAAAAATACATCTATATCAATTATGAAGAAATACTACATAGAAATTTTAAATTTGGTTATGTGGACTTTATGGTTACATAAAACTATTTACTTAAAATATTAATGAAAAAATCAAAGATCAATTTTATATAAATTTTTTAAAAAGCATGTTAGGACCATGTATAAATAAAACTATATACACTTTCGATGGCCTGAAATTTTGGTGTTGTAACACAGCAGGAATTCTAAATGAACCAGATTCATTCTGTGGAGTTAATAATAAGGCTTTCTTGAGTTATACACACCTCAATTATATAATCCCCTGGAGACACATTTTGAAGGAGGCAGCTGGTTGTCTCTGTATTTTGCTCCTGCAAAGGAACAAACACCTCTAAAACTCTTCTTGGTAAAGGCCCTCCAGACCCCTCTCTCCCCACAGAGCTGAAGGAGACTTGCCAACAGTCTCAATCATGTTTTCAGAACATGTCATCAGATCAGAAAGCAACTGTTTATCTGCCATGTTATCTGAATTTCACTTTGATAAAAGGTCCAGGGGAGCCCAGGACTCCTGCCATATTATACACTTAGCTGGTGGCACCCTCAGTAGGGATATCTGATTTGAAGACAAAGAAATTATGTAGTTAGAATACCACCCTTCACTTAATAAAAGGGTACAGAAAACTACCCGTTGTGTTTAAACATACTTTATTTGCCATAATTTTAACTTGAGTAGAATGTCAAAGGTCAATGATAAAAGTGAGAGCCAGCAGGAAAGCAAAACTTAACACACACAGGAGCATGTCCAGATAGGCACTGGGGTCTTCCACTACCACTAAAATCCTCTCTTGGTACTGCTGGGTGTTATCTAGTAGTCCTGTGAACGTCTACAAAATGCTTCCCATTCCCTCTGACAGCCTCCAGTTTAAGGACTCGGTTACTGAGTTTCTACTTAACCTTGGCCTATGAGTAAAATCAGAGCCACTGAAATGCCAGTGGAGTGGCTCCTAGATGTGGTTTTTCCATGTGCTAGCTATGTATCCTTGAGCAAACCAGGTGACTTCCCTGAGCCCCAGGTTCCCCCTCCAGAAAGTAAGAATGGCAGCAGCCTGTTTCATACGGTTATAAGGATTCAGTGAGCATAAAGCTTGGTGACTGGTATTCAGTGAGCACCTAATTAATAGAAATACTTAATTATTTTGATTCCTTGGTAATATTTTTACCAGGCTACAAAGACAAGCAGGATAGCTGGGGGACAGGGTGGAGTGAGGGGTGACAGCAGGATGGCCTGAGACATACCCAGGGGTAACATTCCGGAAGATCTGTCTACCTATTGCGAGAGTGGACAACGCCTAATGCTCACACTGAACCATCCAAATTCCAGGGGCTCAGAGTCACCTTTAAACACGGTGTTCCTTTATGTACACCTAGCAGCTCACCTGTTTACAGGTCTTTCGCTTGAAGGGTCCTTCATGCTTGAGCTTGTAATGAAGATAGAAGAAACGGAAGCCAAAGGTGTGTGGTGCGTGGTCGAAGGACACCTGCATGTCCAAACCATGCTGGGTGATGTTCAGGTTTCGAGGCTTCCAGACTGCGAGAAGAAAGGACCCAAAGTGAACACCCAGAGGCCACCTGACACCACCAGGGTAGCAACGCCGTGAGAAAAGAACAGCTGTACTTACAGGGCTTACAGGCCAGGTTGTCCGGCTGTAACAACAGGTCACAGGCTATTAAGAGAGTTGCATGTTTTTAGTTATAGGACAGTTTGACATTTTCCTTGTCCAACAAATCAATAAAATATAAATATATGGCACTGGGTGCTGCTGGGAAGAGTATAAAATACATCAATTCGACAATGATTTTTAGTACAGTGCAATTAAACTGCACAATATACAAATATTAATGTGGTTCATTTTATGCCAAATAAGTGGAAACAATATAAAGTCCCTCAGATTTTAAAAGCCAGTCAAGCATTACATAGTTTCCATGCCAGCAGCCAAGGACGGCGGGGGCCTGTGTTCATGCTACCTGCCACATGGAGGCTCTGCCTTAGCTGTAAGCAGAAATGATGCTGGCCCCTGTCCCATTGCGGAGTTGTTTAGGCACAGAAAAACTCTGGATGAGCCTATTAAGTGCCTTGGGGTCATTTTGAACTTACTAGCATTCTAATCTAAAATCCTTTTGACGACGTCTAAAAGTGATATCCAGGGATCTACTAGGGAGCAGCACCAGTGCTGAAAACCAGCCAGCAAAGCCAGTAGCTTTGAAACAGATTTAAATGTGAGAAAAACACAAGAGGCCAGCTAGTCTAATGTGCCATGTTGTTAACCAGGGAGAACCTTCTAAAAATGTCTGTACAATGCTAAGGAAACCAAAGGTAGCATCAAGATCACAGTGAAAACACATCTCCTGCCTCCGCCTCATACCCTGACAGACACACTGATTCTGATGGGAAAAATTAATCTGAAATTATGCTAGGTTTGGCCTTTTAGGCAAGATTTTCCTGAACACATTCTTTGAATCCCTACCCAGTTGTTATATATAAGGTATCAAAAGGTGTTGGAAAATGCACATGGTCTTCGCTCTATGGAATCTTTATTTTAATTAAGAAAATGAGGCCAATTGTTATAAAATAACTGCTGCATAGAAAACCACCACGGTTAAAGAAAAAGATGAGAAGAAAACAGCCAGAGAAGAATTCTGCAAAGGGAAACACTGATGTAGGCTGAAGATGAGAATAAAAACATCACAGAGGTTGAGGACCACAATAAGATCGCGTAGGAGGGGATGTTGGAAGACTGACTGCTGACCATCCAAGGCCAGAAATGCCGGAGAGAAAGACTGACCAGGAAGGCAAGAGGTAATTGCTACAGGTTTCAGGGTGCCTGGGTGCCAAATTTGAAAGCAGCGATTCGAGCAGATGAAAGATACTATATGCAGAACAGATGTTAAAGGAGAGCCAGGCAGACAAGGGAAACCAGCATGGTTGGTGGTTTGAGAGTACAGATTCTAGAGTCAGACTTCTGGGGTTCAAATCCCAGCTTCCAGAAAGCCCTTTGACCTCTCTGTGTATGGTTCTATGTCTAATGATCAAGATGGTAAGAATAAACTCTTTGTGGGGTTGTCATGGGGGTAAACTGAGTTAGCATTTGAAAAGCATTTAGAATAGCATCTGGTACACATGTTAAATAAATAAGTAGAAAGAATAAAATAAATTTCTAGAAAATGGTGATCTCGGAAATACTGCCTATTTTCTTAATCTATCTTGAACACAAGAGGTAGTCACTCACAGAGGCTACCTCCTCCCAGTAACAGGTAGAAGATGGAATTGTTTCATACTCTACACTTTACACCAAAATCAACCATCATGTCTGCTCAAGCACAAACCAGGAATGGGTGTCTCTGGTTAGATGCACACTTCCTGGGCCAAACCTCAATTCTAAAAGTTGTTTCCCTGGATACTTTTTTTCTGGATGCTTTTCTCCTCACTATGCTTTTCTTCATAGCACTATTTGGTGGGCTCCTGAACACGTCTCATTTGAAAAATTAAAAGCAGAAGTCTCCCCATGGGAATCAGGGAGGAAAGACATTCACCTCGTGTTCTGAAGAAGAAAGGGTGATAATTGCTTTCATTTTTAAGGGAAGGAAAAGGGACAATCTTTACAAAGTAATCCGTCTCAAACTTCATATTCAGGAAAGGTTGAGATTCCATTACCTAAAAGGGAACAAAAACACACGTGACCTCATGCAGAAGTCACCCACCCTCTACCTACTGAAGAGAGCTTCATCCCTCCCTGACAGTCACCTAGACACAGCTCCAGAGTGGGGGACATGTCGGGTCTATTTTCTAAACCAAGTTTAGGTTTGGATCCCTCACTGAAAATGAAGATCGACGATACTGTCTGTTCTTGTCAAGGAAGCCAGAGCTTGTTAACACTGAACCTCAAAGGTGGTGGGGAGGAGCCCACATAGCTCCTGAGAGCACAAAGCCACCTTCCGGGATGACTGCTCCAGCGTGTAACCCGAGAGGTGTGTTTACCAGGGAGAGGTGCTGGAGGGTTTCTCGGGGAGTGTGGAGCAGGCTCGTGCTGCTGCTCCGTCATCCTCGCCCACCTTGGCAGGCAGGGTGGACCCCACAGCCCCTCCTTCTCCAGTTTCACAGACTTTCAATGGACCATTCAGACCCCGGGACAATGGCGTACTTCAGGAGCACATTCCCCGCGTGTGACTTACAGTCCTTTTGAAGCTACTGTTGAGTTGCTTTGGGTCCTTCAGAATCAGTTGTTGGCACTGTCTTCCCTCTGACTTCAGCTCCTCCAGTATTACCCGAAATCCTTTTAGGAATTCGATGCCTAGGCAAAGCAGAATGCTTTCATTAAAAGGGGACCTAATTACTTCTAAACACACTTTCCTTCCTCCAGCATTATCATCCTCTCCACCTACACAACAGAGTCAAAGGAATTCTTACTCTGGCTAGAACATCTGAGTTTACAGAAAGGAAAAACACATAACCTGCATTCGTTCGGCACAGGCCAGGTGATTTTCTCTGTCACACCATTACTAATTAATTAATCTCTAATCTAGCCAGCCACTTCACAAATGCCCATTGCCTCTGTGACATTAGGGTTCAAATATTTAGACTCAAGTCACAATTATTCATAAAAGTCTGCAATGGAATACATAATATCTAGGTCATTAAACAGGGTGTATTCAGCTGTGATAATTCCACACACTGACTAGAGACTCCCACCAAACCAGGTTTCCACTTTACGTTTTAGTTTTGTATTTGCTGGCATGTTTCAATGGACAATGTACAAAATTCCCAACAAAATGTGTGTCTGCGCCCAAGGGGGTTCCTAGGCTTGAGATTAAGTAGCTTAGGAGAATGCCTGTGTGATTTACAAAGCATTTCTCGCTCTAATCACGCCTGAAAGGCAGACACCCAAGAGCTGCCCAGTGTGTGCTCTTCACATAGCACTGAGGCCCCGAGACGCCCACAGCGCCACTGAAAGGCACTGGCCCAGCCTCCCGCCACCTGAGCTTCCCCTGCTGCACGTCCGACTAGATGCTTTCAAAAGGATTAAGCTCTGATGGCCACAAGAGCCAGTACCGGGGCTCTGTATCCCATGGAGACTGGAGTGGTCCAGCTGCAGCTGGATCCCCCAAGCCGGCCTCAATTGGCACGATATCGATTTCGCATTCTTTCTGAACACTAGAAGGAGACATTTTCAACCCTTCCCTCCCAGGGCCAAAGTAATTACACAGGATGCAATTAACCAGGTGGGAAAATTATGGATGGCAAAGGCCAGGGAAATCTTTTCCTCTTGTGAACAGGTGCTCCGATCCTGTAACTATTTGATGAAGAGCACATATTTTACAGCGGGCAGGGCAAAGGAGCAACAAGTAGAGCTTCGTGTTTTGGGGGTCAGAGTACAAAGAGTACGCAGGTGCTGACTCTGCCACGTTGTGTCTCAAGTACAACGCTTCCTGTAGGGTGAGAGCCAGCTCACCGACAACCAGACAGGCCTTTGACCGGCAACTAGTAGATCTCACGGGACCTTGCTTTTTGAAACACCCCACTCCAAAAAAATAAAATTTTTTTGTGAACAAATCCTTATTACTGATACTGATATTTAATTCATGCAATGTCCCCAGAACTGTTGTAACAAAAGCCAGGTGATTAATATGGTTAAAGACTGCCTATCTCACAATGTAATAAAAATTCATCAGCTGGGGTAACAGTAGAAAGGTCTAGACCTTATTTTTAAAAGACCTGCCTAAAAGATCACTACACCAAGTCTGGAAGTGTGGGTAGAGGCAGCAAATATAAATGTTAAATCACAGTAACACCTTTATCACAATACTATTAACACCTTGTAGTTATATAATGTTAGCAATTTTATAGGGCAACTTCCCATAAAGGAACTCATTAACTCCTTCCCATCACTTAACTCATTATATCCTCCTAACAACCATAGAAAGAAGGTATTGTCCCCATTTTACAGATGAGGAAACTGACGTGTAGAGACAGTAGATGATTTGCCGAGGGTCACACAGGAATTAAATGACAGAGGTAGAATATGAACCCAGAATACTCTTGACCTACATGCTTTTCTGTCTCCTACAGAGTTTCCTTGATAGAACCTCCCAGAAACTGACAGCCATCGCATGCACAAATCATCTGCAGAAAAGCTCAACCTTCCACCTCACTGTTTCACAAGTTGGTTTCCTACCACCAGTTCACATCTCTTCCTTTCATTCTAAAGAGGAGCCTGTAATTCGTCAGGCCAACCCCTTAGTCGTTTAGTCTTAAGTGGAATGATCATATCCCTTTTATCCACAGAGAACGTTTTTTATCTTTAAATGTTAAAATAATGTTATTTTTGGAAAACCCACTGGGTTCAGACCCAGCAGTATTTACATGGATAAGTGAGTCAGGCCCAAGGGTCTGATCCATCCTCCCTCTCTCTGCACTCACCTCATCTCCAAGCTGGTTCTTCAGAGATTTATCCCATTCAAATTAAGAAATCCAGACTTTACTTTTCCCTTAGCCAGATTTTTTTTTTTAATTGTAAGATTGAGTAGCAGTGTCAAAGGACCAAGTTCTGATGATAACAATAGCCACTGTTTTCTTAATAGCTCTCTCTAGAAATGTAGTGTGTGGTGTGTGTGTGTGTGTGTGTGTGTGTGTGTGTCTTAATTCTGACAACAAACCAAGAGGCGGTCATCTGCACAATACAGATGGAGAAGCCGGGGCTCAACAAGATTTGGATGCCTCTTGTAATTTTGGGTTCAAATCCGGACTCATCAGAGCGAATGGGCCCTCCCCATGTCCCATATCCAACTATCTCATCCTCTCCTGTGTATCACCATCAATTCATAAAAGAGGACAAGCAGACTTGGCCCTGACCTGAATCTGGCCCAGATACTATGGGTTTGCTTTTTTCTGTTTCTTTTTTTTGGTTTGGTTTTTCCAACCCACACACAGTTTACATAAAAGTTCAATTTGTCGCCAACATTAAAAAATTGATTTCATGGTTTCTCATGAAAACTGGGATTTTCCTGAAAACTCACAAAATGTGCCAATGCTGGGCCTGCACATCTCTGTGTGGCCAGAGACCACTAATGCTAGATGCCGAAGCCACCATGTCCTTGATGGCCCACCCATCTTCCCACTACGGCTGACATACAGAGGCCAAGGTCTCAGTGCCATTTATACTCTCATCTACCAGTATTTTTCAAACTCACATCTCTCTAACAGCCAAGGGAACAAGAGATGAGCCACAGGGCACAGCACCAAGCCCTGGCATGCCCAGCAGCTGTGTGCAACAAAGCAGGAAGTATGTCTGTGCCCAAGCCAACCTAAGTCATTCTCATGTGAAGAGCGGCCTGGCCGCTGGAGGCCATCATGCCTGGACCTTTGCACTTGGCACTACTTACCCAGTCCACCACAGTGGACTCCATTTTGACCACTTACCAAGGGCCCCTGGGGACCAAAAAATGGTGATTGCCACTTGGTCATGGCAAGCATACTGACTGATGGTGATGTTCTGGGCATCAGCAATCACATGCTTCCCCACCGGATTCAAGTATGTGGTACAGTCTAGAAAGTTGGGAGAACAAAAACAGTCACATTTAAAAATTTTTTATTTCCAAGTTCATCTTCTCAAATTACACAGAACACATCTGCAGGCAGCCAAATCAATTCTGTTTAAAGACATGTACCTCAAGAGCCCAAATACGACATCAAAGGTTGACTGAAAAACCGTAAGATGCTGAAACAGGATTTATTTATAGTGTCGTCACTGCCGCTGCCCCTGGAGTTACATTGCAGGTCAGTATTAGGAGAATCATATTCAGCCTGAGGTTTGTGTATCTGGCATAAACTTTTTTACTGAAATGGCATTTTGCCCAAATCAATCATTATTTATATGAGCATTAAAGAAGGATTTGAAACAAAACAATGGCTAAATAATCTGGGGTTTACTTAATTTTAGAAGAAACCTAGAGGACAAGTGACTGGGCAAAAGGAACTAAAATGAGGAGGTGAACTCATGGGATAGTGATTCACATCAAGACTGTTAAAACAATCCAGTTAAGAGCTGCAAAAAATACTGACTTGAATTAGTGATAAGCAAAGCCCCTTCCATGTTAACTAGCATCGCCAAAGGTAAAACTTTTGTTCCCAAACATCATGAATCATCAAAGACACCCACAACACCCACCGAAACCAGAGTTCTATCCTGCTAAAAAACAAAAAGCCTCTGCTTCTTTGATTTGGTCTGACAACACCGTTCACTGCCACCTGTCAATGCAGCCAAACCACTCGAGCAGCTGTGCCACCTGGCACTGCTAATTAAACCTTCAAAGTCTGCAAGATCCTAAAAGGCTACCAGAAGCTTCCAGCCAGACTCGGGCTGGGACTTCTGAGAATGGCCGCAGGCCACTCTTGGCCACTCATGCAGGGAGAACCAATGGCCATCCCCTGCGGACACCAACTCATAATTCTTATGCTGCTTCATCTCCATTTCTTTCTCAATGATTAAATCTGAAAACCCTCTTTAGTCTCTACTGCATAAGGTCTTCACTTCCATCCACCTACCCATGACCCCTCTGAAGGCTGGATGTTTTTGAGAAGCATTCAGAAGTGTTTTTCTAAGAAGCTCAGTGAGTCTGCTGAATTTCCCCCTGAAACTATACCACACATTTGCCATTTTTATGACTAAAAACATTCATTGGATGTTTGAAATCATTCATAACCTCCTACCACACAGAAATGACTGCTAATATCTAATGGATAACCTTCAAAGCCTTTTGATGTGCACATGATATTCCTCCTTTTCAAATTTCTTAATATGTCGTAACAAACATGTACTAAAATGCTCTCTTCCCCTGCTTTCTTTCTTGTAATCCTCCCTTCTGTAAACTCCCATCTGCTTCAAAAACAGCCACCTCTATATTTCAATATTACTTCTTTAGAAAAGAAGTTAATAATGAATAAAACTGAATTCTAGTTTTGAAGAAAATTCACTTTCAAATCATGTAGCATGTGTTCTCTAGGTGCAGAAGAGAATTTTAGAATCTGAAAAAACTTTTTCAACATCTGGTTTAACTGTTCCACACTGTACAAATGAGGAGAGTGCAGCTCGAGAGGTCAGCTGGGTAGCTCAGGATTCCACTGCTGACCAGCCCAGGGGCAGCCTCAGATGCTCACGCGGGACTCTTGCCATTCCATCCTCAGCACGGAGCTTATGGCTAAAATGAGCTCTGAATCAGAGGTTCTCAGCCTGTAAAAATCCTGGCTGAGACCAACTTCCCAGCATTAAAAAAAAAAAAAGACAAGATTCCCATCATACTTGTGAAGTTCAAACATTTTCATTTATTGAGGTCTGTAATGAAAGAGAAACCTCTGATCTAAACAGCTTTAGGAAAAGATGCATAAACAAGAGTGAATCATGGTGCTTTTTTTTCTTTGTTCATTTCTAATGCCAAAACTTAGCACGCTCTGGGTTTCTGTAAATACAATTAAGCAAATAAAAAGTCTAAGAATTAAGAAAATGTATTACAAAAGTTACTCAGGCTTACCCCTCAGAGCCTGAAGAAAAAATGAGAAACGCAACAGGAAAGGAGGCAAGGAGACCTGTGAAATTTGGTTTTGACCTAATGGCAAGATAATTTCTTTGTTAACATCAGATGGCAAAGGAATTAAAAAATAAGATTTTACAGTTTAATACTTTTGGTGAAATCCTAGCAATTGGTTCTTAGCTATTTCAAACAGAGCTAGTAACAGTCAACAGAGCAGTAACAGGAACTTTCTTGTGGAAGAGAGAAATATCTTTCTCAATAAAAAACAACAAATAAGTATTTTACATAGCCTGGACCCAATTAGCAGCAACTCAATGTTTTGAATTTTAGTTACAGAAAAATTATGGCCAAATGACATTTTGCCAAAATGCACCCAAACTTTAGATATCTCAGGAGTCAATTTGAGTTGTGAATTAAATTCTAATTAAATGCTGAAAAATTAGAAAATAATGATTAAGAGACAGGCGTTAGCACATGAGCCAAATATCTAGTCCCATGAAGAAAATAAGACACTTTTAAGTTTTACAGGTATAGATCCTCTTTCACAAAACCCCATTATTAAATTTGACATGCAAATATTTGTTTGCAGCGGACCGGAAAATTTTGAACTCTTGAATGTAATACAAGATCTGTCAGGACCAAGAACATATATTAGGAATTAGCTTTCTAACTCAAAGATTCCTTACACATGTCTATACTTAGCTGAATTAACTATCATGGACTTGCAAATCCTTCATTAGCATCAGCATTTACCCAAAGCATGCACATACCACTAACATAAAATGTCTGAGTTTCATATTAAGTTCTCACTGGTTAACTTAAAGTACCCATGTCAGCAACCATAGATATGAATTTTACATACATATTTGTACCCTAAAATTGTTAGGTTGTATACACAACCTTGAAAACTTCGCTTTAGCAATGGTCATTCTGGAGGCCTCATGTGACCAATACCCCTTACTTACATGAACTTGTAACCCTCTCCAAGAGATGAATCAAATGTTAGGAGCCACTAAATATGAGTCAAGCTTCTTCTTATCGAAATTTTTACTTGTAAATTATGGCTCATATGGCTACAATGCTCACAATTCTACATAATTACCTTCTTGGGCACAAAAGCAGATGCTTAGAGGGGGTTCTATATGCAGAATTAGAAAAAGCACCCCAACCTTGACATGAGAAAACAATTGAGACAAAAAAAGTCACACAGCCTTAGGAGAAAGGACTAAAAAGGTGCTTGTATTTTCATTCCAGTTGAAATGACTTCTAATATTAACAGATACCAATTACTGAGTGCAGGCCAGCTACCAAGATAAGCCAGTCATATGCATTACCTTGTTTAAGCCTCAAAATGATGCCAAGCAAGAAACTAATCTTTGTTAAAATGAAGAGAAAATCGAGGCTTGGAGAAGTCTAGTCACCTGCCATAGTTCATAGCTGACAGGTATGGGGCCAGGGTTAGAGCCCAGGCCTATGTCAGAGACACCCAACCAGAGACCCCTGGGCTGACCTAGGACACGGATTAGTTGGCCCGCTCTGTGTTTGTGAGTTTTTTTTTAAATGCCAATATTAAAAATGTTCATACAAAAAATGCCAATTTCCCACTCTTCCTGGAAATCACACCTGGCTATGCTCAGGAGACATCCCTCAAGGCCACAACCGGCTGGAATGGAGGAGCCGGTGCTCTCTCTGACCCGACATGGGCTACCCAATCTGCCACAGCCCCTACCACTCCCTAGCACCCTGCGCTTGGGCAGTCTCACTCGCGTGTCCTCTGTGGGCCCTACAGGCATGTGCGCTTGTTCTTAAGGACAAGGCCGTGTCCCGAGGAGACCAGGGGAGTTCTCCATACACAACCTCTCGGAACACGACAGAGGACGTCTGACCTGCCCCAAATTCTTGAGTGGCTTAACCAAGCCTGAGCTGCTTTAGCTCTGCTGACAGACCTGAGCAGGTTCAAAAAATTCCTCAACCCCAGGACCTGCAGTGTCCTTGATCAAGCACGGCTCTGTAGGCTTTAGATGACTGAAAGGGCTCCATTCATCGCAGGTCAAGCCAGTTACTTACTGTCATATCGGAAGGTGATGTTGTGCAGCCCGCTGTTCCTGCTGGCCGGCCCCATTCCCTGCGGGAAAACAAGAGAACATGATGAGGGGTGAGACCAATTTGCTTTTCCAGCACAGATCCCCATGGAGTCAAAATGCACATATGATCGCAGAGACCCAGGGTCATGCCAGTCACCGAGCAACGTCCTCACTCTTTCCACCCACTTCGTGTCCCCCGACTGCCCAACTCTCTACAACCTGGGAGATTCCTAACTGCCAGGCCACAGGGATCATGAGCACTCATTTCTCCTAAGACAACAGGAGCAGGGTGTTCTATGTTTGGAGCCTCCATAATAATTCATTAACAGTAAAATTGGGAGAGAGACATGAGCTGCCAGCTGGAGCCCTACCAGTTGGATATGCTCGGAGCACTGATTGGTTATAAAATTCGCCCACCAGACACTCTGGTCCAAAAGCTCTATTAAGCCATGACAGATAGACAATTCCTCAAGTCTAGGAAACAGGCTTCTCATTCCAAGACCGGGAATGAGTGTGGGAATAAGCTGTTACTTTTAATAAGAAAATTCTTCACTGAATCCGTACCTATGCTTGGAACATATAGTGTGGGTCGTAAAAGACAAAGAAAAAAAGGACTTTAAAAAGTCTAACTCTAACTCTTAGTGATGTGGCTGTTAGCCATCTGCACTCTTAACAGCAGGGATAACATCTCCACCAGACTTCCCACTTTAATTACAGCATCCGCAGAGGGAGCCCCAGAATCCTCCCATTGGCCTGGCCTTTTCCTAGCCCTACTTATCCATCATGGGAAAGAGCAGCTATACATCTACTGACACTCGTTTAACTGTTTCTGTAATAATCTGCAAATATGCCATTCTGCATTAATTGTGGAATTCTCCAAAATGTTAATTCTGAAATGCTAAGTGATGGGAAAATATTCTAACCACACAGCTAAAGTTTCCACTCAACAAGAGGATGTTGGGGAAAACCATATGTTGGCAGCCCGGTATTTAATGGGCCATTGTTACACTGAGACATAACGTGCAGAACACTTCTGATGGAGCCCAGGGTCTCAGACCGCAGCCCCCGCACAGCTATATGCTACAGGCGTGTTCACACTGCTTATCCTGAAGCCAAGCACGCCCGTTGAAACTATATCCCTGAGCTCAGATAAATGTGGACCTTGGGAAAGCACAGCTGTGCAGAAAAGGATGGACAGACAGATGGACACACACACACACACACACACACACACACACACACACACACCATTCTAATTAAAGTGATGAATAAGCAGCAACAGAAAATCTAAATCAACACGGCACAGCAGGCCGTGACCCACTGGAGCTTCTTCCTGGTCACCTCCTTCTCCAGCTTTCCTCTTGCCTTCCCCGCATACACAAGATTCCAGAATTTCTCACCTGAACTGAAACTTTGGAAAGTGCTGTTACCTTATTACCTTCTTGGGCACAAAAGCAGATGCTTAGAGGGGGTTCTGGATGCCTAATCAGAAAAAGCACCCCCACCCTGCCATCAGAAAACAATTGAAACAGAAAAAGGCACACAGCCTTGAGAGAAAGAGCCAAAAAGGTACTTGTATTTTAATTCCAGTGGAAATGACTTCTAATATCAATAAATACCAATTCCTGAGTGCCGGCCAGCTAGGACATGTGGGCTAGCATGCGGCTTGTCTGGGGGAGGACAGTGACTAACAGAATGGGCTTTGGAAGTTGTACAGATGTGTGTTCAAATCTCCCCTTGGCAGCTGTGTGACCTTGGGCAAGCTTCTAAACCTTCCTGAACCTGTTTCCCTGAGCTATATATGAAGTCCTGCATAAAACCCCCTGTGCCATAACTCTTCGGGGACACAGCCACAGTCTGTGCAGCTACAGGATGCCAATTTCCAGATGGCCAAGACCAAGTAACACAGTCAGGCAGGTGACCAAGAAGGAGACAATGCAATCCCCCACAGCCCTTCAGCAATGCCCAAGTCACCTTTCTGCTCCCTTACAAATCCCCAGGACATAAATTCACTCACCATCTATTATGAGCCAGACATTATGCTAGGTATGGTGGCAAAGCTGCCACTGTCCTGCCCTCAGGAGCAAAGTGGCTCATTCTTCCAAAGAGTAACTAGGTATGTAGATTACATGCAAGTATACAGGCAAATATCAGCTCACACCCAGACCTCCAAGAACTCTCAGTGTAGATGGCATACAAGGTATATGTAGCTGGGGTAAAAGAACAAGACATAAATAAGCATACAGTATATGAAATGCCATAGGCGGCACCTCAGTAAGAATGAACCAACAGTTGGGACAACCTATACCAGAAGCTTAAAAGAGAGATTGATAACTGGGCTAGAGTGGAGGGGAAAAGGGAGCATTATGGGAGAAAGGCAAAAATGCAACCTAGAAGCCAAGGTAAGCACTTAATCCTTCCATCCTCCACAACTGGCTACCAAGGGCAAACCTCTTCACTCCACTGGGTCAGAACTTCCTCAACTGTGTGTTTTGTTTTGTTTTGTTTTGTTTTGTTTTTTGTTTTTAAGATAATTTGCATGACTTTCACCTGGGAAGGGGTGTGAGGAGGACACAGTAAACCACAAAGAGGAAGCACTTTTCAAAATGGAAATGCATTCCACTTAACAGTATGCTCTAAGATACATAGGACTCTGGTGACTAATCACGTTACTTATTATATTTTATCAGCTCTTCATTTTGCTCTTGTCCTCCCTGTACTTCTATTGTAATGTGTTTTTAACAGATACTAGGCATTTGCAATGAACAATGCATTGTGGAAAGGAGCCCAAGACAGTGAGACTGGCTATATCATGCATACAAGAACCCAAGTTCCTCCAAATAAGGTCTCTGTGATGTGGAGCTGTTCCAAGGAGGGAGCCAGTGAGCTGGCCTCAAAGGACAGGAAGGCTTGGCATGCAGCATCCATTCACTATCCACTTTGACCAAAGCCCAAAAGGGTTAGGCACGTGACCCTGAACCAGACCCAGGTCCTGATCTCAAGGGGCTTTGGGCATCAAGCTGATCTCCTAATATGCAAATCTGCCCTTGCTTCTCTGCTCCAAGTCCGCGCTACTGGCTCCCTGTCTTTCCTAGACCATTCCTGACATGGCGCCCCCTGCCTACCTTCTTCCAGTCACCCAGGCACTGCACTACAGCTCAGCACATGTTCTTGAGCACCTCCACATTCCCAGAATGGCCTTCATGTAACCCAAGTCCCCACCCCTTTGGGCTTGCTGCCTTGGTCTATCCCCTATCCCACTGTGGTCCTGACATATCAGTCCGCCTGTATACTCACCTGAAAGGAGCACAGTGATCCATCCCCACCATTTGACTGGCACGGTACATCTGCCCATATAGATGCAAAGTGGTAATTCTATTCCACAGAAAATCAGAGACCAAAAGACCCTGTGACCATCGAAGCCTGGTCATGGAGGTCGCAAGCAAGAGATACCATCACAGGTACCAGCTCTTGCACGCATAGTAAAGACCTTTCATTCTTGGAAGTCACAGAATGCATGGCTTCTCGGCACATGCATCAGACAGTCCACCAGGCTGTCCTTGGCTCACACCCAAATGATGTTTCCACTGCTCCAGAGCCCTCAAATAACACCTGAGAAACAGTGTGCCCAGGTTAGCCCACAGACCACTGTTTTCTTAACACTCTATAATAGACAGAATAAGAGTACTCCCAAACATGTCCACATCATAATCCCTAGAAGCTGTGAATGTTACTTACATAGCAGAACTATGCAGATGTGATTAAGTTTGAGGGTCCTGAGAAAGAGATGAGATTATTCTTGATTATCCAGGTGGGCTCAAGGAAATCACAAAGGCTTCTGTAAGAGGGAGATAGGAAGATCAGAGTCAGGAGAAGGAGATGTGACAATGGAAGCAGAAGGCAGAGACAGAGAGACATTGATTTAAAGATACTCTGTTATTGGTTTTAAAGATGGAGGAAGAGGGGCTACGAGCCAAAGAATGCAGGCAGTCTCAAGTGCTGGAAAAGGAAAGGAACGGATCCTCCTACTAGAGCCTCCACGAGCCAGCCCTGCCAACAGCTTGATTTTAGCCCCATGACACTCATTTTGGAATTCTGATTTCAAGAATGATAAGATAATACACTTGTGTGTTTTAAGCCACTAAATTTGTAGTTATTACAGCAGCAATTGAAAGCTAACACACACATATAGTTTCAGTTGCAATATGGATGAAATGGATCTCGACGTCACGTACATGGCATGAGTTCTCATTCTCCCCCTCCCACACCCATAGCAAACTGATCACTTGTCACTGCATTCTCTCCTACCCTGGCTTCAAGCAGACAGGTACACTAATCCATCAGAGCTGCTGCTTGAGATTTTTGCCATCCTAGATACAGGCTTCTGTGGGCCAGCATGGGGCTTGTCTGGGGTAGGATAGCGGTTAACAGAATGGGCTTTGGAAGTTGTACAGATGTGTGTTCAAATCTCCCCCTTGGCAGCTGTGTGACCTTGGGCAAGCTTCTAAACCTTCCTGAACCTCGTTTCCCTGAGCTATATATGAAGTGTCTGAATAAAACCCTCTGGAAAGGGTTGACGTGGGCACTATGTGAGACGACATATATCCAGGGCTCTGCACACCACGTGACATACATTGAAATGGTTACTTCACACCCAGGAATGAGTGTGTCATCATTCTGAGAAGATTCCTGCTCTAACGAACATGGTGAGAGTTGTGCTATTAGGCAATATATGAGGTAGACAGGGAGCGCTCACAGGAAGTGGCATCTGCAGGTCTGATTTGTCTCCAGCATCCAGACCTTGGGGGAGTTGTGGGAGAAGACGCAGATGAACAGGTCAGAGAACAATGGCAACTAAGAAATGCGTTCTGCTGATGGTCTTGGTGGGAACTGGGTGACCCAGTGACTCTATTTCTAATAAGTGCTCAAGTTAGACCAGATGTGGAGAAGCTGTAGGCATAAAGCAAGATGGCCAGGGCAACCCCCTACGCCCCACCAAAGCTTGCCCCACAGTCCTAGGCCTGGAACATAGTCTGCCCTGATAAATATCAGTTTCTATCTGCATTAATAAATGATTGAGCCAGACAACATATACATGCAAAGAACCCAGGAGGTCCTAGCCTGGTATTACAGGGTGATTTATGGGCTTAAAATCTAAGACTCACACTAAGAACACAGACAAGGCAACCGACAAAGTTTGTCAACAGTTTTGGAAGCTGGTTTTCAAGAAAAAAATCCAAGCTTTTAGCTATTACACCCGTTTTGATATTTAATAAGCTCACAATTAAGAATATATGTTTGTTGCCTATTACTTAAAAACTACAAATGGCAATGCTGTGGCCTCAGAGTGTCACATTTCTTAGTTCATTAACCACTCCCATTTGCTGCACAAGCGGCAGTTTTTAATTGGCTCCAATGCAAGCTATGAAGCACGCCCCAGGTGCCTGGAGCTCTGTTATGAACACTCTTTCTTAAGCTGGGACTGAGGCAGCAAATGGGAACAAAATGGAGAAAACATCTTTTACTAAGGAAGGAGGGGGAAAAGGATAAGTCGCAAGTGCTCTAAAGGAATAAAATTCAAAAGGCAAAACCCCACACCATTCTCCACTCATATGGAAAAGCAGCAAAGGCCTGGACAAAAAGACAACCATGGGGCGAGATCCCACACAGAGCAGCCAGCATCACCACCAGGGGCCATCAGATGGCCAATTTCCTGAGGGGGCCCTTGGGGATTCTGGCCATTTGAAGACACCAACTCCCGGAGCAACATTTCTCATCCAGCTCCAAAATAGCTTAACTGCCATTTTGGAAAAAAGCATTTTAAAAGGACTATGCTAATTATAGCACCTCCTTTACCAATGGAAGGCAGGCCAAACAGTAAGGTTTAAACAAGACTACTTTCAAATCAAAAAGGAACTTTCAGAAAGCTGGTAATGATTTAGCAAACTGAGTTTGGGTGAAATTTATTTTATTTTTATTTAGTATTAATTTTTTTTTTAGGCGAGGCAACCCTTAGTTGACCTCACAGATTGCAAGGGCCTTGTCAGCTTACAATCCCTTAATTTTTTCAGTTTTTTATGTCTATAGCACCCGGTCTTCCTAGGTGGTCTCTCATCCGTGAACTAACCAGGCCCAACCCTGCTTAGCTTCCTAAATCAGAAGGGATGCTTGTTCAGGGTGGCAAGACCATAGACTGGGTGAAATTTAAACAAGGACATCTGTCAGAAAGAACTGAGAGGATGGTTTCTTACAGGCACACTAAGTAACTACTTAAAACTAGGGCCAACTCTCTATTTCCAATGTATTTCCTCCATCTTGGGTTTCCAGTGTGTCAATAAAACTTACAGACATCTCTGTGAGGCTTTAAATGCACAATGGGGCAGGAGCTTTTGCCTATGACCATGGACATGGTGAGGGTAAGACGCAGACTGTGGTGGTCAATTTACTCAACGCAGGTACAGATCTTTTCATAAATGAAGACAGATCCTACTTACTTCAGTTGAAACCTTTAACTTAAAAAAAAAAAAAAAAGTCGGCAAAGGCAGAGAAGCCCCAGGTGATGTAAGCCGAGGAGAATGCTGGCAAATCCAAAACACAAGGAAAATAAATCACAAAGCCAGCTTGTGCCTGGATCTATTCAAGATATTCGCTCCACATTCCCGGGAGCTGTTCTCTTTCACTCTCCATCTAGATGAGACCAGCTTCGGAAATGAAGGGTGCCAGCCCACTGTCTGATTTGGGGAGGTGCAGTCTTGGATGTCTAATGGGGAACACACAAGCTCTGGGGGGGGTTGCTGGTGGATTCCCACCAGCAATTACCACGTCGGCCCCCCAAAACCCGGAGATCTTAAGCTAATTAGAGATTTGCTCACGTAGGAAATCACTGCTCTAATGCATTGCCTGTGCACCAGACCAAAGCCGTAATCATGATTCATCTCTGACATGTTGCTAATCAGCACACACATGTTCCTAATTTCACGCTCCCCAAAGGAAAAGCTGAAGGGACAATTGTTTCTGAGCTCAAACATGGAGCCAAGCTATGCCAAGTTAACATGTGTCTTACTTATCAAACTGAGAGCTCGTGTTTTCATCTAAGCTTCGACCCTCCTCGACCTTCATTCCATCCAGGAAATTCATTCACTGGAGATAAAGATGTGTTAGGGCCTTTGAGTTGTTTCTCAGATAGCAACTTTTCTTTCTTTATTTTAACTGAAATCTAATTGCCATAACACATTGTGTAAGTTTAAGGTGTACAATGTTTGATACATTTACATACTGCAATATGATAGCAACTTTTCTAAATGGTGGTAGCCTAAATGTAATTTAATATATTTTCAAATGTTCTTCCCTGCTCTAGATTTTATGGTTTTCTTATTGCTTTGCCACAAGAACATGCACATGCAGTTAAAGCCCAGAGATACACACACACAAACACGTGCACACACGCTGACTTTTTCTCAGTGTTTAAAAAAAAGCTCTGTAGCCTCCGTGGCTTTTACAGAGCAAAAGCCCAAGTTCTCTGTCCAATTAGTCTGTTAAGAATCTGGGCTGTGTGTTCTCCCATGGCTGATACTCACAAATAGACAGGATTGTTCCACTTCTTCAATTCTCAAAACGTTAAAAGCAAGCTATAAAATATGCCTCTGGATGGGAAAGCCAGACCTTTCCCCTCGGCTGCACACACCACTCCCATCCACTCAAATGAGAACCGCATGTTAGAGAACTGGCATCTGAAAGGTAACAGGCAACCCATCTGCAGTTTCAAAAGCGCACACAGACAACTCACAGACGCAGATTAACTGGCTTTCTATAAATACTGGGTAGGAAGAGAACTAACCACCCAAACATCTCCAACTCCCCACCCCCAGCAAATCAGCTACCCATTCCTCTCACTTAGCTCTTAGCTGTTAAAGATAGTTACAAAGACTTCGCTCCAGAAACTGGAGAAAGTATCTTCCTTTGAGGGCAAAATAGTGATTAGGCAACAGAGGAAAACTTAAAGCTATAAACATGATTGTTATGCCTAAGCTCAGAGGAAAATGTTCAGATCAAAATAAAATTGCTAATAAAAAGCCTTAGGACCACACAGAGCGTGCATTGACTTGTGCAGACTTCAAATACCGTTTTTGAGGCCCAGGGATGGAGTCTCCAAATACTGTATCACATCTGGAATTATGCTTTTACAGCACAAATGCTTGTAGAGATGGGGACTGTGCTGTTGCCATGGGACCTCGCCTCCTCCAGCCAGGCAGGTCTCCAGTGTGCCCCACACATGTGCTTCCTTCAAGGTGCATTTCGCATATTTGGAAATTATGGAAGGCTGCCCTTTTAGATTTTAGTGCTAATAAAACACCACAGGCTACACTAGAAAGCAAGGCGACCCCTTCCATGAGCCTATGATTTCTGTCCACATGGAGGTCTTGCATAGAAAAACCTCCTTAAACTAACAGTGGGAAGCAGCAAGTCAACATTAGACCCCTTTTCAAAAGTTATCTGTGGCTTACCCCCCTTTCTCTAGGAAGGAGATGAGCTTCAAGCATCCCTTTGAACTCTCTTGTTCTCTGGCTGCAAAACTCCAAGTGAGTCCACCTGTGTGTGTGCAACGCTGCCTCCAATTGCCTGCCTATGGAAGGGACCCTAGGCTCAGGGTCCACTGTCACCAGAAATGAGCCATCCTGGCAGGGCTACTGGCCAAAGCAGGGGGGCTTCACTTTTAATTGTTGATGAACCTATTGTTGTGAAGGAGAAAGGGTTTCTAGAATCCTGAGAGAAACATTCCCTATACAGTCTCCCCCAGAAACATCCCTTACATAATTTGGGGCATTCTTGGAGCTCCCCAAGGCCACTGAGGGCTTCACAGGCCCAAGGTTCAAAGCCCTGTTTAGACATGAAGAATCCAGAGTCCTCACTTAGAAATAAGCAGGTGTATCTGGACTTCCTAGGATGCAGCCCCTTTAACAGACCCCCTCCAGGTATGGATTCAGACATACACATCTGCAATGCAAACCCCTTTGCATGCTGGCAGGTACCCCCCATCACTCCTCATCCTGCCAGAGTCCTATCTCCCTAAGACCCAGCTGACTCAAAGTGATCAAGACCCTCATCTCTTTCCCCAGACTCATTCCCCCATCAGTCCTGACTCAAATGTTCTCAGCCAAAGCAACTGTGACCCTTATGTGTCTCCTTCTCTGCAAGGTCTAGCCTTTACCAGAAGCTTTCCTGTTGCACGGAGGAAAGTGGCCCACCCAGAGCTGAAGTGACAGTCATCAAGTCCCATGGGGAAGTTGAAGGGGCTCAGATCTCCAGGTTCTCAGCCCTGCCCCAGATCACTGTGACCTCCTGATTGAACAATTTATACCTAGTCTCTTAGATACCACATCCCATCTCAAAATGTCCCCAAGATACAGCCATGACTTGTGAACTTGTATCAATGTGTATGTGTGTAACCAGTCACACAGACAAAAAAAAAAAAAAAGGCACCAGGAAGTCAGCAGCTCCGGCTCCAGGTGTTAACACTTAGCGCATCCTGCTCAGCCCTCTCCAGCTTGAGGCTGGCCGCCTGGGAGCCGGACACAGCAATTAGGCCCTTCCCGGGGCTGGGCGCCTTTGTCCCCTCACTAACATCATTAGTGTCTGACTTCCTGTGCACAACGGGGCCTCCCGGAGGGCAATCACCGGCTGACCCGGGCAAGGCATTAGACTTCCTTTGTCAAAGACCCTCAAATGTTAACAAGCATGTGAACAAGCTTCTCCTCCCCGCTCCCCACCTCAGCCACTCCTCCAGCCCACCAAACATTCCAGGGGCGAGAATTCTCAACAGTCTTGGTTCTCCCAGACTCGTGGGAATCTCAGTTACTTCAAGTCTCCAAGTCAACGTCCTAGAGTTATTCCCCCACAGGCATGCCGCTCCCACTTACTGAGTGCCCACTGGTTACCAGGGCCCTGTCACTTGCCCTGTATTAATGAGGGTGAAAATAAACAAAGGTGAGGTGCTCAGACAGCATGAGCCCCAAGCTGTGCAACACCCAGCCTGGTGGCCCTCCAAGCACAGGCGTCCCATCCCATTTGCACTGTTTGCAGGCTGAATGAAGTGCAAGATGGGCTCAAGATGTGAGGGTGTGCTGTGAGTACTATCCCGAGGCTTGGGAGCTGCAATATTGCTGCAACCCTTACTGTCACCATTCCTCAGTCAGCAGTACTATAATCACCAAGGACAAAATCATTAAAATCTTCTCATTTACGCCTCACCCCTCCCAACAGAGGGTCTCAGCATTTTATCTGGGGACACAGATGTCTGTGAGAATTTGGTGAGAGCTGGGGCACATGCGCGCATATGCAAGTTTTGCACACACTATTTCAGGGGCTTCTGGACCCTTGAAATCCATCCAGGCCGCTCACCTGCCTGCCTTATCAATAGCTTAGTAGCTTAACAGCAGGTCCACACAAGGACATCCCTGTGGTTTAGTGATCTGAGGGAAACTTTGGCAATTAAAAAACAAAATTCAAATGATGGAAGGAAGTGGATGGAAGTAAGATCTCAGTTTTACATAGAACTCTGGATGAATGTCTCAACTGTAATTCTTTATAGGTAGTATGTTACAACTCAGTAATGGAACATTTTGCAAGACATTGGGACTCATGAACTTTACACTGCAGAACATAAAAGGCAACTATTTCTGCTGTTAAGGACATGATTCCCATTAAGAGAGACACATCTATCATTTCTCAGGTCACAGGTGACAACTGTCATGTCTGCAGTCAAGTCAGTTTCACTGACTCAAATTAAAAAGTAAACCAAAATATGGCTAATTCTTATTCCTTCTTTTCCCATCCTTGAATGGGAAGGAACATACTCACAGTATCCAGAAGACAAACAGCTGATTTCCCACTCCTGCTCAACTGTCTATAGTTTCTGTGGTCAACACATAAAATTAAGTTAGATTTTGGATACATTTTAAAATATCTGCCCGAGAGCCACTATAGGTAATAATCTAAAACTTCAGATTTCTAAAATGAAGAATCATCTATGGGTTTGACTCCCACTCCAGACATACCAACACTCATTCAAACTTCCAAAATAAAATGCCAGTAGACAGCAGAGAAAGGATGCCATTGTTCCATGATGCCAAGTCCCCCTCAAGTTTACTTTGATGAACCTTACACGTTCCAAAGGGTAAATCATTTCACTATTGGTTCTGATTTTTACCGTTTGCCAAACTAGTTTTAAAATAATAGGCAATCGGAAAGATACATTCAAGCACTAATAATGCCTTCAACTTTAGATCTCCCCAATTCTTGAATGGAAACCAGCAGTTGGCCCTTAACCCATAAGCAATAAATCCAGAAGGCTCTTTTTTCTAATTTCCCAATGATAACACATGGAATTCCCATTAAAGAACACACATGCAAACACACACACACAATGACATACCAATTAAATCATTGTGTGATTCAGGCCAGGAAATAATTGTGTTTGCCAAGAAGTGTTCAGCTTTGTTTTAATTTCCTTGAACAGCTAAAATGTCATTCTGAGAAGGGGGTAAAGAATGATGTAAAAAATCAAGTATCACACTGTCTTGGCCAATTTCAAATTTAGATATGTGTTCCTTGTGAGTAAAGGAGGCAATGCAGAGTTTCCGGGAATGAAGGTGTCTCTGCATTCCCTCTCCAAAGACTCCTGGCACGACTGGTACCAAAAGGTAAATCAGAAGGCTAGTTTGTGTGAGGCAGACAAGGCAAATGGAACAGCAGGTAGGAGCACACTTCCTCTCTGCTGAAGTAGCCCCAGTGGGTTCCTGTTCCTTTCCAATAGGCTGAAGCAAGCTCATGGTACACATCACCTTCCAGGCCAGGCAGCAAAAAGAAATCAATGCACCTTGTCTCCTTCTTTAGGCTTCCCATGGAGAAGCAGTTACAAAACTCAAAGCAATATGGTGGAAAAAATTAGAAGCCTGTAACACGCTGTCATGAAGTTAGGGCAAAACAGAGAGTAAAAGTATCTTTAAAAATAAAATAAAGGAGGTCCAAAGGTTCTGGCTAAAATGATCTCTCAAACTAAGAATGAAGAGATGAGTCGATGTGAGGCCAGGCTGTCAAGCCAGCCACACTGCTTTGTGGGAAACAAAGATGGTTCATTCACAGGCACACTAGGGGGAAAAGCCCCAGGCAGGAACAGCGGCAGGAGCTGAGACAAACTGAGTTGTGTCTGCCACTTCCCCAAATACCCACAAGGGACGTGACAGGCAGTGGTTCCCAAATACAGAGCCCTAAGAGTGGATTTTCAAGTTTCTAGGAAAATTGTAGGCTTTTCTTTTGAAGAGGGCTTCATTATTTTTACAAATGTGACAGACTCAAGGCAAAGGAAACTGAAGCACAAAGAAGAATATGAAAATCATCCCTCATCAACAATATCATATTTTATATTTCAAAATTGCTGAAACTAGATCTTAAATGTTCTCACTACAAAAAAGAAATAATTATGTGACGATGGAAGTACTAACTAAAGCTATGGTGGTAATCAAATGGTAATATATAAACATATCAAATCAACACATTATACACCTTAAATCTATCTATTCACCATTATATGTGTCGATCTATCTCAATTTTAAAAAAGAAATGAAAATTTTCCTCGAGCCTTTTCCCCTCCCCAGTGTTCCGAAGATGTCTCTAATGCATGGATCACAGGGCCTATAACTTTCAAAAGTTAGATTCTAATATACAGAACAAATATTTGTTCTGATAAATCTCTACCAGCTAAAATGCAGTTCCTTTTGGGAGAGCCATGTGGACCAATGGGATAATTAGCAAAAAGATCCTAATGAGGTGAGAATTAGAACCATTGGACCAAATTCTAAGGGTCCAGCCAACTCTAATGACCCATCATTTACATTATTAAAAAGTAGTAAAGCGGGCTCTTTCACCTGTTTTAAAGCTGACTATGTACACGGAAAAAGCATCAGCACAGATGTATCAGGAAGGCTTCTCCGTGTGCGGTGCACATGTGATATTCTGGGAGGTTACCTCCTGGGGGTAACCTGAATGCTGTTCTGTAGGGTAACCAAATTACTATAATTTATCCTATGTTTTAAAAAATTACACAAATTTGGGGGATTTTATGATAGTTCACTGGTCTCATGTGAATCACAGAACTGTGTGAAATCAAAAGGTAAACTCAGGCCAATCCAGGAAGCAGGCTGACGTCTTCCCTGCATGGTAATCACGTTACTGCCTCCTAGAAATCTCAACGCTCCACCTCTTCAATCAGGGTAATATGGGAGAACCCCAGTGTGGGCAGATTCCACAGGGCAAGCTGGGGAGATCAAACAATTTGCTAAAAATTGTAAATTCCATTTTGCGATTAGAGTCACAATATACATGTAGCCTGGGCACTGAAGGAGAAAGAATGATCTCTCCTCAAAAAAGCTAGCCTGATCTGAAAGGAATATTTAACTGTACCCTAAGGTTATCACCCTCTTTGTTTATTCCTGAAAAAATTCAGCTAATGTCTCAGAATTTATCAACGGATGTCTCAAGGTCTAGAAATACGCTTTACACTAGGAAGGTCATTTTGAGTAATTGAAAGTAAGCCTCCTCCAGGAGTTTACAATTCATTTTGGAAAATGAAGCTAAAAGACATGAAATAAGAGCCCATATCATTACACTTCATAGAATAATGTGCTAAATTAGGCAACTGAGCTCCAAGTGGAATAGGGTTTCAGAGAAGGGGCCAAGAACAGAGGAAATCTCCTCAGGAAGCAGTCTCTAGCTGGACCCCAGGGCATGTCGGGAGTTGAAGTGGGGAAGGGGGAGACCATATCAAACGGATGCAGCCACACAGCACCTGTAACAACTACACCGCCCACATGGTAAGCATTCAATGAATAGCTGCTATTCCTGGGGGATAATATGGATCCTTCCTCCTCAGCCAGAACAAACACTTCTGGCAATCCTGGAATAAGTGACCCAACACCCTTATCCCTTCCATGTTAAACACCCCCACCTGGCCTTAAAGGATAGACACCATAGGGCGATGATGGACAAGTGGGCTCCGTTTTGCATATGGTGCATCCTGGATTTGGGCAAGACCTGAACAAAGTCGTCCTTACACACGTGAGCACAGCGTGATTTGGCAGGCAGGAGTTTAAGGGAAGAGTCTCTAATCCAGGGCAAGGTGGCAATGTGCTAGGCTGGGGGGTGGAGAAGCGAGAAGAAAGAGGCAATAAAACAGGAGCTTCAAAGGATGAACCAAAAGGATCTGAGAGCTGAATCAAAGGGACAAGTCAGACCCCAGGGCCTGCATACTGGGGGTGCCACTGCCAAAACGGAAAGGACCAGAACCGGGGTCTAATTACACACATCCTCTTATTTTCAGGATGGGCCTGATTCCCAGCCCCTAATACAGACGGAAGGCATTTAAAAAGAGGAAGGGGAGTCCCGGTCACTATTCACTTTCAATTTTCACCTTATTCCCTCCATGACCAAAAAAACAAAAAACAAAAAATGTCACTACCTTTTGGTATCAGTGCCACGAAGGCCGAAGGTGGGCGTCCCCATCAGCATCTCTCTTATCTTCCCCAGTCACTGTTGCACACGTTGACTTTCCTGTCTGCACTTGTGGTAAACCAGTGCCATGCTCTCAGGCAGACTAAGTACTAAAGAAAGATGACTCTGGAAACAAAGGCCCTTTGTCAGCTTTTACCAACTCTTCCATCAAAATTCTAAAGATCAGAATCACTAAAGACAAATCTTTAAAAAATCTGACATTGGCACAAAAGGACAGATACTGTATGATTCCTCTTATATATAAGGTACCTAACTCAGAGACGTAAAGTGGAATCGAGGGGGTTGCCAGGGGCTGGGGGGGAAAGAACAGGGAGTTATTTTTCATGAGTACAGAGTTTCAGTTAAGGAAGACAAAAGTTCTGGAGGAGGACGGTGGTGATGCTGGCACAACAATGTGAATGTACCTAACGCCACTGAATAAACAAACATTTAAAAAGGGTTAAAATGGTAAACTTTATGTATATTTTCCCACAATAAAAAAGATTACACCTGAAACCAGTATAGTGTATGCCAACTGCAATTAAAAAATATTTTAATACAAAAAAATAAATAAAATAGATTTTAAGCAGAAAAGTAACAGTAAAAAAACAGTGTTATAGCTATATTTATAGGAAGAATTGGAAGTGGACAACGGGAGCTGGGAAGGCCAGAGAGGTGGCAACTACAGGTGTCCAGATGTGAGGTGATAAGGACGGAAAGGGTGGGAAGATGATGAAAGAACAGATCTCAGAGGCATTTTTAAGAAAAAAAATGCAAGACATTGTAACAAATGTGACAGAGGTGATGATGGAATATTCAAAGGTAACTTGGGGACTCCTGTTTTGAGAACCTGGAAGATCAGTGATTTTACAGCAATAAAGAGAAAACCAGGGAAGGAGAATCTTTTCTTTTTTTAAAAAAAGGGGATGTTGAAAAACCAGCAAAGGGGTATATTCTAACACCATGGCTCTTTTTGAAACTTAGGATTGGAAGGCAGAAAGTCATGCATGAAGTCAAGCTACAGAACCTTAAGGACAGGCGGGCTAAGAAATATCTACGAAGAAAAGATATCTACTAAGGAAGATATAAAAAAGAACAAAGGACCAGGAAGTAGGCTTTGTGGGACAGCCTACAGTTCGGGCACATGAGAAGGAAAAAACAGAGAAAGTGAGGCTGACGAAGTAGAAGAACCATGAAAGGCCATTAGGCAAGGGAGAATGAAATAAAATTTAAATAAAGACTGAAATAGGTTACATGTAAATGACTGTCAAGATAGAGATTTTCAACATGAAAACCACCTTTCTGATTTTACAAATCCCTGAGCAAATGAACATATTGACAGATCATTTCAAATAGCTTCTCCATATAAAGTCCCAAGTCTTTGGCTGCTATTCAAACTCATTCCCTGATTTCCTGTAAAAGTAAAAAGCGTAGTATACGAACGATCTAAATAAAATCTTTTCATATGTTTGGAAACTTAAAAACAAAACAAGTGACACTGGCACTGGAAAAGACACTGAAAAGGCTCCTGGTTCACTCAGGCTTCGGTGAGCAGGTACCGCACCCACCAGTTTGAGGCAAAGCTACCCTCAGAGCTCAAGACCCTGCCAGGACAGGCAGACAGCCCTCCAATCTCCCATGTTATAGAGAAGTACAGGGGGGCTCCAAGTCACAATGCTCCCCAATTTGTGTTCAGTGCAAACAGTTTGAGTCACTGTTAAAGAGTAAAATCTTTTCACAGTTTTTGAAACAGTGCTATCTGAAAACTGTAGAGGCAACCAACATTGAACTACTAGTTCTGAATCAGGTCTTTTTTTTTTTTTTCTTTAACCAAATTCTCCTAACCAACTGGTCTATAGCTAGCATTCACAATAACCAACAATTTCCCAGAACTTAAAGAGAAATGAAAGTTTAAAAGATAAGCTGGAACATTACTGGTATGACTCCAAGCTACCAAGTTAAATTTCAGTTCAGGCAAACCCTTTTTGTCCAAAGCTCATGAAAATGGTGAGTTCCTGCACAAGGCACAGACGTAAATGTTAATTTTCAGACCATCCTGTTTTGTTTTTCAACACTTGTGGGCATTTGATAGGCACACTTTCATAGCACTGACAGACTTTGGGGATCACTTTTAGCTTTGTTGCTAACAACCTTCTTCCCCAAAAGTAGGGGGATAAATAAAGCTGAAGTGTGATCATCTCTGAAATTTGGTTAATCTCTGAGAAGAGGCCTATGCGAATATTATACTTCTTGAGTTTATTTCCAGACACCCAGAACAGCTTTAGAGAAAGGCATATTCTAGGAAGCCATAACTACTATACTGGTTAAACACTTATCACTAATTAGCATTTATTGGTTAGTAACAGAGCTACGACCCTCATAACACCCACACGACACTCATGTCTTCCTGAAGGTACAACTTCAATTCATAAACATAATTTCTAAGGACATAAAATATAACTTCTGTGATCACCAGTTTGAAAAGAACCGTGCATCTAACAAGTTTCCCAACATAGGAAATGCCCCTTTACCTCATCTTTAAAAGTCTGGCAGTCTTGTGGAATCCTCCCCATTAGAGAAGAGCCCCATGCCGACATCCTAGTAGGCTGATACCAATGAAAGGAAAACCTCATTTTCTTAGCAACAATACACTGAGAAGATTTGCCTCTCTAAAAAGAAAACGAACACTGTCTGATAAGGAAAAGATGGGTTCTGCTGCAGATCTTTGGGGTCTCAGATCTGGAACACTATAATTCATCTACTCAGAGGTCACCACATGGTAGCAAGAACGAGACAGACAGACCAGGGCTCTGAGCACCCCTGCCCCAACACTCTCACAACGAAGAAAGCAGAAAGAGTAATTGCTAAAGGGACACATGGAGCCACTACTCCTCCCTTCCCCACCTCCACAAAAACAACCATAAAATTTTAGCACCTCTCAGACTTGAAGAGACGCATAAAGGAGAATGTGTTGGCCTAGCCAAGGACCTTCAAATCAGTGCAAATTCTTTCTTTACAGTTTTATTAAAATATTCAAGCACAGTACTTATAAACAAAGGAGTCATTTCAGTTTTTGCTTGGAAAAATGGGAGCCAATACATTCCTTCTGGGAATTTAGGGTAAGAACTTTACAAAAACAGTGTCCAGATGTGCTTAAAATTTCAGTCTGTTCTTTTCTTTTGGGGAGGAGGGAGGGAGAAACAAAGGGTGAGAGAGACATTTTATTAAAAATTGAAAAGCTTATTGGTTTCCCTTGGCTCGCACACTAGCCTGCCCTCTGCCGACAAACCACACCGCAGTACCTGAGGTGGGGCCGTCGCGGTGCCCTACCCAAGAGGCTGCAGCGGCAGTGCCTGGCTGACCAGGGCCGCGGGCCTGAGCCTCGGGGCCTTCTCTACCTTCCAGAATGTCCTGAGTGGCAAATGGTTCCACCAGGTGGTGGTGAAGTGAGCAGGGAGACTCTAAAAGCCAAAGATTCTCAAGTAAGATTCAAGCATTTTGTATGAAAACTACCTTTGGGACAAACCCTTCTTTAAAAAAAAAAAAATTCTCTTTTAATTGAAATGTTTTGTCAACATCACATCCCAGTTTTAACCTGGAAGCTTAGCTGAGATTTGAAGCTTCCTCAACCAATGGTTTAATTCCTAGAGTCCTTTTTAACCACAGAGAGCTTTAAATTGTCTGTTATAAAGTATTCCTTCTTTTTTGGAGGGGTTGATGCTGGCTCTGGGTACTGAAGGTAAATGAGTGTTTTAAACAGAGCATAAATAAGAGAGACAGAAAGTCAGGCATATATTATGAATAAAAAGATAATCCTAATAACAGTTTACGTTATCATGAACCAAAGTTTATATGAGCAGCTAAGCCCCCTTTCAAAGTAGAGGGCAGCTGCTGGTAGGGAGGAGGAAAATGGTATGTCAAAAATGTGACCTACCTTCAAGTCTGTTTAACTGCTATCAGCCAGCGCTTCCTTCCTTCCGCCACCTTACACTGGGATTGGGGTGGGGGCGGTATCCTTTTTGAAGTGTTTTGTTTGCAAAGGCAGGGAACTATCTCAGTACTAGAAGGAACTCATCTCCACTGTTCCTGGAACAACCTGCCAAGGGCCAAGTCACCCTCATCAGTTCCGAGGGTGAAACTGGTAACCCCATCAGAGAAGCAGCCCTTCGGACACCCTCTAACTCCCTCCTAGGAGTCAGAGAAACATGTCAGGATGAACAGTCTTAGTCCCTGGAGGCGGCCAGGAACTCTATGGGAAGCAAGCCAGGGCTCAGAGGCTGTGCTTACACCCAGATCTGTCAAGTCACTAAGATCCTCTGGGCATCACGCACTCACAAAATGTTGATCCCATACAGATCCCTTTAACCCTACCATGTGCAAGCTGGGTATCTGAGTACAGTAGGGTAATCCAGCCCTTATTCATAGAGCGCCCAGGACGTGCAGAGCGCCGGGCCTGCTAGGTCACCGGAAAGGGTCTAAAGTGACTAAGATAAGAGTAAAGCACCCAGAAAGTGATAGTCAGGTGAACATGACATACATGTGTTGCTTGAGAGATGATGGCTGGGTGAGGGGCACCCTTTGGAAGTGGCCAGCTTCATATTTCCACTTATTTGGAGTTAAATATTTCTGTATTTATAGGGACAGGAGGAGCATCAGAACAGGCGCTGTCCATTTTTTCAATCCTTTTTTTCAGTTTCCATAGACATGAAGCCTATTTCAAGATGCTTTTACCCAGCCAAGTGTGGATGCCAAGGAGGCATACCCTCTTCCTCGCCTCCCTCCCAGCCTTATCACAGCAGTCTCATGCCGCCAAAGTACATGAAGGCATTCACTGAGTGGCCAGCTGGTAGCACTGGGGAGAACCTCAAAGGCAAACATAAAGGACGAGCTGTCATGCCCAGTGTTCTTCTGGCAGATCACCACGAGCCACAGGCCGCAGAAGAGGGACCACCAAACCATGGGGCGTTGGCAAAGGTTCAGGGAAGGTGTGCACAACCAAGCTGTATAGAGGTGAGGGTACTCAGAGGTAGAAGCTGCACATACCATGCACATCTCACTCCTTTCTGCAGGAGATTATGACACTGTTTGCTCTGCTACTGTTGTAAGTGGAGATTGCTGGTTTAAAACCACCCAGTGCCTTCCCGGGGCAACCTGTCATCACTCCCATCTAAGCTCGGAGCTTCCAGAGGGCGTGACCCCTGGAGATAAGGTCAGCCTTCAGCGCCCTCAAGCTGCAGGCCCTCTGGCCTCTGAATGGGTGACCTCTTGCCCAGCCTCTCACCCTCTCTTCCTCCTCTGGCCTGTGTCACAGAACCTTTGGGAGTGACCATTTCCTGACAGCCTGTGGGCATTCTTGTCTTCTCTTTTGCCCATCAGAGGACGCCAGCACAAGCCTTTGCCTAATTTTCTTAAAAATATGTCTCTACTTTTTATTTTTTCTCTCTACCCAGTTCCTTTAGAGCCACCCACCTACGTATTTTAAGGCCAGGTCCTTTGCTCTGTCTGAGGGCAGAGCAAAGAATCTCCAGAGACTCACCTTTGTGGAGAGGAAGGGGCTGCTTTTTTTATGGGGCTCTTCCAGGAATGTTCTTATTGTATCCAAGGGACCCTCACTCAGGACCCACTAAAGCAATACCACTTTAACCTGGGAAGGTGGCAATCACTCAGGATGATAGCTCCTGAACCCAGACGGAAACCTGAGAGATAGCAATCCCTGGGAGAGGGGCTGCTGTGTATTCTGAACTCTTTAGCTTTCCTAATAAGAAGCTTGGTGCAAATGGGGTTGGGAGGAAAACACAAAATTAATCTCTCAGCTCAGCAATTACCCACATGCAGATTATCTGCTGAAGAAACAATTTCTTATTTCTGATCAGTTTTTATCTGTGGCTGCCTTCCTCCTGCGCCCACCACCACCTAGCACATACTCCCCAATCCTCTCCTCCCCTGACAGTTGTTCACAGAGCAGTCCAGGCCTCCGGGACTGTCAACACCCCAGCGTAATTCAGAGCTCTCCGGGAGTCTGAGGCAGTGCCCTTGTTTACAGATTCAGTGATTGATTGGGCCCTAAAAGCTCCAGGCTCACACACTAAATGGGTTGAAATCAATCATTAACAGTAGCATAATGTTAAAAAACAAGGGGCCTTTGGCCAAGGGAACAAACGCACAGGAAATGCGAAGGGTGGAGGCAGCTGTGAGTAAACAGGCAAATCAACAAAGATGAGCAGAGGCGAGAGGCTCGCTTTGAAAAAATAAACCAATCTGCGCATGAAAAAAATTTTTAATTCAAAACCTATATGGAGGATAAATACTTTTATTAGAAAAGAACCTGCAAAAATGGCCACAAGGACCCCTTCTCTGGAGAAATCAAAAGCAGACGCTCAGGTATGAGGCAAGAATCTAGGTGGAAAGAGAAGTGACCAACACAATAAGGAGATGAAGTGGGCAGGATAGAAAAATTATACCCTCTGAATTAAAGGTTCTAGTTAGCTCAATAAAAATAACTAAATTCTGAAGACTAATTCTCACCTGACTGCCCTGTCCACAGTCACACTCAGCTGGCCTGGGATGCCCTCAATTCACATGTGGCACGGACATAAATGAGACAGACTAACAGAACGGCCAAATATCCTCAATAACCTCAATATCCAGATTTCTCCAAACTTCAGTAAAACATGAAAAATTTACATTCTATTTGTGGAAAATGTGTGATCAATCCAAAATTGACCTTAGAAATATATATATATATGAACGGAAGTTTGCTAGCCAATTGCAGGTACAAAGAGAATTCCCATGATAATACTTAGATTCAACTGTTTTCCACAGCATACTGTTAAGTCTGAAAGATCCACTCAATCAATATTCTTATTTTAAAACCCTCATTTATTCACTTAAACATCTCTTAAGCAACATTTCAACCACACCTTGCTTTAATACCACCGGATTTAAAAGCACTGAAACTTAGAAGATAAATCACTAGGTGGAAAGAGTCAGCCCTTCTCTAATAAATCCAAAATGAAGCAAGTATGAAGTACCACCAAAATAAGAACGAGTAAAGAAAAATTATAAATGTCAATATGTTTCGAGATGTGGGAAAATGAGTGCACTTATTCCTCTGAAAACACATGACCACTAATCACTAAGCAGCCACTGTGTAGCCAGGCATAGAGCTAAACGTGTTAAAGACAGTGTCTCAGTCTCAAAACAACCCTGGGAGATAAGCTATTATTAACCTGTTTTGCAGATAAAGAAATTCGCCCAGGTCACAGAAAACGGCAGCAAATGGTAGAGCCAGGAATTGTGGACCAAATTTGCCCTCTTCCTAAAACAACAATTCTTTGCAGTCCTGGCCTTCATTACACAGGGCAAGCTGATAAACACGTAGTAAGAGCTACAACACCTTGGCCCCAGTAATTCCACTTTGGGGGAATACATGCCAAGGAAACAAATCGAAATGGTACGGGGACAGGCAAGACACCAATCTGTATGAGAATTTCACAGCAGCTTTATAACAGCAATAACTTGGAAACAGCCCAAATGTTTCATCAATGTGGGGAAAATGCTGGCAAAGCGGTGGAGGAAGGGACCACCACATGAAAACATCCCGTGGCCACTAGAAGTGCCATGTCCGTCAACTCTGTCAATACATGGAAATACTTCTGAAAAACAAATTGAAGTAAAAAAAATAACTATTAAAAATACAGTGATTACAACTGGATGCAAGATGTGTCTGTATGTTCAAGAGTGGGTGAATCAGCATTTAATGCTATTATTTTTTTTTTTTGCATTATGTTGAAGTTACTAATTTATAAAGGCAACATGGGGAAACCCTGCTTAAATAAGCTATGATTCAGAATGTCCTTCTATTCCTGATCCAAAAAAGTGAAGTTATATAAAAATAAAGGAATAGTTCTACTAATTTGAAAGCCTCGTAGGCTATCAAATTAACAAAATGTCCTTAATTATAAACCTGCAGCTCATGAAATTTTTTGTTAGCCATTTAACAAATTCATTTAAGAATATGTTTACAAATTGGAACATTATTTGTTACCATTTGGTTTGTACTAATAAAAGGCAACACTCAAACTTACTCTTTTATAATACGTCTGGAAAAGTAACATTCCTGAAGATAACAAATTCATGGAGTTGGGGAGGAGGTTTAAGAGTATCTGAACACAAGGCAAGACATAGGCCATGTGCCCGATGCATAAGGGGGGTTTATGCTCGATTGCCATTTTTATAGGATCTTGTTCCCCAGAAAGGGGCAGGATATGCCCATGTTCCTCATCACACTCTGTCCAGGGAGGCAAGTGAATCCAGCAGACCCTCAGCCAGACAACAGAGACCACCCTGACCCTGTCTATACATCTCTCCCTTGGAGTATCCGATAGCTTCCTGTATATCCTATCACCTCGGGGGAACAGAAGCACAATTAAGAGCATTCGAAATAACTTCTGCATCTTTTAAGATGAACAAGGTTGGAAAGGTGAGCAAGAAACTGAGCCAAAGTCACACTCTTTGATTTCTGCACTAGGGGAAGACAAGCAGATTCTCCACTCCCGGAGACTATTCTCTACCTGGCCAGATCCCATGTCAGTCTTCACCCCAAGGTCCTTTTTCTCTGTCCTTACCAATTCACACGTCCTGCCCATGTTCCCGTTTTTGCCTAATACTTGGGATGACTTACTATGGTCTCTCAAGCATAAAGGACCAGTGGGCTCGGGGTGCACCTGGCAGAGAGGCAAAACCCTCAATATGGCAACGCCTGCCTCCAACAGCAAGCTAGCCAACATGGTGGCCATCAGCCATACATAGATATTCAAACTTAGATGAATTTGAATACAGCTAAAACTCAGTTCCTCAGTTAACACTAGCTGCATTTCAGCCACAAGTGATTAATGGTTACTGACTGGACTGTGCAGGGAAAAACATGGCACTGTCACAGGATACTGCTGGGCTAAGAGAGTTTGGCATCTGCCCACCTGCCTTTGTAATGCCTTTGCAATTCCAGGTGACATTCCTCACAGCTGGGCAACTCTTCTCAGCTGTCACCAGGCACCATCTGTCACCTTATCTATGACAACTAAATTTCACCTGGGCAGCATTTTTTTTTATTTACACATAGTAAAATGGATGTGTTATGGAATATAATTTCATGAGTTTATACATGTACAAATGTATAATTAAATATATATTTGTGTATCCACAACCACAACCAGCATAAAGAACAGGTCTATCATGCCCCCAAATTCCCGAGTACTGCCCCTTTGTAGTCAAACCTTCCCCCAAAAGTCCTGGCAACCACTGATGATTCCTGGCCTTCCCCTGGAAATCCCACTTAAGCAGGTCTAGGGTGAGGCTCAGAATCTCTTCTCACTCCACCCCCCACCCAAGAATGTTCCTCAGGTGATTCTGGTATTCAGCCAGGTTTGGGAACCTCTGGGATAAATGCAGAATCCTAGTTTAATTATCTGCACATCACTCTGGTATCTAGTCTTGCACTATTGCTGTCTCCATGAGTTGCTGTGTTGCACATGGCAGATGTCCATCTCAGGCTGGGGATCAGAAGGCAGGGCAAGCCCGACCGCCGGGGGCACAGGCAGCCTAAGAACTCTGTGGCTCTGGTTTCTGGCGGAAAGAGGCTCTCCGAGTCACGTGGCCTCCCATCCTAATCTTTTCCTGGCTCTTTGTGTCATGGACTCCTTGTCTGGAAATAAAAAAAGGAACCACATCAGAAATAACTGCCTACCTCCAAGGCTCACTGGGAAATGATGATTTAGATAACAGGTTCAAAGGCACTGAGCAGCAGGTACCCTGTCCTGGATACATCATCACTACACAGCATTGCCTGTGGATGTAACTCTCCTCACCCTGTCTACTTGATGAATGTGGAAGATCAAGACTCAAATTACAATAAAAATGCAGCCTTAAAAAATCAAAATGTTTTTTCCTCCTAAAGTCACAATCCCAAGGGCAAGGGAAAACTGCCATTTTTAAAGGGGAATTCGGAAGAGTCAGCATCATCCCAGAAAACGCCCTCTGCTCAGAGAGTAAACAATTACGAAGAGGATCAACACTTGAGTTTAGCCATTCTCCACTTCCCCCTTGCTCCTGCTCGGCTGAGATTCCTGGAAAACACTGAAAAGTTTATGATCAAAGGGAAAGTATGGCCAACACAAGAAATGCTATCATTTAACATCACATGTTTATTTAGCCCCACCACGCCAGAGAGAAGATTGTTTGAAAGGGAGAGAATGCCTGCTTAATCAAGTAAAAATGCATTCATTACTATGCTATTCAACTCAGCTTTCCTGAAATCAGACACTTTTGCCCCTAGACCATAAGATTGAAGCGATTTGAAATGAAAATATTTCCTGTCCACTGCTTGCCAGTTTCTAGCCCCAGAGTGATATAACAGATGACATCCAGTACAATAAATGCTTTTATTAACCATAAATTTGAGACTGCTTTAGGGATTTGAAGTGTTGGGTTTCATGCTGAAAAAATGTAATGTTATCCACAGACCATCAGTGAGTAACAAAAACAGAGGCACAGGTTATGCTACTTTGATCAAATTATGGCCAAAAAAAATTGTATTTTGCATTTAAAAGAGTAGTTGCATTCAGGGCATATCTTGTAGGAGCACCACAATAGTTTAATCATATGTCTTGGAGAGTTTAATGGAAATTCATCCTGAGTGTGGACTTATAGAACCAGCAGCTTCTGTTAAACAAAAAAGAAATTGAAAAGTGTTGTGGAGCTACGTGAGTTGAGAAAATCAAATATCAAAATGGGACCCCTAAGTCAGGGTTTCTCACCTCAGCACTATTGACATAATGGGTGAGATAAATCTTTATTGGGGAGGGCCAACTTGAACACTGCAGGATGTTTAGCAGTATCTGTGGCCCCTACCCATTAAATGGCAGTAGCATCTTCCCTTTCCCAGTTGTGACAACCAAAAATGTCTCTAGAGTGCCTAAATCACCCCCAATTGAGAACTATTGTTCTAAGTCAAATTTGAGGCCATTTAGTAAAGGTTGCCTCATTTCTCTTTATCCAAAGACGATGTCAGAGCCTGAGGGGTCTCACAGCCCCAGCTCTCTGCCTCAGTATCCCCCTTCCCTCCCCCCCCCCATACATAAATGCTTAAGCCCTCAGTGGTTTCTGAAATCAAAGGCATTCTGCGCTTCCACCAAAACTGAGAGGGACAGAACCATGGAAACAAGAACTTTCTCTCCCGTGACCAGAGCAAACCAGACGAAGCAAAGGCAACATGCACCCCCTCCCGAGGCCCACCCTGGCCCAGCCTTTGTGTTGGGCGTGCATTCCAACACAGGAGCCCGGCCCACTGGGCTGGGCTGCACCACATCCCTGCCAGCATCCAGAGCTCTGCTTTCTGGCCTTTCACTGTCAGGCTGGAGGGGACAGGGAACTCGGTGCCAGAAAAGAAAATGAAAAGCAAAGCTGAACCTCTGTGGTCCATTCTCTGGATGCTGAATGTCCCACTATTACATCTCGGCATGACATTTCACGGCCAGCAGGGGAGGAGGCCAGGTCCTGAACGCTGAACAAACGGCAGGCACGCAGGCCCTCACAGTCTCCCTAGACTTATGAATAAAAGATGGAGGTTTTGTCTCTGTCGTTTCCCTGGTACCCTGTAAGAATAACAACTTGTCGCTTTTTGATGCTTTAACTTACTTTGAAAAATAATCAATATTAACTTTACATGTCTTGGCCCTCAATTCTGGGGTAGGGACAAATAAAAGAAAGAAAAGCCATGTAATTAGGTAGAAGATAGTAATTCAAGCTAAACTAATGAAACTGTCTGTAAGAGACTCCAATAAAATATTTAGGCAATACGCAATCACAGAACTAAAAAGGCTGGAAGCTGACTTTGAGGACATGTTTTGAGTGAAGTGGCCTTTACGGGAAATAAAGTTCAATGTTTTCTTAGCACAAAGGAAAGGAATAGCTGAATTTTGGTGTGAGGAAGCATTCAACCGTAAACCTGCCCCCCGCCAAACAGAGGTTTTAATAAGAACTCATTCCCAAGTCGCTCAGGGCGACATCTACCACTGTTTGCAACAAGCCCGTGTGAATAGCGAAAGCCTTAAGCATTCTTGAGACACAGCACTCCTAATTTTGGGAGACCACAGTTGATTTCAAATAGTCTTTAAAGAAAGAGATTATATTACAGGATAGCACAAATGACACCCTGCACTTTCTTTGGACCCTTGATAAAGGAAAAGGGAAACCTGAGTGTAAAGCATCAAGGTTTATATTAAACTAAATGAGGTTAAAACGTTAGCAAGGTCTCTGTGTGCTAAAACTGCGTCTATATTTTTTACCTATCGATATCTTAAATACAACAATATCGCAAAATCATAACCTTCACAGGGATCTTGCCGAAATCTTTAACTTGACCCTAATCATGAGAAAACAATCAGAAATCCAAATTGTGGGTCTGCCTATACAAGTGACCTTGACTCTTCAGAATGTGTATGTTAAAGTACCAAAAAGAAACAGGTGAAAGAACTGTTTCAAAGGAGACTAAAGAGGCAGGTCATCTGAAAAACAATGAGTGATTCTTGTCTAAATCCACGAGTGGGGTTCAGAAAGAAACCATGGAGGACATTAGGAGGACAGCCGAGGTACATGTGGCAAAGTGTTAAGAACCTGTGACTCTAGGCAAAGGGGAAATAGGCGTTCATTTTGCTGTGTTTTCCACTTTCCCATAGGTTTGAAATTTTCAGGATACAAAATATGGGAGAAACAGTACAGTACAGAGAAGCCTGAGTACGGGTGACTGCCCACCTGCTGGTTTGGATGGGTGCTGGGCAGCAACAACTTCATCTTCCTCTTTAGTTTCAGAAAACGTGTGCTCAACAATATTACTAATATTTTTAAAGGAAAATTATATAAAGTCTTAATATAGAATAGATCCAGGATAAAAACAAATTTGAAAAATATTACAGCATGACTTATTCACTTAACTGGGCAGTGGCAGCTGGATTGTACACACAGCAGACATTTAAGACACTCATATTTCTCTGCGTTTAAAAAAGTCACAGGTCCCTTTAAAATCCTCTTTATGTTTTGCCTAAAACTCTTCTGCAATTTCTCATTCTTTCTCCTCTTATCGGAATTCCTACCAATACAAAAACTTTTTAGAATGGCTCTTTAAAACTTCCCTGCCTTCCACCCAAATGCTCCCCATTACCACCCCCATCTTTTTTTCTAATGAAATAAAAGCAAAGATTACACTAGTCTTGACCAACTCAACAACTATGCACTTAAAGCTATAAAGTGTGGCCTTTTAGGTAGAAGGAAGAAAGTTCAGTAGATGGGAAATCTGCTCAAGCAAAAAGATATTGGGTAGAATTTCTGACTCTCAAGGACTTTAAAACCCAGGGAGGAGAATAATGAGATTTCTGACTCTCAAGGACTTTAAAACCCAGGGAGGAGAATAATGAGAGAAGCGGCCTTTTGAGCAACCTGGGTGACCATCACCTTGGACACAGAGGACACTGGGAAACCACCACTCTCACCACCCTGAAGCAGTCTTCAGACAGCACAACCAGATGTTACATTTTCTCTGCCTGATTTTGGTAAAATTCCATGACCTCTTTCTCAAATTAAAAAGGCAATGCTATTTTCTTAAACCACAGGAGCTATCTTTAGTGAAGCCGTCTAAGGATTTCATTAATTCATAGCCAGCCAACCAGGACTTTTCCCACAGTCTCCCACAAAAAAGCCCGGGAAGTCACTGATTGCTTGGCTGGATCTGAATATGAGCAGAGGTAAGATCAGAAATATCTAGTTCCTCCCACAGGGAGGCAAGGAATGAAAATCAAAGCCGAGCAAAAACTCATTACCACAGCTGGCCAGCAAACCCACAGCCCCAGAAAGAAGGCAAAGAGCATCTTTGATTCTGGATGGACTGTCTAGTGACTTCAGAAAATTAAATGCATTCATAATCAGAGGGGAATGAAACAAAATGAGACCTGTACCTCTGTTAAAAAGACAAAGTTCATACCAACTGAGGGTTGCTGCTGAGGGTGGGGTGGGTGGGGTGGGGGGAGGTCATTTCATTTCCACTGTTTCATAAAGCCCAAAACCAGGATGCTTAGTTAGTACTTAGCAGTAACTTTTCACATTTTTTTTCATCCACAGTGCAGTATAACCTGGATAATCCAAATATACTCTCTTCAAGCAACCGACACTTTGCAAAGTGTGGTCCCCATCCAATACCACCCCCAGTCACCGCCTCCACTATTCCCTGAGAGCCCATCTTGAAGGCAGCAGTTGGCCAGTATGGGCACACAGTGCCAACAATTTGTGGCGTGAATGATTAAGTGGAACATATTTTTATGCTACTTTCAGCACCTAATGCCACATGATGTGCCAATGTCAAGACAACATAAGTACAGAATTTCAGAGGAAATTTTTATTACAATTGCTCGACTTACATGTCACCTCCTTGGAGAGGCCACCCGAGATCATCCACTTGTGCAGCCATTGCTCTCATCCCCCATTTTAATTTCCTGCAGAGCACTTAGTCATTGAAGAAACTTGTAGAGAGAACCTACTATGCGCTTACCACTGATCTCGTGCTGCAGCAGGGAACAAAAAAAAAAAAAAAAAAACAGAGGCCCTGGGTTCATGGAGCTGACACTGCATGGGGGAGACAGATGGACAAATAAAAAAAAAAAAAACAATCTTGTGTTTGTCTCATGGTGAAAAGTTCTGTGGAGAAAAATAAAATGAGGGGGGAAAAAAGAGAGAGCAGCAGGCTGCTATTTTAAATAGGGTGGTCAGGTTCGGTGTTTTGTTATCTTGTTTGTCTCCCCTACACAATCTCAGCTCCCTAAATCCGGCCTAACACACAGAAAGCACCAAATGCTCGCTGAATGAAGGCATGGTCACTGGGGGTCGTTCTTATGAAGCCATTCCCCTGCCGAAGACACTTTCCAAGCCCTCCCATTCCTGACAGGCAAATCAAGGTGCTTTATTATCCAATACTAACCTACATCTTCAACCTTCCTGTCCCCACATCCTCCAATGAGCCACCCTCCTCTAGCTTTGCCCACACATTTCTTTCTGCCCAAAACTGTCACCCCACCTCTGGTTCCACTCATGAAGAAGCCCTATTCAACATTCCCTCAGTGAGACCTGCCTTCTTCAGCCATCCCAATCCCTTCCTCTAAGCCTCCTCTAAACCATCCAAATTTTCTTCTTCATAAACAAATCAAGTTTTTGCTGCCTTTTCACTGCAGATGGCTAGATGCATTGTCACTAAATCTGGAAACATGATGGGTGGAATCTGATTTTACTAAATGCGGGCCTTGTGGCACAGGTGAAATTCACATGGGAAGCCCGGGGGTCGGGGGAAGTGGGTGGAGAGGCCTCACAGAGAAAGGTGGGCTTTCACCAAAGCAGGGGAAACTGAGGCAGGGCAAGACGACTGCATTACTGAGAACCAATTGAGAAACGGACTAAAAAGCAAGAGTTCCAAAGGTGGGCACCAGGCAGCACCTGAGGCACTGGCTCACCATTACTACAGAACGACACCATGACTTGACACAGAGTAGCTACTCAAAAAACCATCCCTCGCCTCTTCACTCCAAATAAGTCTTTTTGAATTTCAGATACTGAGCATTTACAATAAATCGTAACTGTGTGAGTGCCCATGCCCCACCCAGAGCAAATGAGCCCACTGCGGAAGAAGGAGGAGGTAAACTGTCACTCAACAGGGACCACGCTAGCTGACTGCTCCTGCATTTGGTCTGGATTGCATTGCATTTTCCTCAGATAAAAGAAGGTCCGTTTCAGGAGAGGAGAAACCAGAAATCACCTGGACAGAATAAAATCACAAAGAAATTTCTAAACCATATGGCCTGTCTCAGGAAAATGTACCTCTTCATTCCAAGGAAACCCTCCCTCTATTCCCAAGAACCCTCCCACTCTTGTGTAAAACTGTCCATCTCAGAACAGAAGTCCGGGGCCACAGCCAGCATTTTTTAAAGGGTTACCATTCAATTGGGGGTGGGGGGGGGCTACAAAACTGACAAAACAGAACACTTGGAAAAATTCCTAGTTTTTAAGAGAATAAAGTACTTTCCAAATCTAAAAAGTTATTTTAAAGTCTAATCCCTTATGATTTCAAAGGGATTCATTTGAAGCACTCATTTAAATGTGTGAAATTTTAATTAATACTATTAATTTCCATTCCCTTTTCAAAGTTGCTGCTTCAATTTATATGGCATTTCTGATAAGTTCAAGCAACATTCCCTACAATGTAGTAATTTTCATGAAAAGCCTCATGATTAATGTCTACTAGATTTGGAATGAAAAAACATGCAATAAAATTACAATTTGTTGAACTTCCAACAATTCTTGCCATCTACTGCCCTTTCAACTCTTAAAGTACCAGACTTATGCAAATAAGACATTTTACCATTAGGCTAACTATAAAACAAATGCTTCTTGAAAGTGCACAGTAGAGTAGTTTTCATTGACGCTATTAACTCAGACAATTTATAGGCCAACTTCCGTTTTAAAAGAGAATTACATGTGTGTTCACATCACATCTTTATTTTGTCATCCACCCAGTGATTTGTTGAGGACAGCTGGTACCTATTAAGTCCCCCCTTTAAATGTTGTAGCCTTAATTAGCTACATCCACCTTCCCCCAACATTTCCAAACGAGGAACCAAAGAAAAGGGAAGCTGTTTCTATCATGGATACTTTGAACAACGGAGCTGTAAATGTTAAAATAACAGTCTCCACGGGAGACTAACTAGTTATTTCTTTTTTAGGCCCCTTCACAAAAACAAGATATAGGTGGAGTTTAAATTTTCATTTTTTTTTTACTTAGGTAATGTTTTAATTGTTCAATTTTTAGCTTCCTGCCTGGTGTTTTTAATTAAACCCTCTTTTAAGATACTGCTTGGGAAAGGATGAGGGCCAGTCTCTCCGGAGATACTCTTGGTATTATTTAAGCTACAAACTTCTTACTTGGACTTCTGAGCACATGAGACCAAGCAGACAGAATCTCTAAGTAAAGAATAAGCCGAGTATGTCTATCGTGCTCTTCCCAGACACTGAAGAGTTTCCAACTCACGCAGTGAGAAATTCAGTTGATCAAATCGCTTTAATCTGCCATATGCAGAGAAGACACACACTGCTTTGGTTACAATTTAGGTTTCCCTTCTTAAAAAAAAACAAAAACAAAAACAAAGTACACATTTATGCATTCAGGACTTCAAATTGTGAATTATGTCAGTTTTGAGCAAGATAAGGAGCCCCCTCAAGGATTCCCCCTTATATTTGGTTTCTTCTTAGAGGCTTGCCCCAGCTTTAATCTGCAGTAAGACTATCTATTTCAATAGGATGTGATCACTCCTGGGCTTATGTCTTTTCAATCAGCCAGTGGCCCTGCCGAGTTTAGAGTGGCAGAGAGGAAGTGGCCTGTGGTTAAACAGAGGAAATACCAAGGCATTTAATAGAGCAAATAGTCTCTTTACTTCCCACCGGGAAGCGCTTCAAAGGCCCAGGGCCCTGGAGGAGACAATGTGTTGCAGGGCCATCAGTCACCTAATCGTGTGTCAGGCCCATTGAGAACAACCCAGCAGCCAACACAAACACTGCCCAGGAGGACATTGCCTCCCACTGGCCAGGCAAGTCAGGCTGCCTGGAGATGGGGCCCATAGCACCAGCACAGATAGCCCCATTGGGCTTGCTGAATGCAGGAGACTCCCCAGATCTAGGGGAGATACAACATGGAAAAGGTCTCAGCTGCCAGGCTGAGGTGGCAGAAGAAAGGTCTGCTCCAAGGGCACTGCCCCCACCCCAGCCTGTGAATCATCTGGGGGTGCCTGAGCCCTTGACTCAGCCTATGCTCTTACAAATTGAGGTGTGGGGGGCAGGGGGCAAGATTCCAGAAGCCTAAAAACTCATCTGTCAGAGGCAGACACAAGAAGCAGTGAGGGGGAATGGAAAAGACAATTAATTGTTGATGGGGTGGCCCCAGAAGCAGCAGACATCTTCTGGGGCACTGTATGTGAAAAGTTTAGGGACCCATAGGGGGAAAGAGGGTTCAAATGCTTAAAAAGAGTTCAAAAAACCAACACATCTTAGGCAAAATGAAGCATGAAAAATATTCAACTTAAAATAAAGACTCGAAAAAGCATTAGCAGTTCTTTCCTTTGTAGGGAAGCTGTCTGTAAGGTTTGAACCGCTGAGAATATGATTTGGATGCTACCCTACTCCTTCCTGAGACTATTTTCCAGACAAACCCAGCTGTTCTGGGAGGAACCCAGTGGAAGCATCAGGTCTCCTTCACTCCTGGCCTCCTCTTTAACCTCAGGCCAGAGGCATCCAACCACACTAGGTGTCCTGCCCAGCTGGCTCCCCAGGTACCCCCTCAGCAGCCTAACCCCTTTCATTGGCCAGGGCCCTTACAGTCTCCACTTTCCTAAGTCCAGTGAAGCAATTTAAAGTCAAACTCTGATTTTAAACGTTTAGAATGTGGCTTCCTTCCCCCTTCTTCTGATCATGGAAGCCTGTCTCCTAAAGCAATGGCTCTCTTCTTTGAGAGAGCATCAGAGGAACTTGTTAAAATGCCAATTCCTGGGGCCCATCACACATCTTTCTGGTCCCATTAGCCTTGAATCTGCATTTTAACAAGCTACAAGGCAATCCTGATAATACTGGAAGCCCATGGATTCACACTGGGAAATCTTGTTTGAAAGGAAATGGTGCCACAGCCCATACTTAGTTGCTGGTTCACATTCACCCAACTGTATCCCCGAGATAATAACTAGCACAATGCCCCAGGCACTGCAGGGGCTCCTGGTCAGGTGGTGAAAGGAGAGCTGCTCAAGAGAGATGGACATAGGCCAGAGGATTCCCAATTAATTCTGCAAAACAGGCTGGAAGAAGAGCTGCATTTCTTATAAAATATCTCTCTGAAAAACGTGTCAACCAGGACTGAGCCATTTTTAGCCAAGAATTTTGTAAGGGACACAAGGGCATGTATAACACGGATGACATGGCCACAGACAGGCAGACCAGATGCAGGCTTCGGAGCCATAAGCTGCAAGTGAATGAAAACGCATCCAATTCAGAATCAAATAAACAGCCTGGGCCCACACCCAAAGAGAGTTCTTGGACTGGACTTTTATCAGGGGCCTAAATTTTAACCAGCTGGAACTTCTTCTTTTCCAAGTACCACCCTATTTCTTTCTACCTTTTGAGATGAAGTATTTGCCTTAAATGGGAAACTTGCACTTCACTGTCAAGAAGATGCCAGCATTCTGGCTTCCTGAATTCCTGAAGGAACAGGCATTTTGGAGGTAGAAACTGTTTCTGGGATAACAGACCAGAGAAGGTATACCCCATTTGGGTAGGAAAGCAAGAAATGTTCCTCCCCTCCACTTCAGGAAAAGCCACTAAATAGAAACCTGTGTGAGTAGATTTCTAAGTCTTTGTTCCATAATTAGGCTTCTCAAACAACCAACAAGACAAGAGTGGGAAAGAACCTCAGTACAAGTGATTGATACAAAGTTACCTACCACAAACAAACCCATTCCACTATCAAAAAGCAAGAGTTAAGACCCAGTGACAAAGAAGATGCAAAACCTCCCTCTGGATGTTTTACAAATCGTTACTTCTATCACTCAAAGAACAACTTTACCTGGCGAGGCCCTAAGATTCTTTTTTAAAGTGGCCAAGGAAGTGTGCCCACAACTCACTTCTAAAACACTGGGCTGTGTTCAAGATGGTATCAGTCCCTTAACTGCACCGCTAATAGCAGGGAGGTTGTGAAATTTGACCTCTTAAACCAGGCTGCTCTTCTGAGGGTAGCCCTGAAGGGTGTGTTAGCAGAGCTGCTGAAAGAGGGTTAGCTGGCTGCAGTCAACTTGCAAGTCCTGGAAAATACACATTCCTGCAGGGGCTAGAGTTCCTGGAACAAATGTTCCCTGGAGATCAAGGGGGTCAATTTCTCTCCAGCTCTAAGATCCTGCGCCTCCTTCAGGGCTCACTCTCTATCTTGCTGTCCCCTCTCAGGTTCTGACCTGGACCCACAGGAAGTTCACTCCTATTTGTATCACACATAATCGATCCACATTCTTATATATAGTCCCAAGTAGACTATAAGCAACCTCAGAACTGAGACCAACATCTACAAGCTGAACATCCACTATCCGGTAGGAAACTCATACATGAATCAAATATCCAGGTCTCTGTACACCAGTATTTACTGGCCAGTCCTCCGACAGAGCAACTTCTGGAGGAAGTTACCTAGGGAGGTGGGAGCAGGGAAGGCTTTCCTAGGAAGTAATGCTGGAGTTCAGAGGGGATGCTGAGGTGTAAAAAGAAAACACAGGCAAGAAGACCATGTGCATATCCTGCTATGGAGAGGACACTGGAGCTTGGTGCTCTGATCTCACCCCCACTTTTTAAAATCTATCATTTAAAACAGGATTTAGCAGGATGGCTGCAGTGTCTAATTGGATTTAGCCAAGATTTACAGGGCTCCAGGCACTGAGGCCACCAAGATGAGGTTAAGTATCTACATAAAGAAACTAGCCTGAAGACAGATGTGAATACTGACAACCTAGTCTGGTGAGAGAACCAAAGTGCAAAAAACCTGCATGAGAAGATGAGGCAAGGACAATGGCATTCCTGAGGGGGCACCACTGAGCTGAGTCTTAGGCCAAGCAAGGGATTCTCAGGGGGAAGAAAAGGCATCCCAGGAGCAGGAAAACCATGCCTTGCAGCATAAAGGGCACAGGAATTATGGAGCAGAGTGAGAGGGGCAGGGGCTCAGGCTGGAAAGGTGAATATGCTAGGCCAGTAGACAAGATGGGTCAGGGAAAGCTGGTGGCTCCATCAGATGCACCAAAGGCAGGTCCAAGAGAGAAGGGCCATGTATGAGGTTGGGGAGAGCCTGGGAGATGGTCCAGAGGATTCCATGCTCCTTTCAAGAAGAGGATGAAGATGACCAAGGAAAGGACTGGTGGAGCCAAGGTAGGAGCTGTGGAGGACCTCCAACTAGAAGACAGGAGAGAGGAGGTGAGCATGAATGTGAAGCCACTGGGCCACCATTAATTCTGTACAGGTGCAGGTGGAGGGGAGAACATATTACCGCAAGCAAAGAGAACAAAACCACTCTGCTTAGCTCCTTTGAGGTGCCACTATACTCATTGCATTAAAATTTCACAAGCTGTGTGCACTGACACATGAAGCCACCTAGGCAACTGCAAAAAACAACACATTGAACCGGTCTACCTATGCCATCATATGAAAACCCAAATAAACTGCCTGTGATGCTGTTACAGTTATTCAAAAGCCAACCTATCAGTCTAGATCCAAAAACTTTAGGAGAATCAATAAGTCAACATAGTCTCAAGGAAAGTCTCAAGGAAAACTTTCTGATCTAAAAGCTGGGGAAAACTTGGCATCTATTTATTAAAAAAAAAAAAAACATTAGAATAGTGATATTTTCCTAAAATGGGAGAGAGTAAGAAAATGTGATGTTTTTCTTGAATAGGAAGGTTACATTCACCATGGGGTTGGTGGGAGGGTGTGTTGTAGCTGTCTACCTGGCAGCTTTTGGGTTTGAAGACATCCTAGCTGCCTGGCTCATACTTGGGTTTCCGTACTGTTTCTCAGAATATGGGGAAAGTGAGCTGGAGGCACCAGCCTGTGCCCCTAAAGGCGTGTCAGTCAGGTCCTAGGCTTTGGCTGTGCTGAGGACATTGGGAGACCCCAGAAGAGGTGGGTCAACATTACTCTAAGCAAATTGTCCCATGCCCATCCCTCAGGGCAACAGAGCTGGGGAAAGTATGTAATCCCCATTTATTCCCATTTTTCAGGTGAAGAAACTGAGGCTAATAGCTGCCCAGGAGCAGAGCCAATCTCATGTCTGAAAGCAAAGCCCATGCCCTCTACACGTGAGTGTCCTGACGCCAGCCAGCCGGCCCTCCCGGGCTTCTGTGGGAGTAGTAGGGGCCAGATAGATGCAGTTTCCAGGTCCTGGAGTCACCCAAGGCCAGGATCCCTGGTAAGGACCCGGGAAGGCAGTGTTCTGACGCACTCAACCCCTCACCCATGCCCCACCGTCTGGACAGCATCAAAGGAGTGCTCCGTTAGGGGGAAAGGCTCCAAGCACACGGCGGAAGTCTGTGCACTTCTCAGAGACCAGTGTGGACTCCGGCACCTGACCGAGGTGATAATTCTTGCCTCCCTTTCGCCGTGAAAAATATACTCAATTCAAGTTGGGGCAGAGGGCGGGAGATCATTCGTGAGACCATCTGGAGATAAAGGGGTGAACGAGGTACAAAATTTCCCAGCAAGTCAGGAGTCCAGGGTCGAGTGAAAGTGGGGGTAAGATGGCCCGGCCTACAAGGAACAAAGCGGCCCCGAGAGGGGGGGGGGGACGCATCCTTCCCCAGTGCTCCAGGTCATCTCCCTGGTAATCCTGAGATTCTGCAGAGCTATGGACCAGAGATCTGGGGTAAGGCTCCCCTCTCGCTCCAACGCGCCCCCGACCCGAACAGCTTAGAGGATCCCAGCAAAGGGGCGCGCAGCCCTGAGGCAGAGGAGGTCCCGGGCGGGGAACAAAAGATAGGGCGCCCTCCTTCCACTCGCCGCCGGACGCCCCTCTCGTCCGTCCTCTGGGAGCTGGACCCCGGCTTGTGGCCGCGCCTCATTAGCAACACAAAGCCGGGGGTCTGGCGGCCCCTTTATCCCCGCGGGGGCTGGCCGACGCGCGCCCGGGGAAGGAGAGAGGGAAGGTCCGGAGCCGCGGGGATCCCAGCCGGACCCGAGACTCCTCAAAGCAATCAAGTTGGCGCGAGCTCGGACGCCCACGAGCACCTGTGCGCGCCGCGCCCGCCGTGCCTTTGGGGACGGCGAGAAACTGGCCGTCCTCTCCTTACCCTCCAGCCACAGGTGTCGGCGCCCCCGCGCTCTGACGGAGCCACCCGCGGCCACGGCCAGCTGCGAGCCGTTGAGACAGGCGTTAACCGTGAAGAAGACGGAGCAGAGTTGCAGCCACGGGGCCATGTCCGTGCGCTCGCCTAGCCTGCCCCTGCTCTGCACCCCGGCAGCCAGCTGCGAGCCAGCCCCGAGTGGGCGGTGGCGCCGGCGGCCGCGGAGGAGCGGGCCGCACCACCGAGCATGCGCCTCAGGCTCGCGCCCCGCCTCTTCTCTCCAGGCCCCGCCCCAGCCGCGACGCCCTTGTTCTGGCCCCGCCCCCAGCCTGGCCCTCTCTCTTGGCCCCGCCCCGCCTTCCAGGCCACCTCCGCGTGGCCACGCCCGAGTAACCACTGAGAAGTGGGCAGCTGCAGTTTTTTCCCCCTTAACTGAGTGAGAGGTCGTTTTTTAAACCAAAGGTTTTGTGCAAGTGATGCCTGCTCCCTCAAAAACTCAGGAAAACACAAAGATCATCATAATAATAGCTTTAATAATAATTTAATAAGCACAACTCTTTGCCAGGCCTCCTCTAGAATCCTCCCAACCACACAGGAAGTGTCAGTATTATTGTTATCCCCGTTTTCTGCGCAGAAACGTCAAGGTCATGCGGTGGGTAGAGAAATCCTGGCTAGGACCCCAGACAAATGACTTACTCTCTCCACCTTACTGTTTCCTCCTCTGAACTCGAATAAAAATAAGAGTATCCTAGTCTGCAGAGAATGCTAATGGTTGACACAGTATGCACTCAATAAATGTTATAATCTATTATTAACTGACTCGTCACGCAGCTGGTACTTGCCAGACCAAAGATTCAAAACCAATACAAAACTTAGCCACTACACTTGTCAAACTTACTCTTGTGAAGTGGTTCTATTTCTGTTTGGAAAGAGGGAGCTGAGGCTCAGAGAAGTGGAGAAGCCAAGGTTACAGCAACTTTCACCACAGTCCTCCTCCCTGCTTTGTCTTGAATCTGTGCACCTGGTACAGGAATATACCTGCCACTTCACACTTCTGGATTGCCCCTTTCCTCAGCTATGCCACCACCTTCTCCACAACAGCTCCACTGTGGGGAGCTGTTGGTTCGATGCTCTGCTTCCTTCTGGGTCTCCCCCAACTCTCCCTGACACTCTGGGTACTTCTCGTTGGGTCATTCCATGGCAGGGGAAGTCAGGGGATTGGCAGTGAATGTCAGGGCATGAGATGAGGCCAGGACCACATGGGTGTGGTGAAACACCACAGAAGCCATGAGGCTGCCTTCTCCTTAGGTCCTTAATCTTTATATGACATTCCAGCCTACATATGCTCCATAATTTAACCAATCCTCTGCTGAGGAACATGTATTATAATCAGTGATTCAAAAATATCCTCACACATATATCTTGATACATTTATTCAATTATTTTCTCAGTATACATTCCTAGAATCAGAACTACTAGATTATACACATTTAAAATTGCCAAACTGCTCAATATCTCGTTGTCATCTTAATTGGCTTTTTCTGGCTGCTAATGAGGTAAAGGCCATGTATTTAGTAGCCATTTCCATTTCTTCTCTTGTTTTAGAGTTGGACTCCAGGAAAAGGATCAGTACTTGTAGCTTATGATAGAGGGAAAGCATTAAGGAGAGTGTTGGGGAGAAGAAAGTGTTTGTCCCTGGATTTTTCTTACATCAACCATGTTAGACAGAGCTCCAACTTTTCTGAAGGAGCGCAGAGGACACAGAAAAAAAAAAAAAAAAAAGCCTAAGCGTTCACTCTAAAACATAATTAGAATGACATACCTCCAGGCCAGGGACTGAGAGGTCCTCCTATTTACCTTCCAGGGAAGCCATAAACATTCTTGTGGGGTGGGGAAAGGGTGATGGTGGGAAAACCACTTCTATCAAAGAGTCAGATTTGGCAGGAAATAAAGATAATAAATTGGCATTTGGCAACATTCTCCCCACCCTGCTCTTCTCCATTGATTCTCTCATCTCTTCTATTTATCCTGACCCATCAGAATATTTGTGAGGCTGCAGGAAGTAAACCTCCGTACTGAGAGCTGAGATAAATTAGGGACCAGGTCCCCACAAAGCCTCCATGGGCCATGCTTTCTCCCAGGTCACAGGCAAGCACGGTTGTGTAAGTGACCAAAGTATGAAGCACTCCCCAAATACAACACATGGCCTCACCCACCAAGGCCAGGATTGCCTATGGTCCAGTTCCAATTCCAGCTACCCCCACCATCCCCATCTGATTCACCTTTCTGCACCCAGAACTGGGCATTCCGCCTGGCATTCACTAGCGATAAAGAAACTGCTGTCCTCTCCATCCCTGGTTGGAATGAAGCTGAGGATTAAACAGATTAAATCACCATAAAATAAGCTGTTGACAAATGCAAATATATTTCTCCAATTTACCTATAACCTAACCACAATCCTTAACAAAGTATTGGATTTTGTTAAGAGTCCAATTATCTCCTGAAATAAGAAAAGAGAGTGATCATGGAAAAAATTTGTATCCTGATTCATTTTTAGCTGAGAATAATTAAAGACATTTTAATAAAAATAGTGGTTAGAAGCAGTGGGCTGAAATTCGAATTTATTTTTGGTATTGTGATCAAGTAGTATGTTTTATGTACTAATCAACATACTAAAGGTAATGGGTGGCCCCCTCCCAGTCTCCCAGCAAGCTGAGTGTCCAAGGCCCCAAGGCTGCCTGGATGCCAGTCCAGCCCCTGGCAGTCTTGGCTCCAACCGGGTAACTGTCATCATCTCCGCTTCACAGGTGTGGAAGCCAGAGGTCCTAGACCCAGCTGCCCACCCACCCCACCCAGCGCTACAGCCTTCCCAAACTGGCCTTGGAGGCACCCAGGCTGCCCGGAGTCCCCAGCGGGCGGAAGACCTGGGGCCGATGACCCAACCCCGCAGCTCGAAATCCCGGGACACTCATCCCAAAGCGCCAGGGCGTGCGCGCCGCCGCCACTACGACGAGTTACGTGTCCACCGCTGCTTTCCATTTCTTTTTCCAGAAGATAATGAAGCTTGGGACGCTCAGTCTCCACGGTAACCGCGAGGGGCGCACGCGGTCCAGATCGGAGACTCCCAAGCAATTCGGGACTGTGCTGTAGAGAGTGGTCTTTCTAGTTTTTCTAGGGCAAAGCTGGTGCTAAGCTTTAGGGAAGTAGAGTCCAGGAAGTGATAAGAAAACAAAGTCAAACATGGGCTTTACTAATCATGTGGATTTGAGGAATTCACTTACCTCTTTGGATGTCTCAACAGCAATCCAGGAATGACAAGGATGTAGACCTCAGTGGGTTTTTGTGAATCTGCAGTAAGCAAATGGCTATGAGGGTCCATGAACGTTGCTGTTGTACGGAGGTAGAACAGGAGTTGATGTGGCCGGGCTGAGGAGCAGCTGAAATCCAGACGGTAACTAGGGGAGATGGCCACCTTTGTCTCCTTTAGGATCTACGCTATACTGGAAGGCTCTGGACCACATCCTGTTTTTTCATTCATTCGTTCATTCACTAAGTACTGATGGAGTCCCTGCACCATGTCAGGCATTATGTCAAGAGCTGGAGACAAGTGTGAACAATACAGACACTGTCCCCAACAAGACACTATCCCAATTGTCATAGAACCTACAAGCAAACATTCCACAGGGGACATTAGCATTACTCAAACGACTCCATGACTCGGAGATAATTACAAGCAGATGGATTGTCTCTAAAGAAGTGATACTGAGCTGAGGTTCCAAATATAAGAGTAGCCTGGACAAAGGGGAGAGGAGCAAAGAGAAGAAGAGCATTCTGGGCAGCAGAAGCAGCACGTGCAAAGGCTCTGGGGCAGGAGGGAACATGATGTCTTCAAGGCCCAAAAGAGGTCGGTGTGGTTGGACAACAGAGAGGTGTGAAGGAAGGGTTCAAGGTGAGCTGGAGAGACCTGCATAGGTACGCAGGCAGGACTTTGTGCCTTGGTTTGAACCTAAGAGAACTTGGCAACTTCTGGGGTATTTAAGAGCAATGACAGAGCTATATTTTGAAAAGCTATGTTTTGTATTCCAAGTGCCAAGCATAGGGTACTGCCCAGCAAGTAGTCACATTCGATACACACTTATTTAATGAATGAATAACCATAATCATTGTTGAAATGCTGGGATTTATGTTTTGAATGCAAAAATCCCCGTCTGATCTCAGAAGCTAAGCAGGGTCAGGCCTGGTTAGTACTGGGATGGGAGACCAAGAAAGATCAGGTGCTGTAGGTGTAAAAAAATAAATAAATAAAAAAAGAGATTGTAAGCTGACAAGGTCCTTGCAATCTGTGAGGTCAACCAAGCATTACCTCGCCAAAAGAAGTTTAAAAAATAAAAAATGAATGCAAAATCATTAGAAAACCAAAACTCTAAATAATGCAAATACAGTAAAATGCATAAACTTTTCTTGGGGAGCCTTGTGGCACTGGGTGAGGGAAGGCCTAGGGGAGCCTGGAGCACTCAGGGGGTCTGGCGCACCCAGGGCCTGGTGCAACCAGGGTGCGAACCCAGGACCTTCTGTGTGTAAAGCAGATGTACTAACCACTACACTATGGAGCCACCGCTAGAACAATTTTAGACAGCAAAATTTTGAAGCTAGTATAGAGTTCCCATATACTCTGCCCTCAGTTTCCTTTATTATTAATATACCACATTATACTATACATTTGCTACAATTAATGAACCAATACTGATAAACTATAATTACCTAAGTCCAAAGTTTATTCACATTTCCTTAGTCTTTATTCCATGTCCTTTTTCTGTTTGAGCACCCTATCCAGATGCCATATAACATCTAGTTACTATGCTTCAGGGTCCTCTTGACTGTAACAGTTTCTCAGACTTCCCTTGTATTTGACGACCTTGACAATTTTAAAGAGCATTGGTTAGGTATTGTGTAGGATATCCCTCTACTAGGAAGAATGTTTTTTCCATGATTAGACTGGATAATACATTTTACTTTAATCAAAAGATAAACAGGTACAAAGTTCAGAGAGTCTTAGTACTAATAGATGTATAAGGAAAAATAGCAGTCTTCTGAGCTGTCCTTTGCCACTCTCGCTCTCCAGAGCACCCTCCTCCAACTCTTTTAGCTGTTTTCTGGCATTTGCTGCCACATTTCTAAATCGTATGCTCATCTTGCCTTTCTTGACTGAGCAGTTTAGACACTGGCTCCTAATTTCTTGCTCCTTAAGATACATGAGAATTATCCTCTCTTCATATTGCCTTTCTCTAGTCACCACTAAGATGTGTGCTGGATGTCTTCCCCAAGCCCTTCCAGAACCACTCTGACCTGTACAGACCACATCAACGGGCTGGCTCTCTTACTCTTTGGCTTCTGGGTGGTTGGGCCAATGGACACAGGTAGGCAGTTGGGGGTGGGAGAGTGAGCAGAGGTGTTCATGCCCTCAGTTACCTCCCTGTCAGGTTGCTGTAGGGGGCTGATCCTGACTCTGCTGTCAGGCACACTCTCCATTCAGCTCTCTTCGGTTTCTGAGAGCTCCTCCTCCCTTGTCTCCTCAGGTCTGGCTGCAGGGTCAGGTAATGGCCCCCGATACTGGTACTGCTCTTCCTTTGTAGTTCGTTTCACCCCACCACAAAGTCTCTTTTACAAAACTTTCCTCAAGACACTCCATTTAAAAGCCATTTCTTGTTGGGATCCTGACTAATATATTACAATTTTAGTTAAATCAATATTCTGTGTTTAATATTATTATGATCATGTAAAACATTTTTCACCTTTAAGGCAAGTAGTGTTTGAGGATAGTATTTCCTTTCTTATTACAACTGTTTTGTGTGTGTATAGTTAATATTCACCTTTTCAGAAACACTTGCTTTATTTTACGGAACCCCCTGGTTAACTCTTCCCATACAACTTTCCACATGGAGAAGCGTTAGCTTTTCTCTCAGTTCCATTTTTCCAGGAGTATTCTCCATGGGACATCCTCATGCTCCTGTCCCAGTCAGGCTTGGGTGTTCTCCAGATCTGCCCAGCTGTCATTCCCTTTTTGTCTCTCATGTGTTAGAGCCCTATTTTCTGGATCCTACGTAGTTTTCTGTGTTGTCTCACTCATTTTGGTGGGCCATGTCCTTCATTCACTTCTTGAGAAAAGCTATTGGAGGTAAATTTTGTGAGACTATTCATGTCTAAAAAGCATCTTTATTAAACATCACAGTTGATTAATAATTTGACTGGGTATTGAATTTTATGGTGAAAGTAATTTTCCACTGGAATATTGAAGGCATTGTTCTTGCGTCTTTCAGTTCCAGAAGCTGTGGTATAGAAATCTGATGTCATTTTTATTCTTGGTCCTTCGAACCTCTTCTCTCTCTCTCTTCTCTCCTCTCTCTCTCTCTCTCTCCTCTGCCCTCTTTAACCCTATTGTCCTGAAGTTTCACATGAATGAGTTTCTTGATTTGTTTATGGTCCCTCACTTTGGAGACACTTGTCCTGATTTCTGGGAAGTCCTTTTGAGTATTTCTTTGATATCTTCCTCCCCTCCTTGTCCTCTGCTTACTTTCTTTTTTTTGGAAATCCTGAGTTGATGATAAGTATCCTAAGTTTATCTTCCAATTTTCTTTTCATTATCAACTATTTTCCATCACCTATGGCATCCTTTAGAACATATCTTCAACTAGGTGGTCAAAACCTAATGAATTTTTACTACCATGATCATATTTCTTAATATCCCAAAGCAGCTCATTCCTTTTACAGAACATCTTGCTCTTACTTAAAGGAAGTAATTCCTTCTCTTATCTCTCTAAGGAATAAGTTTTCTTCTGTTCCCTCCATGTGTGTGTGTGTTGTGTGTGTGTGTGTGTGTGTGTGTGTGTGTGTGTAGCTTGTTTGAACTTTTAAAGTGCAATCAGCTTTTCCTGGCTCCTCTAAAATTATTCTTGAAGAAATGGACATGTTATGTCAGCAAGTTAGGATTAAAACTAGGTAATCGATATCTGGAAACAAAGACCCCAGACAGGTCACACATGTTAAGAGGAAAGGGGCCCTAGTGAGCTACTCAAATGAGACATGGTCAATAAACAACTTGGAGCAACCATGCCAATCTTAGCCATTTTATTTATCAAATTATTGCACTTATATAGTTTTTAGCTCTCCACTGACCTTCTACCACCAGATTTATTGTTTTTGTTTCTCAAGTACCATCTTGAACCTAAATGGTATGGATTGTGACATATATGAATGCATAATCATAATGGACTACCATTTTTATATTCAACTGTTTCTTTAGCAAGCATTTATCGAGTGCCTACTATTTGCTGGGCATTGTGCAAGGCAATAGAAAAGAATATGCTCAAGGTCATGAGATCCCTCCAGAAAAGTCCTCCACACTTAGCAGAGCCCACTGAACCCGGGAGGCAGCCCCTGAGAGCTCCATTTAACAGATGAAGCATCTGAGGCTCAAGGAGTTTCCCTAGTTTGCCCAATGGCACAGAGCTATTTGGAGACTATGCTGCATCATGAACCCAAATTTTTCTTCTCCCGCACTCTGTGTTTCAAAGGCTGGGATATAAAGAAAAGCTGGAATAAATGAACCATGAAAAGAGAGTTCACAGGGACAGGGGAACCAAGAGCAAGTTGTATTAGAGTTCTCTAGAGAAATAGAACCAATCTCACACACACACGCAGCCGCGCGCGGCGCGCGCACACACACACACACACACACACACACACGGAGATTGATAATAGGAATTGGCTAGTTGAAGAACCAGGCAAGCCAGTGGTGTCATTCATTCCAAGTCAGAAGGCCCAAGAATTGGGGGCTGATGGTGTTAGTCCCAATCGGAATCTGAAAGTCTGAGACCAGAAGCCCCAATGTCTGAGGAAGAAGATGACAGATATCTTAGCTCAAGCAAAGAGAGACAGTTTGCCCTTCCTTTGCCCTTTCACTCTATTTGGGGCTTTGACCCACCACTAGATGATGCATTGGGGAGGGACAGCAGTTTTTCACCCAAGTTCACCAATTCAAACACTTCAACCCTTTGAAATTTTTACTAGCTTTCTGGGCATCCCTTAACCCAGTTAAATTGACACATAAAATTAATCATCACAGAAAGCCAAGGGGAAAGTTTCAAAGTATTTGTTCAGCTCTACACTGCCTCCTCTGGCTCCATTTACATTTTTTTGAAGGGACCAGCTCAGGGCAAGTAGGGGAGACAGGGCTGCCATTGCACTTGGGGAAACAGGACAGAAGAGGAGGAAGGCACACACTACGCTCATTTACAGTTGCAGAAAGCATCTCTATCCTCTGGAGTTAATGCCAGAGGGGGAAAATTCTCACAGTTGAATAATGCGCACACCTTATTCAGGGCAGGGCAGGAGCCCCAAATGTACGAGCCTTCTAGGGCGTACCTCCCACTGCCAGGGGAGGGCCAAATAGCACCTCTCAAGTTGTGAAAAAACACAAGTAAGGCCTCCCAACATAAGCCCCTCGAGTAGGAAATTCTAGAGCTAAATTTTCTAGAGATGGAGCAAGGGAATGACAGATTGCAAAACAGCCACAAAGCAAGCGTTGAGCCAAGTTCAAGAGCAAGAGAAATCAGCCTCACACTAGCATCAAAAAACACACAGAAAACTCCAAGAGGCCGAAAGTGCCCCGGGGGCTTCCTCCTCCCAAGGGAAGCAGTGGCTCTGAAAGATTTAGGTGAGGCAGCTGCTCTGCATCCCTGCCCCTGACAGGTGGAATTCCCTGCAGGTGAGCACAGGCTGGTATGGGGGAGGGGGGCAGAGTGGAGGGGGTGGGGGAATGGAGAGAAGGGTTCACCTTCCCTTACTGGAGAGGTCAGACGATGACTTCCACTGGCCTTCCCCAGTGCACGTAAATATATCTATTTAAACTGGAAACCTAAAACAAACTCTCCCTTTGCTGTTGGCTGCCATTATGTAATGTCTCACAGTGTTTCCCTAGGACTCTCCAGGCGGACTCTCCAGGCGGTCTCATTTACTGACTTGGTTGCGCTTCCAGCTTTGTTCATGACTTCCAAGCTGCTTTCCATAAAACTGAGCCATATGTACATTGGCTACACTTGACATAATAGTCTGTACCTTTAAAAGTAGGCATGTATCGTTGCCAGCCCAATGTTGGGAATAGTGTGCAAGGCCATAGATTGGATTCTTTAAAAAAAAAAAAAAAACTGGCCACGTTTCAAGCTCCTTAAAAAATGTTTTTGAAATATTTTTAAATTTACAGAAAAGTTTCAAAAGTAGTTCAAAGAGCGCCCATATACTCTCTACCCAGCTTCCCCTTGTGTTAATTTCTTATACAACCACAGCACAATTATGAAAACCAGACATTTAACATTAATGTAATACTACTGAGTAATCTACAGACATTATTGGAATTTCACCGGTCTTCCCACTACTGTAACCTTTTCTTGTTTTTGGTCTATAAGGTTTTTTTGTTTTTGTTTTTTGTTTTTTGTTTTTTGTTTTAGTTTTTTAAAATCTCATCTCAAGTACATAGTATATTAGTTAGACATCTACATAGTTCAAAAACAATCCCTCAATTGCATCCTCCCTCCCCTGACCCACGCCTAGCCAATGTATTAATGCTAACTGCATTTCCTATGCCATGTTTCCCATCCCTGTGACCATCCATCAGCTACTAATTTGTACTTCTTTAGCTCTTCACCCCATTCTCCCAGCCCCCCAAACCCACCTCCCCTCTGTCCGACACCAAATAATCCACTATATTTGTGAGTCTGTTTTTGACTAGTTTGTTCTTTTTATTCCTTAGATTCCACATATAAGTGAAACTGTGTAGTGTGTATCTTTCTCTGTCTGACTTAAATACCTTTTAGGTCCATCAAAGCAATAGCTTTTTCCATCCCCTTCCTTTTCATATGTAGGGGTCTTGTTTTCTTATCCTTCCAGCCACTCTATCTTTTGGTTGGAGCACTTAATTCTTTTCCACTAGAGGTACTTATTGATAGGAATGTAGTTGTTACCATTCTTTATTCCTGTTTTTGATACATGTTTTTTCTTCTTAAAGAAGTCCCTCAAACATTTCTGTAATACGGGCTTGGTGGTGATAAATTCCTTCAGCTCTTTATCTGTCCTTCAACTCTAAATGATAGCTTTGCTGGATAAATATTCTTGGTTGTAGATCCTAAGTCTTCATCCTGTAGAATATTTTGCCCAGCCCTTCTGTCCTGCATAGTTTCTTTTGAGAAATCAGCTGCCAGTCTTTTGGGTTTTCCTTATAAGTAATTATTTGTTTTTCTCTTGCTGCTTTTAATATTCCTTCTTTGTATTTAACCTTTGGCATTTTAATTATGATGTGCCTTGGTGTGGGCCTCTTTGGATCCCTGATTTTTGAAAATCTCGGAGCTTCCTGAGGTTTTATGTCCATTTCCTTCACCAGTTTAGGGAAGTTTTCCATCATTATTTCTTGAAACAGCTGTTCAACATCTTGATTTTCTTCAGTTACACCGATCAGATGAATATTTGGAGGCTTAATAGTGTCCCATATGCTCCTTACATTATTTTTATAGTCTTGGCATCTTTTTTCTTGCCATTCTGATTGAGTGTCTTGATTGGCTTTCCTGTCCTCTAGATAGGGCATATTTGATCCTTTTCTTTATTCACTTTGTTTATTCCTTTGTTTATTCTATTTAATATACTTCTCATGCCAGATAATGTGTTCTTCATTTCAGACTGGTTCCCTTTAATAGTTTCATTTCCATTTTTATATTTTTTATCTCTTTGTTGAAGTTCTCACTGAATTTATCTACACTTCCCAAAGTTTATGAGCATCTTTATAACCATATTTTGAACTCTGCATCTGTTAGATTGCTTGACTCCATTATATCTGTTTCTCTGTTTTGTTCTCTCACATGGTTTCTGCTTCTTTGTCTTCCCATTTTGGCTGCCTTTCCATGTCTGTTTCTATGTACTAAGCAAAGCTCCTAAGTCTCCCAGTCTTATTAGTGTGGATTTGTGAAGCAGGTGTCCAGTGGCACAGTCCTGAGAGGGGTTCAGCTGCAGGATAAACTTAGCCAAGCATGTGCCCCTCCGGGGCCACCAGTTAAGATTCAGCAAGCAATCCACAGATGCTGTGCTTATAGTTGCCTCAAAAGGCCAAGCCAGAAACTGAGGCCAGCTGCCTCCAGTAAGTCTAGGTGTTGCTCAGCCAGGAGCACCAGACTCGCTAAGGCTATACCAGGATGTGGCTTGGGTGGAGCCCCAAGTTGGGGGAGGTGGGGTTTCAAGGAATCCTCTGGGTGGAGCGACCTCTGTTATCCAGTTTGATGACCTCACGGCAAAGGCAGCACTAAATCTGCCCACTGGGAGGGGGAGGGATCAACAGGGAACAATGGATACTGCTGACACTTCTGTACAGAGCAAGTCTCGCCTCTGCACTCATTTTGGCAAAATCTTCCTGCAAGTCCCTGGTGACCCCTGCCCGGAACTGAATTGGCACTGGTGCTTAGAGCAAGCAGATCCGTCACCAGGACAATCCGCCTGTGGATGAGGCCCCTTTAAGAGGCTTCTGCCGCTGCCACAACCTCTGCCTCACTCAGCCGCTGGGGACCGTTCACCCCGCATCCTCGCCCGTCCGTCCTGCCTTCTGCGCCGCCGCAGGGTGCTTCCTTGGACTTCTCCCTAGTTGTATGGCTCGTTCATCTAGATTCCAGGCGATTTTTCATTGCTGCTGCTCCTTGTTTCTGGCACAACTTTGATTTGGTTACCAGAGGGGTGAACAGAACCTCTATCGTCCACGCCATTTTTTTCTCCTCGTCCCATTTTTAAAATATATATATTTTTAACTTTAGAATCGTTTTTAGATTTACAGTAAAATTGACAAGATAGTGCGAGAGGAGAGGAGGCATCTGAAAAATGCAAAGGAAAGGGCCCGCAGAAGTAACCCGCTCAGCCCATTAAAACTGCTTTCTCCCCCCATGCTGCTCAGTGCTCTTCGGCTAACATGTTTTCCCACAGCTACCTCCCCCACCTCAAGGACTCTCCAGCTCACACCTGTTGATTCATCGCTTGCTATCCAACTAATGTTCTTATCTCTGTAGCGTGTGTAGGAATAACAAGACTGTGTAAAACTGCTTGTTATGTTACAATTAGAGCTCAGCCTTTGGATAGGAACCCACTGAGCAGGTCTCATCTCTGTTCAAGAACCCTATAATGGTGCTGATAACGCCAAGGTCGCAGGTTCTACAAAACAAATGACCTGTAAAACCAGTGGTCCGAAAATACCTCCCCTTTCACCCCCCCCCACCTCTATCTGAAGCTTCCCCTCCCATCCTGAGTCATGAAGCACACGTGAAACCTCAGACAAAGGAATCACACGCCCCTTGCATGGACACTGTGAGGGTATATAAGTTGTAAGAAATCTCACCACAGGGAGCTCGTGCTTTGGGTCTGTTGAATGCCCCACACTCTCCACCAGCATTAAATTCTCCTTCCTCTAACAAAGTTGTCTGAGTGTCTAATTTTCTCCGTTGGGTGTCACTTCCTGCAACAATAGTATAGAGAGTTCCATGTACCTTGTATCCAGTTTCCCCTTTTATTAACATTTTATGTGAGTTTGGTACATTTACACAATAAATAAATCAATATTGATACATTATTAATAACTAAAGCCCATACTTTATTCAGATTTCTTTCATTTTTATCTGATGTCACTTTTCTGTTCCAGGATCCCATCCAAAATATCATATTACATTTAGTTGTCATGTCCTCCTGAGGCTCCTCTTGGCTATAACAGTTTTCTCACTTTCCTTGTTTTTTATGGCCCTGACAATTTTGAGTACTGATCAGGTGTTTTGTAGGCTATCCTTCAATTATCCTTTATCTGATGTTTTGCTCATGAGTAGACTGGGGTTATGGGTTTTTGAGAGAAAAAACCACAGGGGTGAAATGCCCTTCTCATCAATCACATCATATCAGGATCCACTAATGTCCTTTTTCTGGTCTGAGATCCAACCCAGAATCCCACTTTGCATTTTTTTTCCTGTCTCTTTAGCCTCCTCAAATCTCTGAAAGTTCTTCAATCTTTCTTTGTCTTTCACGACCTTGACACTTTGTCAAGAGTACTCAGAAGAGTCCTTTAATTTGGGTTTATCTGATGTTTTTCATGAATGGATTGAAGTTATGACATTTCATAAGAATGTCAGAGAAACAATGCTGTGTATCATATCAGGGGGTATATGGTGTTACTGTGTCTTATTTTACTCTTTGTCACTTGGTTAAGATGGTGTTTACTGGGTATTTACATTGTAAAATTACTAAGTTGCTGGAGAAACTTTTAGATGGTACAAATAGTCTGTTTATTCTCAGACTTTTGCTAGATAACTTTAGCATCCATAAGTGGATCTTACATGCAATGAAGTAAGGAAGATTCTTCTGTTCCTTTACCCCTATTAATTTATTTATTCAGTTATTTATTTACATAAGTATAGAGTCATGAATGCTTATTTATTTTGTGAGTTTATTCCAACACTCCTGTTATTTATTCTGTTGTTTCACCTTTGGCCATTGAAAGCCCCTTCAAGATGGGTTCTGTGTCCTTCAACATGCTACCATCGTATTTTGAGCATGTCCTTACCTCCTGGTACACAAGATGTCCTGGGATCATCTTGTATTTTTCCTGTTCCAGTACAAGAACCAATAATGTCTCCAAGGATTTTCTTTTTATTAGAGAATCATATCTAGAGAAACCAAGATCTGGACACTAGGCATGCTTATTGCTACTGGGGTGTTATTACTTTTAGGCCCTCTTGTCAGACAGAGTTAATAAATGTATACGTATATACTAACTCACATATACATATACCTATATTTATTTCATATCTATATATACCCAGGGCTTCTCTAGGCCAGCAGTCTCCAACATTTTTGGCACCAGGGACCGGTGCTCCTATGAAAATCTAATACCTGATGATCTGAGGCGGAGCTGAGGCAGTGGGGCTAGTGCTGCGGTGTGGCTGTAAATACAGATGAAACTTCGCTCCCTTTCTTGCCACTCACTTCTGCTGTGCAGCCCAGTTCCTAACAGGCCACGGACCCTGCTCTAGGCTACCTCTTGATGAAAAATCAGAGTAACCAAGAAAAGGCAGGACGATTAAGTCTTTAGAGTCTTTGAAAATTAAGGTTTAGGTCACTCTACCACATAAATAATCCCAACCAGTTGAGGTTCTGCCTGAGGGTAAGGGAATATTGAATAGGAACTAAAGAAGGAAGACATAGATATCAATTACAGCCTTATGTCCAATTTTAGAAACTACATTTGTTTGCTTATTATACATGTGTTTATTTCTAACCATTTTCTTCTAACCATTTCTTCTTCTTGTTATGTTATATACAAGTCGCTGATGTTAACTTTACAGTTTAATCTTAGGATAACAGAATATTCAGTGGGACTGTGACTGAATTTAAGGAGTAATTAATATAGCCAACAATGGTTACAATTCGGGGGAAAGCGTGAGCACGTCATTTCTAAGAGAAAAGGTATTCTTATTAGATGGAATTATACAGAGCTTTTTGTTGTATAAGAGTTCAAATGTACGTAAAGGGAGGGTATGGAAGGTGGGTAGTTAAGGCTGGACTCTGCCAGTTATTGCCTCTCAAATCCCAATTCATCCTTCCATAGAGTTCGTCCATTTAGCTTCCTTCGTCATCCGGCACCACGTTAAACGTTGCCAGTAGAGGGCGATGGAGAGACACTGCAAGAGGAAGGGGAAAGACCTGGTCTAGCGTGTCCCTCAGGCAGGCACCTGCAGTGTGGGCTGCTTCTCCAGCTCCTGCAACACGAATGGCTTTTCCAGCACCTGTAGTAGTGGCAGCTTTTTCGGTGTCCACGCCTGCTGTGTAGACAGCTTCCCCAACCCCAGATTCTAGCAGCTAGTTCCTGTAGTACACAGCAGCCTGAAGCACCAGTGCCCAGCGGCTGCCCCGATACCCCTTTTGGGCAGTTCATACCAGAAGGCCTCCAGAGAGAAACCTCCACAAGAAAGTTTTCCCGGCACCCTTGGCAGGAGAATTTCTAGCCATTTTGACAGCGTGGCACCACGACTACTTCTCTGCCATTTAATGAGCCATAGCCTCGCCCTCTTCAACAGGGTTTGATTTCTGCACTCCGAGAGGAGGCTCTTCTTTGGGTTGTCTCATCCCTGGGCAGTGGCTGCTACCTACATGTTATTCCTACAGGCTTCAGAGTTCTCACCACTTATTAGTCAATCTCTCATTTAACCAATCCCTTGTTAAAGTGAATAGTTCTTTATATAAACTTTCCTTATTCAAATTATTGCATAACTTCTGTCTCCTGATAGGACCCATGCTGGTTTGAGAGCCATACAGAGAAATAAATTTACTAACTAAACTATGATCTTTGAGTATAGTCCTTTCCACCTATTGTCATATGATATTGAGTCAAAATACTGTTTTCCAGAGTTACTTAGATTAGGTCTTTTCTTCTTTCCCTCCTCTGTGTGGTCATATTACTTATTTGTAATGCACTTAGAGTTCTTATTGCTGGTGTTCCATTTTGGGTTCTCTTCTTATCTTGGTTGACTTGAAAGACTTATTTATTTTGGGAGTATGTGAACCATTACCCTGGTTCCAAGAGTCCCAGCTACATAAAAGGGCATAGGTGTACTAAGAGACATGTTGTGACACCTCCTTCTTTCCATCCTGTTCTCATCCTTCCACCCTCTATAAGCAACCAGTCTTTTCAGCATATGGTTTAGCCTCCTTGGATTTCTTTTTCTCGTTGATATTGGGGAGCCCATATATGAGCCTTAAGTCTTATAGAGAAAGACTTAGGTTCATAGTCCTCCTGTCCCTGCTTTGTTTGGCATCCACTGGCCATTTTATCAAAATAAAACAAATGAATAATTTCTAATTTCTACCACATGACCATTTCATTTCTTGATATTTAACCTCAGGGGAAAGAACCACATTTAAGCACAAGTAAATGTGTGCAAACGTGCCTTCTGTAACATTATTTTAATGATGAAAAAGAAAAGAAAAGAAAAATCGAAACAACTTTAATGTCTATCAATAGAGAAATGGCTAAAATGGTACCATGGAACAGCCAGCCTGGCACACTGCGCAAAGCAGGCTTGTTTGTTTTAACAAGGGAGCGGTATGAGGAGCTTAGAAAAGCTCTAAGATGTATTGACAAGTATGGGTGAGAGCTAATTACAGAATTATAATATGGTACACTGTAACACCATTATGACAAACCGATAGTACCACATATTTTATGTAGGTACATACATAGGTATAAAAATCCATAAGAAGAAGGTTTGGAGACATGTATATGAAATTGAAAATTGACTTCATTTCGCCAGAGGAGCAGGGTGGGGAATGGGAAGACTGGAAATTTGGGGGTAAGGGTTTCAAAGGAACTTCATCTGTAATGTGTTCATTTTTTCAGTATTGTGTTTATGTCTTATTTGTATCGCTAAAAACAAACCAATACACAAGATGTTGACCACATTAACTCTCAAAACCCTTAAAAAGGAACCACAACCTATTGTGGAAGCAGATGATACACTCAAACACTCAGTATCTGCCCTTACTACAGAAAATTCTGGAAAATGACAACAAGCCCCTATTTCTCCCTCTCCAATGAAATGTAAGAATCCTTTTCTGAACATTGCCTACCATTAAGGCTTGTTATCTGCTAATAAAACCAAGTAATGTAAGTCAAGCAATAACTTAGAATCTAGATTTAGAGTGGACACCATATATATACCACCTGCATTCTACAGTTGATTATCTGACTAGTCCTGCTCTCTCACATTAGATCACTGAAATGTAAAACCCCGCTTTTCTTAATGTACATTGTATGCTTTGATTCTTTTCTTTGCTGAGCTATAGGATGAATATTTGACCTGAGGAAAGCAACTTATGGCTAAGGACTGAGTCCTAATATCCCAAGGTCGTTGCTTTCTATTTCAGCCATTCGAGGACTGAGGTGAGAAAGGAGACCTAACATTTCCACATCAAGGTTATGAAGTATTTATTAAAGGTAAAGAGCATATAAAATATCTTCAAGTTTGTACTTAAATTATTTTCCTCTACAGGAAAATAAAAAGTAAAACTAGAGTCTCAGCCTTATTACATTGAAAAAAAAGAAAAAAGAAAAAAGATTAAGAGGATAGTGAGCCAGAAACTGACTAAGCCACTAATCAAAGACAGAGACACAAATACAATTAGCGTTTTGGGCAAGCTGCTCTGAGGGTCTTGGCTAATCCTGAGGCTTTAGCATGGGAAGCCCATCCCAGCCAGGACACAAAAAAGGCACTTCCTGCCACTGCTCTCTGCTTTTTGAGTAGCTTTGAGTTAAGACCATGCAAAATAAACAACGGAATTCTGCCCAGGCATCATATTCCCTTCTAGGAGGAAATTACTATACTCTTTAAAAAATTTTTTTTCAGCAACTCTAGTTGCAGTATATTTTCTGGTATTTTAATTTTTTAAATCCCCAGCTCCTCTCCTGCCTTTTAGGAAAATTAGTTGTATTTTCTAACTTTATAGACTCAGCTATACTTTTTGAAAGTCTCTCTGACTTAGGAAATTCTCATAAACAGCAAAGAAATTCTCTTGAATGAGATTCACTTCCCCTCATTGAATGCACCTGGAAACATATTTTTAGACAGTAAGAAAAGCATGCTATAAAGTAGCATGTGCAGTGGGATTCTCCTTGTGCAAAATGCATGTGTACTCATGTAGAGTATGTCTGAAAGGACAGTAGTATTTCAGGGTGTTGGTATTGCTGGTGATGAATTACTTCTTTTTAATTTTCCGTATTGTTTAAGTTTTAAATGTTGAAAACATATTACTTTTACAACAAAAATAATTATTTTCATTTTGATACAACAAAAAGGGGTAGAGGATTAAATAATTGGAACAAAAGCAAAGGCTTCAGTAAGACGCATCAGGGCTGAGGTAACACTCAGAATCCTCGCAGTCTCAATTGCTATCTAGCTCCCTATCCAACCTCCTGCCAGACCACCATCCCTTCAGGCCTGTACCTCTTCTGAAGCCTCTTGTCTAGTCCTCCTGTCTACCTTCTTACCTTTCAATAATCCATTCTCTTCAGAATAGCCACAGTGATTTTCTTAAAATGAAAATCTGGTCTGTAGTTCCCCCAAGTAAAACCTTCATTGGCTTCCAGTCACACTTAAAATAAAATCCAGTCTCCTGGTCCCAGCCTCAAGGTCCCACCTGTTCAGGCCCTTGCTCCTTTGTCTCCTGTCCCTTTACCTTTTGTTCACTTCATTCATAGTTCCTGGAGCACTCTTTCCTGCCTCAGGGCCTTTGCCTTTTCTATTCCCTGTGCTCAAACAAATCTTCCCTTCACTCCCCACATGGTCAGCCTCTAATCCTAAGAGTCTGCAGGGGTGGGAGCCAAGAAGCTGTATTTTTAATATGTACTCTACATTCTTCTCATGTACACTCATGTTTGAGAGTCCCTTTCTAAAGTGCTGGCTTTTGATGAGTATTCAAGGGGCAGGGAGTTCGAGAAAAAACTTCTGACAGACACTTGGAGTACTGTTATCCTCTTTCAGCACCTTGCATGGCCACATGGATCCTCTGGGCCCAGATGTTCCTCAGGAAGGACCTGGGTGTGTCAGCTCACAGAAAGTTAGGATTTTAGAGTCTCAAGTTCCTCCACCGAAGGCCATGATGGCCAAAATTTTAACTAGGAAGACTTTTTTTTTTAGTGGAAACTTATTTATTCATCTATTAATAAATTAAACATAAAATATCTAGAACAAAGTAGTCCTTCCTATAAGGTAGCATTTGGGGACTGAGCCAGGAAGAGTTCTGAAGCAGAAATGTTCAGACACCTGTCTCAGACATTTACCACCTGAGAACTCTGCACTCTGGAGGGCTCATGGACACAGAGATGGTTTGGGTCAGATTAAGGAGCACCCTTGGAAGGTACTGGAAACATTAGTAAGTGTTCTCTGAGCTAAGTACAAGCCCCTATGCTAGAGAGGGTGCCACAAAGAGACACATCCAGGTCTACCCAGCCTGCCCATGAGGGCTTACAGTCCCTCAGAGGAAACTGTCATAGTACAAAGCAAGTAGGGTAGTTTTGCTTTTTTATTGCTTTTGAAAATTTTACCTAGTCCCACCTGGTGGGCATAAACAGAAGTCAGAACTTTATAAGGAGGTTATGGCAGGACAAGCAATGGAGAGTCATTCTTTTTTGTTGGCCTCTCCTCTCTTTGCTTCCTATTAGGAGACTCTCCCTCAGGTATAAGAAAATAAAACCCACACATATGCTGTCTACAGGAGATCCACTTCAGATCAAACAACACACACAGACTGAAAGTAGAGGGATATTAAAAGATATTATATGCAAATGGAAATTTAAAAAAAGCTGGAGTAGCAATACTTATAACAGATGAAATAGACTTTTAAAAAGACTATAGTAAGAGACAAAGAATGGCATTAAATGATAAAAGAAATCAATACAACAAGCAGCAGTAGCCCTAGTAAACACATACAGGCCCAACAAAGGAACATTTACATATATAAAACAATTATTGACTGACGTAAAGGGAGAGATTAACAGTAATATACTCATAGTAGGAGATGTTAACTCCCCATTGACACCAATAGACAGATCTTCTAGACAGAAAATCAGAAAGAAAACAGCAATCTTGGAAACACACTAGACCAGATGAATTTAATTGATATTATCAGAGTGTTTTAATCCAAAGGAGCAGAATATACATTCTTCTCAAATGCACATGGAACATTTTCCAGGATGCACTACATGTTAGGCCACAAAACAAGTCTTGGTAAATTTAAGAAGACTGAAATCATGTCAAGTGTCTTCTCTGACCACAATGGTATAAAACTAGAAATCAACTACACGGAAAAAAACAAAACTGGAAAATACACAAATACGTGGAGGCTAAACAACATTTTATTGAACAATGAATGGGTTAACAATGGTTCAGGGAGAAATCAAAAGATATCTAGAGACAAATGAAATGAAAACATGACTTAAAATCTATGGGACACAGCAAAAGCACTGCTAAGAGGGAAATTCATAGCAATACAGGCCTCGGGAAATAAGAAAAATCTCAAATAAATGATTGAAACTTACACTTAAAAAAACTAGAAAAGGAACAGCAAACAAAACCCAAAGTGAGTAAAAGGAAGAAAATAATAAAGATCAGAGTGGAATAAACAAAATAGAGTCTAGAAAAACCATACAAAAGGTCAATGAAACTAAAAGATGGTCCTTTGAAAGGATAAACAGAATTGAAAAACCTTTAACCAGGCTCATTAAAAAAAGAAGTGAGAACCCAAATAAATAAAATTGGAAATAAAAGAAGAGAAGTAACTATGGACTGCACAGAAAAACAAAGGATAAGAAATACTATGAGCAAATATATGCCAACAAATTGAAAAATGTGGAATAAATGAATACACTCCTAGAAACATACAATCTCCCAAGACTGAATCAAAAAGAAACAGAAAATCTGAACTGACCAATTACCACCAAGGAAATCAAATCAGTAATCAAAAAAATTCTAAAAAACAAAAGTCCTGGACAGGATTGCTTCATAAGTGAATTTTACCAAACATTCAAAGAATAATTAACACCTATTCTCAAACTATTCCAAAAAATTCAAAGAAGGGAATGCTTCCTAACTCTTTTTACAAGGCTACCATCTCCCTAATTCCAAAACCAGACAAAGATAGTACAAAAAAAAAAAAGAAGAAAGAAAAGAAAAAGAAAATTATAGGCCTATATCCTGATGAATATTGATGTAAATCTTCAAAAAATATTAGCAAATGAAATTCAGCATACATTAAAAATATCATACACCATGATCAAGTTGAATTTATTCCTGGGATGCCAGGTTGGTTTGATATCTGCAAATCAATTAATGTGATAGACTACATTAAGGAATTGAAAGATAAAAATAATATGATCATATCAATTGATGCAGAAAAAGCATTCAACAAAAATCTAGCATCCATTTATGATTAAAAACTCTCAGTAAAGTGGGAATAAAGGACATACCTAACGTAAAGGCCGTATATGACAAACCTACAGCTAACATTATATTGAATGAGGAAAGGCTAAAAGCATTTTCCTTAAGATCAGGAGTGAGACAAGGATGCCTACCTTCACCACTTCTATTTAATACAGTATTGGAAGTCACAGATACAGAAATGAGATAAGAAATAGAAATAAAAGACATCCAAATTGGAAAGGGAGACGTAAAACTGTCATTATTTGCAAATAACATGATACTATATAGAAAGAACCCTAAAAATTCCACCAAAAAACCGTTAGAACTGATCAGTGAATTTAGTTAAGTAGCAGATACAAAATTAATATTCAAAAGTTGATCGTATTTTTATATAGATAGTGAACCATCAGAAAGAGAAATTAAGAAAATAATTCCATTTACAATTGCATCAAAAACAATAAATACCAAAGGAGACCAAAGACCAGATCTTGGAAAATTATGTCATTGAAAAAAGAAATTGAAGATACAAATAAATAAAAGCATATATTGTGCTCATGAGTAGAAAGAATCAACATTGTTATAATGTCCATACTACCCAAAGCAATCTATAGATTCAATGCAATCCCTATGAAAATACCGATAGCATTTTTCACAGAACTAGAACAAATAATCCTAAAATTTATATGGAACCATAAAAGATCCGGAATAGTCACAGCAATCATGAGAAAGAAGAACAAAGTTGGAGGTATCACACTACCTGATATAAAACTATATTACACGGCTGTAGTAATCAAAACAGCAGTGTACTGGCACAAAAACAGACACATAGATCAATGGAATAGAATAGAGAGCCCAGAATAAATCCACATTTATATAGTCATTTAATCTATGACAAAGGAGGCAAGAATATGCAATGGGGTAAAGACAGTCTCTTCAACAAATAAATAGAGTTGGGAAAACTGAAGAGAGACATGCAAAAAAACAAAACAAAACAAAACAAAACTGGATCACCTTCTTACACCACATAAAAGAATAAGCTCAAAAGGGATTAATGACTTAAGTGGAGGACCTGAAATCATAAAACTCCTGGAAGAAAACATAGGCAGTAAACTCTCTGACATTGCTCTTAATAATATTTTTTTCTGACATATCTCTTGGGCAAGGAAAACAAAAGAAAAAATAAACAAATGGGACTAGATCAAACTAAAAGGTTTTGCACAGCAAAGGAAATCAACAAAATGAAAAGACAATCTATTGAAGGAGAAGATTTTCACCTATGATAAATTTGATAAGGAATTAATATCCAAAATTTATGAAGCAGTCATACAACTCAATAACAAAAACAAACAATCCAAATAAAAAATGGGCAGAAGACCTGAATAGGTATTTCTCCAAAGAGGACATACAGATGGCCAATAGACATATGAAAAGATGCTTAACATCACTAATCATTACAGAAATGCAAACTAATACTACAATGAGATATCACCTCACACCTGTCAGACTGGATATCATCAATAAATCAAAAAACAACAAATGTTGTTTAGGATGTAGAGACACAAGAATCTTCATACACTGTTGGTGGGATTGTTAATTGGCACAGCCACTATGGAAAACAGTTTTTTTGAGGTTCCTCAAAAAATTAAAAATAGAGCTACCTTTTGACCAGAAATTGCACTTCTGGGTACTTATCCAAAGAAAAGCAAAACACTAGTTCATAAAGACCTATGCACCCCTTTGTCATGGCAGTGCTATTCACAATAGCCAAGATATGAAAGCAACCTAAGTTCCCATCAATAGACGATTGGATAAAGAAGTTATGGTACATGTGTACAATGGAATATTGTTCAGTCATAAAAAATTGAAATCTTATCATTTGCAATGACTCAGATTGCTCTAGGGAGTATTATGCTGAGTGAAATAAGTCAGACAAGAAAGATAAATACCATATGATTTCACTTATCTGTGGAATCTAAGGAACAAAAGAAATGAACAAACTAAACCAAACAGACTCACAGGGAGAACGTACTGGTGACTGCCAGAGTGGTGCGGGGTTGGGTAAAAAAAGGCAAAGGGATAAAGAAATACAAATTAGTAGTTACCATACGGTCATGGGGATTTGGAGTATAGCAAGGGAATATAGTCAATATTATTGTAAGTGCTGTGCATAGTGCCAGACGGGTGCTAGAGTAATCGGGGAAATCACTTCAGAAATTATATAAATGTCTAACCATTATACTACTGTATACCTGAAACTAATATAGAATAAAAAAAAAATGCATAAATAAAGTTGAAAAATTTTTATTTAATCATAAAAAAAGAATCAAACTTGGTGAACTTTTTTTTTTTTTTACAGAAAATTCATATTTGTCTAGGTTTTTAAATGTATTTGCTTAAAGGTCTGCCAAATAATCTCCCATGATTTTTAAATTTTCCTGTTTATTTAGTCTTTTTGTATCCCTCAATTTACTTATCTGTAAAATCAAGATAATAAATCATCATTATAAAATATCTGAGGTTAGGTTAGGTTTCCTTATTTTAAAAGTGGGTTGACTTTATTCACCTTACAGAGATGTTGTAAAATTAAATGAGATTATTCATGAGAAGTACTGTATTGTTTCACTCATGGTGGGCACCTAAAAAATGGTGGCACTATTATTCTTATTAGTAGTATCATCTTTTATTTTTATGCCTTTGGTGAGGAGGCTTATTCTATTTATTCTATTCATTATGAAAAAGGATACTGATGGCTTAAAAATATAATAAAGGTCTATAAATTTAGAAAAACCTATCAATACACTAGAATAACATTTAGGTGATCACAGGAATGGGAAAGTGCCACATAATGTAGCAGAGAAAATCATAAAGGTAAAGACTGAGATTTGTCTAAAAATAAATTTCTGTATGCAAAAATCATAAAATTAAAAGGTAAGTGTTAATGAATTAGGAGTCAAAATATGATAATCAAATGTTCACTATATAGAACATATCAATCAACAAAAAATATTATAAGACCCTGTATTGCTACAACAATTATGTTTTTATGAGCCCTCAAACTCAGTGGGTGAAAACTCTCTCAGAGGTTTAAGGTTTGGGAGAATGCAGGCAGGTTTGGCTGGGCTTGGCTCCAGACTTCAGGCTGGATTCAGGTCAGGTCTGCTTCCTGTTTCTCAATATGGAACTCAGAAGTGCAAGTAGGTAAAGGGGAAAGATATAACATCTCTTGAGGCATTGACACTGTACTGGAACAGGTACAGAGTCACTTCTGTCCACATACCATTGGCTAAAGAATAAAGAAAATCACATGACCAAACCAACATCAATGGAATGGGAAATTATACTCTGCATTCAATAGTGGGTGGTAGTAAAAAAGATGAACCCAAAGAGGCCTACACCAAGACACAGTATAAGTAAAATGCCGAAGGTTAAATACAAAGAAAGAATCTGAAAAACAGCAAGAGAAAAGCAGCTAGTTACCTACAAGGGAACACTCAAATACTGGCAGCTGATTTCTCAAAAGAAACTATGCAAGACAGAAGGGCTTGGCAAAAAATATTCAACGTGATGAAAATCCAAAACTACTTAATTCAGCAAAGCTATCATTTAGAATTGAAGGACAGGTAAAGAGCTTCCCAGACAAAAATAAACTGAAGGAATTTATCAACACCAAGCCAATATTATAGGAAATGTTGGAGGGACTTCTTTAAGAAGAAAACATGTATCAAAAACATAAATAAAGAATGGTAATAACTACATTCATATTAGCAAGTACCTTAATGGAAAAGAATTAAGTGCTCCAACCAAAAGTTAAGGTGGCTGAATGGATAAGAAAACAAGACCACTAAATATGCTGCCTACAAGAGACTCATTTCAGATTAAAAGACACACATAGACTTCAAGGAAGGGAATGGAAAAAGATATTTCCTTGATGAAACTAGAGTACTGCACTGAATGAAATGGGTTGGATAGAGAAAGACAAATACATGATTTCAATATACGTGGAATCTAAAGAACAAAATAAAACAACTAGGACAAAATGTAAACAAACTCGTTAGATACAGAGAATAGTTTGCAGGCTACTAGTTAGGGTTGGGGAGACGGTGAAAAAGGGCTTAAGGGATTAAGAAGTACGAATGGATAGGTAAAAATAGTCATGGAGATATAAAGTGTAAAATAAGGAAAATAGTTAATAATATAAGGAATATGTAAGGGGGAAGAGGGTACTAGATTTAGTGTGGTGATCACTTTGTGAGTTATAGTGATCTCTAATCACTATGCTGTACAACTGAAACGAATATCTTCTTGTACGCTAACTACAATTGAAAAAACTCATTGAATTGTACAATGTAAATATGAGCAACTAATTGTCTGTTATATTTAATAAAGCCGGGGAAAAAAGCACAATGCATAATCTAAGATCACTAAAATGTGATAACTAATTGATAGAGACTACTTTTTAAATATTTTAATAAGTTTCAAGTGATGGAGACTACTTTTATAGCGGTGGGAAAATATCATGATTACTTTCAAGGAAGAGGTTCTGGAAATATTATGCTGCTCTCTTTGGAAATATGATCTCATAAAATGTGAACATTTGAAATTTTAGACATTATCAGGTTTTATTTAATAAGTAATTGTTGAATTAAACTAAATATTTTAAATAAAAACACACTATTGGTAGACATTAGTCTCAAAAAAATGGGTAGTACTGAAAGTCATGTGGCAAAGAACATTGATGTACAATTTAAAATGCTGAGGGCATGAAGAGTTTGAACAAAGACTCAACATATCACAGACTACTAAGAAATAAATAGGTGAAGTAGGATTGACCGAATGAGAAAATACAAGTTATCGATTAACATACAATAGTTAGACCTCAAAAAATCAAATTTAAATAAAAATGAGAAAGCAATTTTACTATGAAATTAGCACCCTAATAAAATTGGTTCTACTCAGTGTTAGTTAGATTGAGATATAACAAGCAATACTTAAAAGACTTTCACTTTTGCACTAACAGTGCAAAGAAGCAATGTCATCTTTAAAGGTATTTAAACGCTTTGTTATTTATTTTTCTGGGCATGGTTTAATTTTCAAGATTATTCATCAAAAAGTAAAAATTTCCCTAAATTTAAATCTCTGTTTATTATATCTAACACACACACAGGCATAAGCACATGGATGTAAATAATCATTTTGCATCAACTCTAAATGATAGCTTTGCTGGATAAATTATTCTTGGTTGTAGATCCTGGTCTTCATCCTGTCAAATATTTTGTGCCAAGCCCTTCTGTCTGAATAGTTTCTTTTGAGAAATCAGCTGCCAGTCTTATGGGTATTCCCTTATAGATAAACTATTGCTTTTCTCTTGCTGCATTTAATATTCTTTCTTTGTATTTAACTTTAGGCATATTAATTATGATGTGCCTTGGTGTGGGCCTCTTTGGATCCCTGTATTTTGGGATTCTCTGAGCTTCTTGGGTTTTATGTCCATTTCCTTCACCAGGTTCAGGAAGTTTTCCATCATTATTTCTTGAACAGCTGTTCAACATCTTGATTTTCTTCAGATGGGTATCTGAACCCTTAATAGTCCCATATGCTCCTTAAATTATTTTATAGTCTTGAGAGCTTGTTTGGAGGTTCTAGCAGGGAGTGCAGCTACTCGTATATACTTGACCAAAGCGGTTCTTCCTCTATCAAGGAATGTTGTACTCTTCGATCAAACACATAGCTTCTGGAAGGATGCACATGAAATGGTGAGGGAGGAAGGGGACACCCACCAACCAGCCAGATCAGTCGAATCAACCCTGTGATCAATGGGGTGACAGATGCCGCAACCAGATTGCCATCACATCCTATTTTTATAGTCTTGGCATCTTATCTCTTGCCATTCTGATTGAGTGTTCTTGGCTTTCCTGTCCTCTAGATAGGGCATATGATCCTTTTCTTTATTCACTCTGTGTATTCCTTTGTTTATTCCATTTAATATACTTCTCATCTCAGATAATGTGTTCTTCATTTCAAACTGGTTCTCTTTTATATTTCCATTTCCATTTTTTATATTTTTTATCTCTTTGTTGAAGTTCTCACTGAATTTATCTACACGTCCTAAAGTTTATTGAGCATCTTTATAACCAATATTTTGAACTCTGCATCTGTTGGATTACTTGACTCCATTATATCTGTTTCTCTGTTTTGTTCTCTCATATGGTTTCTGCTTCTTTGTCTTCCCACTTTGGCTGCCTTTCCATGTCTGTTTCTATGTACTAAGCAAAGCTCTTAAGTCTCCCAGTCTTATTAGTGTGGATTTGTGAAGTAGATGTTCCATGGCACAGTCCTGAGAAGGGTTCAGCTGCAGGCCAAACTTAGCCCAAGCCTCTACGCCTCCAGGGCCACCTGTTAAGATTCAGCAAGCAATCCACAGATGCTGTGCTTATAGTTGCCTCAAAAGGCCATGCCAGAAACCGAGGCCAGCTGCCTCCAGTGTGAGTCTAGGTACTGCTCAGCGAGGAGCACCAGACTCACTGAGGATAAACCTGGATGTGGCTTGGGTAGAGTTGGAGGAGGCAAGGTTTCAGGGAATCCTCTGGGCAGAGCGATGCCTGTTATCCAGTCTGTTGACATCACAGCTATGGCGGGGCTGAGTCTGCCCACTGGGAGGGGGGAGAGCTCAACAGGGAACAATGGAAACCATCAGCACTTCAAGAGGGGGTCTTGCCTCAGCCCTCACTTGGACAATGTCTCCCTGTAAGCCCCTGGGGCACCCCTGGTAGCCGAATCGGCACTGGTGCTCAGAATGAGCAGATCCGTCACCACAAAAATCTGCTCGCGGATGTGGTTCCTTTATGAGGCTTCTGCCGCTGCCACAGCCTCCCTCTCACTCAGCCGCTGGAGACCAGGTCGCCAGGCATCCTCACCCTGTCCTACCTTCTGCCGCTGCAGGGTGCTTTCTTGGATTTCTCCCTAGTTGTATGGGTTGTTCATCAAGATCCCAGGCGATTTTTCATTGCTGCTGCTCCTTGTTTCCATCACAACTTTGATTTGGTCGCCAGAGGAATGAACAGAGCCTCTATCATCTAAGCCATTTTAATTCCAGCCTCCTTGTAGCACTTTTAATTCACGGTTTTCTCCTTTCTCTATATAGTAAGTTTCTAAAAATCTGCCAAATTTCCCTTCTGGCTCTCTATAATCTCCCCCTTTCTTTCTATCTCTACCATCCTACCCCTCATATAGGCCATCGACAACTTCAAAAGCACGTACTGCAACTGCAGATAGGTCAATTCAGCCTTTTCTTCTCTCCGCATCCTGTTTTTATCTTCCTAAACCATCCTGCAACCCTAGTTCGATAACCAAACATGGTCACTATTTCATACCATATCAAAGTTTACTTTCCTGGTCTTTTTCTAAGGTCCTCTGTAGTTTGTATCATCCACCCCAACAGGCAGAACTGGCTACGTAATTTAGGGGCTCAATGCAAAATGAAAATGTGATTTCCCTTGGTCGAAAATTATTAAGAATTTCAAAATGGCAACAGCAGAGCATTAAAACAAAATGCAGGGTCCTTCTGAGTGCAGTGCCCTGTGTAACTGCATGGATTGTACGCCCATGAAGTTGGCCCTGCAAACACCCACTCAGCACCCTACGGAGGCCACGGTTCCTTCTATCCAGCTTCTGAGTCTTCTCACATGTGGTTCCCTCACCTGGAATGACCTTCCACTAATACTCAGCTCCTGCCCACATTAAGCCATACCCTTTCCTAGACCCATCCATGTAGAGGCAACAAATTGAGAGTTGGTCTTTACATCTCTCTCTGATCCCTCCCTTCCTATAGCTTCTAGTAGTCCTGATCATCTACACGTATTAATTTAGTTCTTGATTATATAATTTCCTGTGTTATTTTCTTACCATTTAATTTATTCATTCACCATCTATTGTGGGCCAACTATTTGCCATGACTGTGTTAAGTACTATGCAGAAAAAAGTCTCAATATAGCGGAGACCTCGTTTGACTTGTCCGTCACGCAATCCCTAGAACCTCAAATAGTGACTGACTCATGGCAGACATTGAATAAATATTTGTCCAGTAATTATTTGAATAGTCTTTCTATCAAATGGTGAGCTCCTAGAGACCAAGGACTGTTTTCATTTGTTCTATGACTCTGAGAATCCACTCTGTGCCATACATTGTTCCATACATAAAAACATTGTTCTAGACAATTCCCTTCACTTCTATATTCCCTAGTACATTATCTCTAGCACAATATTAAAATAAGAGCTAATATTACTGTTTTATGTCCAGGAATTAGTCTAAGCTTTATCTATTATCTCATTTAATTCCACAACAAGTCTATGCAATAGGTCCCACTATTATCCCTATTTTATAGGTGAGGAAACTAAGGCTCTAAGAGGTTGAATAACTTGCTCAAAGTTAAATAGCTACTGGGGTTTGAACCCAGGGGACCAGACTCTAGCCTCATATCTTGACTACATTGCTAGGCTGCCTCCAATGAGTACTTTTTAACTGGCTGACTTGATTGAACTAGAGAGATCAAGGAAGAGCAGTGTTGGTAGCTCAACACAAGTCCATAAATATCCAAAAAATAGGGATTGTGCCTTATAAAAGGAATACACAGTTATGCAATTATTGACCAACACCAGATATAATAAGTGCATCTTTCTTTTCAAGTTCATGATGTGATAAATAGGACATATGCTATGGTATCATTTATCTCACTGAAATCTAAATACATAAAATGTTAAATAAAAAATATGGCCCACTAGGACACCCTGGGAAGACTGTAGGAAGATAACGGAAATGGAAGTTTCTAAACATTGATCACTTACCAGACAGAGCTAAGCAATAAACTTTTTAGGCTGGAGGTTCACCTGTGGGACTTAGTAATACTGGCTGACAATAACAAGCTTGCCAAGGCATTAGCAGGGAGAAAGGAAAGCATTGGAATTAAAAAAAATAGGAGATAGAAAAATGGGAAGGGGTGATTCTAATGGGATGTGGAGTAGAAACCACCAAGAGGTGCCTTGGCTGTTTAGCTGCTGGTGCAAAACCATCCCAACAAGCATTAAATTTAGCCAAAGGCATACAGAGGGATTTTTAGTTCTATGGAGGTCAGTGCAATGGAGATAGGAAGTCACCATTTGTCATACTTTGATTTAGGTTTCACATCAAGTAAATGGACTAGTACGTAGCTCCCTGCCTTTAGAAGTAAGCACAAGGCCCAGGTTGATGCTTTGTGCTGAGTGTGGTAATGGGAGATTTATGCCACTCTGTGAAGCGTGATAAGACGCAGGGGGTGAAAGCAGCTATCAACACTGATTAACTCAAAAGCTGACCACCAGCACACACAGCCATTGTTTCTACCAGCACTCTTTAGTGATGGGCTTTGGCTTCACAAGAGACAAATGCCTTTACGGGAGACCAAATAACCTTATTTAGGCAGTGGTCAGATAATAGAGACGCTCCAGGTATTAGCCTGACTGCATTAGTTGATTTGTACTACAGTTCACCTTGTCTCGGGCATTAATGGAGACAAAGGCTTGGAATTACAGGAGCAGAGATAAGCTGTGGATTAGAGCCTGTGTGTTTTGAGGGAAAGATAATTCTATCTTGGATTTTCATTTCCATTTTCATCTTGTTTGATTTTTCCTCGGAAGTTAAAGTCCATTTTTTCCCCCTGAATAACCAATATTCTCTTCAAATTATTATCAATCATAATTGATTGAAAGAGTTACTGGCTCATTATTTCCTTTAACAAGGTCAATTTTTAAATTTTAGTTTTTGGGAAATGATTTTAGGGGAAACACACTACTGATCTTGTATATTATCTTGCTTTTTAAATATTCTAACATTTGTGGACTCACTTCACAGTATTTAATGATATTGTTATTAGTCTGAAAATATACAAGGATGTATAATTACATTCATAGTTAATTTCTTTTAATATTATAAATTCTAGTATTTAAAATTTTTTGACTTCTAAGTGTTATTTCAGTTATATGTGCATCATTCTACTAGAAATGATTTCAGTTACGAATATATAACTTTGGCTATGAACACAACTTATTTCAATTGCAGACAAAATTAAATTTTAGAACCACACAAATCAGTTATATTAAATTGCACTGAAAAATACCGAGATAATGATATTCTAGAGTTACTTCACCAGATGTTTTATAGGTATGATCAGTTTTTATAATGAACAAAAATTTTTAAGTGTATTACTAGTTGTTGATCACTGTTCATGATGCTATTTCAATTTTTTCTACTGTCTATAATTTTATACAGAATCCTCACGTTCCTCAGAGATTTGGGGTTAGGTTTAATTTTAGATGAATTCTAGATAAACTATGATTACTCTAAAAAAACCTCTGTTTGTGAAAAGTACTACTTCAAAAATACTTAAAATTAATATTAATATTGTGGAATAGTTTGTTATGTACAGGACTTGAAATCTTATTCTAAACTAAGTAAATATTAAGACAGAGCTATGTGTGACACGGCAAGGTGTTGGAAAGGTGCTCAGAACATCAAGCGTGATGACATTTAAAAAAGGAACAGCAAAAACAAATATATATGCATGTGTGTATCTATGTATATACATGTGTATGTATATATACACATACATATATGTACATATGATGCTTTATACACAAAACATCTATAAAATGTTTATAGATAAGATTTGAAAGATAGGATTTGAGGATATTTTACTGTATTTTCATACTGCTTCAGTTGTTCACAGTATATAAATATGGCCTTTGGGATTAAATAAAAGGCTATTTGAAAAAAAGCCTATCCATCAAGTGACACTTTCCCTTCCAACCCACTCCTGGTGACTTCCAGACCTCCAACTTAATATGGTTTCATAGGAACCTAATGAAGAGCAAAGAAAGTTCTTGGATAAATTTTGACATACATTTCATAAGTAGTGCTTCAAATTTTCTATTAACGAAAGCAGCTCTTTATACTGGATAAAAAGGTGGCTCGGTCTAAAAGTGGTCTCCCTTGGATGTTATGTGTTTGGTTCTTCCAGTTTCTGCCCTTGTTGCCCTTTTCCCTTCCTCCCTCTCCATCTCAGCAATCACAGAACAGAATAAGTGCAGCTTAATGCCGACCAGTTGTTGGGACACAGAGTTCTCTACCCCAAATGTACTCTGGGTAAATGATTTTTAAAAAGCTTCGAAATCTGAGTTATGCCACTTTCCTTCAGCAATAACATGCTAACTCCCTCTAGTCTTTCTCATGCATATGATAAAAAGAAAAAACAAGGAGTAAGAATTCAACAAGAACCTTCTACCGTGGATGTCACTGGAGAAAAAAGGACAGAGGAGTGAAAAAGAAAAGAGAAGCAAGGAAGAAGTCAATTCAAATGGGCAAAGTTGAAATACGGTTTCTGGAGATAAAGTCAGAGTCCTCAAGCTACCGTTTCACAAAGAACACCACTTTGGCCTTTCACTGATTAATTGAAAACAAATACATAGAATTCCAGTGGTAGGACTCCTTTCTTGTGATGATTTTTAACCTAGTCCTGCCTTTAACTGAGATATACAATGACAAATGCAAAGGAAGTACATAGTTTTTTATTATTTCCAACAACCATGTCAGGGTACATACACAACGTAGTCAGTTATCCTGCCATCTCAGTCAACATATTATTACATGTAACAAAATATAAAGCTGAATATATATATCTGATTGGAAATCAGTACACTGGAAATAGATATAAGCCAGATGATCATTATCACTTTAATAAATGAAGTTAAAACACATTAAATGAACTAGAAAATATTTTAAAATTTGCATTTACTTGCAGCTCAATTCTTTGTGTAATGCAATATCAAAGGAATATGACAACTGATGCTTTTATATGCCTACTTTGGTATAATGACTTTACTTAAAAAAACAACAACAATATGAAACTGGCATGCTATAAGGATTTGTACTGATATATGGTGAGAAATTTTCCTTGCTTTATGCCAGAAATCAAGAGAAACTAAAGATTCATGGAAAAAAAATCATAGTCTATAATATATTAAAGCATAATCATGTTTCAAAATGTACTTGAAGGAAACTAATTGAAAACAAAATCACACATTTATGCACTCATCATATTATTTAACTTGAATTTTGTAAGCGTAATCCAGTTTGTGGAGTCACTTAGCAATGAGTTTACTGATTTTAGCAAACTAATTTACTAGATTAAATTTGCACACTGAAAAAATAGCTGGCTTTTTCTGAAAACATTTATTAAAATATATAGGAAAGGCCTTTATCTAAAAGTGCCCAAGGATAATAGATACCATGATATAATAGTAATTATTTACAATGTATTTTCAGAAAAAAATGATAATATTCAGATTAAATGCAGAAAACATCACTTTTTAAAAACCTGATATTTACATTAACTCTTCATGCTCTGAAATTGGAAGATAATTTCACATGATTAGTTTTCTATCTATTCCAAGAAATTTGTGTTGAAATTTTTTTTCACCATTAGAAACTGTGATTCTCTATGGGACCGCCTCAGTTTTGCACGCCGATTTTGGAACCAGATCTAAAATTAAGAAAAAACAAAATAGATCTCAGAAACATTATTTCATTATTCTTAACATTTCAATCATCAGGAATAACTAAATTTGAAAATTACCTGGATTCTGTCTTCTTCTAGATTCAATTTTTGAGCTAAGTCTTCTCTGATATCAATGCCAGGATAGCAGTTTACTCTAAAGACATTTTCCAACATTGCAATCTAAGAGTAAGGAAATAGTTATTTAAAATGCTGACATGTGGTATGTCATCATAAAATGAACTTTAATTTGTGTAGCAAAATAACTGCATTTAAATCTGTATGCCTTTTTTTAAAAACGACTATCCAGAAACTGTTAAAAATGATATGGTCTATTGTTTCATTAATAAGGCCTAAATTGAGATTCCAAAGTGAATGAACTTTTGCTCAATAGGGTGTCAGTTAAAGCCATGTATTAACATTATTAGTTGAAAAAACTTCCCACCTGGTTTTGAGTAAAAGCAGTTCTTGGTCTTCTGCCTCTATACCAACTCAACTCTCTTTTCAAAGACAGTGTTTCTGAGGCTGAAAAGTAATTTTCATGTTTCAAAACTCTTTCTTCTGGCTCTGGGTGATCCACAGTCCATGGAAATAAGATCCCATTAGGAAGGCTTGGGACAAGTCGACACAGGTTAACATCTTTCTCTAAAAACAGAAAAATAAACCCCATCTAGATGTCCAATACTATTTTCTAGAAAAGTTCTATAAGAAGTAATTTCAGGAACTTGTCTTTAATTTTCCTACTGGCCTTCTTCTGGGTTTCACAACAGAACTGACCTCTCATGAACCAAAAACCAAAAAGCAAACAAAAATGAAGATCCTCCTTTGGCGATAGAGAACATTTTGGTCTTTGAATGCCTTCTTCCCCCCGCCCCCAGTGAAAAAAGATTTAGAATATCTGATGTGTCAAACACAGAGAGATCTGAAGTAAATGCAGATTCTTGGCATTTTCTGTGAGAGAACTTTATACCCACTTGGATTTAAAGCTGATATTCTTTTTATTTCAGCTGGAGGCATTAAAAGTCCTCAATACCTCAGTTATGTAACTGCATGAATTTGCAGTTTCTTTCTAACTCTATACAGTATAAAAGTAAAGGCTAAATTAAACAGTGCAAAGGAAATAACAAAGAGTTTGAAAAATTAAATTGTTGCATACCTGAGGAGCCGCAGGTGTCTGCCCAAGGCCTATGGGGTTTCACTGATGGAACACAGTCTTTCTTCTGGTCCAGTCCTAAAATGCTCGCAATTGAAAAGGAGCAGAAGGAGGGCTTGCTTTCCCGAGGCGATCACCTTCCTGAAGGCTGGGAGACATTGTCCCGTGGGCTGCACAATGTCGACAGCTCTGGCCTCTCCAAGCTCTGGGTTGGCTCTTCCCACACTACAGGGCTGGGATCTTACAGCAGTTCACCTTAAGGCCCCGCTGACAAGGGGGCTGGATTTAGAACGTCACTAATTAAAATCCTGTCTTAGAAAGTTTTAGCATGTCAATGAACACCCAGCCAGCAGCTTCAGGAGTTAATTGTTTATTTGTTTGCAAGTAATTAGCAACTAATGGCTACACCAGGGGGCCACCTACAGGGACAAAAAGTGTTATCTCTCCTAAGCAGAATACGGACTTAACTTTCTCTAAAGAAGGGATGTACAAACTGGCACTCCTCTTTTATTTGAAATCAATAATGTATAAAATCATGCTTTTATTCTAAAGTTTTTACTTGCATGGACTCCAGTTACCTAAACATACAGGCAAGATAGAAAAGCAGTCAAGTAATAAATGATCTAATTTAAGTGAATTTTCTTCTAAGGAAATTGAAAAAGGTAATAATCTTTTAATGCTATTACAGTAATTCTGATGAAAATGACTGTTTTTCATATGTATATGTAATAGTAAAAATAGTAAATAGTAAATATGTAATAGTTATATAATCTTTTAATGCTATTACAGTAATTCTGATGAAAATGACTGTTTTTCATATGTATATGTAATAGTAATAGTCGATGAAAACACAAAAGTATTTGGAGTGCATGAAGCATACTGGAAGAGGTTGGCTCTGTTATTAACACTGAGTGTAATTGTCTTCCAAGTGCTGGGATTATTTCATAAGGAACAGTTGCACAAGTATTTTAAATAATTGATGAGATAATTTCCTTCTTTCATCTTTTCTTTTAAATGAGAGATACTATGAAGATTCATGTTACCACCTCCAAGCAACTTAAAAGCATGATTTCAAACTAAAGGGAAGATTTCTCTTCTCACACAATTATTTCAAAGAAAACAGTATACTGTATGTTTTAAAGAAAAATTTTCCTCTGTTGATCATCTGAGGAACTGGGGGATTTCCATGAAGACAACAGGTTTGTGAAAATAACCAATAATAGAATGTTTTAATTCTGTAATCCCAAGAAAACTTGCAATTAAAAGAGAAATAAAGCTGATTGGGAAGATTTTGACTTGGCCACTCGCCCCAAAGGGTGTGATACTTTTAGTTCTTGCATGCTGCTGCTCCTTTTCTTCCAGTATTTTCTTGATAAATTTAAGTGCTCAGTTTTATCCTGCATTTAAACAACCACTAGCTTTTTCTTCAGGAAAGAGGAAAGGTAGTCTTCACTCATAGAGGGTATAGCCCCTACAGGATGGAGCTCAACTTCATCGGATTTTGTCCTATCATGATGTCATAAATATAGAGCTAGATTCCTCCTAATGCAAGCCCTAGAGTGAACAAAAGATCCACATAAAAAGCAGCAACAGGCACACAAAGAATAGGTTATAAATATACACGTAATTGAGAATGAATAAACTAGTCAATATTTATATCTCATGGAGGTTTTGCCTATAGTATCTTGCAGTGCAGACTGTGAGGTGGGGGGGGGGCAGTGATCTTAATCTTGGGAAGTATTGGAAGAGAGAATTCATGATTTTCCCAGATTCCTTTCTCTCCTTTGAGACATTCATTCATTCATTCCACAAGCCGTCGAGCACCTACTCAGCACCAGAACAAACGGAACTAGACCCTTGCCCTCACGAAGCTTGCAGTGGTGCAGTGTGGGATGGTGCAGACAACAGACAATAATTAAAAATAAGTAAATTACCTCCTACATGAACCAGTTATAAGAATGAAAAAAGGAAACAGGTGAGCCAGGTAAGCCGGATCATCAGGAAAGAAGGTAAGAAGAGGCTTCACTGAGACCCTGACCCCGAAAGTAGTGCCTCAGAGGTAAAACTTCAGAAATGCTACAGCACATGCTGAAGCAACTCCAGTCCCCACTTTCTTCTTTATCAACAAGGACCTTCCAAAATTTTTATTCCTTGAGTTGATTTTATCTGGACTTACATAAGACCAGTTTAAATATGGATGAATTGAAAATAAAAGGTAGGAAAAAAATTTCTCTAAAAATGTCGAGGAAATGTTTTCTCATATATTGACTCAATGGGTTTTTATAGAGCACTTCATAGGTGCCAGACACCATTCTAGGTGCTAGAGATTTGTGATGAACAATAGAAGGTAATCAGAGAGTGATAAACTCATTGAAAAGAATAAAAAAGGTGATGGAGATGAAACCTAATAGGGGTGGGGGTGGATGGATGAGATAGGGTGTAGAGAAGGTCTTTAGGTATGGTGGTTGGGCAGGCCTCCCTAAGGAGGTGAAATTTTAGCTGAAGCTGAGGATAAGAGAAAACCAGCATGCCAAAGTCTTAAGAAAAAGCATCCCAGTCTTAGGGAACAGCAAGTACAAAGGTTTTGCGGCTGAAAAGCACTGGAATATTCGAGGAAGAAAAGACAAAAGCCAAAGAGAAGTGAGTGGTAACAGATGCTATTGTTTGGAGAGCCAGGCCTGGCTGGATAATGGACAGCCTTTATAAAAACCATGGTAATAAGTTCAAGTGCAAAGGGAAGCCAGGGTAGGGTTTTAAGCAAGGACTGATAGGATAGTCTGAGCTGTTTTCACTCACAAAACTTCTGACATGAAATGTGTATCGATTTTCCATACCAAGCAATTCTTTAGTTTTCTGCAGACAACACCTGGGTGTTCTACAATTCAATTCTAACTACAGAGAAGGCTAGCACAGACCCCATAGGTTAAAGGCTCAGCCCCACAGGACTGGCCTCACTTCAGAAGCCAATCACAAATCCCAGGTTACAACCTATACTTCTGACCAACTGGCTGTGATTCCAGGGTTCCCACGACTCCTATCTCAGGTTCAGTTATGTGCTAGAATGGCTCACAAAACTCAGGAAGGAGCTTTATATATGTTTATTGGTTTATTATAAAGGATACAACTCATGAACAGTCAAATGGAAGAGATACATAGGGCAAGCTATGGAGGAAGGGAACTTCCATGCCCTCTCTGGGCACCCCACCCTCCCAGCACCTCAAAGTATTCACCAACCTGGAAGCTCTCTGAATCTGGCTTTTAGGGATTTTTATGGTGGTTTAATTACATAAGCATGATTGATTAAATAACTGGCTATTGGTGACTGACCTCAATCTCCAGTCCCTCACCTCTCCTTAGAGGTTAGGAGTTGGGGCTAAAAGTTCTAAGCTTCTCATCAAGATTGATAAACCTATAGGCAGAATGATTAAGAACAAAAGAAAGAACATAGATTACCAATAGTGGTAATAAAGAGGTGATACCATAATAAAGACTACCAACATTAAAAAGATACTATTATGAACAACTTTATGTCAACAAATTAAACAACTTTATACCAATAAATTCAACAACATGAAATATACAAATATCTTGAAAAACTGATTACCAAAACTGAAACAAGATGAAATAGAATATATGACTGTCGTATATTTATTAAGGAAATTGAATTGGTTATCAAATTCCTTCCCACAAAGAGATATTCCAGGCTTAGATAACTTCATTGGTAAAATTTGTCAAACATTTAAAGAAAAGTCTTAAACAAATACCAATCTTGTAAATTCTTTCAGAAAATGAAGGAGAATCCTTCTAAATTTGTTTTATGAGGCCTGAATAAACCTGATAACAAAAAAAATTTTTTAAATGATAGACAAATATTTTTCATGAACACAGACAGAAAAAACTTAAAATACTAGCAAACAGAATATAGAAACATACAAAAAGAATAATATATTATGACTAAATGGAACTTTTCCCAGAAAGAAAAGGATGATTTAATATTCAAAAAGCAATCAATGTAATTCATCATCTTAACAGAAAAAAAGAAAATCATGTGATCATATTATCAGATACAGAAAAATACTCATTCATGACTTAAAAAATTCTTTGAGCAAAATAGAAGTAACTTCCTCAATTTGATAAAGGGCATCTATAGAAATAATCAGCTAACACAATATTTAATGGTGAAATATTAAATGCTTTCTCCTGAAGATTAGGGATAAGGCAAGGATGTCAACATGCAGCATTTCTATTCAACACTATACTGTATCTAAGTCAGTTAATTAAAACAAGAAAAAAAAATTCAAGTCATATAGATCAGAAAGGAAGAGTAAAATGTCTCTGTTGACAGATGACATGACTGTTTACATAGGAAATTCTTAAGAATCTACAAAATATATTTTTTAAAAAGAATGATTTCATTTATGTGATATTCCAGGACAGACAATGAAAAAATTAGAAACTTAAGGTGGAGGTGGGGACTAAATGGGAAGAAGAATGAGGAACTGGAGGAGGGAGTAATGGTAATGTTGTATATCTTGCTGGCGTTTGGATTACGCAGATGTATGTATACATTTATTATTACTCATTGATTGGTACTGTTTACAATTTGTTAATTTCAGCTTCAACAAAGAGATAGCAAGCATACAAAAGGACTTAGAGACCATAAAAAAGAACCAGTCAGAAATGAAGAATACAATAACTGAACTAAAAAATACACTAGAAGTAATCCACAGAAAATTAAATGAAACACAGGATCGATCAGTGATTTGGAAGACAGGGGAGTAGAAAACACCCAACAGGAACAGCAAAAAGAAAAAAGAAATAAAAAATATGAGGATAGTGTAAAGGACCTCTGGGATAACATAAGTGTAACAACATTCGTATCATAGGGGTACCAGAAGGATAAGAGAGAGAGCAAGGAATTAAAAACCTAGTTGAAGCTGTAATGACTGAAAACGTCCCTGGTCCAGCAAAGGAAACAGGCATACATGTCCAGGAAGTGCAGAGAGTCCCAAACAAGATGAACCTAAACAGGCCCATACCAAGACACACCAGAATTAAAACAGCAAAGGTTAAAGACAAAGCGAGAATCTTAAAACCAGCAGAAGGAAGGCAGTTAGTTACCTACAAAGGAGCTCCCTTAAGATTGTCAGCTGATTTCTCAACAGAAACTTTGTAGGCCAGAAGTGATTGGCATGAAATATTCAAAGTGATGAAAACCAAGATTACTCTACCTAGCAAAGTTATCATTTAAAATTGAAGGACAAGAGCTTCCAAGACAAGGAAAAAACTAAAGAAGTTCATCAACACCAAATCAGTATTATAAGAAATGTTAGAGGGACTTCTTTAAAAAGGAGAAGGAAAAAAAGATCAAAATATGAATAATAAAATGGCAATAACTACATATCTATTAAAAATAACTTTAAATGTAAATGGAATAAATAATCAAAAGACATGGGGTAGCTGAATGGATAAGAAAATAAGACCTATATATATATGCTGTCTATAAGAGACCCACTTTAGATCAAATGACACACAAAGACCTAAAGTAGAGGGATGGAAAAGATATTTCATGAAAATGGAAAAAAAAAAAAGCTGGGGTAGCAATACCTATATCAGATGGAATAGACTTTAAAACGAAGGCTATACTAAGAGACAAAAAGGATATTTCATAATGATAAAGGGATCAATCCAAGAGGACATAACCCTTGTAACATTTCTGCACCCAACATAGGAGCACCTAAATATGTAAAACAAATATGACAGGCATAAAGGGAAAGATCAACTGTAATATAGTTATGGTAGGAAACTTTTACACCCCATTGACATCAACAGATAGAACTTCCAGACAGAAAATCAACAAGGAGACAGCGGCCTTAAATGACACATTAGACCAGATTGTTTTAATTGATATTTTTAGAGCATTTCATCACAAGCATCAGAATATACATTCTTCCCAAGTGCACAGAGAACATTTTCCAAGATAAACCACATGTTAGGCCACAAAACAAGTATCAATAAATTTTAAAATACTGAAATCAAGTCTAATGTCTTCTCTGATCACAACGGTATGAAACTAGAAATCAATTCCAAGAAAAAAAAAAAAGAACCTGAAAGACACACAAACACATGGAGGCTAAACAGCATGCTACTAAACAATGAATGGGTTAATAATGAGATGAAGGGAGAAATCAAAAGATACCCTGAGACAAATGAAAATAAAAACACAACCCAAAATATATGGGACACAGAGAATGCAGTCTAAGAGGGAAAGTCACAGCAATACAGGCATACCTCTAAAAACAAACAAATCTCATATAAACAACATAATCTTATATCTAAAGGAAATAGAAAAAGAATCGCAAACAAAACTCCAAGTGAATAGTAGGAAGGAAATAATAAAGATCAGAGCAAGAATCAATGAAATAGAGTTAAAAAAAATACAAAAGATCAATGAAACCAAGAGCTGGTTCTTTGAAAAATAAACAAAATTGATAAATACTTAACCAGACACATTAAGAAAAAGAGAGGATGCAAATAAATAAAATCAGAAGTGAAAGATGAGAAGTGACAACTGACACCACAGAAATACAAAGGTTTGTAAGAAAATATTACGAGCAATTATATACCAATGAACTAGACAAGCTGGCAAAAATGGATAAATTCCTAAAAATATACAATCTTCCAAGATTGAATGAGGAAGAAACAGAAAACCCGAACAGAGTAATTACAATGAACACAGCCAAATCAGTAATAAAAAAAATCCCAAAAATAAAAGTCTTGGACAAAATGGCTTCGCAGATGAATTCTGCCAAACATTCAAAGAAGAATTAACACTTATTCTTCTCAAACTCTTCCAAAAAATTTAAGAGGGAAGTCTCCCAAGCTCATTTTATGAGGTCATTCTAAAATCAGACAAAGACATTACAAAAAAAGAAAACTTTAGGCTGATATCTCTGATGAACATAGAGGCAAAAATCCTCAACAAAATTTTGGCTAGCCGAATTCAGCAATGCATTAAAAAGATCATACACCATGATTAAGTGAGATTTATTTCGGATAGCCAGAGTAGTTCAATATCCACAAATCGATTAACGTGATACATCACATAAACAAAATGAAGGATAAAAATTATATGATCATATCAATAGGTGCAGAAAAAGCAGTTGACAAAATCCAGCATTCACGTATGATAACTCTCAGCAAAGTGGGAATAAACAAAACATACCTCAACATAATAAAAGCCATATATGACAAACCCACAGCTACCATTACTCTCAACAGGAAAAATCTAAAAGCACTTTCCTTAAGATCAGTGACAAGACAAAGATGTCCACTTTCACCACACTTATTCAACATAGTATTGGAAGTCCTAGCCACAGCAATCAATCAAGAAATAAAAGGCATCGAAATTGGAAAGGAAGAAGTACACCTGTCATTATTTGCAGATGACATGATACGATATAGAGAGAACCCTAAAAAACCTACAAAAAACTATTAGAACGGATAAATGAATTTAGTAAAGTAGTAAGACACAAAATTAATATTCAGAAATTGGTAGCATTTGTATACACAAATAAGGAACTATTAGAAATAGAAATTAAGAAAACAATCCCATTTAGAATTGCACTAAAAAAAATACCTAGGAATAAATTTAACCAAGGATGTAAAAGAGCTGTACTCAGAAAATTATAAGTCACTGAAGAAAGAAACTGAAGAAGATACAAATAAATCGAAGTATATACCGTCCTAATGGATAAGAAGAATTAACATTCCTATAGTGTCCATACTGCCAGGGTAATCTATAGAGTCAATGTAATCCCTATGAAAATACCAACAGCATTTTTCACAGAACTAGAACAAATAATTCTGAAATTTATATGGACCCATAAAAGACTCAAGTAGCCATGGCAATCTTGAGAAAGAACAAAGTTGGAGGTATCACGCTACCATATATCAACCTATACTAATAAGGCTATTGTAATTGAAATGGCATGGTATTTGCATAAAAGCAAACCCATAGATCAGTGGAACAGAATAGAGAGCCCAGAAACAAATCCATGCCTATATAGTCAATTAATCTATGACAAAGGAGGCAAGAATATACAATGGTGTAGACAAGTCTCTTGGGTATTGGAAAAATGGTGTTGGGAAAAACTGGACAGATACATGCAAAAAAGTGAAACTGGGCCACCTTCTTATACCATATACAAGAATAAACTCAAAATGGATTAAAGACATAAATGTAAGACCTGAAACCATAAAACTCCTAGAAGAAAATATAGGCAGTAAACTCCCTGATTTTGCTCTTAGCAATATTTTTTCTGATATATCTCTTGGGTAAGGGAAACAAAAGAAAATATAAACAAATGGGTCTACATTAAACTTAAAAGTTTTTGTACAGCAAAGGAAACTACCAACAAAATGAAAAGACAGCCTACTGAATGGGAGAAGATATTCACCAATGATACCACTAATAAGGGGTTATTATCCAAAATTTATAAAGAAGTCATACAACTCAACACCAAAAAACAAACAAACAAAAAAACAAACAAACAAAAACAAGCCATTTGATTAAAAAATGAGCTGAGGACTCGAATAGACATTTCTCTAAAGAGAACATACAAATGGCCAATAGACATATAAAAAGATGCTCAACATCACTAATCATCAGAGAAATGCAAATTAAAACCACAATGAGATATTACCTCGTACCTGTCAGAATGGCTAGTATCAATCAGTTAACAAACAGCAAGTGTTGGCAAGGATGTGGAGAAAAGCGAACCCTCGTGTATTGTTGGTGGGATTACAAATTGGTATAGCCACTGTGGAAAAGACTATGGAGGTTCTTCAAAAAATTAAAAATAAATTACCTCGTGACCCAGCAATTCCACTTCTGGATATTTATCCGAAGAAAACTAAAACACTAATTTGAAAAGATATATGCACCCTTATGTTCATTGCAGCATTATTTATAACAGCGAAGATATGGAAGCAACCTAAGTATTCATCAAGACGAATGGATAAAGAAGTGGTACATGTATGTAATGGAATATTACTCATCCATAAAAAGAATGAAATCTTATCATTTGCAACAACATGAATAGAAGTTATTATGCTAAAGTGAAATTAGTCAGACAGAGAAAGACAAAAACACCACATAATTTCACTTATATGTGGAATCTAAAGAACAAATTAAACAAAATTCAAACAGACTCATGGATACAAAGAACAAACTGATGGGAGGGGTATTGGGAGTCTAGGTAAAAGAGGTGAAGGAATTGAGAAGTACAAATTGGTAGTTACAAAACAGTCACGTGATGTAAGGTACACCATAGGACTATAGTCAATAATACTGTAATAAACATGTATGGCGCCAGGTGGGTCCTAGACTTACTGGTGGGATCACTTTGTAAATTATATAAATGTCTAACCACTCTGATGTACACTTGAAACTAATATAAAATAATACTGAATGTCAACTGTAATTGAAAAATAAAAAAATAATTTTAAAAAGGCAATATACAGCTTTAACAATAAAGATAGGGTAGTATTGGCAAAAAGACACAAGTATCAATGGAACAGAATCGGCAATCTAGGAATACACACACTCATACATACACATACACATAAATTTGTTCATTTCACTGTATATAAAATTTTATCCATTAAAGCATAAGCAAGTATTAACATATAGTTAATAATACTATGCATTCTGATTAGTTTAGGGAAGTAGGTTGATGTCTGCAACTTTAAAATGCATGAAAATAAATTAGATTGGTGGTGGGTAGATATGTGATTATTAAACATTAATCTATAACTGTAGACCAACAGAACTTCCAATCCAATAGAGTTTTCTAAGTTAATGGAAATCTTCTCTATTTATGCTATCCCATACAGTAGCCACTAGCCTCATGTGGCTAATGAGCCCTTGAAATATGGCTAGCACGACTGATAAACTAAATTTTAAATTTAATTTCATCATAATTTAATTAAATTTAGATAGCCACATGTAGCCAACCAGTGGCTACCATATTAGACAGCACAGACAGGAACATTTCCATTACTGCAAAAAGTTCTGTTGGACAATGCTAGCCTAGAAGTAGTAATGATGTGACATTTGTAAACTGGACAGACAATGTTAATGCTGTAAGCTTTCTACTGTTGCCATTTAAAAATTTTTTTTTTTAAATTAGTTTCAAGTATACAGTACATTAGTTAGACATCTATATAGTTCATAAAACAACCCCCCCCCAATTGTTCCCTCCCTCCCCTGGCCCTCCACCTAGCCATCATATCAATGTTAGCTGCGTTCCCTATGCCGTGCTCCCCAGCCACAGTTTTTTAATGTGTAAAGGTACTCCCAGTTTTCTATCAACCACTTATATATCACTTCAGGGTAATCCACAAATTAGAAGACATTATGGCATTCTGTAACTAAATTTAATAAAAAGTGAGATGGGTATTTATTTTTAAAATCTGAGTTTAAAATTTAAAAATCTTGAGCCATGTTGAACAAGTTACATCTGTGGCACTCTGTCATCCATAAGGTCTTTATCTGCCATTGTTACTTGAGACATACAATATCTTTCCCAGTGGTTACAAAGTTTGGGAGAGTTCAGACTTTTTCACACACACTTTTATCTCTCCCAGCACCCATCATAGTACCTGTCACATAGAAGATATTAAATAAAGGTTTATTGAATAAGTTCTTTTTATTTATAACATTAAAAAACCTCTCAGCCTTTGTTCTTCTCAAATCTCAAGAGCACGGTTTCATATTTTTACATTTTTGAATCAGTTAAAATTGTTTTTGGTAAAGTATACTGCCTTGCACATATCGGCCTCTTGATTTAAAAAAATTGATATAAAATCACTTGAAACACAAATGCATTTTTATTTTAAAAAGATTAATTCAATACCACAGCACACAGAGTAAAACCTAATAGTCTCCTCCTTCAATTCTACCCCATTTATATTCCCAACCTACCGGCTACCACTACTAACAGCTCAGTGCTGCTTCCTGTCTTTTAAAAATGCTTGATATAAACAGGTGGGTGCACACACACGTTTTCTCCACATGCAGTCAGACATGTGTTGTTTTGCAATATGGTTCATAGTCCCTCTCCAACCTCACCCTACATGTTGTGTGAGCACATGTGTAACTCTCATTCTTCAACAGTTGCTTGGTGCTACACAACAAGCAGATAACACCATAATTTACTGAACAGCACCCCTGATAATGGGCACTTAAGGTTGTCTCTGATTTTTTTTTTCTTTTTACTGTAACAAACATTATGGCAATGAACACCTTGCAGACATGCAATGTCTCTCAGGAAAAATTTCTGTGAAGAGTATTTCTTGGTGGATGCTGCCATGTTTCCTTCTAAGGAATCTTAGTCAACGACCACTCCCATCCAGTCTAACCCTTGTCCTTATGACCTTCCTAGATTGACAGTGAGAACAAGACAACTTAGGGCTAGGCAAAATTAGACTCAGGTTTTCCCCAGACTCAATATTCAAAGATAAAACAGTTTAGGATTTAGAGCTCTGAGGGGCTCAGGCCTACAGTTTAGTGCCATTTGATCTAATCATTGTAGATTAAATGGGAGCTGTCAGTTAACCTGAGAGCCTGACTGTTATTTTTAACAGTGTTTCTAGGTAATAAATGTTATGGTTTTATCAACTTAAAAACAAACTTTTGAATCATAATAAACATTTATAAACTCCAGTATTTATCAGGGGCAGCACAAGGCACCCAGGAGATAAAATGATTTCTGAAAAGAAACTCGTGGAGAAGAGTAATTAATATTAAGTTAGGTGTGATTATGTTTAAAAATGCTTATAAACTACCAAGTTTTTACAATGTTAATTTGCCCATAATTTATGGCATCCCATTTCCTTAATTAATTCAGCTTCCTCAACATTTGTTTCAAATCACAACCTCTATTAAGGGTGCTTTAATCCAAAGCCAGGGTAAAAGTCAAACTCCTCACAATTGGCCACAAGGCTTTACACAATTTGGACTCTTCTTCCCTTCTCCATGTCAGACTCCCCTTGGCTCTCTCCTCTCCTATAATTTTTCTTCCTGGCCTCTAGCTATTCTCCACGCCCCCGCCCCCATGCAGTTCTTAAAACGAATAGGCCAGGTCACTCCTGCCTGAAGGGTTAGGGTCTCTGCCCTGATGGTTCTTCTTCCCAGACTGCTTTCTCCCCAGATGTTTCCGTCGCTTTCTTCAAGTTTCACTCAGATGTCTCCTCAATGCTGCCCACCCTGATGAACCTATTGAAAATGACTACTGCCTCCCTACCCCATTGTCCCTGCTCGATTTTCTACAGCACTTACCACTTTCTAATATACTTGTAATATGATTATGTTTATTTTTTAATCGCCTTTCTTTCTCCTCACCATCCCCACTAAAGTAAAGCTCCAAAAGGGGAGAGATTTTAATACCTTTGCTCATCATCTAGTAAACACAAGTTGAGAAGACTATTTCCTGAGGTAGTACTTTGAATCCCAAAACTAACTTCATACCACCACCTGGTGTTCTTAGAAGGATGTGCAGATTAATCCTGAGATTTAGTTGCAATAGGCATGAGATAAACCATACTGGTTTAATCAATTTTCAGTTACTCTGTTTTTTACCACCCTCTGTGGGCTTGTAAAAATTAAAATGTTTTCAGTGAGTAAACAGTATGGGACATTGGCTTCTCTAAGAGCAACCCCTACTCCATTGACTTTCCTGTTGCTCCCTAGAACTCTTATGGGTGTAGAAGTGTCAGAAGGTCTTATGTCTTTAACCTTAGGGCATCTCCTTCTCTCCACTGCCAAAGAACAAAAACAAAAACAGGGTAATTGCCTTTGATGTTTTGGTATCTCATTCTGTTCTCCAGCATATCAAAATACATATTTGTTGATTTAAAATTTTTTGTTTGGGTTATAAAACCCCCTAAGTAAAAGTGATAAAACACTAGCAAGGATAATGGTAATAGCATTTAAAATAGTATCAGGACTTTCTAAGACAATCTTCTGATTAGAAAATGTTGGTTTCTTTAAATATGATTTTAAAAAAGGGAAAAATGAAAATGAAATCTTCCTTAAAAGCATTAAAATTTAATACTTAACAGTAAATAATAAAAATAATTAGCTAATTTTTATTGAATGCTTATGGTGCCCAGCACTATTCTGAAAGCTCATTAAGCTTCTTTACAACTTTATAATGTAGGTTTTCTATATTAAGCCTCACTTTTCAGATAATGGAATGGAGATAGAGAAGTCAAGTAACTTGACAAAAGTCACAGAACTAGTAAAGAGTGCAGCCAGGGTTCAAAACTAGTTAGGATGGCTCCACAGTCCATGTCCATGAGCTCAGGCCCATGCTTTGATCTACCTCCCCACAGAAATGGGAATGACGCTGCTTTGTTTCCAAGTTCTTGGCCTGGCCAAAGAAATTAATTTCTTAATATCCTCTTTTCCAAAATGGAATCAAGGTGACCATAAAAGAAACAGAAGCATATACAATTATCTTAGGAATAAAGTTGAATTCTTTTTACAGTCAAGAAAGTAGAAGCTACAGAATCTACCTTGCATTCTAAGGATGCTGTGGCAAAGAGCAAACACAACATTAACATCGGGGTCAAAGGCAGAGGATGGTTTTCAGTGGCACAATGAAGAATCAGCTAGTTCTTGCTGCCCATCCACCCTTTTGCAACCTACTCCTCAGAATTTTTTATTCTACCCTCCAGTTGCCTAAAGCTTCCCCCTACTCTACCACTAGTTGTAATATATAATTTTTAAATTTAATTTTATTATTAGTTTCAAGTATACCGTAAATTGGTTAGACATTTATATAGTTTATGAAACGATCCCCCTAATTGTTATTTCTCTCTCTGGCTCTACACCTAGCTATAACATTACTGCTGACTGCACTCCCTATGCCGTGCTTCCCATCCCCATGGCCAGCTATCAACTGCTAATTTGCACTTCTTTAACCTTTTGCCCCTTTATCCCAGCCCCCCAATCCTCCTCCCTTCAGGCCATCACCAGATTGTCCTCTATATTTGTGAGTCCATTATTGATTAGTTTGTTCTTTTTGTTCTTTAGATTCCGCATATAAGTGAAATCACATGGTATTTTTCTTTCTCTGACTTATTTCACTCAGCATAATAACCTCTAGGTCCATCCATGTCATTGCAAAGTGCGTGATTTCATTTTTTTAAATGGCTGAGTAATATTCCATTGTATATTATGAACCATAACTTCTTTATCCAATAGTCTGTTGATGGGCATTTAAGTTGTAATATTTTAAAGTGGACAGAAGTGACTCAGTTTCCCAAATTACCAATTTATATGCTCATTTCTAGAATCTGGTTCATCTCAGCCGAATGTTAAGAAAACAACTGAATTATCTATTTAAGTGAATCCATTAACTCATTTCCCCTTTAGAAAAAAAAGTGCAGCCGCCACCAGAGTTCATTTAACATCATGCGTAGGAATGCTACATTTTCTAGGATTTGACACATTTAGCAATGGAGAGTTACTATGTTTTGTAAATAGAAAAACCATTACTATAAACAGAATGCTATAAATAGAATGATGTCATTTGAGAAAATAATAATAAAAGCAAGGTATTTTTGTCGCAAACTTTGGGGTAAGGTTAAGACTGTGATCTGCACGTTATCTCAGGGTAAACGCTACAGCTGCAAGCGCTGCTGGCAGTATTCTTGGGGCAAATGGGAAATGGATTAAGGAGTGATCTACTAGGTAACACCCCAGAACCATCTGCATTATGTATTAAATTCTTAAGAGGAGTACGAATTCCCAAGAATTTCAGATTGATTGGTCTTTCAGGGCTATCTGTCGGTAGGAGGTATTCCAGGCTCTCGCGGGGACCCTGGAAATGGCGCCCCTCTTGGCAGCCTCAGCTGGAACCTATGACTCCTTTACTTGTCTCTTTAAATTTTCTAAAATACAAGGTTATTTGGGAAAGGGAAATGGTTACTTTCCATTTTGGATAGAGTTTTTCAACATGTGTCTTGAGGATTATTTGCTTTGGAGTCACTTGGGAAGATTCCCACCCCACTTCTGACCTATGGCATCACAATCTTCCAACTGAGCTCAAAAATCTGTATTCCAACAACCTTCCCCAGATGACTTGTACGTGTGCATGAGTTTTGTAACAACTAATTTAGGGAATAATTTTGAAAAGTAAAATATCAGCGTCATTTGGGTTGTTGGATTATTTCCTATTACAGACCACAGACTAGAACTGCAAGCAGGATCGTGTAAAAACCTAATTATAAGATCAAATATAATTTTAGGACACTAATAACTAACAAATCTGTGTATAGGATTGTATGTCCTTTTATTGTATATTATATGTGTAAAATATCCCAATAAATTATATGTATAAAACGTCTCAAAGAATACTTTGATGGATGTCATTCAATCCTACCTTGCCTTTCATAAAATTAACCAGCTGGCCAAAGTTTTTACTATGCTACTGACAAGGGAGTCTCCAGTAATCCCTGAGGCTGTCTCTCTGAACAAGCCTCATTTCCTGTATAAAAGGAACTGAGTTTGGTCAACTGTGCAGAACTTAGGCTGATTAATCTTAAATTGGTTATCAAAGGAGACTATAATTCTGCAGCTTTAGAGATGTTTTAAAATAGGAAATACAATCATCTTTTTGGATGCGCAGAGCACATAGAAACCTAAAGATAAAGGATCCTAATAGAAGGCCTTTTAAGATTCTTTCCAGTTTTATACTTTGACTAAACCGCTTCTCCACCCAATCAAATGTCAACTTGTTTTTGTTGTTTCATTATTTAATCAGCTGAGCCTGGTAAGAATTCTTTGCCCCTCTCTGAAAATATAATAGCCTCTTGAGAATCCTTTACAAAAATAGTTTAGATGTGTATAACATACAAAGAAGGAAACCATTTAACTTGATGATAATACCCTGGCCAAATAATTCAGATACTTAATAGAATTTTTCACTGAAATTATTTGGTTTGGCCAAGTTAACTGGCCAAATCCCTTCAGTTACACCATATAACTACTCTTGTCTCATACTTTATTTTCACTGGTCACTTCTTCTAATTCCTATCAATTGTCACGATCTTGTTTCTCCTTCACATATAACCTAAATCACAGTTCAACCAAAAAGGTCACTTACCTTGAAAGTCTTCCTTTAGAGCCAGCCAGGCTGCATGATCGCTGTGCTGCCAGAGGAAAAAAGAAATATCAAAGGACAGACTTGGGTTGCTGGATTTGTAGATGCTGGGTGCAGCTACAAGGAACTTGTAACACTATGTAACAACTGACTCCAAACCGCCTTTCAAAAACTAAAGATCTCTTCTAGAGGATGACTATTTGAAAATCTAAGGGGAGAGCTTTTATCTAAAGCTAAATACTACATTTGGATTTGTTCCACTGTATCTGGATTTGTTCCAGTGTACCTTTGGAACCAGGAAATTAATAATCTTTACTCAGCATTTCTTATGTTTCTTGAATGAAAATGGGATGGATCGGTGGGATCCACGGCTAGATTTTTAGGAGACAATAGTGACTTTTCCATTTTCTCTGAATACTGACGAAACCCTCTTATAACTCTACAGAGAAATAAACGAGGCAGTGTGAGGTTGGGGAAGATGGACAAAGAGGCAGAGTTCTAATCCGGACCAGGTTCTGGAAGTAGAGCTTCATTCACTTTTCTCTATTAGAGGCTGAAAAAACTTTTTTAAAAAAACTTTTTTGACCAGATATGCTAAACAGTTACCAACATCATTAATCAGCGTATTGGGGTTTTTAAAAGATGTTTCATTTGTGATTTGAAAGAAATCATTTGAAGATCTAAATGGTGGCGAGTCAGTCCTTTAAGGCCAGGTAAGAATTGATGAATTGGCAACAAAGTCACATGTTTTAAGCTGAATATACTGATATCCATATGTCCAGAAAAATAACTTCGAGTCTGTTGTCCACGAATTTACCGGAAAGCCCTGTTAATGACACTACTTTGGATCTCACAGACATCTGAGTTAGCCTGCAGCATTTTCCTGGAGCGGGGAGCCTGGACGCTTCCGGCAGAGTTCGAAAGCTTATAGTTTGGGAAGTTAAAGAAAGGCGCCAGCGGTAGGGCCTTTTCCACGGTCTCCGGTGGAAAATGTTGAGGGAGAAATAAAACCGCCCCAAATTCCCCAGTGTGGTCCTCACTCGAGGTTCTGGTTACCGGAGACGCGCGGTGGTGGGTCCCTTACGATTGACAGCCAAACGCACGCGCGCGCGCAAAACAGGCGCTCGCTGGGAGTAGGCGGCGTCGCCTCCGCTGCCTCTGAGGCCGGCGTTCGCCGCAGAGCCGGGCAAGGCGAAGGCACCTCGCGGCCAGCCCCGCCGCGCTGACGGGCGTCTCCGCGAGCCAATGAGTGCGCCGGGAGGCGGGATTTCCCGCCTGGTCGCTCCGCGCCTGGCGAGGGTGGCGAGGGCGGCGCAGGCGGGGACCGCGGCAGCGCCTGCGAGAGAGACTCGGTTGGGGTTAACTGCTGCGGGCGGCTCCGGTGGGGAGCTGTGGGCGGCCGCCGCCCTCCCTCCTCTACGATGCCGGGTATCGACAAGCTGCCCATCGAAGAGACGCTGGAGGACAGCCCGCAGGTGAGGCGCGGAGGCGGTGGGTACCGAGGGAAGGAGCGGGGCGGGCCGACCCCGGGCCTGGGGCCGCGGTGGCCGCAGGTGCTCGCTCTGACCGGGTGGGCGTCGCAGCCCAGGGCTCCCGCCCTTCATGGGCCACGCCCGGAGCCGCCGAGGCCCAGCCGCCCACTCGCGGCCCTCGTGGGCCTGCGCCGCTAGGCCGAGAGCTGCGCGCGGGGTCCGGGACGTCGGCGGGCGGCGACGGAGCCGCCGTCGCCTTCGCTCGTGGGCCCGGTGGTTCACGTACGCTCGCGGGGCTCCCTTTTATGTAACTAAGGTGCGTTCTTATCGCTGTGATGTGAGGTGACATACATTCCGATCCTGGAATTTAATCCCCTAAAATCTCTTCGGAGAAAATGCAGAACGAGAAAGAATCCGGTAGACTTAATGATTTCTGAGTAAGCTAGAGAAGGGAATAGATAGTTTTTCTTCGGGAGATGCTGAAAAAGTGTTCATTTCCTCGTGTGGAAGTGAAATCGGCGAATCCCATTTCGTATCTTGGAGCCTCCCTGCTGAGGGTGTCCAGTGTCGTGTCCGTGACTAGACGCTGTCACTCGAGCTCTGCATAGCGTGTGATGCACGGCGCCTTCGCGGCTCCATCACCGCTGCTCCCCTCCTTGCAGACTTGAATCTAATAAACTCATCAAAATAAAAGCCCTATGTTCTGTTTTGTGCGTTAGGGATGATAATGATGATGATCCCGATGATGATGATGATGTGATTGCTTTAGCTTAAAACAACCTGGGGAAAACTATTTGTTTATGTCCAGTACAGAAGAATGAAATCAGCAATATTAAAAACATGCTGGTGGGGGCTTGTAACATGCATAGAGAAACTTCATCCTTATACAATAATTTAAGAATATGCTGCTGGTTGGCTACCACTTAGAATGAAGAAAATGTTCCGAAATGTTTTTCATTTAGAACTTCAGTTACATGTACTTCATGTAATTTGACAGTTTAATATGGCCCAAAAGAACAGAAGGGGCTAAATCCCCCTTTCCCGCGGCTGGCTGGTTTGTCATGGATTTTGTGCTAATTTTAATTGCCAAGTTGAGATTGGGCTCTGTGGAATTGATTTTTTTTTCATGCTGAAAGTTATCTTCGCAGGCCAGTTGCCTGCTGATAATGCACTCTTATCAGCCTATACTGACAAAAGAGAAACCACATCTTAGCTTGTTCGACTGCCAGAATAGCCAGTACAAACACTTAATGATTTTTTTCATATAAAAGTTATAAGCTATATTTGTTTCAGACTTTTTGCAAAAATTTTATGGGATGTAATGGTCAGGTGCACTTTGTCCTTTTTTAGTGTGTAAGACTCAGCATTGCCTTACCTTTCTTCTCTTATCTGGCCTGGTTTTTATAGCTCGTAAAGACTATACACAGCTCAAAATGGGTTGAATGTGCCCTAGCCATGACTTGTGAGGGAGATATAATATCTTGACTATTCTAATTTCTTGAAGTTTTCACACAACTAGTTTATAACCTGAGCATTAGTTCCCCCCCCCTTTTTTTTTACAAGCATGTGCTATTAGTTTTACAATTATTTTTAATGAAGATGCCACATTGTATCTCGATTTCTAGAGGTAATAATTTTGAGTAGATAATATTTGGGAAAATTAGTTGGGACAACAGGTTTAAAAAGGGAAGACACTTGGAAGTAATCCTTAGGGAGAACCTGCAGAATGAAAGCCGTGGATCTGGGACTCAAGATACAAGAGTTTTAACCAATTTCCCATTTAGGAAAACAAAGTGCAGCTTGCCAGCATTAATTTAATTCTACGTAAACACGCTCTTTGAGGTTGAATCAAATCTGACTAGTTTTCAGTGTGCAAATATAATACAAAAACTGTTCTTGTATTTCTAAACAGAACTTGTTTCTAATCCTAATGTAACAAATGTATACATAAATTGGATTCACCAAATTAATCTTTGTCTAACAACTGTTTGAGAGCGATATTAACACCACACATAGGAATGCTACACTTTCTAGGATTTGACATTTCAGCAATTAAGAATTACTATATTTCGGAAATGGAAGTACCACTACTAACAACAATAGCATAAATAGAATGATGTTATTTCCAAATACTATCGATAAACTAGAGTGAAAAGAAAATAATAAAATGAGCTATTTCATGACAGACTTTGGGGGTAAGGTTAAGACTAATCTGCGAGTTGCTGCAGGTGCCTGCAAATATTCTTGAGGCGAATGGTAAATGGGTTAATGTCTTCTGCTTTAGGGCAAGTCACTCAACTTCTCTGAACCACAGCTGTTATATGTAGTAAATGTTTTTTATTTTTGTACCTGATTATAAAAAGTTATATGCTTCAGAAAAATTGGAAGTACAGAAAAGAAAGCATAGTTACCTGCCATACACCCGCAGCAAAGCCTCTTAACAGTTTGCTTTCTTTTTCCCTAGTTCTTTTCTCTTACGCATTTTAATGTAATTGAGATTATTTTGTGCATAATAATTTTTATTTGGCTTTAACTCAACATTATAGCTTAAGTATCTTCACATATTATTACATTTTGAATAAAAGCATTTAAAGGCTGCACGTTTCCTTAACTGACTTAACTCTTGTCCTATTGGACTTTAGAGTTTTTCCCAAATTTTGCTTATGTATATATAGTGCTGACATTCATGCTTTGGGGCACAAATAGTTGTTCACATTTGGACTGTTTATCTAGCATAGAGTCCAAGAAGTTAAGTAACAAGAAGTATGGAAACTTTTAAAGCTCTTGATATAAACAGATTTTTATTAGATCATTTGACCTTAATGATTTTTATATAGCCTGCCTGTTGCTATGTAAAAAAGAGCCTGCGAGTCATGAAAGACTATCTGAATTAAGTTATACTTTTTTAGTTTGATTTATAGTAACTAAATGGTATTAACATAGGGGAGAATTTGCAAGTTCAAATCCAGCTGAGCAAATATAAAGCTTTTTAGAATTATCTTGCCCAAACCATTCTGCAAAAGATCATCTGTTGAGGCAAAAATCTTAAGACTAAACTGGATACCTTGTTCATGCTTATATATTGTTTTGAAAATCAGAAACAAAATGAAACTTCCTAATTAGTATGAACAGATATGATCTTTAAAAAAAATTGATTTTATGTGTAGATAAGTACCAGTGATTCATCCATGCTAGTACTGTGAAGACAAACTCCAATCTCAAATGGAGGCATTTTTCTTTGGCATAATATGAAATAGTCATAGATTAAGATTATGATGCATGCATTACTCCCTCCCCCTATCTTAACCTCTCTGGTAATGCAGATGTCTCTTACAGTTGATGGTGTTTTGCTTGTAATTGCCTGCAAATGTACACACTTGGTTGTTTCTCCTAGTGGCATGACTAACCAAGTGCAAACTCAGAGTTTCAGCCAGTCAATCAATTTAACAACCACTTGAAAGATTATCAGTCCTGTTGTTGGAAAATATTCCTTTGACACCCAGTGAGATGAAGCAAGTGCCACCATCAAAACTTGCTAAATGGGTATTCAGTAGCAGTGGTTTGTAAGAAAATATTGGGGATAAAAGTGGAGTGCTTCTAAGAAATATTTGTCACCTCATGGCACAGAATAATATTGGATGAGAAAACGTGGAGATTGATGACTCTTGGCTCAAAAAGTAACACAAAAGTTGAACTCTGAAGAAATTCTGGGATGTTAAATTTTCGCTACTTGTGTTTTCCTTTTTTATACATATATGAGTGTTATACATAAAATTCTGTCTAAAGGTCTGTTTCCATAAATTTAAAAATTTTAAGACATAAGAAAACTTTAAATCATAGATTAATTGCCCACATAGTTTTGTTTTATTTTGTTGTAGTAGTATATAAAAATGGTGCCATCATAGATTCAGTGAAATGGTGCCATATTGATTGTATTTTTGTAAGCTGCTAACTTCCGTCTTTGTTATAGTGTTAAACTCGATATTATTAGTTTTAAACCCTTTTTGGTCTAAGATGATGTTTTTAATTTAATTCTACTACAGGTTTTTGCATAAGTGTAATCCTTGAATTAGAATAAAAATTTGGGGTGGGGGGAGGAAAAAAACATACATGGCAGATTTTTTTAAAAACGACATTAGCCAAATAAGATTTCTTGATGCTTGCTTTTTTACATCTTAAAATAACACTTTGGGGATTAAGAGTGGGGTACTAGAGCTGAACAATAAAAAGATTCTGTCAGATCTAAATCTCTGGGGCATGGAGAAGTAGAGGACTGAGAACATAGGCTTAATATATTGGCATAATGCTTTTGTGCTTTTTTTTGAAGCCATTTTAACTTAGCTTCCTCTTCTGAAAATAGGAAGCTAAAGAATAAGTTGATTTTTTTTAAAACCAACTTTTAAGGTCGAGACATAAAGTAACTCTAGAATAAAAATACAAGGTCATCTTTTAGATTTTGAACTGTAGTTATCTCAATAATTTTTGGTATTTTAATTCTTCCCCTGCCTTTGAGATGTGAAAAGTTAGCATGCCTTGCCTTGATATGCTGAGTTTCTTTATCTCTGCTCCTTTTTATTGACAGTCTTAACATTATAAGTTTTTTCCCCTTAAAATGAAGATAATTTTTACATGCTCATTAAAAAAAAAAAAGCCAAACAATGTAGAAATATATAAAGAAGAGGAAAATAACCCCAAATTCTGCACTCAGAAAAACATAGTTAACATTTTAGAGGCCATGTTTGAAAGGGGCACTGTGGTATTATTTTGGATGAGAATGGGAGGGGTTTGGCACTACTAGAAGATACCGTGGAGAAAAAGAAATAACCATACTAAGTTATCCTGAAATGAGACATTTAAAATATACATGGAATACCATTAAATTAGTCTTGAACATTTCTGTTGATTTATTACCTTAATTACAGAAGTTTTAATTAATAAAAATATACCTTTCTTATTCCTTCTAAAATTTGTATGAAGTATTTGGAAAATCCCTCTGTTTTAATGATATGAAATTAAGAACAAAGAATCCCGCTATCTGGCATTACTATTAAAACAGAAAACAGGTTAAAACTCATAATAATTAGAGCTCTAATATCCTAGAGTTTTTCCTTTCTTCCTTCAGAAAAATTTTCCATCTGATATATCATGGTTAACATAAACTTATTGCTTTTATTTTATACAGACGAGGTCTTTACTGGGTGTATTTGAAGAGGATGCTACAGCTATTTCCAATTATATGAACCAGTTGTATCAAGCTATGCATCGGATTTATGATGCACAGGTAAAAAGCTAAAGGCTGACTTGATGTTTTTTAAAAATGGATCTTTAAGCCTATGAGGACAGAGATAGTATCTCGTTTACTATTGCCTAGCCCTGTCCAATGCTCATAGTAATAATACTTGTTGAATGGATGAATGAACATTAAGTATTTTATGTTACAGAGCTCACATTTTAGTTGCTAATGTATAGTTCGTAGTACTACAAAAGTGATGAAAATGGAAGGATCTGCCCTTTCACCCCAAACCCTGTAAGGGCCTTCTTATTGAAACTTACCGATAGTGATCTTTACCTAAGATTTGACTGAAAACCCCATATTTTCCCTAATCATGCTTTTAGTCTTATGGAACACTCCCCCTTTTTAGTGAAAATAGTTTGGATTTGAAAATAGTTTGCCTCTATCTAGTTAATAGAAGGTAATAAAAATGAAATGAAGCTCTGTGGCACAGGAGACGAATTTAAGAAAATATATATGACTAGATTTTTGTTGTTGTTGTTGGACAGAAAGAAGAACTGAGGGCGTGTTTATGTAACTTAATTAAAAGCCTTAACAACAATCTGGGTTCTGTAATAAACTTTCTTTGGGATTAATTAAGTGTACAAGTTTCATTTTTTCTCCTTCTAATTTTCTCTCCTTTCTGGACTGACATTTTCATTTTGTACTTAAAAGTTGCTGTGATAGTTGTTTATTTTTTTATCCTTGTGATAGGTCTTTCAAGATTTGATTTCTGACCACAGATGTTAATGTATAAAAGAAATGTTATTTTTGTCATTATATTCATCGCTGGAAAAAAATAAAAAAAACCTTTAACTTAAAAAAGTATTTCCTTCATATGACTGTGTTGCTATATTATGACTAGGTTGACCACATTTTGGTGGTAGGTTATTAAATGCTTATTATCACAGCTAGTATTAGCATCTAGAAAGGGATGATCAGTCATCAATGTAGAATCACTTAAGATTTTGCTAAAATAGTACAATTTACTTCTAGTGTTAAAGCTTTAACAATATTTAATTTAATGTTTAGATTTTATTTTCGAAAAAGCACATACTTGAAACACTGCTGAATTCCTTGATGGTGTATATATTTCATGGTTTAAATTTCCCTTTAAAGTGCTTTAATGGTAGTTCTCTTTCTAGTAATTTAGTGAGAGGTTTAAAGAACATGTTGAATAGTATTTTTGTTTAGTGATAAAAATAGTGTAGGTATCTTCTTATCAGTAATATTGTGTTAATTTGAATTTAATTTTTTCCTGTAGAATGAATTAAGTGCAGCAACACATCTGACTTCAAAACTTTTAAAAGAATATGAAAAACAGGTACTATATATGAAAGCTTTAAAAACATAATGTAAAATATGCAGTAATACAGATAAATAGAATTTCTCATCAAGAATCCTAAGCTTTTTAAAAGAATCCACAGAAGGTAATTTTGGTATGCCATTGAAATTCCATTATAGCACTTATGTCTAATTTTAATGATTTAATGTTAGATACAGAGGTTATCTAATTTGTGTCTCTTCTTTATACAAATGAAGAAACTGAGGCTTGCTTAAGTTACACAGCTGGTAATTGGAGAAATTAGAGCTAAATCCCAAATATTTGAATTGCTAGTATGGTGTACATTCCTATATACTATGTTAATTGGTTGCTTAGCAAACATTTTAATTAAGTTTACTAATTATGTGAATAATGATATTTTTAGAGCTTATTTAAAATTTTAGAAGTTTTCTAGAGTTATTTTAAAATGTAAAATATAATGTCATTCATAAAAGACATATAGCATTGGCCCTTCATCTCTATTTCTCACTTTTCAGCGTTTTCCATTGGGGGGTGATGATGAAGTTATGAGCTCTACTTTGCAACAGTTTTCAAAAGTTATAGATGAGGTAAGTGCTTATTTTATTTTGTATGAATAAGTGATCTTACAACTAAGTTACTCAAGTTGTTTAGCTTTTATTTGGAACTTTTATTATTATGATTATATGAGTAAATCTCTATTAGTAAAAGATTACCATTTAAGAAGGACCTTATTTCCACATCTTGATGGTTGCCTTGTGAAAACAACACTTTCTTTGGCTGATAAAAACAAGTTGTTTTCAAGGAATAAACATATATATATATAAGCTCTGCCAGTCCATCCAGGTAATGTTCAGTCTTTTCATTGTGTTACTGATGTAGGCAGGGAAGGAAGAGTTGAACTGTGAGCTTATACCTAGGCTCTTTACAGTTCCTCTCTTTTGCCATCAAGCAACATTTTACCTACCATTCAGTTCATTAATCCTTCCATCTCTAACAGCCAGTATCAACCCTTAATATCTCTATATCATCACAACAAATTATTAAAAAAATACCTAGAAGTTAGGAGGAAGAAAGGTGGTGAGAGAGGTTTGGAGAGTCCATAACTATTCTCTACTAGCAATGAAAGCTCTTCTTTTTACATGATCCACTAGTTAGTTTTGTCTTTTCTAGTCTTTTTACTGGTAAAGTACTTTTATGAAATATTTTAATAACTCATTATAGCAAAATATTGTCCCAGGAGATATACATAAAGGAATATTTATAGGAATTTTTTTTTAATGTGGTGAAATTTACATAACAAAATTCACCACTAGCAACATTTAGTACATTCACAATGTGGTGCAGTCACATTGATGTTCTAGAATGTTTTTTATCATCATCCCAAAGGAAACCCTATGCCCATTAAGTAGTCACTCCTCACCTCTCCCTACCCTTAGCTCCTGGCAACCGTATATCTGCTTGCTGTTTGTATGGATTTGCCTATTTAGTATATTTCATTTAGATGGTCTCATACTATTTGCTAATATTTCCATCTGTCTTTTATCTAGCATAATGTTTTCAAGGTTGTAGCATATGTCAGAATTTCATTCCTTTTTTTGGCTAAATAAAATTCCACAATGAATATATTATATTTTAATTATTCTTTTATCAGTTTATAGACATTTGGGTTGTCTCTTATTACTGAGTTTGAGTTCTTTATTCTAGATATAAATTCCTTATCAGATATGTGAGGCAAATATTTTCTCCCATTCTATGGATTGTCTTTGTAACTTTCTTGCTAGTATCCTTTGATGCACAAAAGTTTTAATTTTGACGAAGTCCACTTTATATTTTCTTTTGTTGCTGGTGCTTTTGATGTCATATCTGAGAAACCATTGCCAAATCCAAGGTTATCCTGTTTTATTCTAAGTGTTGAATGGAATTTTTTGACTGTATAATATTTTTTACTATATCACATAATTTTTAGTCTTCTCATGTAAAATCAACACCTTTTTACTGGTTTTGTTTAATTTAGGTAGTTATTTGTCATTTTTGGTTTTTCTTTTACCAGCTTAGCTCTTGTCATGCGGTACTTTCAACGCAGCTTGCTGATGCCATGATGTTCCCCATTACTCAGTTTAAAGAAAGAGATCTGATAGGTATTGTTTACTTTCATTAGTTGTCAAAGATCAATGCCTATAAAATCTGTATTACTGTGAATCTTAACCATTTCTTGATAGTATTCACAGCTTATGCCATTTTCACTTTAATTTGTCACTAAATGTTTATAGGAGCTCCTGCTAGATGTTAAACTAGAAACTGAGGAATACTGATATAAATAAGATGCCACTTCTCTTGAGAAAGCCTAAAGAGATGGGTAAAAAGATACTTAGGGTACTCTGTCTCTATAATTAGGGAACAAGCAAGGTGTTGTGAGGGCTTAGAAGAAGGTGTCAAAAAGACTTTACTAAGGACGTGACGTGAGCATTGAAAAATGAAGAGGAATTTGCCAGAAAAGAATAATTTTATTGGAGTGACTAGGAAGCACAAAAGTGTGGGTTATAGAAATACATGGCTTTTTTTGAGAATGATAAGAAACTCAGTGTGCCTTCAGTGTTGAATGTGTTGGGCATGGCAGGAGACAAATCTAGAAATAGATTAGTTGGGATTAGGTCATGCTAAAAATGTTCATGTGAGTTCATAATCAAAGAGAAGCCAATGGAGGTCTTTAAGAAGTAAATACAAGCAATTCTTTTGTTTTTTGGAGAGTGGAATAGAGTTGATGTGATGTCTAGGAGAATGGATTAGGAAGTTGTGGGCATCTAGTGAGGTGTATGACCAATGCCTGACCAGGGACAGTGGCACAGGAGATTGAGATGTGTTTATGGGCTGGAGTGGTAGGAGATTGTGGTGCTGGCACATCTAGCAACCCATGACTTAGTAGTTTGTGGTGGATTTTTTCCCATTTAGGATTATTCAATGATGAGAGTTTTATAGAATTGGTTCTACTTTCTCATAATTTACAACCTTAGACAATTATACAGATTTATTTATAGGATGTATAGATAGACTGAAACATTAAATGTATCTATAGATGGTAAAATATTTAAATTATATGTGTAATAAAAACAAATGTATTTCATAAATATGCTACACTGAAATTATTCTTGAACTTTTCCAGAAATATCAACATTAAAGGAAGTGTTTCAGATTGCTAGTAATGGTAAGTTCTTAATACTTTATTCAGTTATTTCTTGTGGTGATGCTTTTCTTTATCACAATATTCTATGCAATGATTGAAAAAAAATGAACCTAATTAAGTAAACATTATTTAATTTAATGTTGTTATATAAGTTGCACTGTTTATACTACAGAAAAATTTAAAAGGGAATTTTAAATCAAATCTTGTGATTTGCTATCTTCATAATACCTAGAGGTGGTACAATACTTTCCCTTCTTTGTTTTCCTATATATTCCAGGTTTTCTTTAATGAGTATTTGCTATTTTTATACTAAAAACACTTAAAAATTTTTTTTAATGGATTACGGTTTCCTTTGAATTAAATATTTTTACCAATTTAATGACTAGAAACATACTTTAGGGGAAATTTGGATAGGAGAACATTTGGCTAGAGTGATAATATGGTAAGGAATTCTTATCTTTAGTGTATTTGTTGAAAAATGTACATGTGAAGACCATTTAAAGCATTTATAAGTTTTGCAAAGTATAGTTGTATTGTTAATAGTCATTACTGTTTTCCAGATCATGATGCTGCCATTAATAGATATAGCAGATTGTCAAAAAAAAGAGAAAATGACAAGGTACGATACATACTTATTCCTTCAGTATCAACATTAACAACTGTTTCATTAGGTGGTCTAAATTTTTCCTGTTTCAAAATAGTAGCCAGTACTAACTTTGTTTTACTGTATTGCCCTTAGCTCAGTCTTTTCTTCTAGTTATTTCAAAGCCTTTCTGATAATTGTTAATTATCACACAATTAGTAGTGATCTCTTTAAACAAAATACTTTTCTGCTGACAAAATTTTACAAGTAAACATAACTATTCCAAAAATGTAATTGATACCCAGTATATAACATTGCCTCCTTTTGCTCTGTTTTTTGATAACGTTGCATTTGTTCTGTTTTTATTTGACCATGTGTGTATTCAAAAATGTCCTTTGAGATACAGTAGTTAAAAAGTTGAAATACCATATATGTAATTCAGTGAAATTCCATTTTGAGGACCTCTTCATTCACAATTCTTAAAAGAGTGAAATCCAGAAATATACTATATTTGAGGAGAAATACATCTGAGTAAAGGACAAAGAACAGAATGTTAACAAGTTCATCTGGATGCTCCTTAAGGTCATTTCTCCTTTGACACCTAAGCCAAGGCTTGATGAGTTGACCTCCATTAGATGTTTGCGAGGTGATCTCTGTGCTTAGGAGTTGGTGGCTATAATCTTGGTTGCAGTTCCTGGTTAGGGACACAGTGACCACTTTTGGGAATCCATGATTGGGTAGGATTTACTTTGCATCAGCAACCGTGACACAATAAAGGTAATGTTTCTCACACAAAAGTTTAGTACAAAGATCTACTTTCCATTTCTAATTTTAGTCGCCAGTTGTTCATGGTAGAAATATTAAGATAATTCATACATTTTGAGATATATGTATCTTTGTTACTTTGCCTTAGAGAAGTAGTTAAAGGCCCTAGGTATAAATTTTACCAGTATTTTAAAAAACATTCTTTCACCAATTTTATTTAAAAATTAATTGAGCACCTACTAGATGTTGGGTACCATAAGGGAACAATGTGAATAGGCTCTACACCTGTCCTTTAGGAGTGGATAAACTAAATTTATCAAAGGCTTCTTGTGTGAAGGCTTCTAAATGCCAGAGTACAAGGGTGAAGAGTGCATGGATCAACACTGAATTAAGTGCAATAATAGAAGTCTTAACAAAATGCTGGGAGAGCTCACACCAGTTAACTCTGGTGAATTGAGAAAGATTAGTCTTTTAGGAGGTGATATTTCCATTGAAGAGGAGTGGACGTTATTCTTCTTCAGTGGGATTGGGGAAAGGGTGCTCCTGGAAGAAAAACAGCCTTTGCAGAAGCACATGGTAGAGTCTGAAGAGTGTAAAGGTTTTAGAACACTGGATCCAGAGTCAGAGTGCTTGAAGACAAATCGCAGCTCTGCCTCTTATTCTCCTGAGGTCACACATTGGTTACTTACTTCCAAGCCTTTATTTCTTCTCTAGCAAAAAAACCTTCAGTAGTTGTTAATATGAAATGGCTTATAGCAAGTTTTTATTAAACTGTAGTAAGAGTTATTATGATAATGGAAAGGTAATCATTTCACTGCGTCTGGAGCATAGGATGTAACTTGGGGAGTTATGGCAGAGATGACAAAGTAGTAGTTTATGGCCAGATTACTATATTAATGACTTTGAAATTTGTGTTAGAGGGAGTGGGCAGCCACCATAGAATTCTAAGTAGTTGAGTATCACCATGCAATTGTATTACAGGATAAAAATACTGATGAAAATGTGAAGGGGACAAGACTAGAGAGAATCCAATGAAAAAGTATTGGAATAGTTTACAAAGACATTAGGAGAGTCTCTGCTAAGGCTGTTATTGAAAGTGGAGAGGAAGGAATACTTTTGGAAGACATTTCATTCGTAGAATTGACAAGACTTAACAGTAGGAGGAGGAATCAAAAATGAGTCCTAGAATTCTTGGATGATGGGATGGATCTTGGAATAATTAAGAGCTGAAAAACAAAGTAGAGGAGCAGGTTTTATGGAGAAGGGATTCTTGAGTTTTGTACATTTCCAGCACCCCCCCCCCCACACACATACATACATAAAGAGCTCAGGTGGACATGTGCTTCCTTTAACACTTTGGCTAGTGAAGGACAAGAGAAAAATGTGGGAGTTGTTGGTGTATGGAATATTCTTGTTATATTGATGTGTTATTGATTTGTTATTCTAAGGAAAGCAGGAAGAGAGAAGAGCCTAGTGTATATTACATAATAAGTGCTCAGTAAATATTTGGTATCTGAATATAAGAATTCAGTGGAGCACATGTTATTTTAAATGCAGGTGAAGGAAGACAGGAAAGTACAAGAGATGAACAGTAGGGAGGGAACCAGGAGGAGAGACAAGATTAGTACTGTGAACTGACCAAGGTCAAAGACTAATGCCTGAACAACTGTCTACCTTTCTTTTATGTGGTAAAATTTCCCTGCCATACTTAGTTTAGTTATTGTACCCTTTTTGGTTATGTGCAAAGTTCTGCATTTAATGTATTTTTTAATGAAGTGATTGTAGTAAGACAGGACAACTATCCTACCCAATATTTTTCAGGCTTTTTTTTAAAAAAAAAGTTAAACTTTTTTCAATTGTAGTTGACATTCAATATTATATTCATTTTAGGTGTACAGTATAATGGGTAAATATTTATGTAACTTAAGAAGTAACCACCCCAATAAGTCTAGAACCCACCTGGCAAAAAACATATTTATTACAATATTATTGACTATATTCCCAATGCTTTACTTTATATTCCTATGACTGTTTTGTAACTGCTGATTTGTACTTCTTAATTCTTTCACTTTTTTCACCCAGTCCCGTAACCCCCCTCCCATTTGTCAATCATCAGTTCTCTGCCAATGAGTTCCTGTTTTGATTGTTCATTTATTTTGTTTTTTAGATTCCACATATAAATGAAATCACATGGTATTTGTCTTTCTCTGTCTGACTTATTTCACTAGTTGCATTCGTGTTATTGCATATGGCAAGATTTCATTCTTTTTATGGCTGAGTAACATTCCATTGTATATGTGTGCCACATCTTCTTAACCAAACGTCTGTCACTGCTTCCATATCTCTTGGCTATTGGATATGAAATGTTCTTTGTCTCTTGTTAGAGCTTTTATTTTAAAGTCTATTTTGTCTGATACAAGTATTGCTACACCAGCTTTTTTTTGGTAATTTTCATTTGCATAAAATGATAAAGCATTCCTTTACTTTCTCTCTGTCTGTGTGTGTTTTTCAGTCTGGAGTGGGCCTGTTGTGGGCAGCATATATATGGGTCTTATTGTCCTTTCCATTCAGCTACCCTATGTGTTTTGATTGGAGCATTTACTCCTTTTACATTTAAAGTAATTATTGATAGGTTTATAGTTATTGCCATTTATATTTATATTTTTGACCTTTTTTTTTCTTCTCAGAGAAGTCCCTTTAACATTTCTTGTAATTCTGGTTTGGTGATGATGAACTTCTTTGGCTTTTTCATGTCTGGGGAGCTCTTTATCTCTTCTTCAATCCTAAATGATAGCCTTACTAGGTAGAGTAATCTTGGATCCAGATTCTTGCTTTCATCACTTTGAATAATTCTGGCCAATTCCTTCCAGCCTACAAAGTTTCTGTTGAGAAATCAGAAACAGTCTGCTGACAGTCTTATGGGGGCCCCCTTATAGGTAACTAACTGCATTTCTCTTGCTGCTTTTAAGATTCTCTCTTTATCTCTAACCTTTGGCATTTAATTATGATGTGTCTTGGTATGGGCCTCTTTGGGTTCATCTTGTTTAGGACTCTGTGCTCCCTGGGCTTGTATGTCTATTTCTTTCACTAGGTTAGGGAAGTTTTCAGTCCTTATTTCTTAAAATAGCTTTTCAATTCCTTGTTCTCTCTTTTCTCCTGGTATCCCTGCGATGCAGATGTTATGCCTAATGTTGTCCCAGAGGTCCCTTAAACTATCCTTTTTTAAAATTTTGATTCTTTTTTCTTTTTGCTGTTTTGATTGGGCTTATTCACCGCCTTGTCTTCCAAATTGCTGATATGATTCTCTGCTTCATCTAATCTACTCTTGATTCCATCTAATAGTCTTCATTTCAGTTATTTTTTATTCCTCACTTTTTTTTAATGGTTTCTATGTGTAAGGTCTCACTGATTTCACCTGTTCTTCCCTAAGTTCATTGAGCACCCATAAACCAGGTTTTGAACTTTATATCTGGTAGATTATTTGCCTCCATTTCATTTATTTCTTTTTCCAAAGTTTACTCCTGCTTTATTTGAGACATGTTTCTTTGTTTCCTCATTTTGGTTGCCTTCCTGTGTGTTTCTATGTGTTAGATAGATCTGCTACATCTTCCAGCCTTGGCAGGGCCCAGCGGTACAGAGTCCTTGGTCACCTGAGACTGGTGTGCCATGAGCGTCCCTTGTGTGGGCTGTGTGTGTCCTCCTTTTGCAGTTGAGCCTCGATTGCTGTTGTCACATCAGTGGGTAGGATTAACCCTCAGGTTGACTAGCTGTGAGAACTGGCTGGGACTATAGCAGATGAGCTGTAGTGCAGAGGCTGACCCCACAGTGTGAGATTCACTGTAGCAGGGCTCTGGTGCCTTCTGAGTCCACCCTTTGGGTGTGTCATTTTTGGAGTTAATTGGATCATGCTCTGTGTGGTCTGACGCTGCCAGTGGGTGTGTTGGTTCAGGGGCCTCATGGGAGGGGCTCTGGTGCAGGCCCAGGTCAACCACTGCCTCTGCACAACTCAGGGCCACCTAGTAGGAGCTACAAAGTGGTCTCCAGTTTGTAGCTGCCAGTGCTGGACTTAAGAGGTGCCTAGGAGAGGCTATGCTGCAAACCGAGGCTTATTGCCATTAGTGCTGGGGCTGCTTAGCAACAGATACAGAGCCAGCCGCTGCTTGTTTGGGGTTTGTGGATCTTTGAGAGCTTTTAGGGAAGTCTGAAGTGTGGATTGAGGCCAGCAAGTTGTGAAGAATGGCTGCTGAAAGAGGTTTGAGATGGTGCTCAGGATGGGTAGGGCAGGTTCTCAGGGAATCACCAGAGTGGGATGAGTTTGGTGGAGACTCAAATTTGGTGCCTTGCCCGTGCCTGCAGGTGCGTAGGGGAAGGGCTTAGCAAAGGAACAGTGGCTCCTGCCAGTAGTTTAGTCCCAGAGAGGCTGTCCTCAGGGGAAACCTCTGCAGCCAAGATAGCCCATGCTTGGGTATGGGACCAGCCTGTTTTGCCTCCACCCCTCCTAGCAGTCTCTGTGTAGCTTCTTTATATCCTTAATTATAGGAGTTCTGTTCAGCTAGTCTTCAGGTGGTTCTCAAGGGTGATGGTTTTATAATTTTGATGTCATGGGAAGTGTGAGCATATCATTTACCTACTCTACCATCTTGACTGAAAGACTTCTCTAAGATTTCTAATATCTAAGAAAATAAGACAGCTATGCGCAGTTGCTGTTGATGAACCTTTTTCTTTGGGTAAGTTCTTCCTCACATCCACTACTGAAGATAACTCAAAATTAAATAAATAATAGCATTTTTAATCTTTTTGCTTAAAGGTGAAGTATGAAGTAACAGAAGATGTCTACACTTCCAGAAAAAAAAACACCAGACAATGATGCATTATTTTTGTGCATTAAATACTCTTCAGTATAAAAAGAAAATAGCATTGTTAGAGCCTCTGCTTGGGTACATGCAAGCTCAGGTGAGTACTATACTGAGTTTTGGATAACTGCCCTAAAAACTTTAAATTATGATATTTATTTTAAATATAAGGATATACAAACTAAGGTCAAATTCACATTTGTGTCTGTTTAAAAAAATAATTTTAAAATGTCACGAAAATGTTATTTTAAGGAAGTTATTAAAGAGAATGGTTTTTCTCATAGATGAACATTTCAAATATTTTAAGGTTAATTGAAACCACTTACCTTCTATTTAGATTCTGTCTATTACAATTGAGGACAGGGAACAGAAAGCTAAATGAGTTCTGGAGTTATGCCTGTTGCGGAAGCTGCTACTCCGTTTTGCTTCATAATAGACCTAAAAGAGAAGTTTGAGTTTGTCTCATGTTACTTGAATACTTCCTAAGTTAAAAATAATAAATGATCTCCAAAGTGTCCCAAGAGATATGCTTCAAGAAGCAGGCTAGATAATTAAATTTGGGTAATATGAGATGGTCATCCCTTTAAAAATCAAGCGTTTAAAGAAATTTGAATTTTTTTGCAAATATGAGTGCTGATTATTCCTCAGATATAAAACTTTTTTATCTTTGTATTAAACTTGAAATAGTTTATCCATATGACTTACTTGAAATGTTTTATAAGTTACTTTCTAATTTTAAAAAATTGCTTTACTATGTGCATGTATTAATATTTAAAAAGATGTATAGTGAAATTTAGTTTCTTCAGTGGCTTCATGCCTAGTAGAAGTCATTGTAAATGATAGCATATTTTTACACAGATGGGAATAATCCTTTGTTTTTTACTTAACCTTGTACTTGGAATTTGTTTATATGATTCACTTCAAGTATTTTGTTTGTATATGTGCATGTTTCTGTTGTTCAAACCCCATTCCCATATTCTCTTGCATCAGATAAGTTTCTTTAAGATGGGTTCTGAAAATCTCAATGAACAACTGGAAGAATTCTTAACTAATATTGGGACAAGTGTACAGAAGTAAGTATTTTCTTCCTTAAAATTAAAAATTAAGTTATGTGAATGATAAGTTAACATCTAAATGAGGAGCTGTTTTCCCTACCATGGCTCATGGACACTTTTGGTTTTCTCACTGTCTTTTCCACAGAATCTGAACTCTAAATTTTTTAACAGTGTCAAATCTGATTTTTCTGTATTGATTCTAAACTTGGTTTAATGTCTGAATATAACAAACACATAATAGTAATTAGCCATAAATGAATTATCCTCACAGTTACCTGAATTGTAAGGGATAAATGGGAGATTACTAAATAAATCTTGTTTTCCAAGCAATGAAATCTGAGAGAAAGCAGTTTTGATCAAGTTCGAAAGTCTGAGCAGTGATGTGATCAATCAGAGATGGAGAGATGGAAATGATTGTTGTTTTAAAGGTACAGGACAGAGCCATTTGAAAATTCCTCTAAAGTCAGGCATTCAGTGTTGCTTCATTAGTTTTTGAATTTAGTATTGTTTTCAGAATATCAAAGTTTCAAATAAAAAGCTGTTTTATAATATGTTCATGTACTTTAACCACTAATACCACTGCTGCTCTCTTTAAGAAAATATATGCAAAACAAATACACAGATAAACGTGATTGGTAAGGAGTTTTCTGTTGTAGTTGGTAGTAAATAACTTATTCTTTGTGTTAGTGTTCGCAGGGAAATGGATAGTGATGTAGAGACTATGCAGCAGACAATAGAAGATTTGGAAGTAGCCAGTGATCCTTTATATGTGCCTGACCCAGATCCCACGAAATTTCCTGTTAATCGAAACTTAACTCGAAAGGCTGGATATCTTAATGCTAGGAAGTAAGAAAACTATTGTTATTTTCATATATTGTAAATCATCTAAGATAGTAGCAAGTGAATATAACATATAGTTGGTGTTATCTACTTATTGTTTTGATTTTACTAATGGTCAAATCTTTTTAGTTAATGGTATTAGTATTTATGTGAACTTTTTGACATGGGAGTACATGAATAATTTTCAAAAGTAAAATTCTGTTTATGTATTTATTGAATAATTTAGAATTATTTTTTAAAGTGAAACCAATTTGAGGTTAAATAAATCTAGCATAATATATGAATGCTATTGCATGCCATTTATTATACTTTAAAATATATGTAATTATACATCAAGTCAAATTTTAGTTTTTATTTGAAGATGAGATAAAGCAAGTTAACCCTAGGAGTAAAACAAACTACTTTTTGTGAATTTACACCCTTGAACAGTTGAACTATATTTTATGGAGCATCATAACAGCAGCAATTTGATAATTGCTTTGTTTCATAAAGATATACACACACACCCACACAGGCGTGTCAGCATACATGAATTTATTTTAGAGACTGAAAAACTGATATTTATATTTTGTAGGCACCTTGGCACCTTTTTTGCTGGTTAGTTCTTTGTGATGTGCTTTATCTTGTGTTTTGCTTATGATGAGATTTCATGTGTGTTATTAAAGAGTGAATGTACTTTCTTCATTTAGTAAAACAGGCTTGGTGTCATCTACCTGGGACAGACAGTTTTACTTCACTCAGGGTGGAAACTTAATGAGTCAGGCCCGTGGGGATGTAGCAGGAGGCCTGGCCATGGACATAGACAACTGCTCAGTAATGGCTGTGGACTGTGAAGACAGGCGGTACTGTTTTCAGATCACCTCTTTCGATGGAAAAAAGTTAGTATTTTTCCTACTGTAAATAAACTGTAATATTTTAAACTACTGAAATACAAGATAATTCCTTTTCATTCAGACATTTACATTTTTTCTGATTATGTATTAAGATAACTTTCTGATCTTATAGAAATGAGCTGAATTTTCATTTCTGTCTTTGTTAAATGATGTCTTAATATTTTGAGGTTGTCAAAGCAAGGTCATATGGTAAAGACCTGTGATTTCATGTTGAGACTGGTCGCCGAAAATCCTCTATGGTGGGGAAGGCAGCACAAGTTAGTGGAAGGAACCTCAATCTTAGGGTCAGAATGTTCAAATTTTAGATCCACTATTTACTTGTGGTCTTAGACAATTTATATAACCTTTTGATCTCCATTTTTGTACATGTAAAATGGGGGGCAGTCATAATCCCTAATTTATAAATCATTAATGAAAAATTGAAATCTAACATATAATGTGCCTAACATATAAGTGCTAACACTACTTTTATTTTTAGATGTTAAGTATTTTTGATCAAATTAAGTATTTAATCTATTAATGTTTATATGCCATTTAAAAATGTCTATTCTCTGTGCAGTAAATGAGAATCTGTAGAGTAACCTTTAGAAGAAATTTTGAAAAGTATAGAAAAATATAAAACGGAGTATGAAAAAAAGCTATAATCTCACTAACCTGAAGCAACAATTAACTTTATGGTTAATTGTTGCCTTACAATTTTATTCTAATTATAGTTTTTAAATAGTCGAAGAAATACTATTTATATAATCTGGATCTGCATTCGCTTATTAAAAACATTTTATAATGGCTACAGTATAATCCACTTTAGGATATACACCATAATTTAAAAATTTTCCTAATGATGAACGTTTAAGTTATCTATGGTTTTTTTCTACTTAATTATAAAATTGTTTTCACTCTTTCTTGTTGTTCAGAAGCAGCTTCTGAGCTCCATGAAAGTCATCTTTCTCCCTGTATTTATGTATATTAAGATGTTATGAAAAAATTGTTTTTACAATATTAAAACATTAAAAAGATTTTATGGCTCACTATCTTTTATCAAAATGGTGGTTTAATTTCCTGTTCCTTCTATAAACATATAATGAATGCAAATGTGTCAGTTATGTTAGATATTAGAAGTCTCTGTTCATTTGTCAAAATTACCAAATTGTTAATATCTTACAATTACTTACCTTTTTCTATTTTCAGATTTTTGCTAATGTTTATTAACATGATTTGCTATTTCACATGACTGGTTTTATTGAAGATTAATAAAAATTTATGTTTTTCTCTAACTCTTACAACAAGAACATCTATAGAAAAGCTAAAGATCTCTAGTGATTAATATATTGAAAAATTTTAACCATATTTACAGAGAAATAATAATGATGTAAAATTAGTGTTTTCCACATGATATCACTTATATGTGGGATATAAACCTAAAAGCAACAACTGAACAGGACAAACAACCAGAGACTCATAGACATGGTCAGTAGACGAGTGGTTACCAGACAGTGACGGGGAGGGAAGAGGAGGAAGGTAGATGGAGTAAAAGGGGTCAAATATGTGGTGATGTTAAAGAATCATAAATAAATAAATAAAATTAGTGTTTTATATTAGGATCACTGATTTATATTTGAAATATGTGTGTCATAGGTTGAAATGGATGGTCTTAGTTGTAGTGGACCTTTGTATAGACTGTCTTTTGAAAACTAGCACCTGTTTTAATTTTGGTACTTTTTGCATATATAGCCAAAGTCAGGAGTTATTAAAATATGAGATCTGAGTCCTGATTCCTCTGGTGGTCTCTTTTTCCTAAGATACTGGTTGGGGGTGGTGGTGGTGGTGGTGGTGTGTGAGTGTGTGCGCACGCGCCTCTTTACTCATGCACATATTGCATGGTCAAGGCCCAGAGGGGCATGTGTGTTATACTGATTGATTTTATATAGACTGTTAAAGATAAATAATTTTCTCCAATCATGTTGAAAGTACTTTAAGAAAAATTTAAGGGTCAGACTTCTCTTTTTTTTTTTTTTCAGATCTTCCATTTTGCAAGCAGAAAGTAAAAAAGACCATGAAGAGGTAAAATTTTATCAAGTTAATTTTTTTAGCAACATCTTAAGATATTTCACCGATGACAAAACATGTATTTATGAATTTATTATAAAGATTAGAAAAATTCTGGTTCATTAAAAATGTCTTTTTAATAAAGACATGTTTCACAAAGAATTTTATAGCCAGACCTATAAGGAGCTACCTTAGAGATTATCTCTCTCCTGTCTTTTTAAAGGCTCACATTCAGAAATGACCTTGTGACTTGCTTTCTGGCAGGCTGTTAGTATCATGAGGCGACAGTTTAATTTATTCACTTCTCATCACCCTCCGAGACAGTATTTGCTGCATTAAGAACACAGTGACAGCAATTGCATGGCAGGAAGCAACTAAAGCTTAAAACCTTGGGGAAATGAAAGACAAAAAGACAAAAATTTGAGAATGTCTGTTCTTTCTCACAAGTCTTATTTTTTGGCTTCATTTTTACTTCTGGTACACCAGATATGGGAAGTAAGTTACTACCAAGAACTGACACTTCAAAAATTTTATGTTCAGAAATATTCTTCAATGAAAATACAGGTCGATTTTGAGCCATTCTGTCTGTTATTATAATTGTGTCAGTAAAAGACAAGGTTAGAAATTTTGCAGAGATCTACCCTTAGTTCTTGTGGAAATGAGTAGACATTAAAATCTGACTTTTGGTCTCTGAGGAACACAGACAAATGTCTGCCCTCTGCAGGGTTTACCAAACAGAATATTAGTTGAGTTTTATGAGGCTCATCAGGTAATGGAACTATTGGGAGCGAAACACATGAAGGAGAAGCATTTTCTATGTTAATTATTTATAAACTTGAAAGAAGGGAAGTATATAAAGTATATTTACCAGGAATATGTTTACCTCTTAACTTTTTTGCATTGGTGTTAATCATGGTATCTGCATCCAGACTGTCTTGTTTGGTGTGGATTAAGGGGGAAGTGATGTAAAAAGATAACTATAGATTCCTAAATTGTAATTTAACAGGATTTTTTATTTCCTTGTATGAAATAAATTTAGGATTTAAAAATAATGCCTGTTCAATGATCCATTATACCCTCAAATATCATGTATATATGTATGCTTATGTATATAGGAAGGTATTTATCTTAAAGATTGTATTACTTCTAAAGAAACATTTCATTCATATATCAAACATTCTCTTTTGAAAAGAATAATTGTATAAAAAAATTAATCATATTTTTCTGTTTTTTCCTCTTTCAGTGGATCTGTACAATAAACAACATATCTAAACAAATATATTTAAGTGAAAATCCAGAGGTAATATTTTTATCTTATGGTATCCAGGTCTGGCAAAATTGAATAATTCTGTGGTTAATATGGTTCTTATTAAGTCATAATTTTCAAGTTCTGTAATCTTTTAATTTGCCCTAGAATGGTTAGTTTTAATGTATCATATATAAAATGAATATGTGGTCTCCCTAGAATACTAAATTATTTTATAGGTACTGACATCAGCCAACCAACAATTATCTACTGGGCATTGACCTTATGTTTAATCTGTGTTGAACACTGGGGAGAAGGGAATACAGAAGAAAAATAAGCCATGGCTTTTGCCCTCCAGGAGCCTATGTATGTGGGAAGACAAAACTAAAACTTTAACATTTCATACAAAACAATATGTAATTGAAAACATATTGTGATGACTTAAGATTTGAGAACTTAAGATCAGTGTGGACTCTGGAGATGGTGGAAACCTGAGCTGTGTAGGATTTGTCCATGTTTTGAATAAAAGAGAAGACATTACAGATAATAGAAACAAAAACACAAATGTAGATATGGTATGAATCTAATAGTGTAATTGGAGTTGAAGATTCTTGTTGGAGAATAATAGAAAACTGAAATGTGCATACCAGGCACCTGGGGATCTTGTTAAAATGCATATTATGATTCAGGAAATCTTGGGTGAGGTGGCTTGAGCTCTTAATTTTGCCAATTATACTTTGAGTAGGAAGGGAATCAAACCAGATGAACTCTGCAGTGCTGACGTAGCCATAGGTGTAGTCCAAGCATATGGGCAGAACCCAGGAGAATAGAGAACTCTGGAAGGAGTCAAGTGGGACCATAATGTAGTGTAGTTGAAAAAGACTTGGCTTAGGACAGGAGCTGTGTGGGCTCTGCCATTGTTGGTGGGCCAGCTATGTTGTGAATCTGGGTGCTTCCCAGGGTTGGTGGGGATGGCACTGATGATTTCAGTTGAGGCAGAGCAGGCTGATTTCTCTAGGTAGTTCTCACCCTTCTAAGTGTTAAACTGTTGTAATGGTTAATTAGATGGGCGTGTCTAGGGACACAGAGAAGTCCATTATCATTCGTTCAGCACAAACTGAGGATTTGAACAGGGTGATAACTGAGGAAAGAGAAAAAATAATGAATCATAGAAACAGGTAAAAAGAAATTGGACTAGTTAGTAACTAGACTGATGTAAAGGACAAAAGAACTGACCCATGTAAAGGATGAAGAAGAATTAGGTAAAGATGACTTCCAGGTTTTAAGCTCAAGTGAAGGGAACAATTTGGAAAAGAAGGGTTCTGTTTTTATTGTGGCTTTGAGGTGCCCATTCAACACATGATTTAGATGCCTAGGAAAAGTTTTGAACTGAAGAAACAAAAATCTCAGACCTCCAAAATATTAGTAATTTCTGTTTTATAATAATCATATGCATTTAAGAAATCATTGCTAACTGTAGAGAAGCCTTTTGCTTTTAACTTGATCTGGCAATCTAGCTTTTCCTTTCTGTTATGTTAGTTGAGCAACAAAAAGTTAATATGCAAAATAGATGACTTGTTAATACCTCGTGAATAAATACATAGAGAATACAATGTTCGAATTTGAAAATTCAAGCTTATTGTACTTTACTATCGATTATCAGAACTCTTAAGTTTTAATGAAAAATTTCCAGATTATCCAGAATTATTTATATTAATGAAAGAAGAAATTTTGATCAGTTCGTGGCATTGTAAAAATACTGTGTGATGATTTTTTCTAATATAAATACCATTTTACTTACTAATGTTTTAAATAAAAGAGTAAGTTTACAAATATGTCTTATGGAAAGCTTTTTTACTTTCAATTTTGGTCTGAAAATATTCAAGGTAACTTTATTAATTAATAAATGTAGATGTTTCTGAGTATAAGTGTATTCTAGAAAATGATGAAAACTTAAGCAGTATATTTATAAAATATGTTAATATTTTGTGACTACTCCTAAATTTCTTTATTTGGCAAAGGTATGGAGTTCCCAATATGCTAGCACTGTGCTAAGTGCTAGAAATACAAATCTTAATCCAAAAAAATCTGGTAACTAAAAATATTAAAGAAAAAGCAGTATTTCCTATTAGGTATATTAGTAGAAAAATCATATGTTCCTTCTACATTTACAGGAAGAGAAAACAAGTATATAATGCTGCAAAGTTAATTATGTATCTTAATATTAAGACAAAGTATGTGGAACTACTTATAACTCTAAATAACATTTTATATATAACTTAAGAACATTCTAGTAATCAGAGTTAAATTCAAACTTTTGTGCTTTTTTGCTTTACTAATATTAGTCCTTTAAAAAAAATAGGAAATTGCTGCACGAGTAAATCAGTCAGCTTTGGAAGCTGTCACTCCGTCCCCATCTTTCCAACAGAGGCATGAAAGCCTACGGCCAGCGGGGTGAGTTGCTGTAGCGTGGGTTATTTAAAGAACTGTATGGGCTATTGAAATCTAAGTGTTAGCAAACACTTCGATTTTAGCAGTGATGCTTATAATTAGTATGAAATAGCTCCTGAAACAACATAGAAATTGTATTTTCAAATTGGTAAATTTACCAGCAAGAGTGCTAAATAAATGATTCCAAATTTCTCTAGTGTTTATCTCTAGATTGAAGTGATTTATGTTTTTGAATTTAATAATTGGAAATAATTCTGTTATGATTTGGGATTCTGATTTTGAAATTTGTTCCACTCTTCTTATTAACTGACAGAATTGTATTTTCATTTCTTATTGTTTTAAGTGTTCTGTTTCCAAAAAAAAAACTAAACGCAATGCCTTCTTGTTTTTTCTGTGCTTATTAGACAATCTCGACCACGACCGCTCGAACCAGCAGTTTGGGATCCTTAGGATCTGAGTCCACAAACTTGGCTGCCCTTTCTCTAGATTCTCTTGTTGCCCCAAACACCCCAATACAGTTTGACATTATTTCTCCCGTGTGTGAAGATCAGCCTGGCCAAGTGAAAGCCTCTGGTCAAGGAGGCAGGTGGGTGATGGCATCACAGGGACATTGTTCTATCATCTGTCAGGTTTATGGTTCCATATCTACATTTGAGAATCATTTCTTACATATCATATACATCATCTGTATTGTACTTTAATTACCTAATATAATTTGGGTAGTTGGGGAAGAATCATGTCAAGTTTTTCTTTTCTCTTTGTTTTCTGCTTGGTTAAATAATTTTTAGTTTAAAAAATAATTTAGTTTTAAAAATATTTAATTCTGAATTGTTTATCAGATGTACTTCTTAGATATTTCTCTTAAAATTGCAGAAGAAAGCTGACAGTCCTATCTTACGTCATGACAGTATCTTAATTCTTGGGAATTTTCATATGCTATAGGTTTATTAGAAAATATTATCTTGTATCAGAATAAGAAATCTCCAGGAGATATTAAAATTCCATACTATGAATTATTAATGAATTGTCTTTTGTTTATATAATGAGAAATATCCTTATCAAAAGTTAAAATTTTTCTTTTGCTGTGGATGAAGGAAACATGACTTAAGGTAAATCATTTAGTAAGTAGGTTGGACTCCTAATAAATTGATAATATATTAATTTGGCTATACATGACTGTGTGTGGCCAAGAGAAAGTAATTTATGTTTGATCATAGAAATATACTTCTTACTTGATATTATATCAAATAGGTCAGACATGTATTAGGGAGATAATTCCATGTGAAGTTAATGCCAGCATTTTTTTTAGAACCACTTAGCTCTTTGCTTGCAAAACCTACCTTGAATTGTACCTTTCTTCCTTCATTGTATGTGTGTAAGAGCCAAGCATACTAAAGAGAGAGGTGGCTTCCATCTCTAATTGGTTTTTCTTCTTGCATTCAGTTATATATTCCTTGAAAAATACAGGTTTAAAACTAGAAAATGTTTAAATTATTGTAGTTAATGTTGCGACATATACTTAGAGAACCTAAAGAGGTTTTTACCATCCCAGGAAATAAATGCCTGGCATTTTTCTCAAGTAGCTGAAATTGAAACTAAAATTCTCTGTCCTAGTTCATTTAAATTCAAGAACTTCTGCAACATGGTTTATTATGATGTTGATTTCTGTATGTGTATAGCTGAACTTCCATCTATCCACATTTTCTCAAATGCAGCAACTTTGAGTTCAACCTGTTGACTCAATGTGAGGGCTGGGCCTTCATTAGAGGAAGTTAGTCATCAATAGTGTTTCTTAATAGGATGGGGTATTGTAGAGTTTTTAAAAATATATACGTATGAAGTTTTATGACTCTTAGTTTTTAATTCTGGTTTCATTGAGATTCCTTCCATGTGGCTCACTGTAACTGACCACTGGTTCATAATTTTTTAAAAACTTTTCAGGCGTACAAATCCATTTGGAGAATCTGGAGGAGGTACAAAATCTGAAACTGAAGGTAAAACAGACATTAGTATTCCTGTATTTTAGAAATTCTCAGCAGTAAACTAGGAAGAATTTGTTGTTTACATGTATTCTGCTGTATGCTGTTTTAATAGTATCTTTACATCACAATTTTCTTTTTACTCATAGTAGAAGCACCAGAACTTAATTGGACTTAATAAGCTTTTATTATTCACACAAAATTAAAGCATGTCATACTTTAAACCTCATAGTCAAAGTCTCAATGTATAAGATATCCTTTAAGCTTTTCCTACTAGCAGATATTTTCTTCTGGTCCTGGAGCATAACTTTTATTTTTTTTAGTAGCTATTTATTTTTATATAATTTCAAACAGAAAAGCTGTAATACTAGTACCAGGAATTCTTTTACTCAGAGCCACCAATTATTGAAGTATAACTTTCGCTATTTGAATTTGAGACCTTAATTTTTCTGTAACTTGAACATTGCAGTTGACAGTCATTTCTAAATACTTTTGCTAGTTTGACTTTTTCACTAGAAAATCTAATCTAATTTTTATCTTTGGGGAAAGAAATATGCAATTTTTAAAAATTATACCTTGTTCTGTTGTAGATTCTATTCTTCATCAGTTATTTATTGTTCGATTCCTTGGTTCCATGGAGGTGAAATCAGATGACAATCCTGATGTTGTTTATGAAACAATGCGCCAAATCTTAGCTGCCCGGGCCATCCATAACATCTTTCGTATGACAGAGTCACATTTATTAGTCACTTGTGATTGTTTAAAGTAAGTAATAGATTCTACCTCAAAAAACTATGAAAAAATATTTTCATAATTTCAACCTAATTAAAATTACTTTTCCAAATTATTATTATTGTAGGTTAATTGATCCACAGACACAAGTTACAAGGCTCACAGTGAGTTCTACATGTTTAAAGCTTTCAGTCTCTTTGTGCATATATACACATCTTACATCTTTATGATAACTTGATTTTATGTATTTGAATATGGTAGTAACAATTATAATTGGTCTTTAGGCTTTTATAATTAAGTCTATGGCCATCTCTCCAAAAAAGTTGTAATTTGAACATTCTATGTAACTTAAAGAATCAACACAATCTAATATGATACTTAGTGTTTATCTCTTAGCTAGGAAGCATATTTCATACACTAAAACTAACAAATTAAAAGTGGAACATGATTGAGTTTATTTGATAATTATTTTGAAATAGTTGCAATTATTTGTTTTTTTAATCATTTAATAAACCACTTTTATTGAATTTGACTTTATAAAATATATTTAATGACTAATGAAACAAATTCAGTATTCGACAACCTCTCCTTCTGCTTGGCAGTCCAAACCAAATATGACATTATTCATTCTTGGATTACCATTATGTTAAAAAATATTGACCAATGTTTTATTTTATGATATTTTTGTACCTTAGCATGAGTGTATCATTTATAAAAAGTGCTATTGTAATGTCTTGAAAAATCTCACGTTTGCTTCTGATGTTTTCTGTGGCAGTTTCCATTACCCAGTGTAGTTTTGTATGCTACACACCAGGAAAATAAGAGGCTTTTTGGATTTGTTCTTCGGACATCAGGAGGGAGAAGTGAAAGTAATCTGTCATCTGTCTGCTATATCTTTGAATCAAATAATGAGGGGGAAAAGGTACCTGACTTTTCAAAATGTGTTTCTTTTGTGAAATACATATCATACTCAAAGTTCTTACTAAGATTTCTGGGAAAAAAACTTAGAAAATTTGCCTAGTCCAGCTGAGTTGCTTGACAAAATCCTATTGCACTGAAGACAGCGGAGCTAATGGGTTGGGCCTTCTGAATTCTTAGACCTTTATCTTCCTAGCCATTGATAGCTGGTGAATTTTCTGGCCGCATTAATTTATCCCGGAATGCAATATATTCCATAATCAGCTATTTTCAGATGTCTTCAGCTTAGAGCATCAGCAGCAGCTGCTCGCTTCATTCTTTACAGACCTTAGTAACTCAGGAATGAATTTGAGATAACAAGAAGTGGGTTATATGAAAGAGGTGACAGCTGACAGTTGAAACTCACAGACTCTGAAGAAAATACACAAAGGCTTGGTTTGGGGGCTGGAACATTCTTGATTCAACTTTTGTTTGAAGCAGTGTATTATAATGAATTATAAAACTAGTTATATCAGTCATTTGGATACTTGAAATTATTACTTTGTTGTGAGAATGCCTGAGTTTTTCCTACTTTTTTCTCCTTTTAGATTTGTGATTCTGTTGGACTAGCAAAACAGATAGCTTTGCATGCAGAACTGGTAAGAATCCAAGACACTTAATTAAGACACTTAATTATCCAAGAATGTTAACTAAAGTAATATAAAATTTTTCATACTAACAAATAAAATGATTTTGCTAAGCAAGATTAACATTGGATACTATTGCTTATATAGCATTTTGAATTTGGATAAATGGCTAACATAGAATGTAAATTTTTGGTGTACTTTCTCAAATGCAAAAAAAATTTGAAAAGATTACAAAGCTCTAATAGTAATTGCAAAGTCTAAAATTTTAAGTTATTTCATATTTGATTCATTAGTTGTATTCATCTGTTCTTCAGGATCGTAAGGCATCAGAAAAAAAAAAAAATAGAGAGAGTAAAAGAGAAGCAACAGAAAGAACTCAGTAAACAAAAACAAATTGAAAAGGTATGCAGTCCTAATGTCTGGATTTTCTCTGATATGATCTTTGTGAAGAGTTTCTTTAATTCAGCATTGTGACTTTGGTTTGAATTTCCAAATGAAGGCCTGTTTCTGATTGCTCAGCTACTTCATAACCAGATGATTCATACCATAGCAGAAAAGGATGGCATCTGTCTTCTGATATGATGTTTACATTGTAGTTTTACTGACATGTAATTTGCCATTTAGCAAACTTACCAGAACTTTTATGTTTCTGTATTACAGTGCAGGGTGTCTCTATCAAAGCAGGTCTTTTGAGAGGCTCTCTCATATGAATATAAACTTAACTGCCATTTCTGAAAGCCATGTTGGCCTTTAGGAAAAAAAAATTGTGTGTGTGTGTGTGTGTGTGTGTGTGTGTATTTAATGTTACCAGGAGTGTCAAATTATTGTCCATCCAACAGGATAATTTTAAGCTAGACAAATTTCAGAACAAAATCTAGAGCATGTATTAGATAGGTGATACATGAGATTGTAAGAGCCATTTATAGGTTGTGGTATTGTCAGTAGCAGTGAAAAAGAGATAACTGTAGGATATTTAATGAGAACAGATCAGCAAGAATTAGTAATGGATTGGATGTATGGACAAAGGGAAGTGGCAAAGATGACACTAAAGTCAAGGCTTCCTTGACAGTTTAGGCTGAGGGAAGATGACAACTGATTTAGCAAGAAAAATTGAACAAAGATGGAGAAAAAGTCTGCTGAGTGGGAGTGGAGGGGATGTGTAGTGAACCATTAAGAGCCTTTTACTGTATAGTGAGAGGTTGCGATGGCTTGAATTTGGTTATTGACCATAAAAATGGGGAAAAGGGAAATGTTGGCTTTTATGGGATTTCTAAAATGGTACCAGAATTTACTTTGGTGTGGCATTGGTTGTGTGTAGCGTTTCTTTTCCATATAGAAGTATTGAAGTGGTTCTCAGGTATTTTAACTGCGTAGTTTTCCATTTTCTTCCAATTAACTTAGTTTCTTTTCTGTCTTTTCCACTAGGACTTAGAAGAACAAAGTCGGTTGATAGCTGCTTCCAGTAGACCAAACCAAGCAAGTAGTGAGGGGCAGTTTGTTGTCCTTAGCAGTAGCCAGTCAGAAGACAGTGATTTGGGAGAAGAAGGGAAGAAGAGAGAGTCAGAAGCATAAATTTACCCTTGCTTTTGGTTGATAATTCCCCCTTGGAATTTACTGACAATTTCTGTGGTGAAATGGCACAAGGTAACAACTATGTTGAAATATCAAGGAGGAGACTGAAATTTATATTTCCTTGTTTGTTTTAACTTCATTTTAAGAAATAAGATTGACCTCGATGATTTAGGTTTGCATTGATTTTTTTTCTTAAAAATAATATACTGTGCAGTAACATCAAATTCCACGTCTAAAAAAAAAAAAAACCTGTTTATCTTCCTGAAGTAGATTGCTGAGGGATTACACTTGCTCAAGCCTTTTTTTCTTCAAATTGTGAACTTATTATCTTGCATTGTAATTTGTTACAACTTTAAGAAACCATTTATTCTTCAGCTTCAGATATTAAAGGTTATGCTCTGCTTTATTAGGAACATTTTGTTGGCAGTGAGGAAGCTTCTCACTGAATAGATTCAAAACCCTTTATACAGATAATTCTTCAAGTTTGCAAATATTTTAACAATATTAAATGTGCAATAGAACTTTTATAAAATAATTAGAAGAGATTTTAGACTTAAAGTTTTAAATTGTGGCAGGTGGTACTGTTGATTTCAGGGGACTTTCTTGGATTGCTCACATTTCTCTGATGTACTACACCTGATACCAGTGGAAAAAAGGTTAAGTATCTTCAGTTCAATGTTGATATAGCCCTTGACATTTTATTATCACATTCTTAGTTCTCAGGTTGGAACTTGAATTATTGCTGCAGAGCAGTAATGGTTAAAATAAGATTTTAGAATTTATTAAAAGGGATTTTTTGTTTGTTTAAGCACACTTTAGATTAGGACCTAACATGTAAAGATATTGTTACAGGATAATACATTGTATTTTCTGCATTGAGTGAGATAGTTTTTATTGAAAATCAAGTGACATTTCAAAAGAAGTTCTATAACAATTATGTTTTCTGCTTAAAGTAAAAATTCCCAGAGATTTGTTTAGAAAATCTTTTGAATTTCAGACTGATACCCCTAGTATTTTCATAATCCCATGTTTTGATAAAATACTGATCACTACTTTATATCCACAAAAGCAAATAATTAATATATGGTAATAGTATAATTTGCACTAATTATTATAAATACTTGTAGCCTTCAAATGAGCGAAAGGTCTAATTCCACAAAAGACTGAAGAGAAATTGAATGCTTGTTATAGGAGAATTGGCTAAGGAAGGAATTTAGGCTGGTGTTAGGTTAAATGACATTTCTCTACTGCCTACTTGTATGCCAAAACTTGATTTTTTCGCTTTACCCCAATTTAACATTGCTGGTAGAAATTATGTTTCTGTGTTTCACATGTAGAAGTATATATAGACAAGTTAAATATATTGAATAAACTATTTTACATAGTCATACATTTAAATTTTCAAGAGATTTAGTTACTAAAATTAATTTTACAAGGGAAAAAGCCTTTTCTTAATATATATACAGTTTTTCTTCTTAGTTCTGAATTAGAAATGGTATCTGTTTTAGTGCTCACAATATAGTGTGGCTGTTTCACACTGTATGTACACTATTTTCTATAGGAATGGGATAGGTAGCTATATATAGGACCATGATATTCTTTTTATCTATGTGCCAAATGGGAATAATGATTACTTGATAATCATTATTTTGAAGCCTTATGTTACCAAAATATTTAGTGAAAAAGTGGAAATTTATGGAATACTTTTTGAAAAAAGTTTATTTTGTGCTTATACTAAAGGGAATACTTTCACGGTAGTTTGTGTATTGTTCCATTTATGGAAGTTGAAATTTCTTCTGAAATTTCTCCTGTGGTCAGCACTTGATTAGTCATGGCAAGTCATGCTTTTGAGGCCTTTTTGAAAATTAGTAAGCTTTCTGTTTAAGTCTTTTGTTTAGATTATTAAAGTTGTCACTTCACTTGGCTCAGATGAAACAAGTCACCCTACAAGGGAGGTAGTCAGCATTAGGAGGCAGTTTTACTAGGCTGATTCTTTATATGGTAGTGAAGTGCTACCCTTTGTTAGCACTCTGTGTCAAAGTGCAGGCTAGAGTTAAGGGTGTTGGCATGTAGGGATGCTGGACAGACTTATAGTTTCTTTTAAGTTATATTTTAATAGGAATTTCCACAATAACACACCTATGTCCATAGGTCAGGCCAAAGTGCATTCCAATGCTAAATAGAAGTTAGGTGTGGGTTTAATAATTTTAGATGACTCACCTTCTGTTCCATTACTATAGTGCTATATGAACTATTCCATCACTGCAACTATTTAAGTATCAACTTTAATAAACTCTCCTTTTTATTTAAAGAAGGCTACCCATGGGTTTCTGTGTGATGTTAAAGCTGATCTTTGTTACCCTCTGAAGTCCCTTTTAGCTCTAAGATGCTTTAGTGTTAACTGAATTAGATTTTTAAACTCTTTCTCAGATTCAAACTTACACTTAATGTTTTTTTTTAGAAGTTAACAAAACCGATTCATTAAAGAAATTAAGTCTACCTAATTCTGCTATGCACTCTGCTACCCGTGAACAGTACTTTTGTAACTATAGTAATGAAGTCAACAGATTGGAAACAAGTTAATTTTTTCTCCTTTTTAAAATTTTTCAAAAACTTGCTAATAAAGGACTGAAACTGTTATCCTCAAAGTCAGTCTGGTTTTGGCAGTATCTGTAATGATTACTCTATGTTTAATTTCAAAAGAATTCTCAGGCTCTATAGTCATGGCATGGTAGATTTATTTTACCTTTATGCCTGGTGTGCATAACATTTTATGTAACAACCTTGTGCGGTAAAGGCATGGGAGTTAATTTTGACATATATGGGAACTCGAAGTATTTAAAATTTAACCCTTTTTTATAAATGCTGACAGACCCTATGAACCCATGTGTTAGAAAACCTGTCACCTGAATTAATAAAATGAAAATATTAACATTGGTTTTGATAAGAATCTTCTAGCATTCAGACTATACTTTAAATATTCAAACATACTGTAGCAAGCAAGCCTTTCATTTCATTTTTGGCAAGTTTGGCTTACTCCTTCAGCAGATTTTGTTCTACATTAATAAATAATACATAACAATTTGAAACTGGAACTCTTATTATACTTTTTAACCAATCTCTTTCAGCTATATTAATATGTAATTTACTTCAGTTAAAATGAGAACTGGGATTAAGTTATAACTAACATGCAAAACTGCTTTGTATATTTGGTGATTTTGTAATGTAAGTGAATTGGTTAATTCTTATTTCACTGGTACTGTTAATTATGCAGTATACAATTAAAAATCATGCTACATTTACCTTTAGAATTGGATTTGAAGAACTCACCTTTATGTAATGGTGGTATACATGTGGGGTGGAGAATTTATTTTTTCATTTGTCAAAATAGATATTCCCTGACAAGTTTTCAGGAAATATGCTGTTAGGAGATTTTTAATGTATAATAAAGTCTATGATTTTTCTACAGTCATTTTTGTATGAAATATTTGACAGCTATTCTGAATTTTATTTCTCTAAGTAATTTCAAATGATGCTTATAAACAGTTGAACTTTTTCTTAATCTGTTATGACACCATAATTCCACATTTGGCTTATTGCAGTTCCATAACAGCTAAAATTAAAAAAAATTTTTTCACTTATTGGAAAGAAATACTAATTTACACTGGTGACTTTTTATTTTCTTCTAGAAAAATAAAGGAACTTCTCCATAATTACCCTAAACATGTAACAATGTAACAATGTATACTTGCTCTGTTCTATTTAAAGAAATTTCTGCTGTTTAAAGGGGCAGGTTATTATGTATACCAGCTTCAGTGTCTCGGGCCTGTAGTTTTAACACTAATACATATTTATCTCATGTGTTCTTTATAGTTTCCTATAGCACTTATCAAGTTCTTTTCTTCTACTGGGAGATTCTGTTCTAACTTATTTTGAATTTTATCAAATGTATGTACACTTTTAAAAGGTCCAGGGAGTGGATGAAATTAACTTTAGAATTATGTAATTTATCAGATATAAGTGCATGTAGCTCCCAAATATATTTGTATATTAACATACATATAATAAACACTCACTTATAAAGATAATACAGTTTGGTTTAAAAAATGAAAACTACTCATGCCAGCTAGTTTTGCAAAATTTTTTATGTGAAAACTATTATTAAAAACTATTTTAAGTCTTTGCTCACTGAAATAGTCTATATAGCCACAATTCCCTATATAAGAAGAAAATCATATAACTTAAGTTTACCTAAAATGGATTATATTATGCTAAAAAAGTATACTAAGACTACACTTGTAAACATCAGGCTATAGCTGACTGGGCCTCTGGTGAAAATGGACTACGTCATCCTATCTCCTTATTCTCTGTGCCATCTAAATGCTACACAGGTATAGTTGAGTGTCTTCTCAGTTTCTTTCCTCACTTTATATTCTAAACCTATATATTCTATGCAGCATAGGATGTATAGAAATAAAAATTGAAATTAAGATTCTCTAACTGCTTCTGTCAGCAGGTCCCTCCTATGTGTCCAGTACTGGACTAGTCAGCTCATTGTAGAAGTTATAAGTCATCATCCATTTGAAAACACTTGTAATTTCTCTTCCAGTAATCCTATGAATCAGTAAATCGTAACACTTAACTAGGGTTTTGTGTAAAGAAGGGATGTATGCAATCGAAGGTTTTATTTCAGTTAACTTAATTACGCCATCTCAATACTGGACTCTACAAGTAAACAGACAGTAAGCTGGCCTTGGAGGACTTTTGTACAATATCTAACATCTAGGTTATGTACTGGAATCAGTATTTATTCAATGCAAACACTAAGATATTTTATATACGTACTTCTCTATGAAAAAGATTACTGTTAAGAAAAGTATCAGAGATTGCACCTATTTTGAGCATGTAGAAATGTGGATTTGTATACTTAATATATGATCAATATACAGTTAGAACTGAGTATTTCAGTTAATTGAAATTTTTACTGTTTGGTCTTGTTAAACTGCCTTTCAGAATGCTAGCCATCTCTATATTGAAAGACTATGTTCAGACCAACTTTTAAAAGAATGTAGAATGCACTGAGATTTTAGTTGCTAGGTAAAATGAGAAATCTGAATCATATATAACAAGTCAAATTTTAAGAAATACAGCTACAGAACTATACCTTTCCATCCAGAATATTTTACCAGGTTCCTGTAAAAATTCCTTGTCCATAAAGGTCATATTCTTTGTAAAGGACATATGCTTTTAGACAATTTGGCAACGGAAGAAATGACATGAAGACAGGGCATCGCAAATGCAAACGTCCCATACACTTCCGGATCTTTAGGCGGCACAGATGTTTTAGGGAGCGAGGGTTTGCTAAAATGAAAGAAACAGGCACATTATTCAAAAGAAAAAAATTGAATTTTTAGTGATTTTAGGGTTTAGTTAGCAAATGTATTTTATACTTAAGCCACCAAGATTTTCATTTGCTATGACAAAATGGAAAAGTGTATAGGGAAACAACTTTTTACTTCTCATTGCAAACCTCATAGATATGGTTTCAGTGCCACATCAAGTTAGAGTCCAGAGGCTGGCACCAATTGCGGGTCTGGCCTGTAAGACTTGAAGTTCTTAAATCTGCGTGTATTAACCCTCCCACCCCCAGCCTGTCTTGTGTCCCAGGGTCAGGCTAAAAACTAAAGATCACTACCCAGGAAAAAAATGAAAAAGATTTTTCTTAATTTGACTTATGTGCTACTGTGAAAGAATTTGGTTTGAAGAGTCATTTGTTAATCTCTGTAAGCTTAGATCTTATCTTTTTCTCATCTCTGTTTTTATTGCCATTTCATAGCTTTTAATCCCGTTGTTTATAGTGTTCCATAGTATTAGGAGGAGAGTATTCCCTACCTATATAATAAGTAGTTAGCTAACAGATTTTATTTACTGGGATATGGTAGTAAGTACAAATTAAGTGTAGTTATAAACTAGCATTTTTTAGATAGGAATAGTATTTTTCTTGGTTTCTTTAGGTCAAGCTTTTAAGAGTGTTCTACAGAACAAATAAGAATACATTAACATTTTTGGTAAGAATTTTGTACAAAAAAGAAAGATACTCACTCAAGATATTATGGATTTCTGACCAGAGCACCTGTTTTTGGAGCACAGCTTTCAACTTTGAACAGATCTGAACTTGATCAACATAATCAAGCATTACTCGAACAACCATTCCAGAGAGATGTTGCAGCCACGACAAAGTTATTACTTCACAAAACTGAGGAAGAAAATCAGAATTATGAAAGTAAATGAAAAACTATTTGGGGGTTAGCATAATAATCAAAAGAGCATTAAACTGAGAATCCAAGGTCTCAAGTTTCTCATTTCTAAACTAAGGTGTTGAGCAAGAAAATATTTCTTAGCTCTAACATTTGGAAAATTATTTACTATGTCTTCAGACCTATGTAAGATGTAATGAAGGTGTGACAGTGACTTACAGAATATCAATTACTCAATTTGGCCACATGGCTATCTGGAATAAAGACTACCTTTCTAGCTTCACTTGCACCTAGATGTGGACACCTGAGTGCGCTAGCCAATGAAATGGAAATGTGACCAACTCCTAGAATGCCCTTAAAAAAGAGCAAGGGGTGTCCTGCTTCCTCATGCATGCCTTTCTCCTGGCTGGGATGCTGATGCAAGTTTCTCTTGTGAATCATGGGCTGGCTAGTTAGAATTCTGTTTACTTCTGGCCTTTATGTGAAAGGGGAATGAGCCATCTTACTAAAGCCACGCTGGGTTTCAACCTACTCCCACCTTGATACTCAAGGAATATGATCGTTCCTGTCTTTAATTTACATGCTCTGAGACAAAATGCCCATTTGAGAAGTAATACTAGATGAAAATTTAGAAAATAATATGACATATGCCTAAATACCAAATCCTACACTAATCATAACCTAAAAATAATAAATCATACAATATTAAAAATTTTTTCTTTCACTTTTCAGAATTGAATCATTTTTTTTCCAGGTGTTAAGAATTTCTAGTGCATCTACTGTGTGCTAAGCAAGCATGGATCTGTAAGTTAAGGAAAGTGGTGAACAAGAGTTTTACATTCATGTATTTGGGGGAGAGACATAATCAGTAAAGTTTTAAAAAGATAATTTCAGAAAGTGATCAGTGCTATAAAAGAACAATATTATAAGAGAGCGATTAGGCAAGGAACCCACCTTAGGTAAGGGCTTCTTTGAAGAATTCTTGAAATGAGACCTGAAGGGTGGCAGCTATGTGAAAAGTTGGGGAACTGGCTAGGGGGAAATAAACTGGTGTGATGAAATTCAAGAGAAAATGTCTCAAGGGACTGGTCAACTGTCGTATTCTTTTTTCATCAAAAAGGTGACAAAAACCATTTAGTCAAATGCTAGAGCTAAAAGAATCAAAAAACCTAGGGATACAGGTATTGGAAACCCAAAAGCATTTTAGCTGATAACACTTATTTAAAGAAAAAAAATCATAATTGGTATACAAGACTGCATTCGTTCTTCAAAAATACTGATCAGACATTGCTTCATTTGTAGAACTACCTAAGTTGAGTTCAGTTACTGTTTTCCTCTGAATTTTCTGTGTCTTTTACATCTGTCTATTATTGTGTTTATCATATATTAAAATCCAACAATGAGCTGGAGAGAATGGATGGAATCTTATCTATTTCTGTATTTCGGGGCCACCAATAACGACTATATAAGGTGATACAGTCGATATTGTAGACTTACCATAGTATCTTTGATAACTGTAGGTGTCCAGCCTTCAAAAGCATAGAAAGATGAACTTTGTCTCCATGAGGACAATCAAAGCATCGCTCTGTGTCGTATCCATAATTCAACAGCATCCTGAGCATGACTTCATCTTTCAGTGTGTATTGCAGAGCGGATGGGAAATGTAAAGGGTTGACTCTGCAGAAGTAATTTACGTTGGCTCCATGCCGTAGCAGTAGATTGATCAGCTCATAATTGCCCATCCTTAGGGCTATCTGGAGGCAGTTAACTGGGTCTTGATTAGGCAGAGCTCCAGCACTCAGAAGCAGCTTAACTGAAGAAAGGTCACCATTTGATACAGCAAAATACAAAGCTGACTTCCTGTGGTCATCATAGTGTTTACGAATTCTCTGATCTAGCATGAAATTTACATCAAATCCAGCCTGGATGAGAAATTCCAGACATTCAGGGTGTGCTCCTGCGGCTGCACAGTGAACGGGACTGATGCCACTCTGCTTAATGGCAGCAAAATCCGTAACTGGAGCCAAAATCTTTAAAGCTCTGAGAAAGAATTTCAAAGTGCATTTACAAATAGTTTTTATTAAGATCCAGCATTAACATATTTATGATTGTTTATACTAGCACTGGATAGTATTAGTATTAAGTAGTATTTAGAACACAAAATCAAAAACATAATTCCTAAATCCAAAAGCTCAGATACCAAGTAAAGCTAAATGAAACTACTATCTAGATTATAAACTCAGAATTAGCCGAGTCAGTGAGACTTGAGGCTCTTCAGATTGCTTAAGGACCTGACAGTAAAATAGTTTTATGTCTCTTCATAAGAATATGCCTGATTTTACCAGTTTGTAGCTGGTCAAGAGTTTTTCTATAAAAATAGAGTTATAGGATCAGAGATGAAAAATATAAAGTTCCCAGAAGCTAAAAAAAAAAAAGTGTCTATAATTTCTATTACTTACAATAATGTGATTGAACTTACGCAAATGGCCTCTGTCAGCTGCCACGTGAATGGGCAGGTGGCCTGAATTCTTAGGGATGTTGGCATCAGCTCCATGCCTCTAGCAAGAGAGCCACGGAGTCTGGATTTCCTCCACTGGCAGCTTCAAGTAAGATGGAAGAAGAATCAGAGGCCTGACCAAGAGCATTAGCTCCTAAGAGGAGAAAGAGTCTTGTTATGCTAAAAGTTTTTTCAACTGTATTACTTAAGCATTCTTAATATATCACCACCACAAAAAAGCAATTATTGAGCAGCCACTTTAGCAAATCACTAAGAACCAAAGAAAATATGCATCTCCTGCTCAAGCAGTTTATCATCTAGTTGGGAAGGGGGAAAATGTTAACAGTCTCTAAGTTATTATAAGTAGAATGCCTTTCAGAGTAATTTTAGAAGTTATTCATTTAGAACTTGAAAATTGGAGGAGAAATAATTCTATAAAAGTTTCTATTTTTAGACTAGTTTACAAAAGCACACTTAACTCATAACACTCGTATGTAGGATGGTACTAACAATCTTGCTGGACTATATCACCATGCCATCTATGGATGTTGGGGAAAGGGGCATATTTTTTCTGTTTTAACTTGTTCTTGGCTGTTCATAGTAAGAAACAATGTAATCGTTTTCAGCTGAAGTTGGGGACCACTTATAGTTAAAGGGATACATTGTAGCACTCTGTATACAAAGTGTCATGTGAGTAGTGTGGGTAATAAAAGTACAGGGGTATCTCAGAGATATTATGGATTCAGTTCCAGACCACTGCAATAAAGCGAATACTGAAATAAAGCAAGTCATAATCTTGTTGCTGGTAGAGGGTCTTGCCTTCAATTTGTAAAAAACACATTTGTGAAACAAAGTGAAGCATAATAAAACGAGGCATGCCTGTATAGGTATAGGCAAAATGTCCTCTAGGAGATCTCAGGGCGAGTGTTGCAGGGTGGGTTCTGAAGAAAAAGAAGGGAGTTTGGGATCTGTTGTGGAAGACCTCTCAGTAAGATGGGCTTTGAAAAAAAGAATAGCATTTGAATGGACAAAAGGAGAACATTCTGGGTATATTCAAAGTTCATATAAAAAGATGTAGTGACTTTAGCACAGACTCCACAGTCATCAGAATGTAGTGGCTGCCCAAGGATCTCATTTCTAGACCACATTAAGAAATGTGTAGCCCCATCAAGATGGTGAAGTAGGTAAATGCTGTGCTTGCCTCCTCTCACAGCCACATCAAAATTATAACTAAATCACAGAATAGCTATCATTGGGAGTCACCTGAAGTCTAGCCAAACACAAGTCCTACAACTGGGGACACAGAAAAGGTCACCTCAAGACTGGAAGAAGGGGTGTAGATAGAGCGAGCTGGTCCCACACCCATGTGTGGTGGTTGAGAATCAGGAAGAATATCTTGGCTGCAGAGATCCCGCCAGAGAAGCAAGGGGACCCAGCCCCACACAGGGCTCCCTAGCCTAAGATTCCAGTGCCTATAACACTTAGAGGTAAAAACCTGAGAGATTGTGGCTGAGTAAGATGGAGGGCTGCTGGAGTCACAGACATTCCCTTAAGGAGCCTGGGTATAGATTTATCACATTGACTCACTTGCTCTGACCTCCAGCACTGGGACACTAGCTGGAAAGCACAAGGGAAATTAAAGGAGGAACTGAGCTGTAAACAGCAGCCAAGGCTCAGCTACAACAGGAGGGCACACACAACCCATACAGGATACACCTAGGGCACTTGGCTTAGGTTACTAGGGATACTTTGCCACTGGGCCCCACAGGACACCTACTACATAAGCCCAGTCTACTAAGACCAGAAGACATAGCAGCCCTACCTAATACATAGAAACAAGCACAGGGAGGCAGTGAAGATGGGAAGACAAACATGCCCCACATGGAAGAACAGAACAAAGTTCCAGAAAAAGAACTAAAAATGAAGGCAAGTAATTGACCAAATGCAGCATTCAAAATACTTAGGTTATAAGGATGCTCAATGAACTTTGGGCAAGAGTAGATGAATACAGTGAGCACTTTAACAAAAAGATAGGAAACAAATGGAGATAGAAAACACACACACACACGACAGAAATGAAGAATACAATAAAAAAGAATACCTTAGGAGGAATCAACAGTAGATTAGATGAAGCAGAGGATCAAGGGAGCCCCATAAGACTAGCAGCTGATTTCTCAACAGAAACTCTACAGGCCTGAAGCGGTTGGCAGGAAATATTCAAAATTATGAAAAACAAGGACCTACAACCAAGATTACTCTACCCAGCAAGGTATCATCTAGAATTGAAGGACAGATAAAGAGCTTCCCAGGCAAGGAAAAGTTAAAGGAGTTTATCACCACCAAGCCGGTAATACAGGAAGTGTTGGACTTTTTTAAGAAGAAGAAAAAAAAAGATTAAAAATATGTATAATAAATGGCGATAACTACATATCTACCAACAATTACTTTAAATGTAAATGGATATATGCTCCAATCAAAAGATAGGGTGCTGAATGGATAAGAAAATAAGACGTTAAATATGCTGTCTACAAGATAACTTGCTTCAGATCAAAAGACACATGCAGACTGAACATAAGGGATTGGAGAATGATGTTTTATGAGAATGGAAACAAACAAAAAACCGGGGTAGCAATACTTATACCAGACAAAATAGACTTTAAAACACAGGCTGTAAAAGAGCTCAGTATTTCACTTTTGGGCATTTATCAGAAAAGCCCAAAACACTACTTTGAAAGGACATATGAATCCATACGTTCATTTCAGCATTACCTACAGGATATGGAGGCAACCTGAGTGTCCATCAATGGATGAATGGATAAAGAAGAGGTGGTATGTATATACAATGAAATATTTCTCAGCCATAAAAAATGAACGAAATCTTGCCATCTGTAACAGCATGGATGGACTCAGAGGGTATTGTGTTGAGTAAGTCAGACAGGGAAAGACAAATGCCACACGTTTTCATTTATGTATGGAACCTAAAGAACAAAATAAACAAAGCAAAAACATTCACAGATACAGAGAACATTTTGATGGTTGCCAATGGGAGGGGTGTTGGCGCGTGAAAAAGGGGACAGGATTAAGAAGTACAAGTTGGTAGTAACAAAATAGTTATGGGGATTAAAATATAGTATAAAGAATATAGTCATAATATTGTAATAACTATATACAGTGTCTGATGGATATTAGACTTATCCCAGTGATCACTTTGTGAGTTATATAAGTGCCTAACCACTATGTTAAATACCTGAATTTAAAAAATTTGCCGACTAATTTAAAAAAATTTTTTAAATTATTTTTTAAAATATCTAATAAGCCTTCATGTAAAGAGTGCTCACTGTGTACTGGTTCCTTTATGTGCATAATTTCTAAACTTCATAATACCCTAAGAAATAGATGCTAATATCTTCATTTTAAAGATAAACTGAGGCTCACTGAAGGATAAGTACTTCTCCAGAGATGCACAGCTAGTAAGCAAGGTAGTTGGGATTCATGTGCGTGTAAGCCAAGCCGAGGGCCCATTTCTCTGATGTCGTGTCACTTTTTGAGCAATGCAGGGTGGTAAAGTAATGTGATTTGGAATGAGACAGATATGGGTTTATATCTTGGTTCTGTTATTTACTAGCTATGTCACTTTATGCAAATTACTTTGTTAGGGGGTCACTTAAGGGAAATGCTCACTCACTGACCTCACTTAAGTCAATTGATGCTGGTTTTTTTTGAAGGATTAAGGATTAAATCTGTTGGCTCTTCTCTTTTTTTAAAATATTTTAATCAATAATCTATATAAAAGGTTACTCTTTTTCATATAGATGAAGAATCCAATATTTTACTTTTGTTATTCCAGCTAATGACTTAGACATCTCTGGCACCGCTCTCATTTAAAACATCTTAAAATGCCTTATGGCCACTGATTGGAAACTAGCTTCCTCTATATTGTAGGAAAGATTTAGATAAGTCTATAAAGTGGAAAGTTGTTCTTAATTCTAGAAGTCCCTACAGTCTAGAATATTGGAGACCAGAACCATATATTGTTAAGAAAGAAAGAAGGCTTCTGGACACAAACAGGGAGGGGAATAAAGACAATTCTAATACTGGGACTGTATTAAATGTTGGTAAAGATTTGCTGCTTTGAAAAAAAATCTTTAGATACTATCTTGCTTCATCTCACAGAGTCGTCGATGGGGTCTCCTCAAACATGATGAATGCCTGAATACTCTGAGCCAAGGTCTCTGCTAGTTCAACCAGGATCTAAAGCATGCTAGCATTGGTGGCAGGGGAGGGTATGTTTGAAAGGAAGTTCTGCAACTGGTTCGATCCCTGACCTTCACTTCCCTCAAATGTAAAATGAGGATAATCCTCACAGGATTTTTAGAAGATTCCATGTATCAATGTAGATAGTTTAATGCTTGATACTTAGAAAGTACTCAATAAATATAAGTTGCCTTTCCCTTCTCTCAAGGTTTTGGTTATTACTAGAGGGGAGAACTGGGACCCCAAAAAAAGAAATCAGGAAGAATTTTCTAACAACTAAGGTCATTTGATAATAGATTGGACTGCCTCATGACTTAGCTTAAGCAGAGACAACATGTAGGGGATGTTATAGGGTCTTCCATTCTATGAATCTAGAAAAGGACAATGACATGAAAAAAGTCAAATGTAAAACAACCGTCTTCTCAGGGAACATTAAGTAAGAGTAACCTGAATGCATCCTAATAACTTTAGGGAAATTACTTAACACCAAATAAGAAATATTCAACCTCTGACTATTTTAGGCTTTTTAGTCGCCAATATTAACATACACTTCTTTCAAATATTTGTAGTAGGCTTAAAGAAAACATTAACTTCAATTATTTTGAAGGTCTTCATGAAGAGGAGAACATTTGGGCATGTTACCCCTAGGTAGTATGCTGACGGTAGAGAAAATCTTGCCTTTCTGCAGCAGTATTTCCATGATTTCAGTGTGCCCACATTGGGCAGCAAGAGCAAGAGGAGTGAATCCGTAGGAGCTCTGTGGATCAGGGTGTGCTCCAGAAACCAGCATTAGCTTCACCATGTCCTGTCTGCCCAGCTTGGCTGCTTCGTGGAGAGCTGTCCTCTCGTTGGCACACCGCAGATTGACATCTGCCCCATGGCTGATCAACAAGGCAGCCATGTCGTAGGCATCATGTAGAACAGCTGGGAAATCAAAAGTGAGGTAAGCATTATGTTCAATAGTGTGTCCCTCAGGAAATTAAGGCCAGTGTGTTCCTCAGGCATCTTAAGGAACTCTATCTACCTCCAGGTGCAAGCACTTTGTGTTTGGAAACATTTTATAAACTGAGGCATATATCAAATAATGTTAATAGTGTTTTATATCAATAGGCTATTTGTTTTTCTGTAAGCTATGACCAATTATTCATTGCCTATTGGTGGCTTGTGTGGCTGAAAAACATAAACATGAAATTTTTATTTATCATCTTTATGTTCTCAAGAGAATTGAGACTTAAATACTCAGTACAATCCTAGAAATGCTAATAGCTGCTTTAAAAACAAAAATCAGCACTAATTAGAAAATTATTTTTAACCTCACCTTTTTTTTAACCAAAATTCTCTAACTGGCTTTTCTGCTCTTACACTGTTAATTCACATTTGGATGACAATCTTTAAGCTTTCAAGATTTTGAAACACCTTAATTTATTCATCTCCCTAGCTGTTCACTAATTATTGGCATCAACTGTGTGTGAGGACACTTACCAGATGCCAGATGCTGAACCAATATGAATTCTGCTCATAACCATTTATAATGTGCCATAGAAAGTACTCTAATTGCTTTAAGACTAATTGCTTTAATTCATTAAGCCAGCACTTAGTGTGCCCTTCCATTCTGGAAATACATGTCCTTTGATTTAGGAAATCATTTTCTTGACTTATTTCAATGATAATATACTGCCTCCATTTTGTCTATTCTCTTTCTGGCATTCCTATTATTCAGATGTTGCTCTTGGACTGTCCTTCCAGTTTTCTTATTTTTTTTCTTTCCTATTTTCTATTTCTTATCTTCTGGAAGCTTTCCAAAACTCTATCTCCATTTGTTTTGAGTTTTTTATTTCTACTATCATATTTTTAATTTTCAAGAGTGCTTTGTTTTGTTCTTTGGTTTTTTTGGTAGTATCTGTTATTTCATTAATTTTCATAAATTTCTCTGAAGAAATTAATATTTCCTCATTGTGTTTTATTTTCCCTAAATAACATTGGGTGGGGCTTGTGGACTGTGGGGTTAACTGGTCAGTTGGGATAAAGTGACAGTCTGCGACTATGCACAAAGAGCTGCCTTTGAAATCTATGGTCATGGAGGATGCTCAGAGCCACAGACTCTTCTCCAGAGACAAGGTGTTGATTTACCTGTAAGAAGAGGAGAATTGCCGTCGAAATTCTTTGCATTCGGATTGCAGCCATTGAGAAGGAGAAAACTGACATTTTCTAAGAGGCAATTGCTGACAGCCAAAAAAAGCGGTGTTTCACCGTTGTGGGTGGTTTGCTCCCACACACTCGGTTTTGAAGCTGAAATAAATCCATTAGACCACACAGGTTAAGACATAGAAATATATTCTAAATTTATTTCTCAGAAGTATCAAGAAGAGTTATAAAGGGAGTTTACCTTTCAGGGTTATTTCCAAAATGTTCTTATTTAATTGCACTGCAGCCTTATGCAGAGGAAGCCAGCCTATTCCATCTGCTTCATCGAAAGCAGAATGGTACTTGGTCAATTGTGACAATGCATCTTCCTCACCTATTCACAAGTCAAATAAAAACAGATTTGCATTTGGCACACTTACTAGGCAGCCTGTGCTATTTCTGAATTCTACCATTAAAGTTAGGGCATGAGACAACAGAATAGCACCACCTTCTACGAAAGACATTTAAATGGCATAGAACAAGTAGTAAGACCTTTCATCTAGCATTCCATACCACCAGGGCCTGTGAATTCCCATCATCTTGTCACATACTGAAAAACAGCTCTGTCCGTCAAGAAGCCCAGAAGCTCTTTGCTGAGTTGTGCTGAAGTATTTCTCCCAGGAAAGGCCACATCAGACCCTTGACAACCAGCTGTGGACCTCGTAGTGTCAGCATTCAAGAAAACCTGCCTCTAGGCTTCCTGAACTTAGAGGAAATTACTGCCTTTTGTGGTCATTACATCTTACCCAAGGTAAAGGGTCTGGAATAAGAAGAGTACTTAACTGTCGCTATTGTTGCGGCTATCTTCTTACCATCAGTGCTCAAAAAGGAATGAAACCTGCATAGGAAAAAGAATGTAATTCCAAAACTTAGGAAAAACTGAGATATTTGATATTAGACAAAAGGAAAGGGTAAAGGCAATAGCAGTTAACCAGGGATGAACTCATATGAGGCAGTGACTGAGGTTTAACAGGAATACTTCGAAAATGTCATGTGACCCTTAATGCATTCCAAGGTGAGGACTATGCCAGGGCCTGGATCACTGCAAACCCTCAATTGATGTTTGCTTAACTGAATCAAACCTGCCTAAGACTGAAATATCACATTATCACATGGTAAAATTTAATGGTCACTCTATAATGTCAGTGATTCTAGCCAAAATTATTTAAAAATAATGGTGTGAGTTTTAAAAAATATTCACGGTCAGAATTGGTGCTCAGAAAACACTATTAGCACTTTTTGAAGTAATATTTTATTAAAATATTTAAAAATAAAGTTTTAAAGCTCACTTATGATTATATTATTTTTAAATCTAGACATTAAGGACTATCACCTTCCCATTGTCTTTGATTATTCAATAAACCCAGCTTAAAGAGAATAAATTTCCTTAGACGATCTGTCTTACTTACAATTTGGTCAATTAAATTCACTTAAACATTTAAAACTGTACTTAGAGATTTAGTATTGTATTTGTTACGGCTGCTGTGAGGAATGACCACACCTTGGGGTGGCTTAAAATCATACAAATTTATTATAGTTCTGCAGTTCAGAAGTACAAAATGGGTCTCACTGGGCTAAAATCAAGGTGTTGGTAAGGTTACATTCCTCCTGGAGGCTCTAGGGAGACTCTGCTTCTTTGCCTTTTCCAGCTTCTAGAAGCCTCCCATATGTTTTGGCTCATGGACACCTTTCTTCATCCTCAAAGCCACATCCTTCTACCCTGCCATCTTTTAGGTTCTCTCTCTTCTGCCTTCCTCTTCCACTTTTGAGGACTCTTGTGATTACACTGAACCCACCTGAATAAGCTCTTTATTGCAACTCAACTGATTAGCCACTTTAATTCTATCTGCAGCCTTCTTTTAAATTAAAAATTACTGGGGTGACAGTGACTGATAAGATCAAACAAGTTTCAAGTGTACAATTCAACAGTATGTCATATATATATTGCATTGTGAGTTCACCACCCAAAGTTAGATTTTCTTCCATCACCAAATATTTTACCTCTCTTACCCCTTCCCTCTGGTAACCACTAATCCAGTCCACGTCCGTGAGTCACTGTTTGTCATGTTTGTTTGTTGCTTTCAGTTTTATAGCCCACATATGACGGAAATCATATGGTTTTCAACTTTTTCTGTCTTATTTTGCTTAGCACAATTATCTCAAGATCCATTCATATTGTTGCAAATGGCAGTATTTCATCTTTTCTTATGGCTGAGTAATATTTCATTGTATATATGTACCACGGCTTCTTTAGCCAATCATCTATCGATGAACACTTAGGTTGCTTCCATCCTGGCCATCGTGAATAATGCGGCTGTGAACATTGGGGTGCAATATTCTTTGCGGATAAATGTTTTCAGGTTTTTGGGGTAAATACTCAGAAAGAGGATTGCCGATCATATTGAACATTCTTAGTTATTTGAGAAACTCATACTGTTTTCCATAGGCTTGTACCCAATTTCACCTTCCCACCACAGTGTATGAAGGTTCCTTTTTCTCCACAATCTCTCAACACTTATTAAATGCTGGTCCTTGATTATAGCCATTCTAACAGGTATGAGTATCTCATTTGGTTTTGAATTGCATTTCTCTAAGAGCTAGTGAAGCTGAGCATCTTTCCATATGTCTATTGGCTGTTTGTATGTCTTCTTTGGAGAAGTGTCTGATTAGTCCTCTGCCCATTTTTAAATTGGATTGTTTGGGGTTTTTGTTGTTTTTGTTGTTGAGTTGTATGAGTTCTGTTATTTTGGATATTAGCCTCTTATCAGAGGCATTGTTTGCAAATATATTCTCCCATTTGGATAGTCCCCTTTTGCCTTGTTGATTGTTATTTGCTGTGCAAAGCTTTTTAGTTTTGATATAGTCTCATCCATTTATTTTTGCTTTTACTTCCTTACCTTTGAGGTCAAATTCATAAAATCCTCTCTAAATCCAAGGTCCATGAGTTTAGTACCTATGTTTTCTTTTATGCAATTTATTGGTTAGGTCTATTCAGGTCCTTAATCCATTTGAGTTAATTTTGGTGTATTGGTGACAGACAACAGTCTAGTTTAATCTATAGCCTTAGTTATCTATAATTATTAAGATTATTTATTTACAGGTCTGGGAATTAGGATGGGGACACCTTTTTTTGGGGGGGTGGGGGAGATTATTCCACCTGTTTCAAATATGTTCTAATTTCCTAAATTCTTTTAAGTGCCTGACCAAATAAGCAAGCCTTCCTAAATATCATTACAATTCTTGCAAGTCTAAATAAATGAAAATTTTTAACTAGCTAATTTATAATTTCTCTGAAACATTTCATTACTCTTAAATAAAAATTCTCATACCTTCAATCTAAAATCATATTTCAAAGGTTAACTTCAACAGAACATTAAAATTTTTAATCATAATATTAATACAACAGATAATCTAATGACCCAATTTCTTTATTAAAACCTTTATTTAAAAGATTATTTTATAGAATTATTCCTAAATTTAATATAAAAGTGCAGGAATAGTGTGGTAAAGAGCACAGACTCTGAGGCAGGATGCCTGACTCTTTACTTACTAGCTCTATGACCTTGAGGAAGTCACTTCTCTGTGCCTTAGTCTCCTCATCTCTAAATAGGGATAATAATAGTATGCATCACACAGAAGTAGTATGAGAATTAGGATTAAATGGGTCAATATTTATGAAATGCTTAAAATATATGGCACACAGTGATCACTCCATGAGTTTGGTACTAAAAAAAAAATACTGTAGGTTTGATGTACTTCAACATTCCTATATTAATTATTAATAAATCTCTTGGGGTTAAAATATATTTACTTAGTTTTATCTCCAGCAGACAAATAGAAGTCATCGTCACAAGCAAACAGGGTTCAACACCCCTGAAAAACAACAGTAATTGTTCAAGGGGCTGAGATTGCTCATCATCCAGAATGTATTTGACTAGGTGATCTTGGCTGTAGATAGCCCATTTCCAGGGCAATTTTCTTACACCAAGGGATTCATGGGGTCTTTTCTCAGTGCTGTCATAACAACACTCTGAATCCACACCCTTCAGAAAGAGCTGTCCTCTTCTGGGTTTAAGTTTACATAATTCCCCCTTTGTTTTGAGTAGATTAAAGGCCAGACCCTAACCCATAAATCTCACTAAAGTTCAAGATAAACTTTCTATGTGTCTTGGTCAGGTTTATGCATTTCCTTAGCTCCCCAAAGACAAGATGCATTAGAGTTCTCTAGGCCTTTATATTCTCGTGTATTTTCTTCTTCCTCATTTCCAGACTGTACTTTCTCACCCAGATTTGCTGCTAACCTCCTCCTTCAACTATTTGTTTATTGCCGAATTACTTTCAAATATTTCCTGCTTGGTCAGGCATCATGTCCACTAGATATCCAAATTCTATGGAGCTCCTTGAATTCTGACCCTCTCTCCTGCTTTTGTCACACACATTAGAGTCAGGGCTAATGACAAGTCCCAACTGTTGAACACTTACATATTGCCAGTGAGATACATTACCTCTCATCTTTGTGTCCTTCTGTGTAGTTCCTGGTTTGTGAAATATCTGTAAAGCTCTGTTGAATGATGAGCTGAGTATCAAAATCATCATTTATGTCTTCATCAACTGGTTAATTATCCATGTGAAGTGTGGACAGATTTACTTTAAAATCAAGAAATGAATTAAAAATATTTTTCCCGTTTGTGAAAACAGTTATATAATGCTGCTTCAAATTATAAATGAAATTCAGAAAACTACAAAATTATAGGGTAAAGAAATACAAGTTAGAAAAACAAAATATTCATTAAAAACATTTCCCATAAACTTAAAACAGTTTTCTGAACTGCCACAGATGCCAACATAAATTAGAAAATTTCCACAAGTAACCATTTACTTTAACCCTTAATGCAGAAAAACAACTTTTTCACATAAAATTTAGGTTAGTACCATTGTAAAAATGAAATGCTCATTTTAATCTATTTTAGACTTGGCTTATGAGTTTTTCTAAGTGACTATAGCACTCATCTAAAACAACATCATTCCACATAATGAGTGTATGCTGAAAAAATTATTTTTATTTACTTAATTACTATAATAAAGATGTTATAGGAATAATGTACTTTCCTAATACAATATATAATAGAATAGTGGTAGTAAACCAATATCTTTTATTAGGCAACATCTTAATGGTTTTAAAAGAAACATTTCATTTTTAGCATAGAATAGTTTGATTACATACCAAAAACTTCTTGCCTTTTGTTATTACCTTTTAGGACAGCATGAAGTTTTCAATGTTGAAGATTAGCACCATAGAATTTTCGTTTATATTATCTCTACTTCCCTGCACATCCCCATTCTATTAATAGCTCTAACTATAATACTTGATCATAAGACAGTCTGGCACATTCTCGTTTTTAATATGTGGTTTACCTCTGTTGGAAACATGACTCTTTCATACCATGCTACATTCATCAAATTTAAGGGATGAAAACATTTTATTCCTGGAATAAAATCATTTTTGTGGGGGATCATCCATGTGAGTGAACTCATTCTCTTCAGTCCCTCTAATGCACGTACCCTCTGCAATCAAGAATCAAGTTTCCATTTGAGAGGCCACAAATATTTTTACTGTACACCAAATTATTAAAAATGACTGTTCCAATAGTACTGATTCACTGAGTAGAGCTGCCCTACATCTTTCGTTGGGTGACAAAAGCTGCAGCTGAAGTGTTCTGGGATTCTAAGGAAGGAATTGACTCCACACCAAAGTAACAAACTTTTGACTATATATTTTTTTGTTGAAAGTTTTTAAATTGTTAAGTACACAATATTTAATATGCATACTAATATAGAAGAATGTTAATGCGAACCACTTGGCATTTCTAATTAAACATGAAGCTACACGGAAGAAGCAACAGCTCACCCACGAGTGCCAGCATCGCCCTCTGCCCACCCCGCCCTCCTTACTGTTTTTGCATAATGCTAATTTCCACTGCTCTCAGTTTCCTTTCCTTGTCACAGGGGTACTGTGAGAAAGGAATCAATATTTTTAAAGTATGACATAAGGGGTTTAATTCTGGAATTGTTGTAATATTTTTCTTGTGTACAAAATATTTATTTGTTTGTTTATCTAAATGTTTGTGTAAGTAGAAAGCAAACAACTATTTCTAAAGCTGAAGAAATGACTTAACAATTATAAAAGGGATGCATTCTGATTTTTATTAAATTTTATCCAGTTAGTCTCCCCAAACCTTTTTCACATAACACATCCAACTAAAAAAATTAATAAAAGTTTTACAGATTTTTTATATGCTTCAAATAAATATTTCTTTTACGTTTTCCATTCATAGATGTCTGACTGTGATCTCAAGAGTCCATCTAGAACTGTATTCTAAGCAAGAGTGGTATATTGGGGTGGAGACAATCCAAAGACCTTTACAAAGACCATTTAAAAGAGTGACACCAGGATACTTAGTTTTTTAACTATATTTTGAAGTAAATGAAAACAATATATTGTTTAACTTCTTTTAGACATTTTCTTAAATTTGTCCATTTTAGTCATCCAACTGACAAAGCAAAGCAACCCCACGCTTGATCCAGTGTTGAGTGGGTAGGTCCGTTTTTAACAACATTGCAATGACAAAGTTAGTAGAATGTCCTGTAGTAGAAAGAGTTCCTTTACGTTCACTTGTCTTGTAGGGGACAGACATAGGCATTCGACTTCACAATCTCAGTCTTTTTAGCTTGAAAGAAAAGAAATATATATTTTTAATAAAGGGAAAATAGTACTGGTACTAAAAGAACAACTACTAACCTTGTAATAAAATGAAAAGCACTAAATTTAAGATCGTGATTATGAAAATTGAACATTAAAAATTTTTTTCACAGTTGATATATAGTAATTATGGTTAGGAAACAAGAAAGTGACTTCATCTGGTTCATGATCTTAGGTCCAAAAGGTGTTGCTTTTAAAGTCCTGATCACTTAGCAGGCAAGAAAACAAATCTCAAAAGGCCTTCAGAGAGAAGGAGTAAAAGAAGAAAGTAAGAAAGAAGGAATAAAATACAGCATAGGTAATGGGGGCAGGGGACACAAAAAGAGAAACACAGCTGCTTGAGCTCTAATACAAGAAATCCTTAAATTAGAAGAAGTTTACGTTGCTATTTGTTTTCAGTAGGCTATTACTAAGGAAAACACACCAGCTCTTACCTAGTCACAAAAAGAATCTATACACAATCCTTGAAAATCCAGATATGAGATATTAGTAGTCTTTGTAAACTAAGGCCACATTTCTCATAGTCATAATTGAACTGCATTAATAATGAAAACATTAGGATTGAGTAGTGATTGTGGGTGATTTGTAAATATTTTTATTTATAGTTATTTGAGAATAAAAAGATTAAGAGAAAATGGAAGAATGAACCTCATTTGTTCATACTTGTGGGAAAATTATGGCGGAAAGAAGGAGCAAGTTGCTTTCCCAAGGGGACAAAATTGGCTTGTATCCCTTCTGGCTTGCAAGGTCTATGCCTTGAGGCACCTGACTAGCTTCTAGGCCTAGGAGTTTCTTATGGACTGCAAACTCTAGATGCTAGCTAGAGACTGTGTCAAGCTTATTTGTGTCTCTGCAAAGTGTTCAAAGGCACTTGAGAATCAAAATATTGACGGGAAGCTTTAGCCTCTGAAAAGTAGAAGTGTGGGGGAGAAGCAAAGAACATGTTACATCCCATGAGATAAGAGGAAAAAACAGAATGATATTCCTAAAATAATATAAATGCAACACAAAAAAGGGGGAACAGTGTATTTCCAATGTAAGCATTAAGTTACTATTTATTATAGTTGAACAAAATTCTAAAGGTTTGAGCAGAGACTTATTTGGGGAAGCAGTTAAAATATCTATCATTGCCAGCAGCCACCAGAAGCTGGAAGAGGCAAAGAATTAACCTTCTCCTAGAGTCTCTAAATGGCCCAATGATATTATTTTGGACATGTGGATGGACTCCAGAACTGGGAGAGAATAAATATCTGTTTTCTTGAAAATGAACAAACAAAAACTATCATTATCCTCCCTAGAATGCTAAGAAATTTTGTTAGAGAGAGGTATACTTACTTGGTTTTATCCACATGATAGGCATCAGGTCAAATAGAAGTTTGGGATATTGTTCAGCAAGTAATCCACTGTGAAGAGAAATTGACAAATATTTATTAGAAATAATATGAAATTTGCTTCTTAGAAATTGCAACTTAGACATTGGCTTTTAATACAAAAGAGAACCAGAGATGTGCAGGGGAAAATGTAAAATAAATAAATAAATAACAATGACAGCAACCACCACCAAAAAACTCAAGGAAGAAGCAATGAAGAATTGAGAGAAACAAAAGAAAATTATGGAAAGGCTAGGTGGACAGTGAACAAGCATCAATTTCTGCCATTTTTAAAGTACCATCAGTAAGGCTGACACTGTGCTATAACATTTGACCCTCATGGTAATCCTTTCCCCATTCCTATTCCTATTTCACAGATGAAGAGTGGAGGCTCAGAAAGGTTAAGTACTCTTCTCACAGTAACACAGCTCTTAAGGGCCAGTGTCAGGATTCAAATATAGATCTGCCTGTCCAGAAAATGTGGTTTATTTTCCCTATGCTATGTGACTTGTTTGTTTGCGTATTTGTTTAAAAGAAGGAGAGAAGAAAGGAAGAAAAAGATGGATACATATATAAGAAAAAGTAAGTTAAGAGAAATGTCAGTAGAATGATGAAAAAAAAAGAGAAATAATCAAATGAACTATGTGCAGTTAAATCTTCTCATAGCCCTATCTTAGAATTATCTCTGTAGAACCACTTTCTTGCTCCTTCAGGTTCTTTCTTGAGAGCAAAGTCTAACCCTGACTCTGGACATGGAGGGTTGTGTTTATAAATAGATTGTTAAAGAGCAGGGCTCCAAGGGAAATAGTTTCTCCCTTCTCTCTTACCCCTATAGATTTTAAACAGGAATAGTTTTGCTTAGTTCCTAAGCTGGAAATTCAGTATTTGTTTTAAATATTTATTTATTAAGTCATCAAAATACAAGAAAAAGTTTTCCATTCACCAGTAGAAATGGACACTTTACTGTAACTGTAAATTGTTTAAAAGTGAGATGCTCTTATATATTATGAAACTAAAGGTAACTGTAATAAAACAGAAAAAGCAGGAAAATAATCTCCATTAACTTTTCTCCTAGTAAGAGCACTGAAATATTAACTAAAATTTGTTCAGGATCTAAAAATATTCACTCATCAATTGCCCTAGCCTGAGTAATGATTTATGGCAAGAATTCTGATATTATTTATTACTGCCCATATTCCTTAGAAAAGGCCTTTTGGTTGGGGGTAGGAGGAAGGCAGCAGACAGCTTATCTTACTTATAATTCAGCTACATTTGAAGACGTCTTTGCGGTTGAAACTACTGACCTTTTTCTGTCCCATCGTGCTCCATCAAGATATAATCCATGGATATAAACGCCATCTTCTGGTGCCTTGTCAGACACATCAGAAGGAATAACCTGAAGATAGAGGCACACACTAGTAATGATCTCTTTCCTTGATACTTCTTGTCACAGAAAAAAAACATTAGCTAATCTTCAGAACACATTCAGGAAAACTCCACTATATTATAGCTCCTGAAACCATTAAATTTTTAGTAAAATTTAAATGTAAAAATGTATAATACAGTTCTTTTTGAAATATTTTACTAGGTTTTACTGTACCTCATATTAATTTTGCTAAAATAGAAGAGCAGCATTGGATTGTTTGAATTGAATATTGAGATATATAAAAGTTCTATCACAGAGATAGCAAGACAAATACATACTTTCTTCATGAAACTCAGAGAATGAAAAGAAGTCAAATCACATATAATGGGCTATAAAAATAAGAATTCTGCATATCCTCCTTGCTTAAAAACATGACTTTGATGTAATGATACATTGTGGAGTTTAAGGAGTTACTGTACCTCAAATTCATATCCTAGTAAATCAATAGGGATGGTATACTTTCTGGCAAAATTCTGCATAGCTCCAGTTAAAAAGGCTTGAGTGAAAAAGAAACCTGAGAGCCAAAACACGCAAGGTTTTCCTGAATTATACCAGTCCTATAAAGGGAAAACAAAATGCATTATGTTGATTTTTTCCCACTTACACAAGCGTCACTTGACATACAATTCCTGATTTTGGTTTTCGTGTGTGCTGCCCGCACTTTCCATCACAGGACTCTTCCCTGACACTAAACACACAGCCTATATATTGGTGCTCCTATATTACTTCTATTACTTTTCTTGGAGAATTCTCACTCATTTTAATATGAACCTGAATAAAACAAAATTTGAAAGATTCAAATTTTCTGCAAAAAGCTAAATGTAAATTATTTGGGGATTATATTACTTAATCTCACTTAAAAGCAACCATATTTAGAAATCTCATGCATTGTCTAACTATAGCCCTCATGTGTTGATTCTAGTTAACCTTCTTAAACCTTCTTAAACCTTCTTAAACTCTCTGCCTCCATGCCCACTGCCCCCACTCCAGTTTAGATATTCATAGTCTTCTTTCTGTATCAGTGTGTACCTCCTTGCTCCTTCCCTCACTCTGCTCAACACATCTATAACAATGCTGCTAGATTTACGTCACCATGAATGATTTCGATCAGGTTTAGCATCTTGCATAATTCTTTAGTGACCTACTACTATTCTACCCAATTAAAGTCTAAACACATTTTAGCTTCCTATTCAAGATAGTTCACAATATGGCCCCAGTTGTATTTCCAGTTCTATCCTTTTCAATTCCCTTCAAGCATCTTACATTATAATCAGAACACACCATTTGCAGGTCTTTTCTCTGCACTGGGTGGACATTTTTTTTTTCTGGTTATCTTAAAAGTGAAACTACTCTTATGTACCTCTGGCGGATAAACCCTCCTACACTCTCAATTGAAGCACTTCTGGTGGTTGTACTCTACCTCTTGCGGTGGGCATGTGATTCATGTCTAGCCAATCATACCTCCAGTCATAGTGATTGTTTCAAGAATAGACATATGAAATGCCAATCAAAGCCAGAAATGCCAAGACTCTTGATGGGACCTTTGGGGGAAAAGCACATTCTCAGCTCTTTGAATTTGTGTGGATGTGAGGCCAGAGTTTCTGTTGCTATCTTGCTACAATCAGATGAGAACCTAACTGAGAATGGAGTTAGCCCACAGAGACTAGAGCCAAGAGATGAAGTGCAAGAAGCCAGCATCAGGTAACCAAGTCTGTAGCCCAGTGAAAATCTTGCCTGGAGCCAATATACCATACAAATTTTTCAATTACATAAGGGAACAAACTTTATTTTTGCTTATGCCAAAAATTTTACAACAGAATCCATTTTAAGTTACATAGTGCCTTTCATCTTACAGCTATCTCTAGGTCCTCTACTTTTTTGCAGTGTCCGAAACCATTCATCCTTAGACCCCATTCAAATACCACCTCACCCAATAAATAAAAACTGCTTTCCTGAGTTAAAAGAACTCTCTTCATTCTTTGAATTCCTAGAGCATTTCACATGTTTGTCTTTTATGACTTATCTCTTACTATGTTATAGTAGTTTTTTTCTTGGATCTCCTTATAGGCTATTGGCAACTTGAAGGCAACGTGGCAACTTTGTCTAACAAGGTGCTTAGGGCAAAGTGGGTTCTCAATTCACATTTGTTGACTGAACAGATGAATCAATAAAATGAACCTTGTCTCTTAGAGAGCAGCACACTATGGGAAGAAGCCAGCTTTGCTTTCTGGGAGGAAGGGAACAACCGCTGCTAGAGATGTTGCAACAGTACAAGCTATCAGATCAAGAAGAAGGAGAGAAAGACATGAAGTTTGACAAGGGCACAAGCCATACAGAATCAGCACTAAGCACAAGAAAGCTGTAAGAACCTAGAAGGCAAGTGCATAGAAAATTCCCTTGCTCACTCATGAGTGTCTGGGTCAGATACTTACATACAATCTCTGAATTAGCTACCATTAACTGAGTGCTTAGTACACATCAGGCTCTATGCTAAGCACCTTACATGTATCTCAATTAGTCCACAAAATAACTCAGTGAGTTAGGTATTATTCCTCCTTCTACAGTTGAGGAAACTGGGTGCAGAACGATGAGTATTGCTCAAATTCACACAGACATGGAATTTAACATGAGATTATACCCAGTGTGCAAAAAGATTTAAAAAAAGGTATAGGAAGGAAAAAGAGAAGATAAATAGGGCGAATGGTGGACGAGATATGAGAGAACACCATATGACTCATTTGCTTTTTAAAAAATGTATTGGGGTAACATTGGTTAATAAAATTATATATACGTCTCAAGTATACAATTTTATTACATCATCTGTATAATATATATTGTGTGTTTGCCAGCCAAAGCTAAATTTCCTTCTGTGCCATAGCATTTGAGTCCCTTTACCTTCGTCTACCACCCCCACCCATTCCCTCTAGTAAACCACTAAACTGTTGTCTGGTGTCCATGAGGCCAGATGACTCATTTACTTATTTGTTAACTCTAAGAACCATTAGAAGGTGAAGTTGAGAGTCTGGAGAAAGGAAAATATTAGGGAAATTGTGTGCAGCTTCTGTAAGGTAAGAGGACAATGGGGATATCCATTCAAGGGAAGATTGTGGTAAAGGATGATAGATGTGCTCAATAATGAATGAGACCTTTCTTACTCATTCAGATGGAATGTTTCAAGTGGAAATCCAAATTTCAGAAAGTAGAGAGATGACGTGAACTTTGTATTAACAACAACCAAAGGAATTGTCCTGTAGACTATCCAAGCTGGTACCATGCCAGGACTCCTCTAGGAGATCAAGCTAAAGACTCTTGAAAGCCCTTCAGGAACAAAGCAGTATACAAAATTGTAAGCAAGGCTCCTAAAAGTTTCAGAAAATTTTGGGAAAAAAACTGGAGTATTAAAAAAGAAAAGAAAGTGATTGCTGTGGCAAAGGGGAGGATGGAATTAACTATACGTCAGCATGCTTTGATACAAGGATAAAGGCGGGCTGGTAATACACGGAGAATTGTATACAGGAAGAAATCAAAGATATGTTGTAGATGTGGCTAGGAATCAGCTATGTGTACACACTCTCATCTATCAAAGTAGTATGATAAAAATGAACATTAATTACTAAGAAACAGACATTCATATTCACTATTGATGGGGACAATTGAATAATTTTTCTGGAGGATGATTAGGTAATGTATATCAAAAGCTCTAAAAACAACCAAATAGAATCAATTAAGGCATTAAAAGAATAAGGTATTACTGACCAAGAGGGATTTTTCTAAGAATCCAAGGATGGTTTTACATTTGGAAATATAGTGATAAAATTCGATGCAATAATAGGCTAAAGAAGGTAAAAAGTGATATCATCAGCAATAAATACTGAGAAAGCATTTGATAAAATTCAACAATTTCTGATTTTAAAAAGAATAGTCTACATTTACTGAAAGCTTACCACATATCATGGACTGTTACCTTATGAGAGAAAAGTGCCCATTTTATGGATGAGGAAACAGAGGCTAGTAAGTGGCAACTCTTCTAGAGCCTAAACACTTAAAATGCCTATTCTATACTGTTTGTTTTGTTAAATGTATAATTGCATTAAAAAAGCTCCTATAAATTAATTTTAAAAAAATAGTCCAAAAGAAAAATGGCCTAAGAGATGAATAGACAACACACAGAAGAAAATACAAAGGGCAAACACACACACCAAAAGAAGCACAGGCTCAATAATAAATAATCAAAGAAACTTAAACTGAAACAATAAAATTGGCAAAAATTGAAAAGGGATATATAAGAAAGCCTGTCTCTCTCCATCTTCACAAACACAATCTATTTTATGATTAGCTTCTATGGTGAAATAAATAAAGCTTTTAATAAAGCTTTTATATAATAAAAAGGCAACTGGACACTGAAAGGTCATATACCTATGTGAATTTCCAAAAAGTATTTTTGGGGCTCTCCCAACCCACTACCACTGCATAAATATCAACCCTAGGATAGGGGTGAGCTGAGGAGTTAGGGAGGAGAAAGTGCCTTGCCCTTTGCTGGCTTTCCTGTGCCCTGAACATCCTTTATGAGTATGTTGGAGGATGTGGGGCAAGATTTCAAAACATTCATCCTTTCCCCAGTTCTATGAGATAAGAGCTACTAAGAAACAACTGATTTAGACAATGGGAAATTATTGATAAATCCAAGCCATAGGCTCTTTTTGTGATTTACCATCATTATTAAAATCATAAGGCCATGTTTGAACCATAAACTTCGAATCTTCAAAAATAAATGCCACATATTATTTGGGTTTAGGTAAAGTAAAATTTTAGCTCTTTACTCAGTATTTTGAAACAGTTGTAACTTTTAATATTCGAAAATTTTGGTTAAATTACCATGAAACTAACTACTAATCACAGTCAATTCAACTCAGAGATATTCAAGTAACCATAGCCAATTTCTAATGTCTATTCAGTCAACCAAAAAATACAATTTTATATATACATATAATATATAATCTTTTACCTGTAAAAAGTTCAACCGGGCTAGAAAATCTGTGATGTAACTTCCTAGAGGTTTAAGACTTGGGTATGATCGTTTGGCCCATATTTCTGGAACTTTTCCAAGAAGCAAACTGCCAGAGAGTGCCTCCAATGCAGAATCCATTACAACCACACCCTTAATAGCTTTTTCAAGGTCCCGTAAAGTGTTACGTATAGTTTTAATTAAACTGCAAGGAAGCAAATTATGTCATCAACATATATATGAAATAAATATCAACATAATGTCTCTCTTCAGAAGAAATAGCAAGAATCTCATTCACAGCTTCATGAGAGTGTTTCCCAAAAGTTGGTCATCTCCCACTTGGTAATATAATATTAGGTTATATTTAGATGACCATTTTTCATTTTAATAATAATGAATATTTTTAAATATAGAAAGTAATATAACTAGCCTTTGGGGTATTATTTAGGACTAGACTAACTTAAGCAGAGAATGATTTATTGAAAAATATTGCATAAATAATGTTATAGGTGGCATGCAAATATGGAAAAAGTTATAAAGGTATTATGCAATGGTTGAAACTTGGGAAACACTGTATTGAAATATAAAATGTATATTCATTTATGCACTTTCAAATACTTTGCTTCCCACTTAGTCCAAACTGCTAAGAACTCCATAAATATACCTGATATGAGGGTTTTAGGCTAAAAGCCTAAGAACTGAGGTAGTAGTAGTATTATATATATAATATATATGGTCTTCATGTAAGCAATACTGACGTCATCATGGTGTTTTAATATCTTTTATTGTAAATGTCAACAAGTCTGGAAACCCAAATAAACTTGGAAACATTTTAGAAAATTCATAACCAAAACAGTTCCTTAAGCCAGTACTGAATTATAGAAAACTCAATTTAAAAAATTCAAAGCATATAATTGGTTTGCTATCATGGGGTACCTAATAAATCGAGACTGAACTCAGGAAGAAAATGGAAGTGTATATATGTCAAATGGAAGAAAAATGTCAGATAATGTGACTACACATAGGCCTAGTTAATGCTCTTTCCGTCTTACTTCCTGAGGAGAATAGTAATGAATGGGTGAGAAATTCTGATTAATGAACATTTAAAACCAGATCTCTTTTTCATTGTCATTTTTACATCATAAAAGATATCCCCATTTCTGGGGCAGCAGGTTATGCAATTACGTTACAAATTAAAAAGGGTGGAAATTCTAAAGAAAAAGCACGTTTTGATAATTTTTTCTTAAGTCAATACCAATATGTCTTTTTATCAACTTTGGTTGGTCACCTTCTGAATCACTGGGGATATAGATCCTTACTTGTTAAATCTCTCCATTTCTTGTACTAACACAGTATTCATACTTTCTTCATATCTCACGGGATACTTCCATAGGGCTGTTTCTATGTCAAAATCACTTGGTAGCTAAGAGAATAGATTTTAAAGATCACATATTACTCTCAGATTAGTTTCATGAAGCTATAATATCACTAATAGCCAAAACTGGGCAGTTACTATGTGTTAGGCATTGTGCTAAGTGCTTTCCATACACTATCTCATTTAATCCTTGCTATATCCTCTTAGGTGGCTATTATTATCTCCATTTACAAATCAGGTCATTTAAGCACAGAGAAGTTAAGTAACTACCCAAGAGCACATAGCCAAAAGGTGATCTGTATAAATCCACAGGTCTCTAATCCCAAACCCCATGCTCTTTACTATAGGATAAAGCACTTTGTAGAAGATATACATTTCTAAAAAGTTGTGTAATTTTCTTTTGTAAATTGATTCCTATTTTCCATTGATAAAACTGATGTATCATTTCATAACTGTTTTATATTTATTTTCAATCAGTTATCAACTGACTCTGAATAGCTTAGCTTATGCCACTATTAAATAATGTGTGAATGTCATAGGGTTCCAGGGCACAGGGAGAGAGAAGGCATTTAAGTCTGTGATTTCTATGAATCCTCAAGAATGTTTGAGAAGTGATAAAAGGGACTTTGAGACTGACGATAAAGCCACAAAACGTTGAATTCACACTCTTTCAGGGCAAAAAGATTTCACATTTAGGGAAGTCCCAAACCAAAAAAGTTGAGCTGCCCAAAGTGTCCTCAGGTGATAGACCCTGGGTGGTATAAAAGAATTCTTCCAGTCACAGTAGGTGGCATCATTCAAGAACACTTTGGCTTAACACAACCCCTCCACCCCAAATAAATCCCAGATTCCACTGCCAGGTAACTTCCTGTTAGGGATCTTGTAAGAGCCACCATCCTTGCAAGGGTGAGAACCTTTCCCTCAAAATAAACCACAGAAACAGTAAGCGGTCAGAAGTGAGAAGAGGCAAACAACAGAAGCAGCAGTCTAGGGAGGAGGCTATGGGCTTTTAAGGCAGACGGACCATGGGTCAATTCCTGCTATGTTAGAGTGTCTAACACTGAAATATTTATCCTGGAGGAGAATTCTGAATATCTGTGCTTGGAACCATACTATTTTTAAAGTTACATTAACAGACACACAAAAAGATGAGAGAGTATCATTCCACTGTATCTAGTAGGGCTAAGTACATTGGGCTGTATTATGAAAAAAAACACAAAAAACAAAAGCTCTAGCAGCTAATTTAGTGCTGATCTTATCCCCTATGCCTCCTCACTTCTTAAGGTATAGATTGAAAACTATTCACTACTTGATCCAGCAAGTTCAGACCATTCTTCCATTTTTTTATAAGTAGGTCTATTATCTTTGCTTAGAAATGATAATAAATCATATGTTCATTAGCTTATACACAACTACTAAGTTACTACTAAGTTAGTAAGTTACTAAGAACTGACTATGTGCCAGAAATTATGAAAAGTACTTTAAAGTCATGATCTCTTTAATGTTCACAAGAACCTTATCACCACTCTACAGATTTGGAAACTAAAGCTCAGAAAGGTACAGTATCTCACTCAAGGTCATAATGCTCCTAAATGGAGTTTTCAGCTCACCATTTCAGTAACATTTTGATTTAATTATAAACAACATATTTTAAGCCCAAGATTACCTTTTGGAGAATATCTTTGGTAATTTCAAATAGAATCTGGTCAGTACTTCCTGAGGATCCTGTCTGTTTGGAGCCTCCCTGGGTGAGAAGCAAGGACTCAAAGAGGACCTTCGTTTGTTGGAGATCTTTGGAGATATCAACATTTTCATGTAATCCAAATATCTCAGGGTGTTGAGTAAATGGAAGTTTCTACAGAACAGATTAAGCAAGCATCACATTTTCATGGGATACATTAAACCAAAAAGGTTTAAAATACACAAACAGAGGAATCAAACTTTTCTAATTTTTGATAATTATTATAAGCAAATTATATTGAAAATTGATTGAAACCATATTTATCTAAACCTACACATTACCAGGGAACATTTCACTATTTGCTTTTTAGAAAAATTGCACTTAAATTTAACCCTATTTTCAGTGACATCAGTTACCTTAATGAATTCAATGTAATCATTATAGGTGCCTTTGGGAGGTGCAAAATAGTTTCCACTAGGAGAAAACTTATAATGAGGGTTTTCAATTATGTGTGCATTATAAAAGTCAGCCAGCATGGTTAAGAGGAGACGTCTGTCCCAATCATCTGTCACTCTGCCTCCATAGTTACACTCCCCAGTCAGGTAAGAGATAGCTTCAAATGGAATTGTGTCATATTCATTTATAAATAACTGAAACAAATAAAAAATAAAATGAGAAAAACAAAGTCTTCCACTTCATTTCCATTTTAAGATGGCATTAAATATCTATCTGTCAATCATATATCTATACACACAGAAGTGGGGTTGAAAGAATTATCTTCATGAGTTGTCTGAGTGACTTTTATGAGGCCCCATGTCATAAAAGCCCTCGCAACAACGAAGCAAAAACACATTAACATTCTGTGGTAGTCTAGTTGGATTTACATATTTGGTAAAATGTAACAGAAATAATGGGAAAAGTATTGGAGTTGGACAGAACTAGGTTCAAATCCTACCTCAATGGGCAAGTTTACTTCCTAGCTTTGGTTTTCTTAAAAATAGGGATAATACCAACCTTATAGGGTTGCTGTGAGGATTAGAATTAATATAAGTAATGTGCCTAGTTCAAAGTCTGAGTTAGTAGGAATTTACAGTGGATATATTTCCTTCCTTCCTTCCTTCCTTCCTTCCTTCCTTCCTTCCTTCCTTCCTTCCTTCCTTCCTTCCTTCCTTCCTTCCCTCCTTCCCTCCTTCCCTTCCCTTCCCTTCCCTTCCCTTCCCTTCCCTTCCTTTTCTTTGGAGGGGTCTGCTGACCATCTGAATGTCTCACATTGTGAGTCTACAGAAACTGAAAAAGCTGACCACTCACTTTTCCAGCCTCCCTTATAGCTAAATTCTAGGCCTGTGACCTGGGTGTGGCTACTCAGATGTATCCTGGACTGAGCTGGGGTTTCGTAAGTGAAGAAGCGGGAACAACAAAGAATCTTTTTTATTGACATCAGAGGGCCTGCAGTAGACGAGAGTGCATGTGGCAGGTATGTTGTGAGCTGCAATGCCTAATATTCAGCAAGTGTAGAAGTGTTCCCTCCCCAGACATGGTGTGATTCTAGATAGGACTCTGGATGCCTTGGCTTTCCAGTTGTCTTGGTGATTCTGTGACCTACCCAATATTCTTTCAATAAATTCCTTTTCTATGTAAAGTTGACAGCCTATTTCCATTAGCTGACAGAGCTAGACTATAGAGTGGAGAACAGTAGAGGATAATGGGGACCCATATAAAGCCAACACTGAGGAGGGCTCTGCAAAAAGACAAAGAACCCGGGTCCTTGATGACAACACTTTTGCTGGATCAACCAACTACAGAGCCTGTCCTACATCTGCATTTTTAAATATGTGATAGTAAGTTTCATTATGGTTTAAGCCAGTGTGAATAAGATTTTTCATTATTTGCAGTAGGAAAAAAAATCCAGATGAAGATAATGCTTCATTAAACCACAGTATTATTATTACTACTATCTATCCATCTATTTGTAGTGTTGTGATAATTCAATAAGTTATTCTAACCAAAAGGCCTGATATACAGTTATCTTCCATCAGTGTTAGTTCCTTTCTAATTTTACCTGTAGTTGTTGAATACTGATGCGTAAGTCTGATTCATTAAATCCATATGGAATATTCCAACCAAGAGGACCAAATTTCTTTCTCTCTTGTACAAGGGCATGAAAAAAACAAACTCCAAACAGCAACTTTTCCCATGCCTTTAATATAAAAATTATACAAGACAAAAATTCTAATAGATTTTCATCAATAAAATGAAGGGAATCAGTGGTCTTTTTCATTGAAAGATCCTATGATCATATATGTCTACAAACTTCAATTAAAAAAAGGTATGCTAACTAAAATAATGTTTACTATACAAAATATTCATTTTATGACTTAAAATCTCCAAAGCTAGACTAACTACAATAATATTAAAATTTATTAAAGGCAATAATTCTATGATTTATCAAAGTATTGGTTAATAATACTTTGGTATTGTTCACAGACATTTATAACTTCAATACTTATATGTTATCCTATAGACTCACTGGCATATGCTTGAGACTATAAGTACAGGAGAGCGATTAATCATTATGATACAAATAAATACCAATAAATACCTGATATTGTGATTTTCCATTTGGAGATCATTTTTGAAATGACCATTTATTTACTCTATCCATAGCATCCTCATATGTGTGACATGCATGATATATGGCCTCTCACTGAGCCTGTGTCAGTGCTCTGGAGGGTGGCCACCCAATCCTTTGAGGTCCCCTTGAATAAATTTCAAGTATGCTACATAGCATGTATTTTAAGTTAGACGATCTCAAACGTAGCTTCAAATCCAATAAAAATCCATCCAGCTATTTTCATGTGATGCGATAGTAGAAACTATTTCTAAAATATTAAGTACACCATGCCTTCACTAAATAGCTGTAAAATGTTAAGTACACCATGCCTTCTCTAAATAGCTGTAAAATATTAAGTACACCATGCCTTCACTAAATGTCGTACACAAATCAAAGAGCATACTTTACATATACTGGATGAATGCTGTGGTGATACATTTAATAGGGGGAAAACCTTTGGCAATGAGAACAATAATCTAATTTAGGTATACTTTCCACATATTTTCACATAATAGGTCTTCTTAAGGAGGTAATAATTCTTCTACATATTTGGCCCATGCTTGTGAGCCAAGAAGGTTCCTGTGGTATCAGAAAAACCTTAGGAACAGAATACAGAATGATGCATACTTGGGGGTGAGATGCTGTCAGCCAAAGATGAGTCGGAATGCACAAAGAACTGTTTTCTATAGCTGTGGCTGAAATTAGATGTGGGCTGAAGAGATGTGAAAAGGGACATCAAAAGAATTCGCCACAGTCCTGCTATCTAGATTTTAAAAATCTATATATTCTAAAAACACTCTTAAATATTAAAAAATATTTTTTCTTTAAAATGTCATTATTTTGTGCCTTTAGACATACTTCTTGTGCTTACTTCAAATGTCAACTCCTCCAAGAAGCTTTTTTCAACAACCAAGAAGAGTTAATCACACAAAAGTGGGAAGAGACAGACTGGCCTGGGTACCAAGTCCCACCTCTAGTTACATGACCTTGATATTTTACTTGATTTACTTGTGTTTCCTTATTTAGAAAACAAGGTTGTGATAATAATACTTACAGTACAGGGTTATAAGGCATGTATGTTTAAACTATCTGGAATTTGCTGGTGTTCAATAAATGCTTGTTCCCTTTCTCCCCTCTTTTCCTCTCTTTGTCCTCCCATAGTTCATAATACAGTCATGGCTGTGGTTACCAACATAGTTAACATTTGAATTTCCTTTGCTATTTGTTTATGTCTACCAGTTCTTGAGCTCCACTTTTGACTTAGTGAATCAGTGGGGCACTGACATCAGTAACTTTAACAAGCCCCTCAGGTTTATGGGGATTATACTTGAGCTTGCTTTGCATAATTTTTCCTTGATTAGAGTGTACGCTCCATGAAGACAGATTTTTATATATTAATGTATTTCATATGTTTATATGTTCATCACCATATTACCAGTTCCTAGAAGAGTGCCTTACACCTAGTAAGTGTTCAAGAAATATTTATTGAATGAATGGATGAATGGATGGATTGATAGAGCTATAGAAATGTATCCCTGCCCTTAAGGAGAATACAGCTGAGTTTAGGAGACAGGTATGAAATTAACAAATAACTAATATATTATAATTGCTAGAAAATTAAAATCCCAAGATGTCAATTTACCAGTGACTATAAAGATCATATTTACTTTTAATAGCCAAATGATGAGAGTTCATATCATTGCTGGCCCAATGATCATAAATTAGCCTTATCAAAGGACATTCCAACTATTTCTGGGAGCCTCCAAAGAGGTTTCTATGTGTCTATAAACCAGTCATCTATGGAAACCCTAGGGCAACGATTCTTAAAGTGTGCTTCCAGGACCGTTAGCATCAGCAACATGTAGGAATGAATAAGAACTGGAAAAATTTCAGCCCTATCCCAGGGCAACTGAGTTAGAAATTCTGGTGGTGAGGCCCATTCAGATGAATGATGCACATTGAGAACCAATGTCATAAGGCATCTAAACCCTTTTTCTTCTCTTACCCCAGCTCCCATTTGTTTTTACTACCAGAGAAGTTTCTTGGTGAAGGCTTAACCATTGCTACTGTTCACCATAAAAATAATGATACATGACAAAGGTGCTCTTTGGATGTTTTACAGATCTAATATGTGGGGTGTCAGTGTTGCTTGCTCAATGTTACAGGAGGAAAGTGCTGCTTCTCCAACTCAGTCCCATTCTTTTTTTGGGGTCATCTAAGCCTCAAAGCAGCTCTGCTTATGTTGAGAATCTTTCTGCTTCTGCCTCTCTCTCCTCTAACTGCAGGAGCTCAAACCCTGGCTGGGGATCAGGCACCATACCACCTCCATTCCACTAAGCTCTCTGCATAGCTAAAGCCAGCAAGTATTCCTTTTTCCTTCCAGAGTTACAAACAAAATTATTGCTCAAAACTACAGCACACGAAAGTATTAAGCAGAACAAACCTAGCTGGTTTCTAAGAAGTTAGTCTTTTATCATCATTATCATTTTTTTTTTCTAGCTCAAATAGGCAAATCGGATAAACAGCATGTGTTGGAGGTGAGGGCAGAGGATGATTCCCCCCCTAGTATTAGTGTTTTGTTTCATGTGGGGAAACCTCAAATAATATAACACTCCTGGATTTTCTCCATTGTTGTACTCAGTGCAGGAGAGGGGAGTGACCTATCTGATCAGTAAATTTGGGAAACGTTAACCAGATATATTTTGCTCAGCTTCTCCCTTTTCTCTCTTAGAAGTGAGCTTCCTGCAGGAAAGGAAGTTTTCCTCTGTTCCTCTGGGTGAATAAGTCTACTTAATTCTGGGTTCAGTAATATGAAGCCCATTTGTTTGCAGATATAAACTACATTTTCCAATACAGTCTATACCTGTCATTAAGATTATAATTTGGTTCCCATATGTTTATACTTTTTCCTGTTTCTTATTTGGTAAGAATTCAGACAGGGAAAAGGAATTCTAAAGTCCCTAATACATGTACAAAACTGTTTTACATGAGTACATTGAAAGGCATTATTAATATGTCAAAACACTATTGCTAAAATTTAAGTTCCATGAAGGTAGATGTGTGTGTGTGTGTGTGTGTGTGTGTGTGCGCGCGCGCGCGCGTGCGCCTATGTTATTCTCACTGCTCTATATCCAGTATCTAGGACAGTGCCTAACACACATATTTATTGAAAGAATGAAAATGATGTGAAAATAGATTGCTACTCTTGGGTCTTAATCAAATACACTGTTGGATTTTGGTTTACAAACTAGGATAAATTCATTTATTCAACAAATACTTATTTTACTGTCTACTGTTTGGGAAGCAGAACACATTATTAAGAATAAAATGAGGAAGATAGGTACAATGTCTGTCATGAAATACCTAAAGTTTAACATTATTAAATAAAATGTTTATATTTTATCACTATAAAACATTTAAAAATTCCAGAGGCTGAATATTACCAGTTCCTTTCCCTGGCATCCACTGAAAAACGAAATATCAGAAATTGGATCAGTAAGGTATGATTGGAGGAGATTTAGCCGAAGACCCGTGGGAGGTTCATTAGTCATTTTTACTCCATTCTGTAGAATTGTTACTGGGAACTAAGATAAAATAAACAGAAAGTATTACTCAAGATAAGCAGCTTTAGTCCTAAAAATGCATATACCAGAGGCTTAAAAACAGGCATAACAGAGGATTCCAGAAATATTTTTAAAATATTTTAAAATATATAAAATATTTTAAAGTTAAACATTTAAAGCTTAAGATATATAATGTAACAGCTAATTAAATAAATGTCCTGAGCTCCATAGAAAATAAACATACTTTTGGAGATGGATAACTTGTGAGCCAAAGCCTAAAGGATGAGTTACAGATTTCAGGGCTAAAATCTTCACATATCTTTTCCAACATGGGCATCCAGGAAACAGCGAGGTGACAATTCTGTAGGCAAACCCAAGTTCCTTCTTCTATTGCTGCTTTAATCATTTTTGTTGCAATTGGTCCTTGTCCCTGACCCAGTGAAATAGCTTGAAATTTATTTCCAGACATAGCTTTATCATTTGCAAATTTTAGCAGGCCTAAGAGGGCACACAAAAAAATGGTTTCACTGCTTACTCTAAAATTATAAAATATACCTATGTTTCAGTGATAGGTATTTAACTGTGGAAAATTCTAGTTACTTTTCCTTATAAATGCCAGATTTACTGATTTATAATTATATAAGAAATGGACATTAAACATGATGATTTATTTATAATTTCTTTAAAGTTTACAATATATACACTTACTGGCCATGGGATCTGCTCCTGGAGAAAGCACAAAAATTAAGGGAATTGTGCAGTTTGAATCAAAGTAACTCTTTGTCAGATCAAATGGTGGGGGCTCTACAAACTTTTTCCCTAGTTTGTCAGTTACATAATTTGTTATAGCTGGAGTTATCTGTGAAAAAGAGAAAAGATATGAACTTAAGAGTGATTTTTATTTCACATAACAACTTTGATTATTACTGAAAACCAACATAGAGTAAACTATGAGCCAAGAAAAGCATGCAGCATATCACAGACAAAGTGTTAACTTCTCTAATACATAAAAAGTGTCTATAAATTGATGGGACAAGACTAACAATCCAAAAGAAAAATGGGCAAATAAGATGAACAGTTTATAGAAAATGAAATAGAAATGGATATTAAACATATGAAGAGATGTTCAACCTCATTCAGTATAGCAGAGACTACAAACTGTCTCCCTTCTTCTCCTACTTTTGATAATAGAACCCCCAAGTTTTCCCAACCTTTCTTGCAGCTAGATGTGGCCATGTAACTAAGTTTTGGTCAGAGGGATACAAGTAGAGATTATATATGAAGCTTCCAGGTCATATTTTTATAAGGAAGCTATTTGCCTTCAACATTCTCTTTCCCTCTTCAACAGATGTGGTATTCATGATATAGTGTTAATCTTACTGATGAGGACCACATTCTAGGTGACCTCCTTAGCATGAGAAAATACACTTGAATCTCTGGATGGTATCAAGAACAGAGCTGGCCTGCCAGCCCTCAAGCATTTGCTCTGGGCTGTTAGGGAAGAGGGAAATTAATTTCTATTTTACTTAAGCTACTGTATTTTAGGTCTCATTGCTATGGCATCTTAGTTTATACCCTAATACTCATAATAAAATACATAATATACTTAGATACCATTTTTCATCTATAATATTTATATATAAATAGGACAAATATAGCCTATGTGCATTCACTCTTAGATTATTCCTTCACAGAAGGCCAAAACCTGTTAGTCTAAGAGCCCATGGGCAACAAACTCAAATTTTTACAAATGTTTTAAACATAGTCTCAATAATTATATTTTTAGCCATTTAGAGCCTGCCTAAATGTTAGGCTGCACCCAGCATCTGCCAGTGGTCGATTGTATAAGCCCCAGGACATTAAACCCCAAGTGCATGCTGACCTTCGGAGATCTGATCCAGAGACTCCCAGCTGCCAGTACTGCTAAGCAACATCACCTAGACACCACATAAACCCGTTTCTCATTCAGAGTAGACTCCACCCACAAACTCCCAGCCTCTTGGCAGACTCCTGCTGTGAGCAATTTCTCCTTCCCCAACATGCAAACCTGTCAAAGCATCACCCAGTGCAGTTAATGTGCGCTACTGCCGCCTTATGGTCGTATCTTTTTCCTTCATTAGCTCCCAAATTCCTCAAACTCTCTGCATAGATTGCTAAAGATCCAAAAGTTTGACAACATAGTGTGTGGGCAAATCTATAGGTAAACAGATATTTTCATCCACTGCTGTGGAAGAGTAATTTGGTATAACTTTCATGGAGGGCAATTTGACAATATCTATAAAACTTTTTTTCTCTCTCTCTTTCTCTCTTCTCTCTCTCTCTCTTTCTCCCCCTCCCTCCTCCTCCTTTTTCTTTCTTTCTTTTCTTTCTTCCTTCTTCCTTCCTTCTTCCTTCTTCCTTCCTTCTTCCTTCCTTTCTTCCTTCCTTCCTTCCTTCCTTCCTTCTTTCTTTCTTTCTTTCTTTCTTAATAAATTTTTTTAAATGTAAAAGCCATTCTTAGCTCATGGGCTGGACAAATTAGTCAATTTGGCCCATAGGTGTTTGCTAAACCCTGAATTAGTAGAACAAAACTCAACAACATTTAAAAGATAACAAAAACATCAAAATGTCCATCATCAAATCAAACATTCCTGGGCATACAAAAAGCAGGAAAATATAGCATGTAACAAAAAGAAAAAGCATTAAATAGAAGCAGATCTAGAAATGATGGAATTAGCAGTCAAGGATTTAAAAACTGTTATAACTGTGTTCAGGTATTAAAAAAAAACAAACAGAATGAAAAGAGAAATAGAATATATGTATTATATATATGTATATATATACACACACATATATAAACAAAATGAATGTTGTAGAGACGAAATATATAATAGCTAAAACAAAATTGGATGGGATTAATAACAGATCAGATGCTACTACAGAAGAAATCAGCGAACTTAAAAAAGCAATAGAAACTACCCAACTGAAGCACAGTGATACAAAAAAATTTAAAATAATTAACAGAGTATTAGTCACCTATGGTATAATATCATGCAGTCTAATGTATATTTAATTGGAATCATGGATAAGGTGGCAAGAAAAACTTAAAAAATAATGGTCAAAATTTTTCCAAGTTGAGGAAAACTGAAACCTATAGATCAATAGGTTGATTATTGAGCAACAAGTTGCTCAATAATGAACCTTTTTGAGTATCTGAAATAAAGATTAAAGAACCAAATAACAATAACTTTAAACATACTACATAAATGACAAATTATCTAGTTCCAAATGGAAAATATCTGTCTTTTACCTTATCAGGTCTTAAGCACCGAAGAATTATGATTTTCTGTAGTTCATTTAGCCTCTGATCCATCGGTACTGGAAATTTAGCATTGTGTGGCTCTTTACTGTCATAGATTTCCCTCCATTCATTTATATATTCACAAAAGTGCGTCCTAATGGAAAAAGGCTTAATGAATCAAGACAACTACAGGACCATTTAAAAATCACTAGATTACAAATTTACCCATCACTATTCAATGCTAAATCATCAAGTTTAAACAATTACCTGAGTCCTTTGAAAGCAGGAAATTCACTAGCACGACAAATTTCCTCCCAGCTTTTATCCTGTAGCCAAGTTGGATCAGGATTTTTCTCAGCACTCTTAAGACTTACTCCTCCAGTTAAAAGAAACATAAGTTCCTGATGGTCAACCTCTTTCTTTGCCCTGTCATCCCAAAATAAAGATTGCTGTAAATTGCTGATCTCGAAATTGAATAATGTCAATTTCTGCTTCTATAGCTTGGATAAGATAATTAGGACTGACTACTCTTACTGCTATAAACCACTAGAAAACTGGACAAAATAAATAAAATAACAGGTGTTTTTTTTTTTTTTTGAAATTGTACAATAGCCAATACAGGACAGTGGTCCCTAAAAAGAAGGAGATGAATATGCTGATCCCTGTAATTACCTTAGCTCTCTGGCTGAAGGCATGTTCCAGATTGCAAAGGTCATCAAAATCAGAGCTTGGCAGTGTTGCTGAGCCAAAGAGACAGAGATCAGATATAAGAAAGGCTGAGGTGGCTGGAATTTGTGGGTAGAGTATCAATGAGGAGGGAAAAGGAGCTCTAGAAACCTGCATAGGTATCCTCTTGATTCTTTTACTAAATTCTAAGTCATGTGTGAGCAAGGTAAAACTCTAGGAGGTCTGGCAAAGAATATTTGGGGAGCTGTAACCTAAGTAACTACCAGAGCTCACACAGGACTGGAGATATGATTTTTTCTGCCAACTAGAGTTGAATCTTTGTTGAACACTAGTGGAATTCAGTGGTGACATCAGAGGAATCACAACTTAGTGGTGAAGCTAACCTAACCTACTCTAAAACTGCCATAAGAAAGCTTAAAAACAAGCCTTGAAAAGAGCAAACTAATCCAGTTGAAATTTAATTAGCTGCAAGTGTAAAGTCTAATGCTCTTTAAAGGAATAATACAAAAATACTCAGTATTTACCAATGTAAAATTCACAACATCCACAAGCAGGAGAAAAATTAGTTGACAGAAAAAGACATAGAAGTGATAGTGATGATACAACAAGCAGACAAGAATGTTAAAAGAGCTATTATAAATATGCTGAAGAAATTAAAACAAATATAGTGAAGAAACAGGTGATATAAAAAATAACCAAATGCAACATCTAGAAATAAAAAATACAAAATCTGAAGGAAAAATACACTGACTTTTCCCTCAGATGTCCAGAACATGAAAGGATTTATTACCAGTAGACCTATACGATAAGAAATGTTAAAATTAAGTTTCAGGTTGATGGAAATTTGGATCTATAAAGAATAAAAACTTCCATGTGAGTAAACATAAAAGTTTTTTCTATTATTTAATTCTCCTTAAAAGATAAACTAGAGCAAAATAACAATGTGCTGTGGGATTTATAACACATGTTAGGAGTAAAATGACAACAAAACAAAGGCTAAGAAGGAAAGATAGAAGTGGACTGTTGTAAGTTTATAGATAGCAACAAAGTAAATCAACAAATGAGATAAAACGAAATCACAAAAATACTCAATTCAAAGAAAAGCAGAAAATGAGGAAATATGGAAAACAGAACAGATGGACAAGTAAAATTTAAGATGGTAGATTTACATAACTCTATTATCTCATTGAATGCAAATGGTCTAAACAATTTCATTATTAGTTACGGATTATCAGATTGAATAAAATAAGCAAGACCTACCTACGTGTTGCCTATAAAAATACAGTTTAAATATAATGATACAAATGAGTTAAAAGTATGAAAAATATATACATCATGCTTACTAATCAAAATAAAGCTGGAGAGGCTATAATAATATACTAAATAGATTTCAGAGCACAGGATGTTACCAGGGATGCAAAAAACAAAAAGGGCAAGTCAGCTCCTTAAGAGGATATGTAACTGTCCTGAAACATTTATATATCCAATAATAGAGCATCAAAACTCAAAGCAATACTGAAAGAACTGCAAGGAGAAATCTCTGTGGTTAGAGATTCCAAACTTCTCTCAATAATTGATTGAACAAGTAGACAGAAAATCAGTAAGAATAGAGAAGATATATAGACTAGCTTTACCTACTTGCCATCTAAAGAAAGTCCACCTAGGAAGAGCAAAATACACATTCTTGTCAAGAGTACATAGAATATTTACAGAGAAAGATCATATTCTGGGCCATAACATGTCTCAGTCATAACTATGGAGATAGAAAGCAGTTCAGTGGTTACCTGGGGCTGGAAGTAAGAACAGTAACTGACCAAATAGGCACAAGGAAACTTTTTGAGATGATAGAAACCAAAAGCTGTTTTTTTTTTTTTAAAAAAAGATCAATTACATTTATAAACCTCCACATAGATTAACTAAGAAAAAAAGAGAGAAGACACAAATTACAAATATTGGAAATGAAAGGAGGGCCATCACTACTGATTCCATTGACATTAAAAAGATAACAAAGTACTACTGTGAACAACTCTATATCCACAAATTTGATAACCTAATTGAAATGCATCAATTCATTGGAAGATACAATTTGCTAAAATTCACACAAGGAGCAATAGATAATCTGAATATACTTAGATTAGTCTGTGTTGCCTTAACAAAACACCAACCGGGGTTGCACAGAAATTTATTTTCTTACAGTTCTACAGGCTACATGTCCAAGATCAAGGTTCTGTCTGATTTGGTTTCTGGAGAGGCCTTTTTTCTTGGCTTGTAGTAGTCACCTTCTCACTGAGTCCTAACATGGCCTTTCTTTCTGCACATGGAGAAAGAGAACTCAAGTGTCTCTCCCTCTTTTTTTCTTAAACATTAATCCTATCAGATCAGGGCCACATCTCACCTGATATGAATTACTTCCTTAGAGGCCCATCTATAAATACAGCCACACTGGGGTTAATGCTTTGATATATGAATTTGAGGGAAGACACAAATATTCAGTACATAACAGATCGTTTATCTATTAAAGAACATGAATCAATAATACTTAAAACCTTTCAAATAAGAAAGCACCATGCTAAGATGGGTTCTGAAAAATTCTACCAAACATTTGGAAAGAATTTGTACCAATTCCTTGCAATCTCTTTTAGAAAATAGAAGGAATACTTCCTAAATCATTCTATGAACTAGCATTCCTCCTAATACTCAAAACTAGACAAAGATATGAAAAGAAAACTACAGATTAATCTCTCTCATGAATATGTATAAATCTTCAAAACAAAATATTAGCAATTGAATCCCACAATGTATAAAAAGAATTATACTCTACAGCTGAGTGGAATTTATCTCAGGTATGTAAGGCTGTTTCACATTTAAAAATATGTATCACCACATCAATAAGCTTAAGGAAGACAAAAATCATATGATTATATTCAGTAGATATAGCAAAAGCATTTGACAAAATTCAAAACAACATTCCATGATAAAATTCTCAGCAAACTAGGAATAAAGAGGAACTTCTTCAACTTTACAAATATCTACAAAAAAACTATAGCTAACATCATCCTTAAAGTGAGAAACTTAGAACTCTCCACTAAGATCAGGAATAAAAGGATGTCCCCCCTCATCAGTTCTTTTCAACATCATACTGGAATCCTAAGCTAATGCAATATGACAAGAAAAAGAAATAAATAAAAGATTAATAAGATTAGAAAGGGAAAAATAAAGATATTCCATGTTCATGGATAGGAGGGCTTAATATTGCTTCAAGGTGTGTCAGTTCTTCCCAAATTTATTATAGATTCAGTGCAATCCCAATCAATATACCAGAAATTTATTTTGTCAATATCGACAAAACTGATTCTAAGGTTTATTTTTATATAGAGAGGCAAAACACCCAAAATAGCTAACACAATATTAAGAGAGAAGAACAAAGAGAACAGATTACTATCTGACTTCAAGACTCACTATAAAGCTAATTAACTATACTTACAAATAGTCAAGACAGTGTAGTATTGACCAAAGAACAGACCAACAGATCAATGATCCAAATAAAGAACCCAGAAATACACCATATTTAAATTATAGTCAACTGATCTTTGACAAAAAGAGCAAAGGCAGTTATAAATGGAACAAAGATAGCCTTTCCGACAAGTGGTGCTGGAACAACTGGATATACACATGCAAAATAAATGACTATAGACAGAGTTCTTACACCCGTACAACAATTAACTCAAAATGGATCATAGATCTAAATGTAAAGAGCAGAACTATAAAATTCCTAGAACATTAGGTGACCTTATCTATAGGTGACCTTAGATATGCAATGACCTTTTTAGACACAACACCACAGGTATAACCCATGAAAGAAAAAATGGATAAGGTGGACTTCATTAAGATTTAAAACTTTCTATTTCTGCTAAAGACACTGTCAAGGCAGGTCACAGAATGGGAGTCACAGACTGGGAAGATATAGACTGTGAGCAAAAATAATTGTGAAAGACATTATTCTGTTGCTCAATTTCACTAGCTATTAGGGAAATGCAATAAAAAATCATAATGAGATACCACCTCACACCTGTTAGAATGGCTACCCTGCACAGGAAAAAGTAATAACAAGCATTGGAGAAGTTGTGAGGAGAAAAAAAACCCCTCATACACTGCTGGTGGGAATGTAAAATTGGTACAGCCACTATAAAGGAACAGTATAGAAGTTCCCCCAAAAAATTAGGAATAGAATTGCCATTATGGCCCAGCAATCCCTCTTCTGAGTATCTATCTCCAAAATTTTGAAAACATTTATCCACAAAAGATATATTGCACCCTTGATGTTTCTTTGCAGCACAATTTTCAAGGTAGCCAAGACACGGAAACAACCAAAGTATCCATTGATAGATGACTGAATAAAGAAGCTGTGGTATACATATACGATGAAATATTTACTGAGCATTAGAAGATATAAAATACTGCCATTTGTGAAAGCATGGATGGACCTTGAGTATTACCATGCTAAGCAGAAAAATCAGTTGATAAGGAAAAAAGTTGAAACCATATTGATTCACTCATTATGTGGGATATTAAAACTGAAAGCAACAAACAAGACAAGCAAACAGAAACTCATAATACAGAGACAACTGTTTAGTGGTTACCAGGGTAAAGGGAGAGGGGTAGCAGTAAGAGTAAAGGCGGTCAAATATATGATGAGGCGAAAGAAATTTAACTTTGGGAATGTACAATGCAATATATATATGAAGTATTATTGAGCTGTACACTTGAGGCTACAGAATTTATTTAATTGATGTCACCCCAATAAATTAAAAGACATACCTGACAAAGAAATGTAATCTAACTGAACAATAAAAATAATAACCAAAAACCAATTTAAAAACGGACCAAAAACCTAACAGAACTTCACCAAACAAGATAGATGGCAAATAAGCATATGAAAAGATTCTCAATTATCAAACCGTCATTAGTGAACTGCAAATTAAAACACTGAGATAACACTACACATCTATTCAGAATGGTCAAAATCAAGAAACACTGACAAGACCCAAATGCTGGCAGAATGTGGAGCAATAAGGACTCTCATTATTTTGGTGGAATGAAAAATGGTATAGCTACTTGAAAGACTTTCTTGCAAAACTAAACACACTCTTATACATACAGCTATCATAGTCTTTGATATTTCACCAAATGAGTTTGAAAATTTAAGTACATACAAAAACCTTCACACAAATGTTTACAGCAGTTTTATTCATATTTTTTCAAAAACTGCAAGCAACCAAAATGTCTTTCACTAGGTGAACAGATGAACTGTGGTACATCCAGACAATAAAAATATTATTCAGTGCTAAAAAGAAATAAACTATCAGTCTATAAAAAAGACATGGAAATACCTTAAATGCATTATTAAGTGAAAAGATGCCAATCTGAAAGGGCTCTATTTTTGATTTGGGTGCGTAGTACACATATTTTTGCTAAGAATTTATTGAACTGTACATCAATATTTTGCAAACTTGTGTGATTAAATTTAAAAAATCAAATTGAATAAATATCAAAACACCAATACTACTGTAGGGAAATGTATAAGTAAAAATCATTAAGTAAGCAGAGCAGTTCATCTTTATTGATTAGTTTCCAGGCAGATTTTAAAATAAATAAATAAAAAAAAGCAAGTAACTTACAGAAGAAGATTGGTTACATAATAAAAAGGAAAACAACAGCTTGTCCTTCTCAAATAGTGATCGGCATATATTACAATATAAGTTGTATGTGAAGTGGTCATTTAAATATCGTAGGCGCTTTTCCAAGATTTGGATTTGTTACTAAAAGGTTAAAAAAAGAGAAAAATACATTGAGTCAAACAAAACTAATATAAGTAACACATGAATGAACATATAAGTTGTTTTTATCAAAGTATCCACTGTTTAAAAATAAAGAAATCACACACACACACATGCACACAAATGATTGTTTATAAAACTGGTGAAATCTAAATAAGCTCTCTGGATTGTATTGATGTGAATTTCCTGGTTATGATATTGTACTATAGTTATGCAAGATGTTACCATGAAATATTTCTCAGCAATAAAAAGGAGCAAACCATCGGACACATGCAACAACCTGAATGGAATCTCCAGAGAATTAGACTGGGTGAAGAAAGCCAATCCCCAAAAGTTGCATACAGTATGACAACATTTATATAAAATTCCTGAATGCCAAATTATAGAAATGGAAAACAGATTAGTTGTTGCAAGGGTTAAGGAGAGAGTGGGAATGGGAGGGAAGTGGGTAAGACTACAAAAAGGCAACATAGGTATTCCTTGTGGTGATGGAAGTGTCATGTATCTTCTTGTATCAAACATCAATATTCCATTGTATTGTTTCTTATAATTGCATGTGAATCTACATTTATCTGAAAATTAAGAGTTTAATTTTAAAAAATACTTGTGTCCATGGGGCTTCTCATCCTGACAAGAACTATTAGTCTAAAAAACAAAAGGACTAATAGTTTTTGTCAGGATGATAAGTCCCCACAACTTTTGGCTATGAAAAACCAGTGTATATTGTTAATGAGTGAGATGGAGGGTGGCTGGGGTCTCAAGCTCTTCCTCTTAAAGAGCCCGTGTACAAACTTACTCCTTGACCAACTCACTCCCTCTGAGCTCCAGCTCTGGAGCAAACACTTGAAAAGGCGCCAGGACATATGCGGAGAAACTGAATTGTCTAGCTTCAGGAAAAGAGCTGAGGGGCAGCTTTTTCCCCAATACAAGTGCTGGCAAAGGCCATTATTCCTTTACTGAACCTTCCCCTGAGCAAGCATGCAGATGGCTACCATATCTGAGTCTCTGCCAAACTAGCTAACACTACTGTTCACCCTCACTATGATGATTCTGAGACCCTGCCCACCCAACTTGTGGGCTCACCCAAGTAGCTTCCAGGTGGCTTTTCCATACAAATGGACCTGTCTTGGCTCATGCTGAAGACTTTCCTAAAATCTCTCAAAGGTTCACAAAGCCAAACATGCAGCCTCCAGCCTTAGCATGCCCTGTACCTCTTGCTAGATAGCCAAGAGGCTGGCACTAGTGGCAGCCAGCCAAGGCTTGAGTTTTGGCCTCTTCCAGGCACTTCCAAGCCCAGCACAATTGGCAACCATCTGCGGATCACTTTGTAGCTCATACCAAGAGGATCCAGGAGGTAGAGCAGCAGTTTACACTGGCCTGCAACAGAGTTCTTCCCAAGACCATCATACCCGACGGTCAGTTTGGACCACACCAAAGCACACCCAACCACCTCTACAAAAACACACTCAAAGGGCAGACCAGGCAGGGAATAGAACCCTGCTAAAGCAGATCCTGCTCTATAAGGTCAGCCTCTCCACAATAGCTCCTCCACTGTAGTCTGACCGCGTCTTCACGACCAATTAGCTGGAAGATCAGTCCTTCCCAATGATGTGCAAATAGCAAGCAAAATTCAACTACAACAGAAGGGCACATACAACCCATGCGAGAAATACACCTGGAGCTTCCAGCTCAGGTGATTCAGGAGACTGTGCCATTAGGTCCACAGGCACCTACTATATAAGGCCACTCTTATTAATCTGGAGCCTAGCAGCTCTACCTAATACACAGAAACAAATGCATGGTGGCAGCCAAAACAGGGAGACAAGGAAACATGTCCCAAATGAAAGAACAGAACAAAGCTCCAGGAAAAGAACAAAATGAAAACAAGAAATCTACCAGACGCAGAGTTCAAATGCTGATTATAAGGATGCTCAATGATCTCAATGAAAATTTCAACAAAGAGGTAGGAAACATAAAAACAGAGATAGAAAAAAATAAAAAAGAACCAGTCAGAAATTGAAAAAGACAATAGCTGAAATTAAGAATAGAGGGAACTGACAACAGATTAGATGAAGCAGAGGATCAATCAGCTATTTGGAAAAAAAAAAGTAGCAGAAAATACCCAATCAGAACACCAAAAAACTTTAAAAATTTTAAAATGAGGCCAGTTTAAGGGAACTCTAGGACAACGTCAAGCATAACAACATTTGCATAAAGGAGTACCAGAAGGAGAAGAGAAAGTTCAAGGGATTAAGAACCTATATGAAGAAATAATGACTGAAAATTTCTCTAATCAGGTAAAGGAAATAGTCATATAATCCCAGGAAGCACAGAAAATCCCAAACAAGATTTGATCCAAACAGGCCCACACTAAGACACATCATAATTAAAAATGCCAAAGATTAAAGACACGAGAAAATCCCAAAAGCAGCACGATAAAGGCAAGTGGTTACAAGGTATTCCCGTAAGATAGTCAGCTGATTCCTCAACAGAAACTTTGTAGGTCAGAAGGGATTGGCATGAAATATTCAAACTGATAAAAAAACAAGAGCCTACAACCAAGATTACTCTACCTAGCAAAGCTATCATTTAGAATTGATGGACAGATAAAAAGTTTCCAGACAAGAAAAAGTAAAGGAGTTCATCACCACCAAATTAGTACTATAAGAAAGGCAAGGGATTCTTTAAGAAGCACAAGAAAAAAATTTAAAAAATATGAATAATAAAATGCAATAACTACACATCTATCAAACTATTGCTTTAATGTAGATGGATTAAATGTTCTAATTAAAAGACATAGGGTGGCTGAATGGATAAGAAAACAAGACCCCTAAATATGCTGTCTACAAGAGGCTCACTTTAGATTAAAAGACACACACAGACGAAAGTTAAGGATAGATAAAATGTTTCATGAAAATAGAAACAAACAAAAAAAAAGCTGCATAGCAATACTTATACCAGACAAAACGGACTTCTAAAACAAAGACTGTAATAAGAGACAAAGAAGGACTCAGTAATCTCATTTCTGAGTACTTATCCAAAGAAACCTAAACACTACTTCAAAAGGGACAGGTGCATCCATATGTTCATTGAAGTATTATTTTACAATAGCCAAGACAAGGAGACAAGCTGGTGCTTATCATATATATCAATGGATAAATAGATAAGAAGAGGTGGCACATATATACAATGGAAATTACTTCAGCCATAAAAAAAGAACGAAGTTTTACCATCTGCAACAACATGGATGGACTTAAAGAGCATTGTGCTGAGTTGAGTAAGTCAGATAGAGAAGACAAATATCATATTGATTTCACTTACATGTGGAATCTAGAGAATAGGATAAACAAATAAAACAGAAATAAGCTCATAGGTACATGAGCATTTTGATGGTTGCCTTTATGAGGGGTAGCTGGAGTATAAGTGAGTGGGGGAATTTAGAGGTACAAAATTGGTAGTTACAAATAGTCATGGGGATGTAGAGTATAGTATGGGGAATATGGCAGTAGTATTACAATAACTATGTAGGTGTTAGATGGGTACTGGATTTATCAGGGTGATCATAATTATATATAAATCTAATTCATTGTGTTGTACACCTGAAATTAATATAATATTATATGTTAACTGTAACTGAAAAATAAAAAAAAAATTTTAAACTAGTTAAAATGATATAAAAACAAAAAGACTATGTTTCTGAGTGACATATACATTAAGTTTTCTTCAACACCAAGAGCTGCTGCATATGGAAAAATCTATATTTAATATTTTGAGGAACTTTCAAAATGTTTCCAAAGTGGCAACACTATTTTCAATTCCATCAGCAGTGTAAAAAGGTTTCTCATGTTCCACATCCTCACCAAACACTTGTTTTTGACATTTATTTTATTCCTCAACTTGAATTTCTTCCATTAATGTGACTGGTCTGTAAATTCAAATTTCCAAATTCCAACTGGAGAAGCTTAGCGATTTCAGTAACTCAGGAGATTGTTCTACCAAGAACACACATGGCAGGCTCACATTATGTTTTTATTCATTTAGCATGTACAGCAGTTACTAAATACCTGATATATTATAAACATTTTACAAATATTACCTTTTTAAAGTTTTCATAACAACTCTATAAAACTTAGGTACTATATTCATGTTTTATAGATAAGAAAAATTATAGAAAGGTTAACTGATTTGCCTATATTTGTGTAGGTAGTGTACGGCAGAAATTAGATTTAATCCCTTACTCCAGTCTGACTCCAAAATTTGTGCACATTCAGCAATTGATTAAAGTGAAAAATATCTTTTAAATGAGTAGAAATATGGGATTGAAGCTTTTTTACAGACCTCAAGGATGGAGAAATATATACATCGGAGTAGCCAACAAAGATAAGTCATGTGCCTATATATTTAGAAGAGGGGAGGGATTAAGGACTAAAACTAATCCTTCTATGTGTAAATCTTGAGTAGGAGTGAAACAAAATTTAAAATAGGAAAGTTTACTCTTTTTTCTTCCTTCTTTCTTTCCTTTCCTTCTTTTCTTCCTCCTTCCCTCCTTTTTTCCCGTCTCTCTGCCTTTTTCTTTCAATTTTGCACATTTAAGTGTACTATAATTAAATATTATGTATTTACATAAGAAATAAGAAAAAAAATTTATGTACATATATATATATGTATATGTATATTTTAATGGAAAGGGTGGTAAACATCCAACCTAGGGAGGATAAATGAAGATAGAGAAAATTTACCTGTCATGAATAGAGTTGATATAAAGGTTCACAAACCAGGTGAGAGAGTACTGGTACATGGGATCAATGTTAGCCAGGTCTGCAATGCTAAAGAATAATACTGATGAATGTTTAGCAATGGGTCGATAACCTTTCTCGAGACTCTGCTATTTTGAGTTCTGTTTTTCTGCAATCTAGAAAAAAGAAGAAAAAATCAAGATTCAGAAATAGAAAATTGTTTTTAATCATATATTTTCATATAATAAAGTTTATATTAAACAACACCCACCTAACTCAATGACCAAATTATGAAAGTATAGTTTACAAGATAGGGTTTTATTGTGCTAAAAGCTAAAAGAGAGAGAGAGATGAAGGAAGGGAGAGAGGGAGAAAGGGACAGAAAGAAGAGAGAAAGAGAGAGAGAGAGAGAGAGAGAGAGAGAGAGAGAGAGAGAGAGAGAGAGGGAAAGCAAGCAAGCAGGCAGGCACGGAATGAATAAAAGGAAGGAAGGAAGGAAGGAAGGGAAGGAAGGAAGGAATAAGGAAGGAAGGAAGGAAAAAGGAAGGAGAGAAAGAAAGGGAGGGAGGGAGAGGAAGAAAAAAAGAGAAAGAGAAGAAAATAGAGGGAGAGAAAGAGAGGGAGAGAAAAGAAAAGAGAAAAGGAAGGCAGGCAGGCAGGCAGGCAGGCAGGCAGTGGAAGAAAGGAAAGAACTATTGAGGGAGGGAAGAGGAAGACCGGAGGCAGAAAGGAGAAATGAAAAAAGAAAAAAGAAAAAAAAAGAAAAATAGCTTACAAACTAAAGGTGTGATTACTTACCAACCATTTCTCTCTTATTGAGGAATAACAGAGCTGTCAATCTTTGCTAATTCTTTGCCTGTATCTGACATGTTTCTACTATAATCACTCACCCTCTTTTACTTTAATAGGTCAGAGATAGAGAGGGAAGAGAAAAAGAGAGAACAAGTGGTGTACTTGTGTATGTTTAAGGTGTTCAATATGTGTACCAGAACCCAGTACATAGTCTGCAAGTAGGTATTCAGACATATTTGTTGATTGATAGTTTTATACATTAAGAATACCTTTTTTCAACTAGCTTTTGGTATGTTTAAACTTTTCTAGACTTAATAGGGGTGTATACACCCGACCCTAAAGAAAAAACTTTCTCCAGAATACAGCTCTTCAACCGGCAACTCCATATGATAGGTTAATATTCTACAGGAAAAATGTGTAGAGGATTTTTCCATGCCACTCTCCCTTCTTTGGAAATGCTAGCCACAGACTCTGCTGAATGAGTGTGCTTGTTGCCATGTTTATATTGAATGATCCCATTTGTGACTCACTCAATCAAGTGGTAGAGATAGAACCAGATCCAAGATAAGCTTTTTACCCCCATTTTCCCACCTCCTAAGAGCCTCAGAAATTGAAGTTAAGTGGCACTGGGTATTAATGTTAAAGGTAATGGGACCAAAGTTGGTTTCTATGTGCAAGATAAATGTAGGAAAGAAACAGATACAAAACTTTTATAGAAGAAATCAGTCTTCAAATGGAGAGAAGGGTCACATAAGCTTAGAGAGAGGCAGAGAGACAAAGAGCATAGAAACTTAAATTTATTAAGCTTTCTATTTATTTCTAAGGCTTGTGTATATTTTCTATAATTGAGAAAATTGTGTCTTTTTTTATTTGAGCTAATTTGAATGGGTTTTCTGTTCCTTGCAAACAAATTTTCCCCAAAATTATACAGTAAAACCACAACTAAAAGTTTTGAACCTCAAACCTTGGACTGTAAGTAAAACAAAGTTATCAACAATGAAAATTAATGACACTTTATATAAGAAAGTATTAAATTAGTATTCACATTTAAACCTCCTCACATTTAAAGTTATTTAAACCTTAATTTTTCTGCTCAAATGCTATTTTGCCATTAATGGCAAATAGTAACCAAAAATAATCAGCAAATTGTATTATTTTTAAACAGTAAATTAATAATTTAACTCAAGTTCCATGGCTTGATCTGCAGTGCATGTATGTGTTTGCTGAACTTGTGCTGCATATATAAATGCTAGACTCAAGAAATACAAACATTATTTTTGAATTTATTACCATTCATGGCCTAAAATCAAAGAACAAGACATTTTCTAAGAAATAAACAATGTGACTATATGATTTTAAAACAAAAGAATTATTTTGTAAAAATTTCCTGGCTGTGATATTATATGTATTATACTATCGTAATATTTATTTACATATATTATACTATTTTGATTCCAGGATACAAAAAGACTAAACTTCAGTCAAGAAAAACGTTGAGGGAAAAGTGGGCTTTTGAAACCTATAGAACAAATTCTTAAAGTTTTATGTGTTGTTTAATCTTATAGGTTGGGATAAATAAGAAAAACAGATTTTAGAATATGTGGGTGGACTCTTCTCTGAAGAGTTTTTCTTACAATGTGTGGTAGAAGTCAGGGCCAGATACAGAGCATATTTTGGAATAGAAATATATAATGAATTTAAAATTATGTTTGTAATGATTAGGAGGACCCAGCCACAAAGAGATTATGATTTATTACATTTCCCTCTCTGTAAGATAAAGTACTTGAACTAATAAATACTTATACGTCATTTCCTCCTTGAGTTTTAATAGCAAATAAGCTGATGAATGCTTCCTATCCTTTCTCCCCGTTGGAAAAACATTATGGTGAGAGGACAATGAGAAATTGTTTCTGCTTTGATAGACAGGAACAGGGAAGGGAGAGACTTTATAGAATATCTCAGCCATGGTCCCCAGATTGGGGCTGCCATAGGATATTACCTTCGGACACTACTGTTTTGGCTCTTCTCATATGAGAAACAAACAAACAAAAAACAAAAAAAACAGTACACACCTGAGCAGAAAATTACTACCATCACATTCATGAAAAACTAAACCCATTCGAAGGGAAAGGTGCCTAGGCCTTTTGAAAGTCTTCTACTCCAAAGCTCAGGTGTATTTGTAGCTTGTGGTAGGGAGCAGCAGAAGGATGGTGAGCAAATAGTGAAATTTCTATTAGGATTTAAAATTTTTTAAATTTCTCTAATATTAAGATGTTGTTAACTTATTGGTGGGCCAAGGAGGATTGAAAGTTCTGTAAATCAGTGGGAGGGGAAAAAATGGCGTAGATGACAGAGCTCTCTGTTCATTCCTCTGGTAACCAAATCAGAGTTGTAACAGAAACAAGGAGCAAACAGCAAGAAAAATCTCCTGGGAGCTAGATGAATAAGCCATACAACTAGGGAGAAGTCTATGAAATCACCTTGCAACAGCAGGAGGTAGGAAGGAATGAGGATATGAGGCTGCACGAGCTCAAGCTACTGAATGAGATGGAGGCAGTGGCAGCTGTAGCAGCAGCTGCAGCCCCCTCTTAAAGGGGCTGTGTCCCTGAGCGGACTTCTGCGGTGACAGGCCTGCTCTCTCTGAGTACCAGTGCTGGTTTGGCTGCTCAGGACTTATAGGGCGACACTGAGTTGTCAAAGTGAGAAGCTGTGGTGAGGACTCTCTCCCCCAGCAGAAGTGCCAGCGGTATCCGTTATTCCTCTGTTGAGCCTTTCCTGCTCCCAGTGCTCAAACTCAGCCACCATAGCAGAGACGTCATCAAACTGGATAGCAGAGGGTTGCTTCACCCAGATGATTCCCTGAAACTCTGCCTCCTCCAACTCAGGTCCCACCCAGGCCATATCCAGGTGTCAGGTGCTCCTTGCTAAGCAGCACCAAGACACACACTGGTGGCAACTGGCCTTGATTTCTGGTGTAGCCTTTTGAGGGAACTATATGCACAGCATCTGAGGATTACTTGCTAAATCTTAACAGATGGCTCCAGACAAATAGAGGCTTGGGCTAAATTTGGCCTGCAGCTAAACCCTCTCAGGACTGTGCCACTGGACACCTACTTCACAAAGCCACACTAATAAGACTGGGAGACTTAAGGCTTTGCTTAGTACATAGAAACAGACACAGAAAGGCAGCCAAAATGGGAAGACAAAGCAGAAACCATATGAAGGAACAGAACAGAGATCCAGAAATAATGGAGTCAAGCAATCTAACAGATGCAGAGTTCAAAACACTGGTTATAAAGATGCTCAATGAACTTATGGGAAGGTAGATGAATTCAGTGAAACTTCAACAAAGAGATAAAAAAACATAAAAATGGAAATGGAAATTATAAAAGGGAACCAGTCAGAAATGAAAAACATTATCTGAGATGAGAAGTATATTAAATGGAATAAACAAAGTGAATAAAGAAGAGGATCAAATGACCTATATAGAGGATGGGAAAGCCAAGGACACTCAATCAGAATGGCAAGAAAAAAAAGCCAAGACTGTAATAATAATCTAAGGAGCCTATGGACACTATTAAAGTAAAAACATTCTGTGTCATGGGGTACCTGAGGGAAAACAAGATTTTGAATAGCTATTTGAAAAATAATGATGAAAAACTTTCTAACTGGTGAAGGAAATAGACATAAAACCTCAGGAGCTTAGAGAGTCCCAAAACCAGGAACCCAAAGAGCCCACACCAAGACACATCATAATTAAAATGTGAAAGGTTAAATACAAAGAAAGAATATTAAAAAGTGGCAAGAGATAAGCAGATAGTTACCTACAAGGGAGTACCCATAAGACTGGCAGCTGATTTCTAAAAGAAACTATGCAGGACAGAAGGGCTTGGCACAAATATTCAACAAGATGAAAACCCAGGATCTACAACAAGAATACTTTATCCAGCAAAGCTATCATTTAGAGTTGAAGGACAGATAAAGAGCTTCCAGACAAAAATAAGCTAAAGGAATTTATCGTCACCGAAGCTAGTATTACAGAAATGTTGGGAGGACTTCTTTAAGAATAAATATGTGTCAAAACAGGAATAAAGAATGGTAACTACTACATTCTTATCAACAAGTACCTCAAATGGAATAGAATTAAGTACTCCAACCAAAAGAGAGAGTGGCTGAATGGATAAGAAAACAGATCCCGACATATGCTGCCTGCAAGAGACTCACTTCAGATTAAAAGACGCACACAGACTAAAAGGAAGGGGATGGAAAAAGATATTGCCTTGATGGACCTAGAGGGTATTGCATTGAATGAAATGGGTCGGATAGAGAAAGACACATATTGCATGATTTTATGTACATGTGGAATCTAAAGAAGAAAATCAACAACAACAAAAGTGGAAATAAACTCATAGATACAAAGAATATTTTGAGGGATACTAGCTGGGAGGAGGGTGGGAGAGAAAAAGGGGAAGAGACTGAGAGGTGCAGTGGATGGTTAAAGAGTAGACATGGGGATGTAGGTATAGCATGGGAAAGATGGTTAATAATGTTGGAATGAATGTGTGGGGGAGAGGAGGGGTGCTAGATTTGATGGGGTGAGTGCTTTGCAAGTTGTGTGGATCTCTGATCAATATGTTGTACAGCTGAGGCTGGTGTGTTGTATACCAACTATAAATGGGAAAAAAAAACCCTCATTGAATTGTACACTGTAAAAAAAAAGAAAAAGAAAGTTCTACAAATCCATAGTTAACCTACAGAAGTCATTTCATAATATTACTCAGTTGTGTGAGCGTAGGCCTCAACTACTCTTTCTGGGCCCTAGTTTTCTTAACCATGAAATGCAAAAGATGACTGATAGCTAAGGCCTCTTCTACTATAACACTGTAGGATTCTATTTAAAAATATGGAATATAAAAATGCCATTTGGCTGTGATAGATGAATTTACAATTAATAAAGTATTGGCTATGGACCACTTGTCTTCCTTCTTCTACCTGCCACCCTCAACTCTCATACCTCTCTCTCTGAAAAATGACTAGGCATTTTCAGAAGAACATCCTTATTAGTTCCTAGAAGCACCTACTGTCCAGTTAACCAGCAATTACCTCCACACATCTTAAGCGCCAACCAGGACAGAGGGAAGCCAAATTCTCAAACTCAAGTTTTTAGGTGAAGAGTCAGTTAAATTTGGATGAACCTGACTAGCTTCACTTACCTATGCAATAATAAAAAAATATTTTTAAAAGTTTCATTCTAAATTTATTTCTTCTGTGTAGAGATACCACATAGATTAGACCAGGTTTTGACTAACTCAACAGTAAGATATATTCTCTTGTGAGTTTAAAATTAGTTTCTATGTTTTTATATTTTATTCTTTTACTTTTCCAGTAAGGCTAGTACAGCACTTTATTCAGGGACTGGGAGTAAACTGAAATCTTAATCAAAAGAATTCTAGTATTCTCTTTTCACCTGCTGCTTCTTTGTTATCTCATTGGACATAATTTTAGCAGAGTCTAAGACTTTAATTGCACTTTCATCTTCTAAAATGTTCCCTTCTGAAGATGACAATGTTTCCAAAATTTTTGTCTCTATATCTTTTAGCTGTTTCTGATTAGCTGCAGACTGAAGAATAAGAGCATTTCTTTCCTCTTCTAATTCTGGTCTAAAAAGATAGAAACATTTAGTCTAGATTTGTGGTATTTTATCTAAATTCATATTTAAAAATTAGATATCACAATTTTGTAGACATTTTAATAATTTTGTACACATGTAACACAAACTAAGGTGATTAATCTCTATCATAAATAAGAAAAAAAATACTTCCATTCAAATAATAAATTGAGAAATTCAAGCAAAAACAAGCATTAATCGTATGTGTGTAAAATGTGACAATAATCTATTATAGTAAGTCTAAGAATATGTTAAGTTTATCCCTGTGGCTTAGCCAGTTAATGTGAGAATAAGAACCGGAGAAGAAACTCAGAGTATAAAGCTCATTTATTCCTTGGCTTTGTCCTATTCAGTCTCATTTTCAATCTCAAATACAATAGCAGACATAGAAAGAATGATCTGTCATCCAACTGGCTCTTCAAGTAAAAGACAAAATTGGCATTTAACGTATTAGTAAAGATGGTATGAAACGTAAAAATAACATAATTCACTATGTTATAGAATATGTATGACATGGTTCACTGTTGGATACTATACAAGTAGGATTCAAATACTGGAAAGTAGCAAAATAGCTCATGGTTACATATTTTCACTTATAATTTAATGTTATGTAAAAAACTACTTGATAATATTATATTAAGCTTCAAGTGGAATCAAAGATTTCCTTCAGGAAAGCAATTCTTTACTAGTAGATCTTACAGATATTTTTTCCTCATTAAAAAAACACATGATAGTAATGAAAAAATACATGGGTTATGAAGAAAACAATAATAATTATCCATAGTCTTAGCACCTCCAGGGATGATCACTGTTAAAATTCTATTCCTTTCCAATCTTTTTTGTATATATGGATATCCATTTTTTTTTTTACAAAATATTACCCATAATGTATATTGTTTAGTATCCCACCTTTCATTCTTATCCTAAGGATAAGTAATATTCTGTATATGTCTTTGAACATGTTTCTGATTTTGTCCATAGTACACATTCCTAGGGGTGAAATATTTTGCTCAAAAAATGAGATATAAGTCAGAAATTATGACATGTCACCTGAATTTACTACCCATACTAAGGACCTAATATAACACGCTTGACTTATAACATACTTGTTATAGAATGGCTGTTTAAAGGATTATATATTATTTAATTTATAATAACAAAATATAAAATTTGACAAGGTTTTGAAATAATCACATAAAAGTATTAATGGCTTACAAATATTCTTCTGTAGACCATATGGAAGCATCTAAGAAAATACATACCTCTCTTTTGCAACAACAATACCTAGTAACTGATCTTCAAGTCCTTCTGGAGTTATCATAAAATTGAGCAAAGACAGCTTTGTAGCCAGCTCTGGCATATAGTGTGGATTTCTCAGTTTTGTGGTAATATAAAACTTGAAGTCAAAGGAGTACTCAATAATAACCTCACCAAGTCTGATGCAATCAACACCACCTATAGTTCAGAAAACAAATGACTAGTAAGTAAGCCAAAGTTACACAGCCCTTTCCCTGATGTTCAGGGCTTTTCCAGGTTACAAGTAATTTAAAGTAGAATACAGGTGTGATGAAAGTCACAGACACAAAGGCAAATAAGCAATTATACAGCAGGACTTATTAGTTCTAGGAAGTATAAGACATTTTCTCTGTTGTCATAGAGCCTTCTAAATCAAGATTCCTTTGGATCTTACTTACAATTTTCAGTCATGATTCCAAAGTTATTTGTATATGACTAAAACTCTTAAAAAGTACTTTGTGTGGCCCATGGTCAGAAGATAAAGGAATTTCAGCCTGGCTTCAACTTCTTTATGTTTTCTACTGAATAACAATCTAGATAATAGTGGTTAAGAGAATGAAGGAAGGGCAAGGTATTTATTTTAGAATATCTAAACAAAGTTCATTCTTTATTCAGAATTTACTTTCACACATAACAAAGACACAGAAGTTCTGAATTATTAACCAATATTATTAAATTTATGTAGTTCTTTTTTGCCTCCAAGATAAGCCTCAAAGATAATACAATCATCTTTCAGTTCTACCAACTAATATTAATTGACTTCTACCTTGTTTAAAAGTTTGTCTAAGTAGTAAAGGCTCCAAAGATGGATCCAGTTTCTTCACCAACATTTTCTAAAAGAAGTGGAGTTCCAAATTGAATACAGTTTTCCAGTGTTCTCATATAGTCTGAATCTGAAGCTTAATAACACTAAGCTGATTTTCTTTTTCAGAGTTTTTGATCCATTTATTGGCTTGACCTTGGGGGTCAATCATTAAAGGCCTAGAATATAATAAGAAAAATTCTGAGGAGAATAAAGATGTAGAGATTTAAACAAATTTCTTTGAAAACAAATACAATGTGTTTCACATACATTATCAGTATTATTCTGCACAAAAGTCCTGTGAGAAAATAGTGAGAAGGAGTTTTATTCTCATTTACTTTTGAAAAAAAAAAAAAAAAAACTCAGTCTCAGGGAGTACTTTGCCCAAAGTCCCATGGTTACAAAATTAGTTCAAAGTCAGAAGGACGATCTTGTAAACCTATAAACTGTGTTCTTTCCAATATAACACATTGTCTTCAAGGTAATTTTAACATATAACATCTGTTAACATAATATAAAGAATAATTCTATTTATTTGATAAAAATTTAAAGTAAGAGATCTACTGGCTTATAATGGATTTCCTTAGGTTATGGGTAGAGCAATAAACTAAGTTCCCAAGTTTAGTCTGGTATATATGTGAGATTTATTTAGAAATTTTTTTCTGTTTAAGTATGGTAAAGACTTCGTGTTCAAGAACATATGATTCATAGGGGTTCCAGTTAAGATGGTGGGGTAGGTAAACACTGTGTTTGCTTCCTCCCATGACTGCATTAAAATTACAACTAAATTAGAACCACCAACTTAGAGAACCATCTGAAGACTAACTGAACAAAACTCCTATAACTAAGAATACAAAGAAAAGGCCACATTGAGACTGGTAGGAGGGGGCAGAGGTGTGAATGGGCTGGTCCCCACACTCTATGTGGTAATTGAGCACCAGGAGGGATATCTTTAGCTGTAAAGTTCCCCAGAAAAGTAAGGGTCCCCAGACCCACACTGGGGCTCCCAGCCAAGTTTCCAGTACTGAGAAGAAGAGTACCCACAAAATCTGGCTGTGGAAATCAACGGGGATTCTGACCATCTGGGTGAGACAGAAGGCTATTAGAAACCCAGGCATCCTTTTAAAGGGCCAGCACACAGCCTCACTTGCTCACAGGCATTCATTCTGGGTTCCAGCAGAGGGACAGCCACTTGGGAGGCATCAAAAATATACAGGGAAAGACTGAGTTGTATGGCTCCAGGGTGAGGACTGGAGGGACAGCCACCATTATCCCTGCTTTAAGCCTTCCTCCTATGTAGCCTACAGGTGGGTGCCATCTTGACTGTGTTGAACCCTCTCCCTATACGGCCAAATCTGAATCTGCATTGGCCTGGTGAGATCCATTCACTGCATCTTGGTGATTCCCTGAAACCCTGTTCCCACAACTCTCCCATTACCGGAGGCATTTTTGTGGTTAGGCAACCAGCACCACCCCCACACTCTTGGCAGGAGGCTCCTTCAGCAACAATCAACCAGCACACCCTCAAAGACACTACTGGTGGTGTGAAACCAGCCCTGACCCAAGCTGCAGTATTTCTTGAACAAATCTTGGGGGTCTGTGGCCAAGGCAGACAGTGGCTAACCTCTGTGTGATCTGAGACTTTTACTAGTGGCCACAGGCTTAGCACTGGCACCATATCTGAATCTGCACTAACCGGGGCAATACCACTTGCCCCACTCTGGTGACTTGCTAGGATACCAACCTTACCATATTCTCATACTGCCCAAGGCTTTTTTAGCTGCTGAGTCTTATGAAGAGCTGGCAGGCAGCCTTAGGCGCTGGGGTCCCCTAGGCCTTTTGCTGAGCTTCCCCAGGCTTGAAACTAGTTGCAGCTGGCCTCGGTTCACAGGTGGCCTCTCCTATGAGCCTCCAGATCCAGTACAGACAGTGACCATCTGCAGATAGCTTTGTACCTTCTACCAGGCAACCCCGAGCTAGTCACAGGCAGTGGCTAGCCTTGGCCTGCATGGGAAGCCCTTCTAAGGGGCTCCAGAACCAACACACCTGGATCCTGGCATCAGACGCAACAGAGCACCACCTGATTAACTCTACAATCAAAATAATATTCTCAACAGGCACATGAGCCTGCTGTGGTGCATCCCACTCCATGGGGTCAGCCCCCACATAGCAGCTCATACTCTGTGGGCATGGCCAATCCTCAGACAGTCAGCTTGAGAGTCAATTCCACCCACTGATGTGCCAACAGTAATTATGGTTCTACTACAACAGAAGGCACACACAACCCACACAAGGGACTCTCCTGGAGCACCAGCACAGGTGATCAAGGAGACTGCACCACTGGACCACACAGGGCACTTATTACATTAGGCTGCCCAGCCAAGACTCAGAGACATAGCAGATCTATCTAATACATAGAAACAAACACAGGGAGTCAGCCAAAATGAGAAAACAAAAAATACATGTCCCAAATGAAAGAACCAGGAGAAAACTACATTAAAAACTGAGTAAAATGGAGGCAAGCAACCTACCAGATATAGAGTTCAAAATACTGGCTATAAGGATGCTCAATGAACATAGAGGAAGAATAGATGATCTCAGTGAGAACTTCAACAAAGAGATAGTAAGTATATAAAAGAACATAGAACCATTGGGTAGGAGAGGAGTGGGGGGGGGTAGATGAGGTAAAAGGGATTAAATATGTAAATTTGGAAGTTATATAAATTACATCAAGTGAATAAAAAAAAATTTAAAAAGTTGCCTTGCTCTCAAAAAAATAAAATAAATAAATAAAAGAACATAGAAACCATAAATAAAAGAACCACTCAGAAATGAAGAATACACTAGAAGGAAACAACAGCATATTAGTTAAAGCAGAAGACTGAATCAGTGATTTGGAGGACATGATAGCAGGACACACCCAATCAGAACAGCAAAAAAAAAAAAAAGTTTTTAAATGAGGGATAGTTTAAGGGACCTCCAGGGCAACACCAAGCATAACAACATTTGTATATAGGGGTACCAGAAAGAGAAGGAATGGAGGGAGGGAGAGAAGGAGAGAGAGAGAGAGAGAGCAAGTGCACAAGCAATTAGGCAGGGGAAGGGGGTGTGGACTGAGACTCTATTTGAAGAAATACTGACTGAAAACTCCCCTAAGCAGGCAAAGGAAATAGACACATAAGTCCAGGAAGCACAGATAGTCCTAAACAAGATGAATTTAAACAGGCCAACACTAACAAACATCATAATTAAAAACCAAAGATTAAAGACAAAGAGAGAATCCCAGAGGCAGTAAGAGAAAGGCAGCCAGTTACTTACAAGGGTACTCCCATAAGATTGTCATCTGATTCCTCAACAGAAACTTTTTAGGTGAGAAAGAACTGTCATGAAATACTGATAAAAAGCAAAGACCTATAACCAAGACTACTCTACCAGAAAGGCTATCAGTTAAAATTAAAGGTGAAAGATAGAACTTCTCAGACAGGAAAAAGCTAAAGGAATTCATCACCACTAAGCCAGTATTACAAAAAATGTTAAAGGGACTTCTTTAAGAAGAAGAAGGTGGGGTGGGAAGGTGGGGTGGAGACATAAATACAAATAATAAAATCGCAATAACAATGCACCTATCAATAATCTTTAAATGTAAATGAATTAAATGCTTCAATCAAAAGCATAGAGTAGCTGAATGAATAAGGAAACAAGACCCATACATATGCTGTCTACAACAGACCCATTTCAAAATGAAAGGCACACACAGACTGAAAGTAAAGGGATGAAAAAAGATAATTCATGCAAATTAAAATTGGAAAAAGCTAGGGTAGCAGTACTTATATCAGACGAAATAGACTTTAAAACACTGGCTATCATAAGGGCATTATATAATGATAAAGGAATCGATCTAAAAAGAGGATATAACCCTTCTAAACATTTATACACTGAAGACAGGAGCAACTAAATATATAAAGCAAATATTAACTGACATAAAGAGAAAGATCAACATTAATACAGTCATAGTAGGGGACTTTATCACCCCATGTACACCAATGGAAAGATTGTCCAGACAGAAAGAAAATCAACAAGGAAACAGTGGCCTTAAATGACACACTAGACCAGATGGATTTAATTGATATTTTTAGAGCATTCACTTCAAAACAGTGCACATGGAATATTTTCCAAGATGAACCACGTGTTAGGCTGAAAAACAAGTCTCAATAAATTTAAGATTGAAATCATATCAAGCATCTTCTCTGATCTCAATGGTATGAAACTAGAAATCAATTACAAGAAAAAAAATATACAAAACAATGGAGGTAAATAACATATTACTAAACAATAAATGGGTTTCAATGAATGAGTAAGAAATCAAAAGTTACCTTGAGACAAATGAAAATGAAAACATAATGACCCAAAATCTATGGGATACAGTGAAAGACGTCCTAAGAGAGAAATTCACAGCAATACAGGCCTACCTTAAGAAACAAGAAAAATCTCAATGAAGCAATCTAACCTTACAGTTAAAGGAACTAGAAAAAGAAGAACAAAGCCCAAAATGAGTAGAAGGAATGAAATAATAAAGATCAGAGCAAAAATCAATGAAATAGAATCTAAAAAAAAAATTACAATACAAAAGATAGATGAAACAAAGAGCTGGTTCTTTGAAAAGATAAACAAAATTGATAAACCTTTAATCACATTCATCAAGAAAAAAGAGAGGACCCAAATAAAAAAAAATCAGAAATGAAAGATGAGAAGTGACAACTAACTCTACAGAAATACAAAAGATTATAAGAAAATACTATGAATAATTATATACCAACAAATTGGACAATCTGAATGAAATAGATAAATTCTCAGAAACATACACTCTTTCGAATCAAAAGAAACAGAAAATCTGAACAGAGTGATTACTAACAAAATCAAATGAGTAATCAAAAAGTCCCAACAAAAAAAATCTGGGACCAAATGGCTTCACAGGTGAATTTTACCAAACATTCAAAATACTTCAAAAAATTCAAGAGGAGGAATGGCTTGCAAGCTCCTTTTATGAAGCCAGTATTACCTTGATTCGAAAATCAAAGATATTACAAAAAAAAAATTATAGGCAGATATCTTTGATGAACATAGATGCAAAAGTCCTCAATGAAATATTAGCAAACCAAATTCAGCAACACATTAGAAAGATCATATGCCATGTTCAAATGGGATTTATTCCTGAGATGCAAGTTTGATTCAATAGCTACAAATCAATTCATGTGATACACCACTGTGACAAATGAAAAGATAAAAATTAAATGATCATATCAATAGATGCAGAAACAGTGTTTGTCAAAATCCAGCATCCATTTATGATAAAACCTCTTAATAAAGTGGAAATAGAGGGAACATACCTCAACATAATAAAACCATATATGACAAAATATAGCCTACATCATAATTAATGGGGAAAAGCTAAAAACATTTTCCTTAAGATCAGGAACAAGACAAGGATATCCACTTTCACCAGTATTATTCAACATAGTATTGGAAGTCCTAGCTACAGTGATCAGACAAAAAAAATAAAATAAAAGGCATCCAAATTGGAAAGGAAGAAATAAAACAGTTATTATTTGCAGATAACATGATACTACATAAAGAGAACCTGAAAGATTCCACATACACACACACACACACACACAAACTGTTAGAAGGGATAAGTGAAGTGAGTAAAGCAGCAGGATACAAAATTAATATTCGGAAATCAGAAGTTACAATTGTATATACCATAATGAACTATCAGAAAGAGAAATTAAGAAAACAATCCTACTTACAATTGCATAAAAAAAAATACCTAGGAATAAATTTAACCATGGAGCAGCTGTACTCAGAAAATTATAAGTGATTGAAGAAAGAAATTGAAAAAGATACAAATAAACTGAATATATATTGTGCTATAGGCAGGAAAAATTAACACTGTTACAATGTCTACATTGCCAAAGCAATTTATAGATTCAATGAAATCCCTATCAAAATACCAATGGCATTTTTCACAAAACTAGAACAAATAATTCTAAAATTTATATGGAACCATAAAAGACCCCAGATAGCCACAGCAATCTTGAGAAAGAAGAACAAAGTTAGAAGTATCACACTACCAGATATCAAACTATACTACAAGTCTACAGTAATTAAACAGATCTGTACTGGCATAAAAACAGACACACAGCTCAATGGAACAGCATAGACCAGAAATAAATCCTCGCCTACACGGTCATTTAATCTATGACAAAGGAGGCAAGAATGGACAGTGATGTAAAGACAGTCTATTCAACAAATGGTTTTAGGAAAACTGAACAGATACATGCAAAAAAATATGAAACTGGACCACCACCTTATACCATATACAAGAATAAACTCAAAATGAATTAAAGATTTAAATGTAAGACCTAAAACCATATAACTCCTAGAAGAAAACATGGGCAGTAAACTCCCTGACATTGTTCTTAGTAATACTTTTTCTGATATATCTTCTTGGGCAAGGGAAACAAAAGGAAAAAATAAACAAAAGGGACCACATGAAACTTAGAGTTTTTGCACAGGAAAGGAAACCATTAACAAAATGAAAAGAAAACCTACTGTATGTGAGAAGATATTTGCCAGTGATACATCTGATAAGGGATTAATATCCAAAATTTATAAAATACTCACACAATTCAACACCAAAAAATAAAAAATCCTATTAACAAATGAGCAGAAGACCTGAATAGGCATTTCTCCAAAGAGGACATATGAAAAGATGATCAATGTAAGTAATCATCAGAGAAATGCAAATTAAAACCACAATGAGATATCACTTCATACCTGTCAGAATGGCTATCATCAATAAATCAAAAAACAACAAGTGTTGGCAAGGATGTGGAGAAAAGAGAACCTTAGTGTCCTGTTGGTGGGATTGCGAGTTAATACAGCACCTATGGAGAACAGTTTGGAGGTTCCTCAAAAAATTAAAAATAGAAATACCTTATGAACCAGCAATTCCACTTCTGGATATTTTTCCAAAGAAAACCAAAACATTAATTCAAAAAGATATGTGTACCCCTATGTCCATTGCAGTGTTATTTACTTACAATAGCCAAGATATGGAAGCAACCTAAGTGCCTATCAATAGACAACTGGATAAAGAAGAAGTGGTATATATATGCAATGGAATATTATTCAGTCATGAAAAGAATGAATTCTTGCCATTTGTGACAACACTAATGGGTCTAGATGGTACTATACTAAGTGAAATAAGTCAGACAGAGAAAGGCAAACACCATATGATTTCACTTATATGTGGGATTTAAAGAATAAAATAAACAAACAAAACTAAAACAGACTCAGAGATACAGAGAAGAAACTGATGGTTGCCAGATGGGAGGGTTGTTGGTGGGATGGGTGAAAAAGGCGAAGGGATTAAGAAGCATAAATTGGGAGTTACAAAACAGTCTTGGGGATGTAAAGTATAGCATAAGGAATATAGTCAATAATACTGTAATAACTACGTATAGTGCCAGGTGGGTTCTAGATTAATTGGGGATCACTCTGTAAATTATATAAATGTCTAACCACTATGCTGTACACTTGAAACTGATATAAAATAATATTGAATGTCAACTCCAATTGAAAAATAAAAATTAAAACACACCACACACACACACACACACACACACACACAAAGAAAGCAATGGCCTGAGACCTTAGGGAAAAAACACAATTCATAGTTTCAGATATTCAAAATACGATGTGCTTTCCTCTTCCTCAGTGATGATGATGTCTCACTTTCCACTTGTATTCAATACAGTGCATTAAATTATCTTTTAAAAATATTAGCACAGAAAGAAGAGTACTTATCCCATGTCATTTGGGCTTTCCCAGATATTCTGTTTAAAGGGATAAAATCCCCTTTCCTTTGCTTATAAATAAATTCTTTAGTCAACTACTCCCAGATAACTCTGTTCTTTTTTCTTTGCTTTCCAAAAGACAAAACAATCTAATACTAGCTGCTTGGTTATTTTCTTTCTCATTTCAAATTGTATTGAAATCCCTTGAAAGCATTTCAAAAAGGTCCAGACACTTGTTAAAATTTACTTTTGCTATCACAGCAAACAGAATAAACATGTTCTGGGAATAAGAAAATTATTTTACATATAACTGCTTAAAAACTGCCTAGTAATTAGACTACATGTACAAAGACCCTATTTAAGGGGACTTTTTTCCTTCTGTATATATGCTTATTCCTAGAAAAATACAGGAAAGGGAGGCAGAGGGAGGTAGATAAAGGTAAAGGAGGTCAAATATATGGTGATGGAAGAAAATTTAACTTTGGGAGGTAAACACACAATGCAATATACGTATGTATTATTAAAATGTATAGTTGAAACCTATATAATTTTATTAACCAATGTCACGCCAATAAATTTAAAAAAAGAAAAATATAGTATTTAGTTGTTTCCATTGAAAAAAGTAACAATTTCTATATAAATTAACATTTTAATGCTAATCAGTGTTCTTGGTAATGCCCAAATCTATGTTCTCTATAATGCGATAACTAGAGATTCTTTTTTAAAAAAAGTCGAACTCCCACTTAATACAACCTTGCATAAGTATACAAATACAATTGTAATCCTGAATTGCTGTATTCATCAGAGAGATAAGACCATGCCATGGTATTTGTATTCCAAGTGTACCTTATTGTTATTGTGAAAATAATTCTAGCCTATATGTGAGATCCTTGGAAAGTCTGAAGAAAAGAGCATTATACATTTATGCTTCTGACAGAGGTAGTAATTTTGGGGAAAACAAAGCGTCACTACTAAGTAGAGAGACTGATGTGTTCATAAACAATAATAAAGCATCATAGCAAGTATTTAATCATGATTAAAAAGTAAGCAAAGACAGAATTTGAGGTATTGACATTAATGAGGTATTTGAAGATGATAACTATTAAAAAACTAACATTTATTGAGCATTTATCAAGTGCAGCACTTTCTCACAACATTCCTATGAGGCTGGAATTATTATTATCCTTATTTACAGATGGGGCACCTGAAGCATTGAGAAGTCAAGTAAGTTACCAAAATCTTAAGACAGAAAGTGATAGAGAAAAATTTGAATCCAAATATCCTGACACCAGAGTCTGTATTGCTCCCAAGCACTGCGCAATATTAGAAACAGATAAATCTCTAGAAATTTAAGCAAGCAAAAAAATAATTGATTAATTATAAATTATGGTTCCAGTGGCATGACAGGCTAAATGACCTGAAAATCCTCCAGCTACCTAATATTGGTGGATAAAATATGACATTTAAAAAATACATAGGTAACATGCATTCAAGAGATATATATGTATATAATACATACATACAGAAAAGCACAGATGCTAGAAACACAGACAAAACTGAATTCTAGAGTAGTATGTGAGCTGAAATGATAACCAGATTTAGGGAGACATCACTTCTAATACCTTAGGGGTTCCTTGAGTTCAGATGTGGTAAGAATTTGGAACTGAGACCCCTGTATTAATCTTAAACCCAAAAAAAGCCTTAGTGAAATCACAGATAGAAAAAAAAAATCCAACTCTGTGCATTAGGAGATAAGAAGGAAGAGTTTTGATTCCTGTCTCACCTCCAGCTGGGAAAATGTCCCCTGAGAATTTATAACCATGGGCCTACATTTCAAGCAGGTGTAGGGTACAAGTTTACACTAGCTACATAACCCAGGAAACTCCAAGCTGGTAAATTAACATGTACTGGGCCAATAATATGCCTGGGAATCCTGGAAGAAGTAAGGACAAAACACACATAGCAGCTGGAGCAAAAGCAAAAGAAAAGCAACTCCGTGGTAGCAGGGGTAGGGAGCAAGAAAAATGTCTTGGCTAATAACATTACACCTTTACCAACCTTTACCAAATAGAGATCTTTTACTCTAGCAAAAGGGTGGGAAACTCCTGTTCAAGACCAACCACAGGTAGAAGGCAGAATTTAGTTGTCATAGGAAGGAGAGGCAGAAAGGTTGAAAAAGTCCTAGTTAGAAGGCCCACATGTATGAGGCCTTCCTAAGACTAAGAATGAGAATAACAGAGAACCCCCGCTCTACCCCCAAAACCACCTAACACGGACTACCAAGCAACAGCAATCTACCTCCAGGGTAAGAGCAAAAATGTACAGAGAGAACCCCTTTGTGTCATGGACAAAATCAGGAAGACTCACAAAAGTAAATACTCCCAGGAAGAGAGGAGGGAGAAAATTAAATAGATCTGAGAAGCTCAGAGAACATCAAACAGGAAAAATACCCAGATGAAAAAATACACACCCCTAAACACATCATAATCATACTGCTAAAAACTAAAGATAGATAAAAATTTGAAGGTTGTCAGAGGAAAAAAGACACAGTACATGAAAAGGAACTAAAATAAGATTTAAAGCAGACTTCCCATCAGAAACTGTACAAGCCAGAAGCAATGGACATCTTTAAAGGGGGGAGGGGAAACTACTTCAAAAACTGTCATCTCAGAATTCTAAACGCATAAGTTTTTGGTTTGATACAGTCCCATTCATTTATTTTTGCTTTTACTTCCCTTGCCTTTGAGGCCGAATTCATAAAATCTCTAAAAGCAAGGTCCATGAGAGTTTAGTACCTATGTTTTCCTCCATGTAATTTATTGTTTCAGGTCTTATATTTATGTTTTTGATATATTTTGAGTTAATTTTGGTGTATGGTGACTAAAAAACTTCTGCACAGCAAAAGAAACCATCAATAAAACAAAAGAAACAGAGGACCTAAACAGACACTTCTCCTAAGAAGACAAACAGCCAACAGACATATGAAAAGATGCTCAATTTCACTAGCTATTAGGAAAATGCAAATCAAAACCACGAGATAATCGCCTCATACCTGTAAGACTGGCTGTTATCAACAAGGCAAGTAATAACAAGTGTTAGAGAGGACACAGAGAAAAAGGAACATACATTGCTGGTGGGACTGTAAACTGGTACAGCCACTAGGGAGAACAGTAGGTTCCTCAAAATATTAAGAATAGAATTACCTTATGACTCAGCAATCCCTCTTCTGGGTATCTACCCCAAATTTTTGATATTCATAAAGATACATGCACCCTGATGTTCACTGAAGCATTATTTATAGTAGCCAAGACATGGAAATAACCAAAATGCCCTGCAATAGATGACTGGATAAAGAAGATGTGGTACATCTATACAATGCAATATTAGCCATTAGAAGAGATAAAATACTGCCATTTGCAACACCATGGATGGATTTAGAGATAATCATGCTAAGTGAAACAAGTCAGACAGAAAAAGTGGAGAACTGTATGATTACACTCATATGTGGGATGTAAAACTAACAGGATAAACAAACAAAAACTCGCAGACACAGACAACAGTTTAACGATTACCAGAGATAAGGGGAGAGGGAGGAAATAGTCAAGGGTAAAGGGGTTCAAATATATGGTGACTGAAGGAGATTTGACTTCAGGTGGTAAACACACAACACAATATACAGATGATATATTATTGAGTTATACACTTGAAACCTATATAATTGTATTAACAAATAAATTTAATAAAAAATAAAAATAAATAAAAATAAAAATAGATTATACGTTAAATATTGGCTATTAAATTTAAAAATTATAAACCCAGTAAAAACTATATTTCAAAAGGAAGATGAAATAAAAACTATCTGAGTGAATTAATTGCCAACAGATCTGTGCATAGGAAGTGTTTAAATATTCTTCAGGTAGAAGAAATATGAAACCAAACAGCAACACAAAGAAATTAAGAAGTCCAAAATTAGGGAAAAAATAAAGCTAAATATAAAAGATATTTTTTCTTAATCACTCTAACAGATAAATTATTGTGTTAGGCATAAGTAGTAACAATGGATTGCAGAATTTATAGTATATGAAAAAGAAAAATATACAACAGCATAATCGAGGTAAGAGGCATTTGGAACTATATTGTTGAAATATTCTTATACTATATATATAATAGTATGTTATTATTGAAAAATTTTTAGTGATAAACTAAAGATGGATATTGTAAACTCTAGAGAAAACACTAAATATAGGGAGTGTATAACCAACAAGCCAATAGTGGAGATAAAATAGAATCATAAAAAATTTAAATAATCCAAAGCCAGGCGGAAAAAAGAAGATAAAAGAAACAGAGAACAGAAATGACAAATAGAACTAGCAAGGTGGTTTAGATTTAAATCTAAATGTATCGATAATTCCATTAAGTATAAATGGTATAAATATCCTTATCATGAATCAGGAGTATTATGTCAATTATATCTCAATTAAAAAATAGAAAAAAGGTCATATAACCCCCATGTTTAAAACCCTCAAATGGCTGCAAATGTTCTGCATCTTGATTGTGGCAGAGATCGTATGACCATAGGCCTTAGTCAAAATTCATAAAATGGTATACCTAAAATGGATGAATTTTGCTGTATAGAAGTCATACCTCAATAAACCTGACTTAATTTTTTTTAAAAAGTGAGGAGGAAAAAAAAGACATTTTCAGACCAATTTACAAGTCCTCACTAAAAGAAAGACTAAAGGGACAAAGGTAGCACTACAAATCAGTGAGGAAAGGATGGATAACTCAATAAATAATACTAGGGTAAATGGCTATCATTATAAAAAATAAATAAATTAGATCCTCACTCATCACATCCAAAGATGCAAGAAGAAGCAAACACCAGAGTCCTAATTGTAAAAAAGCACACTGCTTTCCCAACTCATGACTCTTTTTCTGAGAACTACACTCCTAATCTCCAATACCCATGTTTATTACTATAATGGCTTGGCCCTCAGTCATAGGTACGAGTAGACCTACAGTAGATAATTGTCCAATCTAGGCCAATCAATTTTTTTCTTACAGGAATTTGAAATCAGACTTGATGGTCCTGATTAATCTATACTATTCAAGGTTAATCTATAGTATTCAACTGATATATTTTGTAAAGTTAGGGACTGAGGCTCTTGTAGTAAATGGCCATATGCAGAGAAACAGGGTCAGCATATCATTGAAGATAGACTAATGAGGCAGCTGTGCAGAAAATAACACAGAAGACAGGTTTTACAGCTAGAGAAGGAAAGATGGAGATGAGGAGTCCAATTTTCACCTTCCAGAGGCCTGGTGGCTCAACTTTTCTCTGAGGTATACTTAGTCTAAAGTAAGTAGCCCAAAGAGTGAACATTAGCTATATTACTGGGTTTTGCTGTCAGGAGGTACAGAGAGATTAAGCCTCTGTGGCCACTTAGATTAATGTCAAGAAGGATGATAGCCACAGATGACTACACTGGACCCAAGTGGCAAGAAGTGAAGTCTGGGCTCTAAGGATGAAGACTCATCCCTCAAAACTTACCCAGATTATGGCCTTTTGACTAGCTGGTCCAAAAATAATAAGTAGAAAGACTAACTTTATTGGAATATTACTTTATTAGAAGAGTCAGAAAATGACAGATGTTTTCCTCATTTTACATACAACCTGGAGACCTTAATTAAATTTCAGCTAAGACTTATAGATATCTCAACAGCATTTTCTGAAGTTCAATTTAAAAAAAAATCAGAGTGGCTGCCAAATGAATGGAAAATAGTTCTAAAATATAATTAATAAAGAATCGGGATCTAACATTCTGTTGAACAGAACTTTCTCTGCTCTACCAGAGAACAGATTTTTTTGAATAGCTAAATATATTTTCTCAGATTATAATAAATTTTATTAATTGTGTAGAAGTTTCAGCCTAAGGATGTTCACTGTCAGGTAAAATTTTGAGTGGATAAATACTCAAGATATGATTACCCAAATCTTTATTTTATTAAAACAATACTATCAATATAAAGGATACTTAGATGTCTTGAAGTATCTACTAAAGTTTCCAAAGAATATAAACATATGATAATTCAAACTTTTAGAATGTAAGATTTCCTGATATCTTTAATGTATCTCATATTCTAAGAAGACTGAAATTTTAATTATAGTTTTAAAGATAGTAAATGTGGTATCCTATTTCACATTTTTCTTAACCTAGTAATTTGGAAGTTAAATTGCCCTGGTTCAAATTCTGACTTGACCATTTATTAGTTCAGCTATCTTACTAAATTTCAAATTACTAAATCCCTCTGGGCCTCAATTTCCTCACCTATAAAAGGGAATAATACTTAACTCACAGAGTTGTGAGGATATAGGGTACTTATAACAGTACTTCATGAATATGAGTTCAATAGTGCCTACCATAGTATGGTCCCACAAAAAGACTTCTAAAATTAGATGATGATGTGACTAAATAACCATTTACAGGAAACTATTTCTCAGATGAGAGTAATTTCCCAAGTTTTTCAAATATAAATGAAAGAGTAACACTAAACACCATTTGGGAAATTCATATAGCTATCACACTATCAGTGATAGCAATTAAAAAAGATATCCATGAAATTATAATATCAAGTTATAACATTTTGATGGTACTACACATTGAATAGGCAATAACTGGAAATAGCCCAGGTATCCAGCAATAGGAGAATGCATAAACAGTGATAAATTCATAAAGTGGAATACTACTCAGCAACAAAAAAATAGGAACATTATGCTGTATGGAAGAAGCTTTGTACAAAAGAGCATATACAGTATGAATAGCTTATATGATGTTCTTGAATAGGCAAAACTAACCTATGGTGGAAAATAATCATAATAAGAATTTCCTACAGTGGGGTGAGGGCGAGAATTTACTGGCAGAGAACATAAGAAGACTTCCTGGGATTTAGTTATGTTCTGTATCTTGATAGAGGCTGGGGTTGTACAAGTATATACACTTGTATACATTTTTTAAAGAACTCATGAAATAGTGTTCTTAGAGTTTGTATATTTCATTGTATGTAAATTCTAACTCGTATACATTTTTTAAAGAACTCATGAAATAGTGTTCTTAGAGTTTGTATATTTCATTGTATGTAAATTCTAACTCAAAAGAAAAAACAAATATTGAACTTTAATTAATGGATATGCATGCTGAAATATTGAGGGGAAGTATACCTATGCCTGCAACTTATGCTAAAATGCATTAAAAAGGATGAGGTGATGAATGGATAGAGATGGGAATAAATATTTGATAAAGCAGCAAGAATAATAATATATTACTCTCAGGATCTAGGAGGTGATAGCTTTATGGGTACTTACTCTAAAATCCTTTCTACTTTTCTCTATGTCTGAAAATTTTCAAATAAAGTCATTGAAAAATATATACTTTATGTTCCTTACCAACGCCTGGAGTTATTGACAATCACTCCATTATCTATGGAGAAAGTATCTGTTGGTAATCCAGCAATATTCCAAGCTCTGATTTTTACTGGATCACCCAAGGTCTTACTCAATGAGAACTCCTCTGAACATGGGATTTTTCTCTCCTGTAAGAAAAAACCAAACATTTGATATCTTGTTTCATCTTGTTGATTGGAACATTTTAAAATTAAAATATTGATTTGTAATTAGATATTATTTAATAACTCTAAAGAACAGGAAAAAAACTAAATGGAAGGTTGGACTCTTATGAAGATGTAAAGTACAGTATAGGGAATATAGCCAATAATACTGTTAATAACCATGTATGGTGTCAAGTGGATACTAGACTTATCAGGGGGATCACTTTGTAAGCTATAAAAATGTCTAACCACTATGTTGTACACCTGAAACTAATATAATATTGAACGCAAACTGTAATCAAAAAATTTTTAAAAAATTTTTAAGTAAAAAATTAAAGTATATAAAAGAAAGTTGGACTGTGAAAGTATTTTACTGATCAAACAAGAAGCCAAAAAAAAGATCCCAAATTTTCAGTTATTTCTTCCCTTCTCTGTCCTTATTTTCTCCCCTCCCCTGTCACCCAAATACCCTAAAATGAACTTTGAATGTTTTAAAAAGGAATTTGTGAAATATAAAAACATTACCTTGCACAATATGCTCCAGTTTTTTGTACCTGTTTGTCGAAAGCCAGAAGTGAAAGCACCGAGATAGGCATTACTCCTGCTGATACCAAAACATCACCAATTAAATTTTCATATACTACCTGAAGGTCATCTGCAGCTTGAGACCATCTGTGAGATAAATCAAAAGCAAAATAGCTTCAGAGATGGTGGAAGACAATAATTGAAAGGATAAGGGACTTCTGGTATAAAACGAAAAACCATGAAATGTTGGGTACTTGCTTATCTATAAAATGAAGAGGGCAGGTCCCTTCTAATGCTAACATGCTATAACATATCTACATTATACAATTGACAATCTACTCTTTATTATTAAAATATTAGGCATTTCTTGCAGGAGTTGGCACTTCAGAATAAGCAAAAGCAACACCAGCATTTTGTCTAATAATTTTCTTCAAGTCAATTTGGTCTAGCGGCCCTGCTATTTGTTTCATTATTTATTGTTAGCCTGTAAAACCTAGGAACATTTACAATTCACTATACAAAATTATATTTAAGTTGTATAGAAGCTAACCTACTACTAATAGGGTTGATATTTTTATCTTAAAGAAGCTTTAACAATAAAAAGGTACATTCCAAAACCAGCTAATCTGCACTATAAAGTCAAAGACATATTACCTTATCAAGCAACTCATTCAACAAGCATAATTAATAAATGAGACAACTGGCTGCTCAGGACAAATAAACAGAAGAAAGCTAACTGGCTTTGTTAGATAAAGCCAGTTATATCTTCTTTGAAATAAATTTCAACAAAGTGAGTCATACATCCATTACTCTCTCCACAACACTTTATTATCGAAAATTTTGAACAAATAAAATTGTTAAGAGTGATACAGTGACCTCCCATACCATTTAGATTAAGAATTGCCTTATTTGCTTCTGTCTGTCTGTCTGTCTCTCTCTCTCTTTGAAACATTTGAAAGCAAGTTGCAAACAACATTTCTGACATTGATATTGTTTGGTGAAGCCTGTCAGGTGCCTTGTACAATGTCCTACATTCTCAACTAGCCATTTTAAAATCAGTAATAATAATAAATACACAAAGAAAATCACGTATTCAAGCCTGATATTCTTAAATATTGTTAAAATGAGCAGACATCTGACCTTGACTTTTCTCCACCTAGTCCTCCAATTAATTTTGAGGCTCTTTCAAGTTTCTTAGCACAGAGTTCTACCTGGTCTTCTAAACGAGCCTTTTCATCAGTTTTCTCAATAAATACTCTTTGTAAGTTTTCCAAATGACTTTCAACTTCTACCAGTTCTGCTCTCTTCTGATTCAAAAGCTCCATTGTCACAGCTAAGGACTTCTGAGCTTCTGTTAAGCGGGCTTTCTTAGGAGCCACTACCTGTGTGGGAACAGTTTATACAGCTGTGATGTATACTCTGTAAAGCTGACATTTATATAATCCTTTAGAGATATTATGGATTAAAAATGTGTATCATTACACATACACTTACTACTGATAATAATTATACAAAATAAACATTTTACCTTAAATCTTATATATTTTTATATATAAATAAATTAAAACATATTTATATGCCTTATAAAATATATACAGCATTCTGGACTAGCAAATTGTCATCTATAAAACAAATAAATTATTCTGGACTAACAAAATGTTATAATATGTAGCAAAATGGTATACTATAAGTAAAATATCTCAAAATAATGAGAAGTTGCCATGCAACTATTGCCAAAAACAGAGAAAGACATGTAACAGGGATTATAAATGTTTAAAATATATAGATGTACTTTTTTTTGATTATTGTTTTCTTTTTGTTTTCTTTTTGCATTTTCAAGTCTGTGATCTTCTTCCCAGTCAGCTGAGGCTTACATTTGCCTTGGGGGATTAAGACGGTGATCGAAATACAAAGAAAAAGAAAGCCTTGATTTTTATTTTTACTACCAAAATTGAATTTTTCTCAACAAATCTTGAAAAGCCACACTTTGTTGAGCGTAAAAGGATTTTATAAGTTCTTATTGTATTATGCTCATTAGTATATCAAGAATGGGATTTGCAACTTTATCATTTACTGTGCGATAAGCCATTGATAGAATTTAGAAGATGACCAAAGATTATGTGTCAGTTTGAGAGAAAGGAGGCCTAAGTCTTCTGCTATGAATAAAGCTGAAGGCAAGAAAGAGGGAGGCAAGGTATCAGACACCAAAAGCCCCACTTTCTCTCCTCTGGGCCGAAATCCTGAAGGGGAAAATACGTTAAATAAATAGAAAGCAGGAAGCTCCGCTTTCTACCTTTGACTTCAGAGGAGACCTTGCTGAATACCTTCTTCAAACCTACGTAACAACATGAGGCAGCTGCATCAGAATTAAAATGGCAGTGTGGAGGTATAGAGTAGGAAGTCAGGAAAGAACCTGAATGCTTTGGCTTCTCTGCTTTATAGAAAGGATCCAGAAGATTCCACATTCCTTGTGGGACATATGGAAATTATCTAGGTTAAGAGCTCACGGACCTGGTATGAGACTATTGTGGCCAAGACAAGATGTTCAATGGAGGGATATACCAGATAAAATCAATTTCATTTCTTTAACAAGTATATATAGGTCTACTCCCCTGAAGCTAACAATCAAACTCCCTACCTCTCTACAGCATATGTACCTTAGTAGGAATACCTTTCCAAGTGTTACAGACTGATCATTCATTCTATACTCTGAGGTTGTTCTAAACACATGCTACCATGTATTTTCATCTGCCTTTTTATTTATATTTCCTGCAAGCTACAGAGGGCAAGGTCAGCGTCTCCCCAGTTCCTTTGCTTGTCAAATTTACAAATTGCTCCTAAGCATTCTTTGCTCTCCCAGGAATTTGGCCCCAGTGGATACTCCATAAAAGGTTTCCTATCAATGCATGCCATTGCATCAGGGGATCTTTCCATGCTCTGCCTCTTAACTCTACTAGATTTTCTTACTTCTGAACCTTTGAATTAATTTTTTAATCTGCCACTTTGCTTTGATGTTTTGAATTTTTCTTTGCTTCTGCCCTCCCCTCATCAAACTCTAATTCTCTTTTGCCTCAGGTCCCGATAGGTATAGGCCAGTCTGGCTAATTCCAATGATCATCCCTGCTCCCACGGCACTACCACTCACACTAGTCCCAACTAGGTCATGTCACATGCAAGTGTTCTCTTCATCTACTAGGTACTCAATTATTGATGTTTATGCTGCAGCAGGAAGAATTCTTTCTGGTAGCACATTTAGAAAAGTCTTAACTAGTAAATATATGCATCGATTTTAATTTCTGGGACTATTTCAATAGAAAATGGATATGCTGATCCTCAAAATACCTTTGCAACTCTGTCATATACTTCCATAGCCATGATCCACTTACACAGACCCTCAGCTGCAGAAGAAGCTTTAGCAACCTTAGGGGGGTCAAATTCAGGGTTTGTTAAGTATTCACCACGAATCTTCTGCATTATAGTCACCTACACAACAAAGATTTAGATCTTAAAATTTCAACATATAGCACACAATTATAAGATTAAAAAAATAATCATACATAGTAAAAAAAACTTGAATAAAAAAGTTATGTTATCTTTAAAAAACAAAATTAATTTTTAAATAAACGTAACTGTAGCAGAAACATAAGTCATATATGAGCAAAATATGCAAACTTATTACAAATATTGAGGCAAAAGGTTTCTTTTAAAAAATTGAAAGACTTTTGCAGGCTGAGAAAACATGCAAACAAGGAAAAAAACAATTAAACATTAATAAATAAAACTTTGGATGAGAAAGAATGCATTGTACTTTTTTATCTCACATAACTTTGTGTATCAGATTTGTTAATAAACTATTATAAAAAGACACTTAGAGAACTCTTTCATGTCAATTGTACACTAAGACAGTAATTTTTAAAATAACTTTCAGTGGTCTGAAAGAGAAGTGGTCTATCCATTATGAGAATTCATAATATAGTAATTAATAGAATATTCCTTTATTTATTATTTTAATCCAAAAATGGAGTATCTTCTTATGTTTTATATAATATTACATAATGTTAAAGATCTTACACGTCTTGGCAAATTTACATTTACAAAAAAAAAAAATTCAATGAAACTCACTGGGATGTTGTCCTTGTCATATTCTCTCAAATCTCTTAAGAAATTCATATCTCCCAGAAGTTTTTTGCTAGGTCCCCAGTAATCTAATACCTATAAATAAAATTTATGAAAACTTCTTAAATGTACAATTAAAGATGCTCACTATAAAAGTTTTCTTCTTGAAGTTTTAGATGTTTTTTAGAGACATTATATACTTTTGAAACTTAAACTTACATATTCTTCGAAAAAAGAGATTCCTCTCCCCTATCACATATTATACAGATCAAATATTTAAAATATAAACATGAACTTATTTATTCAATTTTTTATAAAAATTTAACATTGAAAGGCAAATGATTATTTTTAGAAAACAAGAAAAGCAACTAACATAAACACCATCACAATTTCATATAAGAAAATATATTTTTTTATTTCAACTTTTATTTTCTTTTATTCCTAACTTTCTTAACTTTCACCCCAGAAACGTAGTCCTATAGACTACATTCCACCCCATCCCCAAAATTCATATGCTGAAACCTAATGCCCAATGTAATAGTATTTTGGGGTGGGGTCTTTGGGAGGTGATTAGGTCTTAAATGGGATCAGTGCCCTTAGAAAAGAGACCTCAGATAGCTTCCTCCCTCTTCTGCCATGTGAAGACACAGCAAAAAGACAGTAGTCTATAAACAAGGGTGCAAACTTTCACCAGATACTCAATTTACTGGAGTCTTGATCTTGGATTTCCCAGGCTCCAGAGCTGTTAAAAATAAATTTCTGTTGTTTATAAGCTGCCCAGTCTATGTAATTTGTTACAGCAGTCCAAATGGACTAAGACAGGTAACAAACATTTTTCTTATAAACAACCATCTCACCTCCCTAGGCTCCCCAAGTGAAATAAAGAAAAGAAAGTACATAGATGATTATACATTATTCTGCCACTTAAAATATAAAGAGCATTGTACATAATTGTCCTAGTGAAAGGTGTTAAACACCATAACATTCTTTTTCCTACTTCCAGAAGCCTGATAGGGGTACTGCGTGTGTGTGTGTGTGTGTGTGTGTGTGTGTGTGTGTGTGTGTGAATGAGAATAACTTTGGTAAGGAAAGAGCTATTTTATTTATTATCTTTATTTATTTTATTATTTCAGGGAAGAATATAATGACCCCCCCCCAAAAAAAAATCCCAATTCTCCAGTTCAGGGATTCAAACCCAGGTATTGTAAAAATCTGAAAAGAAAATTAGTTGATAACTTCAGATTAAGGTGGACGCTATGCCTTCCATTTTAGCCTTCAATAATTATTATATATAACAGCTAACATTTATTGTGACCTTACTGTTTATGAGGCTTTATATGTAAGAGCTTTATATGTATTGGCTAATCTAACCCTCACATTAACTGCGTGAACCAGGTATTATGATAAACAACCTTCTTTTTTACAGAGTTCCACAAAAGTTAAGTATCTTGCCCAAGGTCACACCAGTAACAGGGTTGGGTTTTCTGAAGACATTCTGGCTACAGAGCACATGCTTTTAACAAATTCACTATACTGTAAATAGGCAGAATTTTTGAATGCTCAAAAACAACACTTATGTGGTTATATATCACACTTTTGAGAATCTTAGCTGGAATAGTGTAGGTATCTCAGTGTTCATTCAATTCCACCCCCATGATAGTAGAGAATCCTGCATAGACAGAAAAGAAGATGGAATCAATTGGAAACACATTTTTCTGATGCTATTCTGCCTTACTTTTACCCTGAAATAAATATATGTAGTGTTTTACATCATTTATCCTGAATCCATTCAATCTAAAAAGCAATATTACTTCCTTAGACTGGGTACTATTAATATTTAATTTGATAACAGTTGCTATAAAGTAGTTTATACATTTATGAATATGATTTAAATCTGTGTCTAATTATTACCTTGCCTCCAGTTCCTGAAGGATCTGAAATTTTTTCTGGTTTTATATCTTTCATGACACAAATAGCAGCCATAACTAACTTAACACCAGATGGAGGATTCTTCATTGATTTCACAATTGTAATGTCAGCTGGCTAAATCAAAAGAAAACAGGATATCTTTAGAATAGTTTATTTCTAAATAATGAGTTTTTATAATAATGTTGGAAAAAAGCATTGATTTTCATTTGTAATGGTTTTTTGCTTCTCATGGTTATGAAAAAACTAACAAAAAGGGAATTTAGCACAGATTAAGACCAATGGTTCTCAAACATTTAGGAGTTCATAGATCCTAATGAAAATCTGATGATAGCTGTGAGCCCTCCAGAAAATATGTTTTTGCAAATAAAAACAAAATTTGCATGTAACCATATACCAAGCCCATACATAGAACCCTAAATTACATTAAGAACCCTAAGTTAGACAAGACTTAATTCTATATTTTCTTACACATAATATGAGTTTTATCCCCAAAAATGAAAGAAGAGGTAGGTCCCAATTCCAAACTTATTTTTTTTAGAAGGTATATATTGTCAGACAACAATAGATTCACTTATTATCTACTCCAATATCCTTCTGACAGCCCTTGCAATTGTTGGAAAGCTAACACTTATATATCTTAGTTTCCCACGCAACTAGAGTTGTGGAAGATCATTAGCTTCCACCATCAGATCACTTGAGTAATGCCAGAATTAAGACTGAAAGATGAGCAGGAAGTGAGGCATCTGTTTAGCCAATACGTATTATAGTAGAGGCATTGTGGCTCTGTAGAAAGGCTTTGCAAGCTTCTGACTCAGAGGGATTATTCTTCTGGTAGACCATTTCTGCAATTTGGCTTTGTGAGTCATTTCTGGCAGCTCAGCCTAGGATCTGTTTCTTCATCTCTTCCAACAATTCTGTAATCCATTTATAAAACCCCCTAAAGAATTCTGTCTGCTTATACTAAATAGAGTCAATTCTCTTCTCAGCAACTAAAACTCTACCTCATATCAAATACAGTTTTTGATACCAAAAAGAGTACAAGCAACTGACTCTCAATGAAAGGAGAATCTAATATTGATTAGGTTCAATATCGGATGGGGTTTGAAGGCATAAAAAATCCTGAGAGTTTCAGAGGATGGCGTGCTAAAAATCCATAGTACATAGTTATAAAACAGTTACTTAGATTAATGATCATGGTCATCTAGAATGGAGTGCCTATTAAAAAAAGCCTTTGTCAGAATGATTGGCTGCTGTGATAAACATCTAAGGAGAGAATGAAGATAGATTATTGGGTAGCATGTGACTTTTAAGTGTGCCAAAGAGCAGACAGGAAGAAAATAATAAGCTCAAGGTATTAAATTCTTGGCTCATGGCACAGTGAGAACGGTAGGAAGTTTCTATAAATGTCCTAAAATAATCTGATGTCTTTTAACTATAAGGCTGATGTAACTGAAAATCAGAGTTTGATCCATCCTGCAAAATGCTGAATTATCCATTGGTTGAACTCATCATCTTGTCAGGTCTTTTACATGAAAGTGGGGGCACTGATTAGGAAAGAAGGCAAAGAATGGGATCTGAATATCCTGAACCACCACCATACTATACTGGGCCTCTCTAGTCAACAGAAGCTATTTCTCCTGCTCATATTTGGTGAGGTTGTTCTGGTCTTGCCTGAGAACCTGTAAAAAGTCATATATAACACAGTGTAAGGCAGGCAGGTGTCCCACATCTGTACTGGAAATGATCTTTAAGTATTTCTGTACATGCATGTCCATGAACCTGCAGAAGGGTAGCTCCACACTCTATTTAACATATGTCTCCTGGTCCATGTATGGAACCACTTTGGCCTCTTGGAGACTGTTCCATTTTCACTGAAATATCCTGAATGAAAATTATAAATAATATATGAAAGCAAAAATATAAAAGAATGTACCAAAGAGAAATTGTTGAAATTGTTAAGAGTCAAGTTTCATTTGACTGGACAAAAACAATTTAATACGACCCACTGAAATAGAACTACACCTTATTTACTTGTTTCTTTGGTTGGTTTGTTTGTTTATGGTGACATTGGTTAATGAAATCCAATAAGTTTAGCTGTACACTTTAACAGTAATACGCATACATATTTATACTACGTGTTCACCTCCCATAGTTAGATTTCTTTCTGTCACCACATATTTGACTCCCTTTTCCCCATCTAAGAACTACACCTAATTAACCAAGTACCTGTACACAATTTTATTTTGTTGATGAAACACAAGGTAGCTAAGTCAAATACTTGCCTTTAGTGTATCCAGTGCAGACAGAGCTGCTTCCAAGGCTGGAATTGCTTCAGCTAGGTCACTTTCACACTCATTTTTCAGAACTTGGGCTTCTTCAGCCTTTCCACTGGCTATCTCTTCATCTAATTTCACAAACTTTCTTTTTGCTTCCACTTCTACAGACTCTATCTCAATAATCTAAAGAAAAGAAAGGAAAAATAAAGACGATTCCCCATTTTATTATTTTCTCCATTCTAGAGACAAAAGAATGTTTGAAAATTATTGGGGGGATTGTTTTATGAACAATATAGAAGCCTAACCAATGTACTGTATACTTGAAACTAATTTAAATAAATAAATTGATTTGAAAGAAAATTAGGAAATCTAGTATATCATTTTGAAGGGTAGAAGGGCCCAAGATAAAATGAGGAGAAGTGCAACTATATGTGATCTAATTTGGTGGTGGGCTCCCCACCTCCCTTTAAAAATAATGGAAACCACAGGAGACCTGAAGAGATAGCCAAGCAGTAGAAAAGGATAAAGTCTCTAATATCTAGTCACAACACTGAGGTGCATTTTCAAGGCTAATTTTACATATTTTAATTGTCTGCTGACATCAATTTGAAAAAAAATATTCAGGATACTGTACCTGCATCATTTTTGCATTTTCAATTTTAGCTTCCTCCAATTTGGGCTGTAACTGAACAAGCTCCATTTTCATTTCACCAACCTAAATGGACAGTTTGTCATTAAATTTTCATAGCTATAATAGCTACAGAAGCCAAACACAGAAAATTGAAACTTAAATGTACATACTGTATTGGGCCAGAAAGTCTTAACTTTTTCTTTCAGTTCCTTACATGATAAACAAAATCATGAGAGTGTGGCCAGTTTTCTTCACAAAAGATTTTATCATCCTTGAGTATTTGACAGGGCAGTGGGAGAATGCAGTTGCCATGGAAGAAGTGGCATCTTGGGGTATCCCTATTACACTATGTGCATGGCATACAATGCGTATGAATCACCCTAAACTCTTGCTTATATTGAACTAATGATAATAAGTATTATTAGCACTTGACTCATTTAAAAAACCCCAATCTTATATTTAACTAGCTATTACAATAAAAAGTCAACCCAGACTTATTATATTCTCTCCAAATGCCAAAAAATTAAGAACAAAACAGAATATATTTGAGTATAAGTGGTCTGGGAAACCTAGTGAACTTCTCTGAAACTCACTTTACTCATTTGTAAAATGAAAATCATAAAAGTGTTTATCTCATTGAGTTATGACAAATAATTGAAGGAATGCATGTCAAACATATAGCACAGTGCCTGGCACATAATATATTATCAAAAATTATAGCTCTGTTATAATTATTTCTTACATTTCCTATTATATATTACCATTTTGAGCAGCTCAGCAAATTTACCTGAGACTCAGCAAAAGCTAGTTTGTCAAGCCCATTCTCATATCGTTGTTTTGCTTCCATGACAGTTTGCCGCTTCTTAGTCAAAAGCTGTCGAAATGAGGCAATAAGTTCAAGATAAGAAGTAGCAGTAACATAGTTATGTCGTCCTAACTCGTGCAAGAACCTAAGAGAGAGGCAGATAACACATATTACTATAAGTAATGGGCTCCACAAAATAAGAGGTACATTCAGTATAAAATTAACAACAAACATTTAAGAATAAAGGTTAATTTTATTTAGAGGCTGCTGAATACTTGAACTTCAAAATTCTAGAATTCTACACATAACTACATCCTAATTTCTGGTCTGAAAAATATCAAATAACAATGATAAATTTAAAAAGCACAAATCAACAAAGCTGTACATCAAAGCAAGAAAGATAAAGGCCTTTTTACATGTTTCATAAGCCAGAAGAATCTAACCCTGTATGGGACCCAAGATATTGTGTCAGCTAGGCAAGTATAATGGAAAAGAGTAGTGCATGTAGGATAGCAAAGATGAGTCATCATTTTTTGTACAAGTGTGTCATATGTTCGCTGAAAGGGGTATGGCCAGAAGTTCGACTACTACATCTATACTGGAAACAATGGAAGCAATGATATTTCATGGCAAGTATGTAGATTAGCACCTACTGCTTGGTGTAACTGTCCAAGCCAACCATGCTAGCTGGCTGTATGATTCTATCTATGAATAGGCAATATACTCTATTATATAGTGATATGAGAACTTGGGTTTATGTATCTTTGAAATGAGAATCTCAGAGATTAAGAGGTAAGACAAATACTTTTGAAGTATCCACAAACTATGAACCAGCTCCCTTTATCTGATAACTTCCATCCAGTGTCCCCAGCAGCAATGTTTGTTCTATGAAAGTTGCCACCCTAACCACTGCTGATCAGACCAGGATTAGACACTGGACGCAAATGAGTCTGATCACATTTCAGAACAAACTTGGAATAGGGAGCTGGAAACAGGCAATCAGTCTCTGCCTATAGCTGAAATTGCAAGAAGTAAACTTGAGAATCGACAGGCAGCCAGTTTCCTCCACATGTACTGGGAAGTAGAAAAATTCAGTACACAAAGAGAAAGAAGAAAACAGATGCCCAGACAGAAAAAGAATGAGAAACAGAGAAAAGGCATTTTTGGTTTTAGAAGGGCTTTCTAAGTCCTGCTTCTGGTCATTTCTGAGACACAGCTATATTCTTTCCCTTAAGTTTTGTGAGACACTTCTGTGTCTTTATAATAAATACACTCTTTTTGTTAAAACTAGATCAAGCAGCTTTCTATGACTTTTAAGCTGAGAGTCTTAACTAATTAAATGATCAGAGATATCTAGAAAAACATAGAAAACCTATTAAAATTTTGAGCTTTCACAAAAAAAGATGTTTTAAAATATAAGGCATTATTGTAATTTAAAATTTATTAATATTAACCTTTCTGAGAGATCCATAATAGAAGTGTGGAAGTATTTGCAAATTGGAACTATCTCTTGTCGTTCAACCTCAGTAAGCTCCAGTGTTTCTAAGAATTTCACAGCTACAAGCTCAAGGGCATCTTCAGGCCATGGCTAAAAATAAGAAAAAGAAAAATTTATAAAATTTAAGATGAATTGTCCTATTTCAACTATAGAATGTTAAGTATCTTCCTGTACAAGAATAATCTAGGATTGAGAAAGTTAAATTTTAATGGGGAAAATAGAATTAGGGGGATTGAGGTTACAAGCAAATCTAGGAGTGATCTACCAAATATGTTCATATAGTAAAATTAAAGATAACAACATATAAATGGTCAATGATATTTTACATGTAAAAATATATACTACGCTGCTTTCTTAAATCTTCTACTTGGACATCTAGGCATTCCCAATTTAAAATGACAGTGGCTAAGGCCACTAGTTGCCCACATAATATCTATCGGCACCTTTTTCTTAGGACTCCAATGTTATTCTAGACAGTAATATGCCTAAATAAAAGACTACATTTCCTGGACTCCCTTGTATTCCAAGTTAAAGACATATATATAGTTGGTAGGGATTTCAGGAAAGGCTCTTTAGAGAGTTACGTTGAGCTGGAATGTGTCCTTTTTGCCCTACTTCCATCATTCTACTTCTTGTCTAGAACACAGAGTTTTGGTTTTCAACTACTTAATGGAAACAATGGTTCCAAAATTGTTTCACACAGCTTTTTTTTTTTTTAGATTTAGGAAATTGTTTATTTTTATTTTTTAATTAAGTTTATTGGGATAACATTGGTTAATAAGCTTTTATTCTTATATGAACACTAGAACATACACTAGCTTAAATGTGTACAATTCTCAAAAGAGCAGAATTAGTTTTTCAAACATGCAATTGATAAATAGGCAAAAGAGAATAAAACAAATTAGTATCTGAAAATATTTTTAAAAGGAATTATCCAGAGCCAATCTATAGCCCATGTCCTATTGGGTATCAAACAATTAAATAGAAGTCACCATGAGCTGCTTTTCTCAATCTATGACAACTTAATGCTTTTATATAGTAAGTGACAATTGGCCTTAAGGTTAAGTGAGTAGAGGCCTTCATCATTTGGTGCTGGCATGACTGAAATTGCCACTCAGTTGATCTTCCTGTCTCTTGTTTTGCTCCACTCCAAATCATTCACCAATGTTTTTTTCTCCCTAAAATATAGATTAGCTCAATATATGCTAATCCCCTTGCAATGTTTTTAAATATAAAACCAAATTCCTAGGCACATTTACAAATCCCTTTATAATTTGTCATCCACTCAAAGTTTCGACTAAACTCCTGCTGCTCTCATTGCCAGTTAGCTATACCAAACTATTTGCAGTTGCCCAAATGAGCCATGCACGACACTACCCACTGTTTAACCTTTGCACACAGTATCTCCATATGATAGTTAATTTTATGCGCCAACTTGACTGTGGGCTACAGGGTGCCCATATATTTAATCAAACATTATTCTAGATGTTTCTGTAAGATGTGTTTTTGGATGCGTTTAACATTTAAATCAACAGACTGAGTAATTGCCCCTCTCTAATGCAAGTGGGCCTCATCCAACAGGAATTCCTAGTGGGATATCTAATCAGTTGAAGGCCTGAAAAAACAAAAAGACACCCTCCCCTGAATAAAGGGAAATTCCTCCTGCCTGACTGGGACATTGGTTTTTTCCTGCCTTCAGACTTGAACTGATAAATCAACTCTTCCTGGTCTCAAGCCTACTGGCCTATAGACTGGAACTATACCATTAGCTTTCTGGGTCTTCAGCTTGCCAATAGCAGGTCTTGGAACTTCTCAGCCTCCATAATCATGTATGTCAATTCCTTATCAAAAATATATGATTTCTTTACATATGTATATGTGTATATAAACATAATACATTCTATTAGTCCTAATACACCCCTCCAACACATAATTAATGCACTTCCATACTTCAGAGGTTCATTGTCTTAAGTTCACCTTTGGTACAACAAGATTATGGCTCTTTTATATAATTGTGACAGCTCATTTGCTGATTGCCTTTTCTATCTTCCAGTCTGGAGTGTGAACTTCTTGTGGAAATCATGTAGTCTTATCAGTCCTTGGTGCCAAGCTTATGTATATTATTAATTAAGCTTGAGTGAGATTTCAGTAAAATTCCAAAAGATTAGTTGCCCTCCTCCCCAAAATTACAAACCTGAAACCAGTCAATGGTACAGCAGTTGATGAGGGATGGGAACTGTCTCAAGCGATTTCGAAAGGCATCTCCAATGGGGCTAAAGGCCACTACAACATGAAGATTATCTTTGCAGCGATTCACAAAGAAAGCAAACAGGGCTAAGGGACTAAGTTCATCATGTTTATTGCCAGCCTGAGCTACAGGACGAACACCCTAGGGAATATCAGAAAAAGCCTGATAAATAAAAATAGATAAGCTGATAATGAGATTAATAGATATTGGAATATTAAGAATTTGTATTACTCCCCTTGTAAATATCGTTAAATTTGTTTTTATACTAATAGATTGGCTTTTGATATCGTTTGTACTTAGAAGACTTACAACTTCTTAATTCTATAATGCAAAAACAAATATCTGCCAAGGATTTAACTTGTAAACAAAAGTTCACCAAGATACATTCAAAATTGTTTTTAAGAAAAAAAAATCTAAACAACTGAAGTACATAGTTAAAAACATTATAAAATATCCGTACATTTTAATTTTATACAACTGTTAAAAATAATGAGGTGTAGCAATGTATGTGCTATAGCAAGGTAAATTAAGTGGGGAAAAAAACCCCTAAATTGTGCAACAGTATGTATAATACAATCTTCTTTGTTAAATGAGAAAATATACAGGTATATCTGTATATATAGGGACACATTTTTATGGAAGCAATCACAAAGAACTATTAATAGTTGGTGAGATGGGACTTAAGGGAGAGTGTGAGAGTGAGGCTTTCATTTTTTATTTTGGACATTTTTCTGGTTTATGTCATTCTTTTTTTTTTTCCACTTTGGATATTCTTATGCTCTTTGAATTCTCTAACTTTATTCTTATAATATTTGCGTATTTTAAAAAATGTAAATAGCATTCTTTGGTAATGAGATTATGGGTCACTTTTAGATTCTTTCTTTGTATATCTTTATATGAGAAAGACATTTTACTTGAGGTGAGGCATAACGGCTCCAGAACCAAACTTCTTGAATTCAAATCCCAGCTTGCAGTTTATTACATATGTGACCTGGGGGCAAATTATCTCAACCCTCTGTAACTTAGTTTCCTCATCCTTAATATGGTGAAAAGAGTATCTATTTTGTTGAGGGTTGTTCAGGGATCAAATGAGTTGTGGCATGTGAACACTTGAAATAAGATGAAAAAAGATGTTACAATAACTTAATTCTGCAAGTAGTGCTAATGGAACAGTGGAAATATAGTCTGGAAATGTAGGTCTGAGGCTGGAACTCTCATCAAATTAGACAGATGTGCTGGTGCCCTCTAGGTAGTGCCAGAGCCAAGCTATAGACGTCAGTTATCGGGAGTGAGGTTTAAAGTAAAATCTTTGTCAGAGGGATGAAATAAGCAAGTTCAAGACATAGTCTTCAAAGTGGGATGCACAGGATGATATATAGAGTGTAAAGAAAATAACAGAACTTTAAATATAACCTTTTATATTTAAAAAATATCAGTATAAAACAAGAAGAAACAGGGGTTATTTAGTACACCTGAGTTCTGACTATGGCTATTTCCTTGTGGATAAACTGATATGGTGTTCCTAGGCTTTGGTAGAACGTAAAGAATGGAAGTTCTTAAGGCCACTGCTGGATCATACCATAAAATAGTAGTGAAGCAATGGAAAAGTGTTGTAGCAAAATGGTGAGAAGGTAAACAATAGCTAAAGTAAGCAGGAAAGCCTAGCAAAGTTTAGAAAATCCCATTCCCCAAAGGTGACTATTCCTTGAATGAGAGTATGGGGATAAGTTTATCCTATGAATTAGGAGAATCACCATTCTTCTCAGCAGCCTTGGCCACATCCTTGACATTGCCCAAATAAAAGCAGAGAACTTGGGATCTTTTTTTTTTTCCTTTCCTTCTGCACCCCATTCAGGCTACAAGTGTACCATTTACTGCAGGCTTTTTAAGTGTCTGATATTCCATAAGTGCTTTACTTAATTTGATTCTCACACCTATTACGTGTATATAATAATTTTATTCCAAAGAAGATAAAAGCAGGGTGCTTGAACTAATAGGGTAAATCCATTTTATTCCAGACGGGATCACTGGAAACTAGAATAAAGCATCCAGGTGTGAGTAACATATTCTGTGAATAAAAGTAGTTATGGCAATGAAAAAGGGAAATTACTAGTAGAGATCTTGTATGGGAATATCTTGAGAAATGGGAGCCAATGGACAGGACATTAGAAGTAATGGCTGCTTCACAATTGTGTTTTCTTGTCAATTAAATCACAAAACATGACACTTGGATATGTTAGAATTGTTAAGACAAATAGTTTTATTAAGGCTTCTGAAAAATTTTAACCAGTGGTAAACCATAAAAGCTAATCAAGTAGTGCTTTAACTATGTTTTCTCATATCTCTGTAACTCTCAGACATGACTTAACATCTATAATAATTCATAAAAAAAGCTAAGATCAAACTAATGAAACAAACTGCCATAATTATGAAAAATTTATAAAATAAAAATTGTCTCATAACAATAGTAGAAGCAATTTAAATTCACCAAAAGAAGATGTATTAAAATAATATACTTTAGGTTTTTAATTACCAAAACCCTCTACACAAGTTATATTTATCCTGGAGAGGAAAGAAAAAGTTTCAAGAAAAGAAAATTTCTGTGCTGGGAGAGACACTCTCTAAAAAGCATTTACCTCCATCACTTCTTGTTTTTCATCTGCTGCAAAAATGTTAGGTACTTCTCCAGTATTGAGCACACTGTCAATATCCTCTAGAAAAGCTTCCTCTTTAATCTGAGTGTCCGTGATTAGAAAGACTGTCTTCTGGCCCTTCATGCCCACATTCCTTAATAGAACCTTAAAATAAAAATGCACTCATAAGCAAAATGTGATAGACATTTGCTTTATCTCCATTTCTCCTTTTGATGACAACGTCTCAAATTTAGAGTAGTATTTCTCCTCTCTTCTCATGGGGCTGTCAATCAGGGCCTCCATTTTGCCTATTACCTGGGTGGAAGACTCCAACTTGTCAGAGCTACCTAAGCCCCTAGACATAGTCATTGATTCAGAGGAGGGCATATGATTTAAGTGGACCCAATCACAGTCTTCAGGGACTTAGAGGGACTTGAAAATGGAAAGAGTATCTGTCATTCTAAGATGGATGATATAAAGGCCAGTAATTTAGAACTACTAGGGGCCAATTGTGTTGCCACATGGAATAAGCCTGAAGACTCTGAAGTTCCACAGGAAGGTGCCAGGGATAAAAAAGACATTAAAGGCAGAAGAATATAATACAAAACCAAACTAGAAATAGAAAACCAAAATAGAAATCTCATGAGAAGAAAAAGGAAATTAAAGTAGACCAAGGCACCTATATATGCTAGAATAAAAGCACATGCACAACCCCAAAGAAGAGTAAGCCTCAGAAAAGTTCTGAGAAATCTCAGAACCTCTAGTCAATATGATTGATGAAGTTTTCCTCCTGTATGAAGCCAGTCCTTAAAGACTGGGAGCAATGGCAGCTTATCAAGTGCTCAAAACTCATCAAAAGATCACAAGGCATACAAAGAAACAGGGAAACATGGCCCAATTGAATCCCCAAAAAAGCTCTAGAAACCAACCTAAAAAACAGATCTATGAACTCCCTGACAAGAAATTTGAAACAATTGTTTTAAGATGCTCAATAAACTAAATACAGATAGGCACATAAAGGAAATTAGGCAATCAATTCATCAACAAAATGGGAATATCAACAGAGCTAGAAACTGTAAACAATAACTAAACAAATTCTGAAGCTGAAAAATACAATAACTAAACTGAATATTTCTCTACAGGTACCCAACAACAGATTTGATTAGGCAGAAGAAAGAGTCAGTCAACTTAAAACAGGTCATTTGAAGTCACTGAGTCAGAGGAACAAAAAAAAAATGAATGAAGAAAAGCAAACAGAGCTTAAGAGACTTCTGGATATCATCAACTGGATCAATATAAACATTATGGGAGAAGAGGGAAAGGGGCAGAAAACTTATTTGAAGAAATAATGGCCCAAATGTCTCAAATCTGAGGATAGAAATGGACATACCAAATCAAGAAGCTTAACTCCAACTATGATAAACCCAAATAGATCCACATACCAAGACACATTATAACACCAAGACACATTATAATCCAACTGATGAAAGTCAAAGGCAATAAGAGAATCTTGAAAGCAACAAAAGAAAAGCAAGAGCTTCCATAAGATTATCAGCATATTTCACAGCAGAAACCTTGCGGGTAAGAAGAGACTAGGATGATATAAAAGTGTGTAAAACTGCCAACCAAGAATACTGAAACTGGAGAATTGTCTTTCAAAAATAAAGAAATAAAGACATTCTCAGATAGATAAAAGCTGAGGGAATTCATTACCACTAGAATTGCCCTTCAAGAAATGCTAAAGGACTGGCTTCAAGTTGAAATGAAAGAATGGTAGACAACAACACAAAGCCATATGAAAGTATAAAATTCTCTGGTAAAGTACAGACAGTCCCTGATTTATGAAGGTTTGACTTACAATTTTTCAACTTTATGATGGTTGGAAGCAACATACATTCAATAGAAACTGTACCTCAAATTGTGAATTATTATCTTTTCCCAGGCTAGCATTACATGGTATAATACTCTCTTGTGATGCTGGGCAGCAGCAGTTCCTAGTAAGGCATGCAACCATGAGGGTAAATGACTGATACTCTGCCATGTATTCTGTTTATAGTGATTTTTAAACATTGTTTTCTGAACATGTTTAGGTAAGCTAGGTTAAGGTATGGTGTTTCGTAGGTTAGGTGTATTAAGCACTTTTGACTTACAATATTTTCAATTTACAATGGGTTTATTGGGACATAACTCCATCATAAGTTGAGAAGTATCTATATAGAGACAAATATAAAATTCTATATGATCGTAACTTTAGTGTTTAAGTCTACTTTTAATTCTTGTATAGAATCTAAAGAAAAAACCTATAAAGCTATGCTAGCGGGTATGCAATCCATAAAAATATAATTTATAATATCAATAACATAAAGGGCAGGCAATTGTAAAGGAGTAGAGTTTTTATATGAGGTTGAAGTTGTTAGTTTAAACTAGGTTTTCATAACTCTAAGATGTCTTATGTAATCATAAGAGTAACTACGAAGAAAATATCTATAGAATACACACACACAAAATGAGAAGGAAATCAAAGCATGCCACTACAAATAATCAACAAAACATAAGGGAAGACATTAAGAGAGGGACAAAAAAGCTACAAAACATATAGAATACAAGTAACAAAATGCCAATAATATATTCTTCCCTATCAGCAATTACTTTAAATGTAAATTGATTAACTTCCCCCAAAAGACCATAGATTGGCTGAATAAATAAAAATACAGGATCTAATAATATGCTGCCTATAAGAAACTCACTTTAGACCTAAGCACACAAATAGGCTGAAAGTGAAAGGATGGGAAAGATATTCATTGAAAATGGTAACCAAAAAAAGAGTAGGGTGGCTATACTAATATCAGACAAATAGACTTTAAGTAAAAACTCTCACAAGGAAAAAGAAACATTATGATAAAAGAGTCAATTCATCTGGAAGAAGTAACAATTATAAATATTTACTCACCAAACAGCAGAGCTCCTAAATATATAAAACAAACACTGACAGAATGGAAAGGAGAAACAGCAATACAATAGTAGGAGACTTTAACACAACAAAGGATAGAACAACCAGACAGATGATCAATAAGGAAATAGAAGGTTTGAATAACACTATACATCAATTAGACCTGATAGACATATACAGAACCATTCCACCCAACAACAGCAGAATACACATTCTTGTTAAATGCACATAGACTATTCTCTAGAATAGATCAAATTCCACAAAAAGAAGTCTTAACAAATTTAAGATATAAATCATATCAAGCATCTTTTCTGATCACAATAAAATGAAACTAGAATTAAATAGAAGGAAAACTGAAAAATCCAAAAATATGTGGCAATTTAACAACAAACTCTTAAACAACCAATCGGTCAAACAAGAAATAACAAGTGAAATTATAATTTCTTGAAACAAATGAAAATGAAAACCCAACTTATCAACATTTATGTGGATGCAGCTAAAGCAGTGTTAAGAGGGAAGTTTATAGTTGTAAACATTTTCATTTAAAAGGATATAACTTTTAGGATATAGAAATTTAGTATATAAGGGTCAGTGAAAGTGAAAAAAGCCCAACAATATCTCCCTTTTTTTTTCCACTTTGGGTCATCACTCTTCTGGGACCTGCAGAGTTGTAAACACATGAGGATGAAAGCCCCAAGTATGCACTTTATTGTTCTATTGGTTCCTGGGACAGAAACACAGCTCCAAAGAACTCACTTCAGTTTTCTCATCAGTGAAATAGAGAGGCAACCATACCCACTGCATTGAATTGTTATACCCACAAATGACATCATGTATGTAAAGCACTTAGAACAGTGCTTAGCACATGCAGTAACTGCTTAATGGATAATACCATATCATCACCACCAGTGTATTCAGCACATAGCTATACAGGTTGGTTCTCTCTTCACAGGTAAAAGAATGCACTGATGTTATTTTAGACACTAGATTGCTTCATAAATTTACCTTCAGGTCCTCTCTCCACTCATTCATACCATAGCTCTTAGAAATTTCTGGTTGGAAAATCTGCATTTTTGCCATGGATGTAGCCAGACGAGTTAAAGACTGACGACCACTTCCTCCAAGTCCAACAAGCAAAGCATTTCCACCAGATTGCTTCAAAATGCGACATATCCGTGATAAATGTTCTAGTACATACCTACAAAATATAAAAATTATCATACTTGAAAGTATAAATGTAAATGCATATTTACATGTAACTTTTGTTTTACTTTTCTAGAAAGATGGACTTTGCTGTCTCAGTTTTAAAAAAGTAATCATCAAAATGTGTGACTTTTCAAAAGCAGTTATAATTGGATCATTTGATGCAAAGGAAACTATTTAAACTACAAATTCAGGAAATGTAATATACAAATTATAGAATTAAAATAAAATGTAACCTCTTATACTGGAAGGATATTATTGCTTTTATTAAAAACATTTCTTCAACTTTTTAATAAAAGAATTTCTATATGAGAAATAGGAAATCAGTTATTTACAAAATAACAAATTCAGGAAAGATGGCCTCATTGTGATTAGGGAAATTAAAGTTAGAGCCACAATGAAACACCATTCCACTATCCTTAGATTGGCAAAACTTACCAAGTCTGGCAATCCTAAGTATTAGCAAGGGTGAGAAACAATGGAAGCTCTTAAAAACAATAATCATTTTTGAAGATACTATGGCAAAGCTTAGTAAAGTAGAAAATGTTTACATACCATAACACGATAATGCCACTTCTAGGAACATAGCCTAGAGAAATTCTTATATATGTACCCAAGCAGACATAAATGTTCAAACCTTTTTTATAATTGCAAAAACTGGAAGATACCTAAAAGTCTATCTCAGAAGAATGACTACATTGTGTTATAAAATGGTAATAGTAAAAAATAATTTTTTTTGAATCTCACAAATATGGAATAAACCAACTTGCAGAATTTATACAATATGATACCATTTATATTAGTTTTCAACATGCAAAATAAGATAGTGCATATATGAGTAGGAACACACATATGTAGTAAAAGTCAAAAGAGACACAAGATTTCTTTGATTCCTACAGGGTATGCTGGGGATGCAGTGAGGAAAGGTTGGCTGCCCAAGAGACTTCAAATAAATTGCTAATATTTTATGTCTTAAGCTGGTTGTAGGTACAATGTTATTCACCACATTTTTCCTTATACCTTTTTGTACATCTAAAGTATTTCACAATAAATTTTACAAATAGAAGTTCCAATCATTAATACCAAATGAAGGTACCTAAAAATGACAAGATTCATTCTTGTTTTGTGAGTTTGATTATACTCATCTAAGCATTGGTCTACAATGTCATTAAAATGATGAATATCTGGAATTTCAATATAAACTCTGTCATCTCCTTCAAAGTCAGGATTCATATAGTCACCAAACATAAGATTTCTTAAGTCCTCTTCGGTTACCTATAGAACAAAAGTCAACAAATTATAAAACTTAAAATTTTTTCTAAAATAAATTTAAGAAAATGTTATACAAAATTTTGTTTTGTATATGTTATGGGATGATTATCAATTATATAATTATTTTAAACAGTAGGGTAGTAAATAATACATTTGCAAAATACCTAAAATTATATTACATACTTAGGAATTTAAAAGAGCTTTTTTTTTTCTATTTAAAAAAGGAGGTTCCCCTGCCCAGAGGCTGAGTGACTCTCATTTATTAGTTACTGAAGGATGGGCACCATGTTAAGCACTTTACATCTATGTTATATATAATTTAATAACTATCCCTATTTGATTATATCATTTAATCCCTATTACATCATTTATATAAAGTTTTATTCTTTAATAACTTCTATGCTACATGCATAATTCTTCTGAAGACAAATCTTCTCAAAATAAACACCTATCTATGAGGAAAAATAAAGAAATATGATCATTAAGCAGTAATATTTTTTAAAGATAAGTTGATTGTAACAATTCATGCTATTGTACTATTTTAACTTAATATGTTTTTAATCATTAATATACTCACTGATGTATTTTCTTTCCTCAGATGTGAAAAAATACTATCAAATGATTCTTTAAAATGGTCCTTTATAACAATTTTGGTTAAGTTGAACAGCCAGGATCGATCCTCATCATTAATGAGGCGATCATAAAACACTCGAAGAACTTCATGCACAAACAGCCGGGTCATAGTGTGCTTGCTCTCCACGGCATCTCTTTCAATGAGTAAGCAGCCCTGGATGACACGTGAAAAATCTCGCAAGTTGAAAGTGTAATGAGATTTTGTGGGAGTTGGCAAAAGATTTTCCATGGATTTTTTATATATCTGAATATGAAAACAACAACAAAGCAAAAATAAAATGCTTATAATCAGCAACATCATGTAACAAATTGTATGTTATCTAAGATATTTTATCTATTCTGTCAGATCATATTGGCTTGGAAAATTGTATAGTACTTAAGCCTAGCATTGCATTTATCTATTTAGTTTTGGTTTATACCACTCCATCAGACATTATGAAGCTGAGGGAAATTAATATTATCTGATTCCATCCAAGTCCAAGAAGTGACGATGCTTTCAGTTCCCAATTATTATAGTTGTCCCATTTAAAGGTCAATGACCTGGGCTTAAGTAGTTAACAGAAAATTTAGTAGAAAGTGAAATCAGATAATTCATTCTTAAGTATTCTAAATGAAGAGGATGAAACAATTTCTTTTTGACTACTATTGACTTCAAAACACGCCAGAGTTCTCTCCCTTCCCTTCTCTCATTTTCTCTCTTCTTCCTTCTCCTGTAAGTGGCTCTAATATGGAAATGAAGTATATTTTTACTATATGATAAATACACCAAATGAGGCTTAATATTTTCTTTAAGGAAATTGAATCTTTTATAATGTAGCCTGAAAAAAAAAACTAAATGAAATTATTTTTTATTTATATGCATCCTATGATTCAACCCCCTCCCCTAACCTCCAAATAAGTAGGTCTGTAATGCTTCAAAGATGTGGGGAAAGATCCTTTCTGTATCCCATTCTGCCCAACCAACTCCACCCTCTTTCCTGAAATTATATTTTATATATATAAAACATATTTTATATATAAAAACACTTTTCTGTATCCAAATAAGTACAGTAATTACAATGTACTATTTCTTTGCTCATAGTTTCTCTATTTTGATAGCACTAATTCTCCACCAGAACAAGAGAACTAGAAAGATACAATGCTCTTGAAAACTAATAGAATGATTATAGAGGGCTCTTTGCTTCTGATTGCAGTGATCCCAAAGTGAATCCCACTTTATCAAAGCTTCCAAAAGCTTAGCTCAATGTGATTATCACTGGCTTACCTTAAATACATTTTTTCCCTTTTATAGTTAGCAATGAATCTGGCTCTGGCCTCTGAGCAGAGGCAAATAACACATGCTGCATAAGAGCTGCTCCTTAGCCATATAGGCAGACTTGTTTTCTGTTCCCACCCTTGTGTTTCCTTATAATTTTTCTCATTGCTATTCCTTATGTGATCTGGCTAAAAACAGTATTTTCATAAACTGCTTACATTTCTTTTATTTTTTAAGACAAACACAAAGAATGGGAAGGAAGAGAGAGAAGAAAAAAATAAATATCAGAGTAGGAACCTGACAATTAGGGAAACACCTAAACTGTGGCATGAACTTGTTCTGGATTACAATTTCGTTGTAACAAGTTGGCATTATCTCCCATTTTACTTTTAAAAAACATGAGTTTCTCGAAGGTCAAATTACTTGATTAAGGCCATATAGCCGGGAAATAGCAGTCAAACCCAAATGGATTTCCTAAGTTCAAAGCCTATGTCTTCCTGTTCTCAAGGCTTAAGTTTCTCTGACACTGAAGACCAAAGCAGCTAAGAAAAAAAGGTTTTTTTTTTTTTAAAGTAAGGACCAAATGAGGGATATATATACTAAAACATTTTATATTACATATTTGCTCACCTCCATAGTTCCACTGACGATTTGGTTCCCTATTAAAAAGTATTCTGGAGGAAATTCACGAGTCCTAAAGTAGAATGCTACAATTGATGAGAAGATTCGGACCATTGTTTCATCACTGAAAGTATTAATAGTGCAGATGTTGAAATGTCGAATAAAACGAGGAGTAACTGGATTTCTTCCCCACCTGGAGGGCCCATGGCAGCAATCAGTTCTATGTCAACCAATGTGATTTTACTTGTGTCCTTAAGATCATACCTTGAAAGCACATAAAAATTCAAAATAATCAGTAATAAAGCCAATAAGATGGAATGAAATATAGATCTCTCTAGAAATTTAATCTGATTTTAGCTTCTTTAAAAAGAAAACTTTAGAAAATGCTTTGAGTAGAAGAGAACTCTTTTTTTTTTTTTAAAGCAGCATTGTTTCCTCTTTCAATAACACTGATTCTGTTGCACAGATTCTGGGTATCTAGAATGTTCCTTTCTCTCATTCTTTCTTTATTACCTTCTACTATTCTTTCCAATTTGACTCTGATTCTCTTCTTCCTACTCTAAATCCAGAGCATGGATGAGAGATCAATCTTATTTGCAGCTGGATTTAGGTAGGGTGACCATATGTCCCATTTTGCCTAGGACAATTCTGATTTGTGCTTGTCCTAGGTAATTAATAACATTGCCCTTTTACTCTCAGAAATGTCTTAGTTTGAACAATAAATTATATAGTTATCCTATTTACAGCAAAGCCCTGGTTTCTTTTTTCTCATCTCAAATCTTATCTTCAGAGCACATAAGGATGTCTAAACAGTAACTAAACACTTTTTCTTATATAAAAAGGGACATATCAGGGAATAACCAAGCTCCAAAGAAGTTTTAACCAGAAAGGGGTATCTAAATAGCTCCATTTAGTTAGAACCACTTCATTGAAAATATTTATATTTCCAATAGGCCATTGAGTCCTTTAATATTAAAGTTCATGCAAAAAGTGGAAAGGATGGTAGGAGAAATTTATATAGCCAATTCTTAGTCTAAGAGCACAATAAAAAATATGAAAATATTATTTGGTTTTTGGCAACAACCATAATAGCTGTCAATAGGAGACTGGCTAAGTAAATTATGGCAAGAGCCACACAACTAAATATTATTAAAGGCTAATAAAATGAATGAGACAAAGTACGTGGATAGGTGTTTGAGATAAATACTTAACTGCAAGTAAGTTACCAAACACAATGTATAATGAGTATTTTTAAAAAAAATAAAAATATATTTATAAAGACATGAAACTCGGAGGAATAGAGAATACACTATCAACAGCAATTATTTCCTGGAGGCATTATGCCAAGGGCCTGCAGTAACAAAGAAAATGTTATTTCCAAAATACGACTTAGCTTCAACATTAGTCTACCCTTGCCTTGAGACAAAAATAATGGTATGTTTGGAATTAGGAAAGTATATTTAAGAGAGGAAAAGAAAGATTATTAATTCTAACTAAAAGATACAATGTCTTACATGTTAGAAACTAAGCACATAATCATAAAATGGGGTGGAGGAAGTACAGTTATCTATGAAATTGCTGTTAAAACAAAGCCATCTCAAAGATATGGTAGCCTCAAACAGTTACAGAAAATGTAGAGAATTTAACATTATAAAAATGTAGTGTGATTACTTAGGTTGGAGACTACCCATAAATTCTCAGCCCTTTGGAAATGGTACTTTAAAAGGTATAATCTATAAATTATTTCCAACAATTAAAAATAATACTTGAAAAGAATTTATTTGTTGAATATATACATCTCCAATACTGGATTATTAATCCTAGTTATCTAACTCACACATTCATAAGAAAGGGTAGTATAAAAAAAGGTATAGAAAAGTCTTCCAAAAATTTCTGTATAGGAATATCAGAGCAATCATTTTCTTTCACAAATAACTTGAAAAAGTATATTATTTTGATGTGAGAAACTAAAATAGAAAAAAAAGATAAATGACTTCAGCATGGCTAATGAAGACCTTAATTAAATAATTACCAATTCCCAGAGTCAAAAAATTGTCGTAATAATTCAATAGGAGGTTGAGCTCCATATTTTTCCAATGCAGGCATATTCATGTCATCTATAAAAATTATACACTTCTTTCCCATAGGTGGTCCAAAAACTCCTTTGCGTCTTTTATCCAATCTAGCCATAATAATGTTCTAAAATATAAAGAAGAAAGGATAGTAGCCACACTTAACAATAGAAAAAAATTAGGAATTAAACAGTCTAATTATATAAAAAAATAATGCCAAACAGCGCTATGTACATGTGTTTCTTTATTTATATTTATTCACTTTTAGGGTGATACCAAACTTTATATTCATCATTCAAAAAACATTTATTGAAAATTCTATGTGCTAAGAATTGTTATGTACATGCATATTTATATATTTATGTTGTACACACATGAACACAGAAATTATTTTCCTCATTGGATACCCCAACCTATCTATTAACTTTAATTTACTCAGTATCTAAAAGCGCTCATTTAAATTTGTAACATTTGAGATTAAGGGAATTCTTTAGGCTTAAAACAACAGAAATGAGTCCCATAGGTCAAGAGAGAAAGGACAGACATAAATTTAGGAATAGATGATAAAAACGGTGATTAGAAAAGGTTTCATGGAGTATTTCCATCTTGGCACTTTTGGGGGTAAAGAGTGAGATGTACAACTACATTGTTCTCATCATAGAAGGTCATATAATAGTTTATGTTTGAAAGACAGGGCGTTAGAAAGCAGCAAATGCCCCTAAGGATCATATGGGAGAAAGTGCGAGTGCACCCTTCCTTCCACCCTCCATTCCCCTCCCTCCCTCCCTCCTCCTCCTCCTTCTCTCTCTCATACTCCCTTCTCCAGTTAAGAAATCAATTGTTTCTTCTCAAACTTAAAAAAAAAAAGCTGTTAAAGCTCAATAATCCAGTACTAATGCAAAAATTCTCTCAAACTTGTCTTTAAAACTTGACTTTTAAAACTTACTTGTAATGCCAAAAATAAAAGTTTTGAAGTTGTATTTAAATTCATATAAAACTTACACAGCTATTCATTTAATATACAATTTTAAACACTAACCAAATATTTTTAAAATTTTAATAATTATAGACCCATGTTTCTGGTTTTAAACTAACCTGAACCTGGTTGGCACTGGTCCGTGCAGAGAAATTAACATAAAAAGGAAAGTACTTGTCCTTTTCCAAGTGATTCATTAGCTTATCCTTCACATACACTGATTTTCCTGTACCCGTTGGACCCACAAAAAGCAGTGGCCTTTAAGAAAATATGTCATTCAAAAGGGGGAAAAGTTAAAAACATTTCTACTAAAGGAAGTTGGAATAAGCTAAAAAGATAAACAATAATCAAATCATCTTTATTTAAAAACTCACATTTTAATTATTATTGTTATTTCATGAAAGACTGGTAAAAGTAACAATTGGCACACATTTCTGTTTACTCTTCCTGAGATTTTAATAGTAAAAACTATCATTTAGACAGATATAAATTTGCTATATGTAAAAACACTCATAAAACAAGTAATAGAAAAGAAAATCAAAGTGTGTCTCCTCAGAAAAGTGATATATTGGTATTTTTTAGTTAGAAGTACAAGCAAGAGGGTGTAGTGTGGAATAGACAATGAGAAGATGACAGTAAGGATAAGGGTGTTTCACAGTTACCTTAATAGCATAAAGTTTCTGTGAGATACTAAATAGTAGCGAATTCTAAAGCTAACAGTTATGTAAACCTGTTAATGGCATTTTAGAATCAAGTCAGAGTTACTCTCTGAAAACATCTGTCTAAAAGCAAACTAAGGAATTCTCCACTTAGTGGGGCCTCAAGCAGGGTTTCTCATTCTTGAGTTATTGTTATTAACTTAAAAAAAAAAAAAAAACTCCTCTGAGTTTCTATTCACAGAACTCTGGGGAATCTCAGTTTGAGAAATACTGAATTAAAAATTAAATACTGTCACTTTGAATGATAACTTGGCACTACACAATACATAAAGACAAACACAAAGGCTGACTCTAAAACTGAGCAACAGCATTCAGTTAGAAGGTGTTATTTAAGTAACCAAAATTATGCTAATATTAATTCCTAAAATTATCATTGAAGTATAAACATGAAATTAAAGTTCGTTTAGAACTACAGTAACTCCTAGAATTTACTTCTATGTCCCAGTCTGAGTAACACTCATCTTATGAAAAACTACTTATTAAAATAATTTTAATAAATAAAATACTGTTCTTAACTTGGGGGTCCATGGACCGACTAACGAAATTCTTAGACAGTATTCAGAGAATCTGTGAACTTGGATAACAGAAAGGTTATATCTTTACTTTCACTATCCTTAACTAAAATGGAGCAATTGGTGTCTTTGTCACCAATTGAAATTACAGATATTATACTATGCATTACAATTGTTAGTGAAATCTCAAAAATATCACTTAAGCCATTACTTCTTCAAAATTATGACAGTCATCAGACACACTGCTAGATCTTATAATTTATTGTATTAATAAAGAAGCACATGTATTACTACAATAGCCCAAGTTAGTTCAATACTTTGATAAATGTATTTCAATATATGGTTTCCTTTGTAATCCTATGTTTCTATTATTTATTTAAAAGTAGTATTCTGACAAGTAGTTCATAGCACAAAAGAACTCCCATACTAGGATTTCCTTAGAATTGGCAAGTGCCTTTCTTGCCTAAGAAAAATTTTAATATTAGCCATTAAATGCAAAATAAGAATAATATTCCCTCATTAGCTATTTTTCCTGTTTTTGTTTAATTAAACAAGATAAAATTGTCAAAAAATTCACTCAGAAACAAGTTCTTTCTTTATTAACAGTTCTTTATCAACAACTAAACATGACATTCATGCATGTTATGTAAAGTTACCTGTCTAGTTAAAATAGTAGTAATGGTAAATTATGCCTAATGTTTTAAAAGCAAAATAACTATAAAAATGCTAGTTAGAAAGTTAGTGTGAATAAGCCTATGGTACGCTATGGTATGTGCTAGTATTTTTTGGCGTGCTCTTCTGATTTAAGTCTGAGATTTTCATGTTCATCTTAAGTTATGAAAAAGACATAAGACATTTGAAAAATGCTAAATATAATGGGAGAATGTGGACCATAGTTAGTCTGATACCTCAAGAGTACAGAGGATACCTTTGATACTTTTGAGTCGAATGCATACCTATTTATCAATAATACCACAACTGACTTTAGTCTGATGTTATAAATAACAGAAATACAAGATGGCTTATGAAACAACAAAGTATAATAGCAAAGGCTTTGGAGTAGGAAATAGGAAACCTAAGTTCTAGGTTTGTCCCTAGTAACACATGTCAGTATGGACATGTCAGTTAGTCCCCCTGGGTCTCGGTTATCTGAAAATGAATGACCTCAAAGTTTATTTCAAATATCCTATGACTGTTTTAGAATGGCATTGTTATATTTAAAATATACGTTTATAAGTGTTTCTTACTTCGCATAGGTAATACTCAAGTTCATTAGAAATGTATATCTAATTGTGTCCATTGTAGGGACTATAATATCTTGAATCCTGACACGTTTATCTCCAAAATTAGTACTTTTAATTAACTCATTCCAATGCAGCCAGCGACCTCGGTTTTTCAACTACAAGAGAACATAAGTTTTAAATTATAACAATACACTTGCTATCTGAAAGGCCCTTTTTAACATTTTGTTATCATATTTGCTTTTACACACTTTACAGTTTTCCCCTTTTTAGTATCAAATATTAGATTCATTCAAAATAATGTATATAATATATTTAAGTCATGAAGTGATTAACTAAAATATCCATGAATCCACCACCCGATTTAAGAAATGCATTTTTTGTAATTAATTTTCCTTTCTAATGAGAACCTGAAGAATTTAATGAAACAGTTATCACAAATTCAACATATTTAGAACTTCAGATGTTTGCTTCTATGTCCTCTTAACACGAATCTTTCCAAAATGCCTTCAAAAGATCCTTTTGCATATATCGAGTACTTACTTGAGAGCTATTTAATAGCTCACTACAATTTATTGGACACTGGCTCTATGTTTTCATATTTTAAAGTAAACAGGCAATAATCTAACTAGAAACAAAATATCATGTGAACTCACTATGTTTGTTTCTCTAAAATTATTCTCTTTGCCATTTGATCTGGGCTGATATTCAGCCAGGATATATTGGAGTGGCTGAACTGATTGTTATAATATTGAAATTTTTCTGAACCAATAGCTAAATATCTGCTGTCCTGACACCCCTGAGTGCCCCCCACCACTGTTACCTTCCTCTCTAGGTTGCCCAGCCTGTCCTTGAAGATCCCAAGGCCTCCTATCATCAAGCAACAGAAATACAAAGGATTATAAGAAAACACTAACAAATATATGCCAAAAAATGAACAACCTGGAAGACATGGATAAAGTCCTAGAAACATACTATATTGCAAGACTGAATAAAGAAAAAATAGGAAGTCTAAAGAGACCAGTTACTACTAATGAAAACAAATCAGTAATGAAAAAACTCCCAACAAAAGTCCTGGACCAGATGGCTTCACAGGTGAATTTTACCAAATATTCAAAGGAGAATTAACATCTTTCCTTCTCAAACTATTCCAAAAAATTCAAGAGGAGGGAAATCCCCCAAGCTTTTACAAGGCCAGCACTAGCATCACCAAAACCAAAGAAAGATATTGCAAAAAAGGAAAATTATATACTGATATCTCTGATGAACACAGATGCAAAGATCCTCAACAAAATATTAGCAAATTGAATTCAGCAATACATTAAAAAGATCATACACCCTGATTAAGCAGGATTTACTCCTGGGATGCCAGGTTGGTTCAATATCTGCAAATCAATTAATATGATACACCACATACACAAAACGAAGGATAAAAATCACATGATCATATCGATAGATGCGGAAAAAATTTGACAAAATCCAGCATCCATTTATAGTAAAAATTCATCAAAGTGGAAATAGACAGAACATACTTCAACGTAATAAAAGCCACATATGACAAACCCACAGCTAACATCATTCTCAAGTATTTTCTAAAATCTAAAATCTAAAAGTATTTTCCTTAAGATCAGGAACAAGACAAAGATGTCTGCTTTCTCCACTTTTATTCATAATAGTATTGGAAGTACTAGCCGCAACAAACAGACAAGAAAAAAATAAAAGGCATCCAAGTTGGAAAGAAAGAAGTAAAACTGTCATTATTTGTAGATGACATCATACTATATACAGAGAAACCTAAAGAGTCTACCAAATAACTATTAGAACTGTTCACTGAATTCAGTAAATAACATGGAACAAACTTAATAATCAGAAATCAGTTACAGTTTTATATGCCAATAACAAACTATCAGAAAGAGAAATTAAGAAAACAATCTCATTTATAATTGCATCAAAAAATACCTAGGAATAAATTTAACCAAGAATGTAAAAGACCTGTACTCAGAAAACTATAAGACATTGAAGAAAGAAATTAAAGATTGAAATGAATGGAAGCAAATACTGTACTCAAGAACAGGAAGAATTAATATTAAAATGCTCATTCTATCCAAAACAATCTATAAATTCAATGGAATCCCTATCAAAATACCAATGACATTTTTTTCATAGAAAAAGATTATTTATTTTCACAAAAACCCTAAAATTTACATGAAACTATAAAAGATCTCAAATAACCAAAGGGATCTTGAGAAAAAAGAACAAAGTTGAAAGTATCACACTACCTGATATCAAACTATATTACAAGGCAATAGTAATTAATTTGGCATGATATTGGCATAAAAAAAATAGACACATAGATTGAATCTAAAGTACAATTGAAAAAAAAAAAAAAAGCAAACCCCAACAGTTTCCCACTCTCATTATTTCCTCTCTAGCAGCATCTACTTTTTACCTCTTTAAACTGGATATTTTGGTATTTACCTCCAATTCTAAAAAAACATGCTTGTGTTATCACCTCTTGATTCTTTAGTTTTAGAGAATATTTTATTGACTTCTCACTGTGACCAATGAGGATGAAAGTCTCTTCTTAAAATTCTTAAAATTCTGTGTTAGCATGGTTTGGGGAAAAGATTTCTTCACTGGCAGTCAAGGGGGCTGGGTTCAAGTTCTGACTCTTCTAGCCATTTGCCTTTCTAGTTTTGTTTCTTAATCTATAAACCTTAAGATTTAGGTAAAATTGTAACTAAGGCTCTATCCAGATCTTATGACTGTTAAGCAAAATTTGCATTAATCAAATGTCTATTCAAATGATTACTGTTTAAAATAATCTTTTTGTAAATTCTTTTTAAAAGGGAAAATAGATTTAATTTAAATCTGAAATTATAAAATATTCTTAAAGCAAGTTTATCTATACTGTCCACAAGTTACAGGAGAAACTAAAAAAAAGGGACTAAAGTGAGAACCACTAGAGTCAAAATAACATGAAGGTGGAAATCCAGGCACTTTTCCTGCTGATCTAAGACTTTGTGTTCATAGCTTATCATTAGAATCATTTTATATCATACCTCATACATGTAATCATAGACCAAGCCTTTTTCATCAAAGTGGCATTCCCATTTACCCACAGAGCCAGGAATTGGGTTGTTTTCATCTTTTCCCAAAACGATTAATCGTAGGAATGTATCAAAAACAAGGCGACCACTGGTATCACAACTTCCTCCAATCGACCAAATCAAAGAAAACATAAAGCAAGCCTGTTGGTTAAAAAAAAAAAAAAGTTAATTTAAACTTATTATTTAATAGAAATTTTTAACAGATTAATTAAGATCTAACATATTGATGACTGGTTAACCTACTTGGAAAAGGTCAGATCTATGAATTAAGTGAATTGGAGCACAGCTAAATCACATAGTATCATTTCTCTGGCAAAAGCTATCTAATTTTAAAACACCTATCCCTATCATAAGACACTTAGGTTGCTTCCATGTCCTGGCTACCATGAATAATGCTGCTATGATCATCGAGATGCATATATCTTTGCGGATAAATGTTTTTAATTTTCATTTGGGGGGGGAGGGGGTAGGGATAGGGGGTAAATGCCCAGAATAGGGATTGCAGGGTCATATAGTAATTCTACTTTTAGTTTTTTAAGACTCTGTCCTGTTTTCCATACCGGTTAGGAATTTACATTCCCACCAGAAGTGTCTGAGGGTTCCTTTCTTCTTCTACCTCTCCAACATTTGTTATTACTTGTCTTGTTGATGATAGCCATTCTAGAAGGTGTGAGGTGGTAGATAATTGGAGAAAGATGTGGTATATATATTCCTGGAATATTATTCAGCCATAAAAAAAGATGAAATATTGCCATTTATTACAACATGGATGGATCTTGAGATTATCATGCTAACCAAAATAAATCAGACAGAAAATGTTGAAAACCATATGATTTCACTCATATGTGGGATATAAAACTGAAAGGAATAAACTAACATGACAGACTCATGGACATGGCAGTGGATTAAAGGTTACCAGAGGGAAATGGGGGAGGGGGAAGGCAGATAAGAGTAAAAGGGGTCAAATATATGGTGACAAAAGGAAATTTAACTTTGGGTGGTGAACACACAATGCAATAAACATTTGACATATTGTTGAATTGTACACTTGAAAATGTATTTTATTAACCAACATCACCCTAACCATTTTAATTAAAAAATAAATAAATAATAAAAATGAAACGCTCATGACAAATGACCAAGGAATTTTTCTTTTAGGGGCTTATATACAAAAAAATTCACTGCAGTGTTGTTTGTGATAGCAAATGTTCCTCAAGAGGAATCTGCTTAATTGGGCTAGTCTACATACACTAGAATACATGCAGCTGTCAAAAAAGAAGATAACTCTACTGATATGAAATGATCTCCAAGATATATTGTGAGAAAACATGCAAATAAGTATGTATGGTATGCTAAAATGTATTAAAAATGTATACATATAAAAGAAAGTATGCATTAAATACCTAGATAGCGAGTTATCTAGGCATAGGGAATAGCTGCCTTCAAGGTGGCTGGGGGACTGGTATGGATGGAAAACCTACTTTTGCCTTTTGAATTTTACTCTAGTCATATGCCTTATCTAGTTTATAAATCTGTAAGATATATTTTGAGAGAAAATTTTCAACTACATATTGATCTATATTAGTCTAAAAATGATTTAAGCTGTTTAAACAATTTGGGGAGTATAGGTTTACAAACAGAATGTAAATTTTCAGAAAATATATAATATGAAGTTTACATAGGTAAATTATTCTTAGGATATTTTTATTTTATAATTTTTTACCATTGAATTATGTTATGGAAGGAATATTTGAAAAAAACTAGTTCTGTGAAAAAGGCAGTTCCAAACTTAGGGAAGAAAAAAAAGGGATATAAATAAATTATACTTCAAACATGTCTTTGATTTCTTCTAAAATGGAGGGAAATAAAGGAGAAAAGGGAGGTGGAAAGAAAGAGATTATGATTAGCAAGGAACCCCGAAATATAAGGTATCTGAGGTAGATTTTCTATGGCAACAAGGTGAAGGGGAAACAATAGGAGGGAACTGCTATTACCGTAGAGTAAAAGAGAAGGTAGACTGAGTAGAGGAGATCAAGGCATTAAGGAATAAGGTGTGGGTGAGAAAGTAACATATGCCAGAAAGAGAACAAAACACCTCTTTCCTTCGGAGCCCTCAGAGTCATGCCCTCTGGCCTGCTCTGACTTATTTCCAGACATTAGCTAATCTGGGCCACTGACTCCTCCCTAGGCATGTGCTCTATGAATTCTGCCAGCAGTGCTCCGCCCAGCTAGCTGGATGCCTGCTCCTTGTCTTTTGTAGCCAGCTTCTTGCAGTCCACATCCTGGCTTAATATTAAGAAAAAATCAATTCACCTAAAGTCCCTATTAGATTAATATTAAGTCATTATATTGTTTATCAAATTATGCTCTTTCATAAGTAACAGGGTAGATTTGGTTCATTCCAACATATTTTACTTTCTTTAAAGTGTTTTTTAAAACCGACTACCAGGTCAGGGCAATTTTAATGTTTTCAGTTATCCTTTCAGTGCTCACCAAAAAACAGCTCGGGATCTTACAATGTCCTCCTTCTCAGTACAAGTATCATTTGCCAGAGGTATATTTTATTCTGTAATTAAAAACTACATTAAGTATAAAACAAACCATAATCCAAATACGAATGTGCTTGCTTGTAGGATCACTTTCTAACACGTCACAGAGTAGTACTTCAAAGAGGCGTGTGAGAGATACAACCACATTGCTATCACTTGTTGGAATCAGTTCCTACAAAGTGAAAAAACATACTTTTCTTTCATCTTATTTGAAAAATAAAAGAAGATAAACATTTTATTTAAAAAACTGAGAAAATGTACATAGTTTTCATAAGGTCTTTATAAACACTCAGAGAATTTAAATCGTATGTGTGATAAAAACATCTCAAATATTTTGGTTCAGTGTATTATATTATACAGTACATAACATTCTGAATTCTCTGAGAGATTAAAATTAGGTACTGAAAGAGAATAAACAATATTTTAGGGATAGCAGAAATAAAGTCTCTAACAGCCATTCATTCATTTATATATTCAACAAATGCTTATAAAAAACATACTATTCTTACATACTAAACTAGGAGATATAGAAATAAAATATACAATCTCTTAAAAGCAGTGATATTGAAATTAAATAGACAAAAACAATATGGGGTAATACTGACAAGGCAGAGGAAGTCTCAGGGAGGAGGAAGGGTACTAGAGTACTCAGGATAAACAATTAACCCAGACCCAGGGAGGAGGACAAGGAGAAAAATGGGAGAGGAATGAATAAAGAAAGACATCCCAGATAAAGTAACAGCTGAGTTGAATTTGGGGGGAAAATATGAGTTCTCCAAGTGCAGAAGGGAAGGATGTTAAAGGCCAGAGAAACTACATATACACAGAAATGGAGACGTAAGCAAACACAGAGAATTAAGGGGATTGTATAGAATGGGAAAATAGGGTGTCAAAGAGGAATGGCAAAAAAGAAGGCTTGAGAAGCAGATAGGGATCAGATCCTGAAAGGCTTATAGGCTGTGTTAAGAATCTCATGCTAAGGGAAGAGGGGTACAATGGAGATTTTAAGTAGGGGAATAAAAGGAATGAATTTGTATTTTGGAACCTTCATTCTGGTAGCCGGATATAGATTGAACCAGAGTAGCTCTACTGTATTGATTCAGGGAGGAAATGATGGATGTCAGAACTGATGCTAAACAGAGAAACCCAAATGGAGAGGTGAGGACAGATACAAAAGTCAGTACAGAGGAAAAATCCATAGATCCTGGGGACTAACTGAATATGAAAAATATGGCAATGAATTATGAAAAGGAAATCCATCACTCATCAGAAGATGGAGCATATTTTGTATTATTTATAACATCTAGCAATGGAGCTTTAAAATGAAAAAATAAAAATGACTTTATCTGCTTATTTTCCCTATGAAGACAATGTACAGAATCTTTATAAATTAAAAATGTTCACTTTTTCCCTTTTGTGCAGAATATTTTTCTTATCTTTGAAATAATATTTTAGGATAAAAAAATCTACTGAATACCTCTTTGCCTTCACTAAAAAACAAATAAAGAGATATTTGATATTTAATGTAAGTAACTAATGTGTATGTGTGTGGTGAGTTGAATAGTAGTCCTCAAAGAGATACACATGCATGTCCTAATCCCAAGGATCCATAAGTGTGATCTTATTTGTGAAAAGAGTCTTTGAAGATGTAATTAAGTTAAGGATCTCAAGATGAGATCATTCTGGTTATCTGAAAGACCCTAAATCCAAGGCCTTAAATCTTTATTAAGAGTCACACATTGAAGAGTCACAAAATGTAGAAGAAAACAGAGTTATACAGCCACAAGCTAAGGAATACCAAGAGCCAAAAGAAGCTGGAAGAGGTGAGGATGGATTCTCCTTTACAGCTTCCAGAGGAAGCATGGCTCTACCAACATCTCGATTTTAGATTTCTAGCCCCAGAACTATGACAGAATAAATTTCTGCTGCTTTAAGCCATCAAGTTTGTGGTAATTTGTTATGACAGTTATAGGAAACTAATACAACATACAAAACTTTCTCATAAAATCCAAAATATACATATGAACTTGTAAAGGCACATATTTAAGACACTTTTAAAATACAGAAAATAATTAGAAATTTGAAAGCTTCAGTAACTATAGTTTTTTAAATTAAGGTTTTTTCAATTGACATTCAATATAATATTAGTATTAGGTGTACAGAGTAGTGGTTAGACATTTATAACTTAGAAACTAATGCCCCCACTAAGTCCTGTACCCACCTGACACCATAGAAAATTATTACAATATTATTGGTTATATTCCCTAAGCTGTACTTTATATCCCCATGACGATTTTGGAACTGCCAATTTGTACTAATCCCTTCACATTTTTCATCCACATTCCCAACCCTCTCCTATCTGGCAACCATCAGTTTGTTCTCTTTCTCTATGAGTTTGTTTCTGTTTTATTTATTTTTTTTATTGCTTTTTGGTCTTTTAGCTAAAATTAAGTATTTGTTTTTTAGACTCCACATATAAGTGAAATTTTACAGTTTTTGTCTTTCTTTGTCTAAAGTCTTTCACTTAGCATAACATTCTCCAGGTCCATCCATGTTGTTGCAAATGGTAAGATTGCATACTTTTTTATAGCCTAGTAATATTCCCTTGTATATATGTACTAAATTTTCTTTATCCAGTAATCCTTTGATTGGACCATGTAATCTATTTAAATTTAAAGTGATTATTAAAGGGTATATAGTTGTTATTTTATTGTTTTCAGATTGTTTTTGTGCTGCTTCTTTACGACTTTCGTATTCTCTTGTTCTCTTGTGTGTTGATAAATTTCTGTAGTATGGTGTATAAATTCCTTTCTCTTTATTTGTTGTATATCCCTTATAGATTTTTAGTTTGTTATTATCATGTGCTTCATATATACCAAGCTATGTTTACAGCAGTCTATTTTCAGTTGATGGTAATACAAGTTTGAACACATTCTAAAATCACTGCTTTTACTCATCCCCTCCATGTTTTATGGTTTTATAATTTTTTTGTATTTCTTTTGTGTGTTTGTGTGTATCCCTTAATTTACTATTGTACTTACACGTGATCTTCCTACTTCTGCCTTTTAACCTTTGTACTACTTTAGTGTTGGTTTATCCACTGTTATTATGTATTTATTTGCCTTTGTCAGTGAGAATTTTTTGAGATATTTTCTTATTATTTTTTATTTTTTTCTTCTTAAAAATGTCCCTTTAATATTTCTTATAAAACTAGTTTTGTGGGTATGAACTCTACAGTTTTACTCAGCCTTTAGAGGGAATAATATTTACTTCTGGGTTATTCAGGTGTAACTTAAGCAGTATAAATACAAAATTGCATGTTGCTATAATGGTTTTAGTCACAGCTAGTCCTCACAACCAATCAGCCTGAGGGTAAATTCCTTCCACTGATGTGCAAACAGCAACGAAGGGTCAACTACAACAGGAGGGTACATACAACCCACACAAGGGATACACCTGGAGCATCCAGCTCAGGTGGCCAAGGAGACTCTGCCACTGGGGCCCATAGGATACCTACAATATAAGACCACTTTGCCAAGACTGGGAGACATAGCAACTCTAATACATAAAAACACAGGGTGGCAGCCAAAATGGAGAGACAAAGAAACATGTCTCAGATGAAAGAACAGAACAAAGCTCCAGAAAAATTAACGTTGTTAAAATGTCCATACTACCCAGAAAAAACTAAACAAAATGGAGATGAGAAATCTACCAGATGCAGAGTTTTAAACACTGGTTATAAGGATGCTCAACAATCTCAGTAAGGATGCTCAACAAAGAGATGGGAAACAAAAATGGAGATAGAAAACAAAAAAAGAACCAATCAGAAATAAAAATACAATAACTAAAATGAAGAGTAAATTAGATGGAATCAACAGTAGGTCAGATGAAGCACAATTGAATCAGCAATTTTAAAGGTGAGGTAGCAGAAACTACCAAATCAGAACAGTAAAAAGAAAAGAAGAATCCAAAATGAGAATAGATTAAAGGCCTCTGGGATAACGTCAAGCATACTAACATTCACATTATAGAGGTACCAGAAGAAGAAAGAGACTAAGAAATTGAAAGTTCTATTTGAAGAAATAATGACGAAAAACTACCCTAACCTGGCAAAGGAAACAGACATACAAGCTCAGGAAGCTCAGAAAGTCCCAAACAAGATGAACCCAAAAAGGCCTACACCAAGACACATTGTAATTAAAATGCCAAAAGTTAAAGACAAAGAGAGAATCTTAAAAGCAGCAAGAGAGGGTTAGTTACCTATAAGAGCGTTCCCATAGACTGTTAAATGATTTCTCAACAGAAATTTTGCAGGCAAAGGTACTGGAAGGAAATACTCAAAGTGATGAAAAGCAAGAACCTACCACCAAGATTACTCTATCCAGCAAAGCTATCATTTAGAATTGAAAGACCTTCCCAGACAAGGAAAAGGTAATGGAGTTCATCACCACCAAACTAGGATTATGAGAAATATTAAAAGAACTTCTTTAAGAATAAGAAAAAAAGAAAAAGAAAATATTAATAATAAAATGGCAATAACTACATACCTAACAACAATTACTTTAAATGTGAATGGATTGAATGCTCCAATCAAAAGACATTGGCTGAATGGACAAGAAAACAAGATCTTTACGCATGCTGCCTACAAGAGACCAACTTCAAATTGAAAGACACACATAGACTGAAAGTAAAGGGATGTAAAAGACATTTCATGAAAATGGAAATGAAAAAAATCTAGGGTAGGAATACTTACACCAGTCAAAATAGACTTTAAAGCAAGGCTATAACAAGAGACAAAGAAAGACTCAGTTATCCCATTTCTAGGTAATTTCTAAAAAACTCAAAACACTACTTTGAAGGAATATGTGCATCCACATTATCATTGCAGCATTATTTATAATAACCAAGATATGCAGGCAAACTGGGTGTCCATCAATGGATGAATGGATAAAAAAGAGGAAGTACATATGCAAAATGGAATATCACTCAGCCATAAAAATAAATAAATAAATAAATAATAAATAAATAAAAGAATGAAATCTTTACATCTGCAACAACATGGATGGACCTAGATGGTACTGTGCTGAGTGGATTAAGTCAGACATAGAAAGACAAAAACCACGTGATTTCACTTACATGTGGAATCTAAAGAACAAAATAAACAAATAAAACAAATAAACTCAAAGATACAGAGAATATTTTGAGGGTTACCAGATGGGAGGGGTGGTGGGGTGATGAGTGAAAAGGGAAAGGGATTAAGAAGTATGAATTGTTAGTTACAAAACAGTCATGGTAATGTAAAGTATAACATAAAGAATATAGTTAATAATATTGTAATAACTATGTACAGTGTCAGATTAAGTACTAGATTTATCAGGGTAATCACTTGATGAGTTTTACAGATGTCCAACCACTATGTTGTACACCTCAAACTAATATAATATGGTATGCCAACTATAATTGAAAAATAAAAAATATTATATAAAAAATCAGTTGCATTTCTTTACACCAACAATGATCTATCTGAAAAGGAAATCAAGAAAGCAATCTCATTTACAATAGCATCAAAAAGAATAAAATGCTTAAGAATAAATTTACCATAGGAACTGAAAGGTCTGTACACAGAAAATTTAATGAAAGAAAGAAGACACAAATAAATGGAAAGATATCCATGTTCATGGATTGGAAGAATTAACATTGTTAAAATGTCCATACCACCCAAAGCCATCTGTATATTTAATGCAATCCCTACAAAATTCCAATAGCATTTTTCACAAATATAGAAAAAAGAATTATAAAATTTGCATGGAACCATATATCACCAATTGCCAAAATAATCTTGAGAAAGAAGATTTGAAGGTATCACATTTCTCGATTTCAAATTATAAAGTAGTCTTCTCTTATCTACAATTTCATTAACACCAGTTTCAGTTATCCATGGTCAACCGTGATCCAAAATTATTAAATGAAAAATTCCAGAAATAAATAATTCATAATTTTTAAATTGTGCACCATTCTGAGTAATGAAATCTTGCAACACCTTACTCTGTCCCTACCAGGACGTGAATCATCCCTTTGTCCAGTGTATCCATGATGTATGTGCCACCTCCCATTAGTCACTTACTAGCCATGTAGGTTATCAGATCAACTATTACAGTATCGCAGTCCTTGTGTTCAAGTAATCTTTACTTCATAATGGCCCCAAAGGACAAGAGTAGTGATGCTGGCAATCAGGTATGCAAAAGAGAAGCCATAAAGTGCTTCCTGAAAAGGTATGTATGTATAGGAAAAAAACATAGTATAAATATGGTTCAGCATGATCTATGATTTTAGGCATCCACTGGAGGTCTTGGAAGACACCCCCTGTAGATAAGATGGGGACCACTCTAGTAATTAAAAAATCAAAACACTATGGTACTGACATAAAAACAGACATATAAACCAATGAACAGAACAGAAAGCCCAGAAATGAACCCAAACACATAACAGTCAACTGATCTTTGACAAGGGTTGCCAAGAAAAAACTAATACTCCATATAAAAGAATGAAATTTGACTGTAATTTTATATCACACACAAAAATCAATCCAAAATAGGTTAACAACTTATATGTAAAACCTGGAATTGCAAAACCCCTAGAAAACAAATAGGAAAAAATCTCCTTGACAGTGGCCTTAGAAATGATTTTTTGAATATGATACTAAAAGATCGGGTAACAAAAGTAAAAATTAACAAGTAGGACTACATTAAACTAAAAGCATAGTAGGAGCACAGCAAAGGAAACAATCAACAAAATGAAAAGGCAACCTATGGATTGAGAGAAAATTTTTGCAATCCCATATATCTGATAACGGCTTAATATTCAAAAGATATAAGAATTTCATATAATTCAACAGCAAAAAAAAAAAAAAAAAACCATCAACACAATTTAAAACAGGTTAAGGACCTGAATAGATATTTTTTCCCAAAGAAGAAATACAATAGCCAAGAGGTTTATGAAAAGGCCCACAACATTACTAATCATCAGGGAAATGCAAATCAAAACTCACATCTGTTAGGATGGTTATAATCAAAAAAGACAAAAGATGGCAACTGTTGGTGAGACTATAGAGAAAAGAAAACCTTCGTGCACTATTAGTGGGAATGTAAATTGGTGCAGCCATTGTGAAAAACAGTATGGAGGAGTCTTAAGAAACTAAAACTAAAAACAGAACTACCATATGATCCAGCAACCCCTCTTCAAGGTATAAAATCAAAGGAAAGGAAATCAGTACCTCACAGAGATATCTGCACCCCCATGTTCATTGCAGCATTATTCACAAAAAGCCAATTTATGAAAACAAACTAAGTGTCTCTTGATGAATAGATGAAGAAATTATGGAATATATAATGGAATATTATTCATCCTTTAAAAAGAAGAAGATCCTGGCATTTGCAACAACATGGATTAACCTCGAGACATTATGATAAGTGAACTAAGCTAGACACAGAAAGGAATAAACTGCATGATCTCACTTACATACAGAATCTAAAAGTTGAATACATAGAACCAGAGAGTAAAAGTGACTACCAGGGATGGAAAGATGAAGGGAACAGGGAGACCTTGGACAAAGGGTATAAAACTGTGGTTATGAAGGATAAATAAGTCTAGAGATTTAATGTACAGCATGATGACTATAGGTATTGGAAATTGGCTAAGAGTAGATTTCAGGTGCTCTCACCACACACATACACAAAAAATATGGTAACTATTTAAGGAGATTATACATTAATTAGCTTGACTGTACTAATAACTTCACTATGTGATATGTATATCAAATCATCATGTGGTACATTACATATGTATATATGTATAATATGTATATATGGATAATTTTTATTTCTTAAAATTAAAAAAAATAAAACCCAGAGGGATAAACACACACATACATACCTGAGTATAAGTATAACTTGGGGAATCTGAATAAGATCAGTAGATCGTATCAATGTCAATATCTTTCTTATGACATTATAATATAGCCTTGTAAAATGTTACCATTGGGGGAAATTAGGTGAAATGTACATGGGATTTCTATTCTTTACAACTGCTATGTGAATCACTGAATGTCACGATAAACATTTCAATGTTTTTAAAAATGAACATTAAATTTCTAAAGAGAAACTGATTTAAGTTAATTTTATGCTACCATTGTGGTGTGACCTTTTTTTAGACTTAGTCCAGCTGAATGAAAACTAAAGAAACTTAAGTGGCTCAGAGAATCATAGTGCTACCTTGCATTTTTTCTTACGAAGCTTTAAAGTTGGCTGTATTAACCAATCAAAAAGTCCTCTCAGCAGAGCCTGATGTTCTTCTTCCTGTAGAGGTCCTTTTAGTGAATTCAGCCATGAAGACACAAGGGGTTCCCATCCTAATTGTGAGGGTTCCAAATAAATCATGCCACAGCGGCTCACAGTGGCAGGCTAGAGAAAAAAGACAAATTGTCTAATGTTGCTTTTATACCAGTAGTACCCGGCAGTTTTTTACTACTTCTTTGCATGACTTAAAAGGCCCTTTGTGATCTGGCTCCTGTCTTCCTCCACAGCCTCACCACATACATCACACGAAACTATTTGCAGTCACAGTTCCCCGAGGATGTCATGGCTTCAGGTCTTTATATCTTATGATTTGGGATGAACAGCCCCAACCAATCTTCCCGGGGAATTCTTACCCCTGAAAACCAGATCAAATATGTAAATATTTTCATGGTCTTCCTCTACCATTCCCCTAGAGCACTCGCTCCCCACCCCCATATTCTCATGGCACTGACATGTAGCTCTATATTGGGATTATTTATTAGCATCTTTCTCATTCTCCTTAAACAAGCTTACACTGTGTCTTATTCATCTTTGTATTCCTAGTGCCTAACTCATCTTCTGAGATATAATAAAAAAAAAAATCCTTACTGACTTAATGAATGAATAAATGAACAAACCAATAAACAAACTACTTATATAAAATTATGAACTCACAGAGGCTTGAGAAAGGTCCATTGCTTCAAAGATGAGGCTCATTTGAGGGGACATTTGAATAATTTCTCCACTCATAAGGCAAAGCTAAAAACAATTATTTTCAAATGTTTATGTAAAAAATTCTCAAACTTCTCAGACAAAAATTTATTCTATTGATAAGATAATATATATCCCGTGATATGATATAAAAAGTATCAGAATGTCAGCCAGAAAATCATATTTCTAGGTCTAGCTCTATCAATTTCTTACTAGGTGAGCAAATACATAACATCCTTGAGTCTCAGCTTCCTCGTTTATAAACAGGGATAATTTCTCTCTCATAAAGTTAGGGAGATGGAGACTATCTAACATACTGCAAAAACTATAAAATCCTTTACAAATCTCAATTCTTGTTATTACAAAAATTATGAAATACTCCTGGTTTTATAAAGTTGTCAGATGTTTTATATTAATAAGAGAAAAATAGAAAAAATATGAATATTTATATATCCATCTTCTAAATTTTCCCAATGTTAACATTTTGCCATATGTGCTTCATCTTTTAAAAAAAATATATTTTAAAGAGCATTACACTTATAATGGCATTTCACATGCAAACACATCAATATTTATCTAAAAAATAAGGACTTTTCTATATAACCACAATAATATGATCACATCTAACAAAATTACCAATAATTCCTCAATATCATCTAATATCAACTCAGGTAATACTCAAATTTCCTCAGTTGTACTAGAAACGTCTTTTGAACTGATTTATTCAACCAAAAATTCCGTTGATGACCATGCATTGTGTTTGCTATGACCCCTTAGTCTCTTTTAATCTAAAACATTTTTGATCAAATATGTAAAAAGTGATTTCATCAACTGCTTCCTTTCTGCCAAACTCCTTTCTTGTCCATTATTATTAAAGCCATCCTTTCTTCTCAATCTCATTGACTTCTAACTTTGGAATTGTTGTTAACTTTTAATAATTATTATTAATTGTTGAGATTCCAAATTAATTTCACTACTAAGTCCTTTAAATTTTTCCTATTTATTAATTTTTAATGTTTCTTATCTGCTTACACAATCACCACCATAGTCCCAGTTTTGCCCCTCTCTAGTTATATGTCAACAATGCGGCATTTAACATTTCTGGATCTGTTTCTTATCTGTAAAACAGATAAATGATCTAGACCTGGACTGTCCAATATGCCAACCAGTAATCATATGTTACTATTCATATTGAATTTTAAAGCTAAAGAAAATTTAAAATCAGTTCTTCCATTGCAATAACCACATTTCAAATGCTTGATATTTGAGTAAATGCTCAATAAGCCGCATGTGACTAGCAGCTACTTTATTGGACAGTACAGATATCTATGTCATTGCAGAAAGTTCTATTCGACAGTGCCAGTCTAGAATACTTTTAAATTTCTACCAGATTATTTCAGCAAATGTTTTTCTACTTGCTATAAATTTAGGAAGTGGAGTCAGCTTTCTCCTCACACCCTCATGCTGTTTCTCAAATACTTTTACTCCACTCTCCTTGCTCCTCTGACAACCCTCCTTTGCTGCTATCATGCACAGCACCCAATCATTCCCCTTGTTATCTAAAGCCTTTGGTACTTGGCTCAATATCTTTCTACTATAACTTTGGCCTGATCCAGTTCTTATGAGGGAGAGAATCTCATAAACCTTGGATCCTTAATCACTTTGTCTTCACTTACTTTCCCCCTACTCCACTCTAGCTATCCACGTTATATACCTGGGACCTGCTCTCCTGGAACACTACACAATTCTGAAATACTAAATCCAAGCATCCCAGTCTCTGCCCACGGACTCCTACTCATTCAGCTTGCTCACTCATTGACTCCTACTACAGTTATCTTCATTTTCATATCCCTATTGTTTTCACTTCCTCTATTATTAAGTAGCTTCGTTCTATGGTCTAGCACTTCTATCATTCTCATGCATATCTTTCAAGTCTTTCTGTATTTCTAATCTAGCATTATCTATACCCACATTCAAACTGCTTAGACTGTTAGAGAAACAAAGGCAGACGTTGGCACTACTACTACTAATTCATTGTCTTTCATTCATTCGAATTCTCAGTAATACTTTACTATGTTTCTATATTTTCCTATATGGCTCTCTTTCTCATTTTCCAAATGGCTAATTTCAATCTTCCCCTTTCTCCTCAAGTGTATAAAGAACCAGGGCTTACCATTTAACAAAGAAAAAATAATCAAAAGGATTTGCCTTCAAATTCTACTATCAAATCCATACATTCACCTGTATCTATACCTATCTTTTCCTTACTTCCTCTTATCCTTCATAAGACAATCCTTCTACCTGGTTATGAGTCCTTAGACTGGACCCTACTGATTAACCTCTCTTTTCTGAATCATCACTAATTCTTGTCTGTTTACTTCCCCCCACTTTTGCTCCATGAGGCTAAATGTATAAAAGAAAGAATATGAATAAATGACCAACCACCTATGATAAAGTACTGAAGGAGGATACGTTTGAATGCTAATTAAATTAATTTGCTTATTTAGTGGTGTAGTTACTTTATATAAATGTGAAAATAAATCATGGTATAGTCATACAGTAGAATACTAATACAGACATAAAAAGAATACATAAATAAATAAAATGGGACATGAACATCACTGATGCTATATTGACCAAAAGAAGGAAAACACTAAAGAGTATAATTTCATTTACATGAAGTTTAAGAAACAGCAAAGCTAATTTATCACAGCAGAAGTCAGAATAATGATTGCCCCTGAGGTATACTAGTTGAGTAGGGACATGAATGAACCTTGTAGAGTGCATCTTTATTTAGGTGATGGTTATGTGAGTGCACACTTCTATAAAAAAAACATGGACTCTAGTTAGTGAACATTTTATACTTTATGTATCGTACCTCTCAATGAAAACAAAAAAATACTAGAAGTCTTCCATTTTCTAATTCTTTTGAATATATCACAGTTTCTAAGGTAATGTACTATATATGAGCACTGAAGCATTCAATAATTTCAAGAATAATAAGGCCCTTGTATTTTTTCCTAAAATATTAATTTAAAGTTCTGGAAACCACAGGTCTGGAGTCACTTTACAACTCTTTATCACCTTTTACATTACTATGCCTTCCTGCTAACAGAGTAATTTTAATACAATATACTTTTATTTTATAAAAAATTAAGTAAAGGATTTACTACAGCATAGTTTTCACTGAAAAGGTAATTTATAAACTTATTCAAATTGTTGCATCTTTTATTTCATATATACAGTCCTAGTCAATTAGTTGTTGAATATGTAACATTGCTTAAGCATATTTACATCTGCTTTGTGTTCTTTTTAATTGTGGTAAAAAACATTTAACATTAAATTTACCAAATTAATCATTTTTAAGTTTATAGTTCAGTAGTGTTAGGTATATTCATATTTTGCATCTGTTTTACTTTTAGTCATGATGAGTTACCTTTTTATTATCATCCAATACTGTGTTCATGCTTTCTATCCATAAAGTGTCTATGGGACCATCAAACACAACCCATTTCCGGTCAGGTGTTTCTGATAAGGCAAATTCTCTAAAAGTGTTAGCCACAATACCATCAGTCCACTGAAGAGGAAAAACAGAAGAGTTGGAAAGCTTCCTCTATAAAACTACAAAGTGATAATCTGAAAACATTTCAAATTTCTTGGTTTAATGTACATTGTCAATACGAGTTGAGAATGTTTATACTGTAGATTACCTCATGAGACACTGGGTCAAACTGTCCAAAAAGCTGGCCCATAGTAATAGCCTTGGGTTTACAGTCCTATAAATGACCTTTTCTTCCTCTCCATAGCCACGTTCATTCATAAGAGTTAGAGTATCAGCCAGCATATGCAGAACTTTTGTCTTAGCAGCAAAAGGCTCTCCTACTAACATAAAACTATCAAGGAAAAGTAGTAATTAAAAAGTAAGATTCTTAAAAAAATAATAGTAAATTATTTTTCTATATTCTGGTATGTAAAATTTTAGCATATGATAATTACTACATATAATTTTTAAAATTATATGATTTTTTTCAGATGTGAGGAAAATACACTTAACTTCTAAACTAGTTGATCTCTAAATCAAATTCTCTACATTAATACCATTATCTATAAAAGAGCATATAATGAAAAATATCCAAATAAAAATGAAAACTTAACAACTGTATACTCCTAAATTTTTCTTAAGTTACTTGGTCCTTCTAAAGAGAAGGCAAGGATTCTTTTTCCTCATGTCTTCACTTGCTGTAGTAATTATTAGTACTCTTGCCAAATAACTTCGGAATCTCCTTTCTCCTGCATCTAGTAGGATTCCTTACTCACTTGTGGAAATAATAGATGACTAAGGAGTAATAAATGGAAATGATGGTGTTATTCCTAGCAGGAGATAAATAATTGCCAGAGATGGACCTTACAGCACTGTTTTCCTTCTAGCTATGACCCATGATGTTGAAATGGTGGCTGTTCCAACAGCCTGGAATCCTGAATAATTATGATTAGCAGAACCTCCCTGTTAACCTATGATTAACACAGTATGAATAAGAAATAAATCTTTGTGTTTTAAGTCACTAAGATTTAGGTGTTGACTGTTTCCAAGAATATCCTAGTCCATCCTTACTGACAGAAATTGGTACCTAGAAGTAGGGAAGATATTCTAGCTATAATAAAAAAGACTAAATTATGTGGCATTGGCTTAGAGGTCAGGTCATGAGTGGCAAATTAACTGTTATCAGAGGCTAAAGGATTGGTAATTAATGTTATACAATGATGAAACACTGGTGAATTTGTCCCTTGAGATGAACTGGAAGACAGATAATATACCTAATGAAATTGTAGTTTTAGGGAAATAAGATCTAAGTAAACAGAATATTATTAGTATATAATGACAGCTGATGGCTGCATTTAACAAGGAACTAACTACAGGGGGGAAAAAGCAGCCCAGAAAAAAATAGGCAATTTACAAGCAAGAATGAAAACAAAGAGAAGGAATCCAGAGGTTCAGAAACTTGCAGGATTGAAAGAGGCAATTTTTCCTCATCCCCAACTGGTAAAAGATAAATTGTGAAAATTTTGAACAGAGATCTACTCAGCCTGGCATCAAGGATCAAATCAAGGGTAGGGCCATTGTATCATTTTTTTTTAAACCTATGAAAGATTAATATGGTTCCTAGTAATCATTTTAGGAGGATAAAATACTTCAAGGAAAATAGATTAAGAGTGTAGCCCTCTCAGTTAAGCCTGATAGGTTCAAGGATACTATAAGTTCAGAAAGGTATGACCAGTGTTGGCTGTGTCTCCTATTTGGCTGTGTCTCCTACTTATCTCCTATTCTTCAATCTGAATGGAAGTATTTGCTCCAATAACCCTGTTCTGGTAAACCCACTACTATAATACTGGTTGTGTGGAGAGCTGATAACTTGTCTTTCCTGTTTGTAGGTCTCTGGAGCAAGAAGAACTTCCAAATTTGACACAGAAACTATCATGTAACACCTACTTATCCTGAACTTTGAGTCTAGTTCATTAATTGAAACTTTTAGGATGTCTCCCTAGAAGGTAAGAGTGTATTTTATGTGTATGAAGGAGAGTGAATAACATATATGATGACTAAAAGGGAAAATTGAGGTAGTCATTAGTGTTACAGCACTGAATGAGCACTCCTTACCAATCTTTGTTGGATACGTAGCATGAGAAAGAAATATACCTTTGTTTTTAAGCCACTGAGATGGGGACTCAGGGGTAGGAGGTGCTTGCTCCCTAGCCTACCTAGCATGCAAAGTATGCTGAGTCTTTTGATACACAAATTTTGGTTGCTTTATTAGTTATAACATCTATCATTGGCAGACAATGAAAATCTATCATCTTACCCATGTCTAACAATCATCATTTCATATGTCTGAATCATTTTTTCAAGAAAAAATTTCACAGGCTGAAGATTATGTATTTTGCAGGCTTCATGAGCACATTCCAAAAATTCCTAAAATAAAAAAAAATGGAATGCATTACTATAAAATGGTATTATAGATTATGTCACACATCATAAATGTAGACTTTTCATCTAGAAATTAGAAATTGTATAAATTATTTCTTAAAGCTTTAATTTTTCATTAAAAGAAGGAACAAGTAGAATTAAAACACTTTTAAATTATTAGTATTCCCCACGATAAGTTATTTAAAATCACAGCACCACAGAAGTGGGTATACACGACATGAAAACAATTCCTTTTAATAGTGTTCTCCAGAATTTTACTTTTGATGAGCATATAGAAAAACATGCCAAAAAAACCCTTCACACTGTAGTAACCAGAAATAAACAGGGGCTAAAAAAAATCATAAGTGTTTTAAAGATAGAGGAGCACTCTGGATACAAATAAGTCTAAAGGAACTAAATTTCAGAAAGGGATGAGCACTTCTCAGGTAACTCCAACTCAACAGCTAATTCTGCCTATGGGAGCTTTTTCCAAGTGTGAACATAGATGGGCACTGGATTGGGCCACTACAGGTAGAGAGACTTTGCTGAAGTAAGGAGAAACCAAAAGAGATTTTAATGGTTATGTGGGCTTGTGTGACAGACCTGAATCTGGAGGAGCCTCCAAAACAAAGCTGGTTCTCCTCACTGTCTATGCTTTTGCTAAGTGTGAAGTGATAGAAGAAATCAAGAGCTTAGGAAGGAAAGCACACAGAAAGAGATTTCCTTAGTCTTGGGATGCGTATATCCCAGAATGCTTCTAGGGGAGGGCCTTAAAATGCAGTAGGACAATTATCACTTTAAAGACATTTGAAACCAGAGGTAAATTAAAGCTCAATAATGCTGCAACAAAACCTTGACTTAGTTCAACTCCTGATTGAATTGAATCAGCAGCTCAATCTAGCTATCTGATAAAGAAAAAGACATGGTTTTTCTGCAGAAAAATAATTACATTTTCTCTTCTATAAATATTTTATACAAAATTTTAAACATAAAATAAAAATTTATAAGTCATAATAACTGATGATCAAGAGAAAAAATAGTAAATAAAACAAATTCACAGATGACCCGCATGTCATAATAAGCAGACAAGAACATTAAAATAATTTTTACAAATACATAAAATAGACACTATGACAGAAAAATAAACAAAAAGATAAATAATTTAAGCAAAGAAATGAGACTTCTTAATAAAACCAAATTGGACACACTAAAACTGAAAAAAAATACTGTCATGTGCCACATATGTTTTGGTCAATGACATACCCCATATATGACAGTGATCCCATAATACTATAAGGGAGCTGAAAAATTCCTATCATTAGTGACATCATAGCTTTCATAACATCACAGCACAATGCATTACTCAAATGTCTGTGGTGATGCCAATGTAAATAAACCAACTGTACTGACAGTCATGTAAAAGTATAGGACATAAAATTATGTACAGTACATAATACTTGATAATGATAATAAATGACTGTTATTAGTTTATGTATCATACTTGTATGTTCCAGGCACTGAAAGAAGGCCAGTTTGACTGAGCTCATGGTAGGGTATATGGTGAACTTAAAGAGCCCTACTCCCTCTTCTTATCCAAAGGTTGGTAGGTGGAGCTAAAAGTTCCAACCCTCTAATCAATGGGTCCTCCAGGTTATCAACTGCATCCTGAGGCCATCTAACATCGTGATCCTAAGTAATCTCATTAGCATAAACTCACTTGTGATTGGAAACGGCTCATTATGAATAACAAAAGACTTCTATCACTCAAGAAATTCCAAGGGTTTTAGGAGCTCTATGCCAGAAACTGGGGTCAAAGATCACATATATTTTTGTATTATACCACAGGTGATTATCAAGATGATGCAGGATATGCTAATATGATTTTTTTAAATCAAGAGAAAAATACAAAATGTTAACATTCTCTTTGAGAACTCTTGTACTCCCCTGAATATAGCAATAGATCCATGGATCCATAGATTTCAGTTTGAAAAATCCTGCTAGGAGTCAGTCAGTGCTGGGAGGTGTACTGCTGAGCAGCTCAGTCAGTGCACCTGCAGCGGAGCTGAGAGGAGCCAAGGCTGTAGAAAAACTTGTCCTATCTTTACTTTTTAATATGTACTATGTTCCTTTGTTTTTTCTTTACTGACTTTTTAGGGGGTTTTACGTAATGTTTATTCCTCCATTAATCTCTCCTGGCTTTTTAGTTTTACATCAGTGATCACTCCACAGATTATAATATTCTTGACTTATAACAATTTGTCCTAGATTTTATAGGTTTGTGTAACCATGTCCTATAATTTGCTAAGGCTTTAACAGAAAGGCTGAGACTTAATTAATTAAACTCCCTTCCATATCTATGTCATCCCTGACACTGATGATCGCCAGAGCTGTTTTTTAGGAACAAGCTCAGGATAATTTGTAAGACCAGGGGGTTGATCTGAGCTGAAACCTCCTGAGGCCACCCCAAGCAGCTTGGAGGACCCTCTAATGACCTCCTCATGAACTTTTCTCATTACATCTTCATTATAATATTAAAATCTCCTCCCAGAGGGCAGAATTTTCCACCATTTTGCACATGTGATGTGTGTAGGCATGTTTTCTAACTGTTCATGTGAAGGACAAAGGTCACCTTGATGCTTATGCATTATTTCCCTTAAAAAAAGATAAATCTGATCCTTTGTTCAGAACACATCATCTTGAGAAGTGACCCCATGTCACTTGCTTGCTGGCTTCCTTCTCATAAAATAATCTCAGAGTTGTCTTTTGGCTGGCAACTACTGGGTAATTATACCTCGTTCGGTCTGTTTATGCAAGCGGAACTCAAAAGAATCTTCACTGTACATTTTACCATAGAAATTATTGTAATGTAACAATTTAGTTTTAGCCACACATCATCTGTCTCATTAAGTTGAGGTTGTTTTGTTGTAATTACTTTAAATTTTATTTTACATTACATAACAGCTTTAAACAACAGACACTTATTCTTACATGTATACACATGTAGGTCTCATTATAATGTCTATAATTTAAATGGTATTGGAAAAGTACATGGTTTGTTTCCTTTAAAAAATAAAGCCATTATATTATTTAAATTTGAAAAACAAACCCTTATGTTAACTATGTTTTACAACTTTCAGTTTACCATCTTTTTTACCTGTAAAGTACACAATATTATAATATATACATAGTGGTAAGTATTTAAAATCACAAGATATGAAATAAAATACTTATTCTCTTAAAACAAACATTTTGGACCTGAATCTTGTTAATCCAGGTATCATATAAGAGAAGGTACTAATATTTACTCATTTTCATTAAATAAAGTGGCCAAAATGGGGGTTTATCCTCCAAATAGAATAATTTCTCTCATTTAATAACATTTTGTAAACTATTGAGTCATCAGATAAGTGTATTTGCAGAATAAGTCATTCTCACAGATTTACTTACACGATAGTCAGCTTCAGGAAGTTTAATACCAGGAAATAAGTCACTAGTTATTCCAGCAAATAAGGGTATGTCATGTGATAAAAACTTTGGTTCATTTACATCTTTAATTGATCGAAGAAGCTAAAATCATCCAAAAAGTGCAATATAAGTTAATTGCCAGTATTTGTCCTCCCTCTCCCCATGCCAAAAGTCAAAGTTTCTTTTACATTGTTCCATTGAATCCCCATACCAGAAAGTCAACACTATGCTTATCAAACCAAAAGGTCTTTATGTTCATATAAAGTATAATGAATAACATATCCCCAAAACTATCATTTCAACCCCATAAAAAAGGCTCAAAGCAACAATTCTTGTATTTGCCTATTTACAATTCCTAATCAACCTCGCTAACAAAAAATTATCTTTCTACTGAAGCTTTCACAATGTGTGTACTTAACACTTACAAGTATATCTTCATTTTCATTCGGATACTTTAATTTTAGGTTTCCAGCAGCCACTAAAACAGCTTTCACTGCTCGCATTCCATAGTCATAATGAAATTGCGATGAGAGCTGCTCCGAGCAAAGCCTATAGGTCATTACTATCTTCACAGACAGAGGTTTTGCATTCAAAAATCCATAGGAGTAGAGGGAGATTTCTGCTATGAGGGCATAGTTTGGAACCATCATAGCCACTGTTCTAAAAAGAACCTAAAGTACATAATAAATGAAATATATATTTACATAAAGGAAACCATTTTTAAAGCTGAGCATAAGTACCCAAAGACAATGTGTTGATATTCAAGTTTATTCCCCCTATGCAGCACCTTTTCATTAACTCTGTACTTTTTTCAGTAGCACTTAAATAGTTTTATGTCTTTAACATTTTTTAAATGTCTAGAAAAGTTTTTGAAAGTTTACCTTATAGCAAATGAAAAAGGTAAAAGGGAGATTGCAAATATATGTGAGAAAATTATACCATTTTGAGTAGATTATGCTGTTACTTTTGATTAACAAATTTATACTCTTAAAAGTATTACCTTAAGATTGTCTGGCAATTCAGAACGTCCTGCATAGCCAGGATTCATGGTTATAGCTACAAAACAGTTTGGATTGAGTTTAAGTTCTGTCCCTTCAAAAACAAACACTTCCAGCTTCTGTTGAATGGCTCTCTGAATGCAAAGGATCTGTTGAGCTACCACCGACAACACTTCCAGCTCAATTCGATTAAATTCATCAAAGCAAGCCCAAGCACCAGAAGAAGCTAAACCTTTAAAAAACTATGGAAAGGCATCACTTGTTAAAACAAATATTTAATCTTTTAAATCAAAATTGAAAGTTAAGTTTAATAAAAACCCTAAAGATAAAAACAACTTCTTTACCCCTAAAATCAAGGTTCAAGTAATGCTTAAACCACATTCAAGTAATGTTTAAACATGAGTTGGCTTCAGTTTATCCATGTAGACCTAGCTATAAGTTTAATACGTAACTTACCTTTCCCATTGCTAGATAATCTAGTCCATCTGAACAGTTGAACACCACGCACTGTACAGCAAGGGCTTTAGCCAAATCCTTGGTGGTTTCAGTTTTTCCTGTGCCTGCTGGCCCCTCTGGAGCACCTCCAAGATTTAAATAGAAGGCACCTATCTGAAAATAAAAATATATGTATAAAGAAATCCATACTTAATTGAATAAAACATTATAATAGACAATTGCTTACAAAATGGGTTTAGATTTGTAGGTTCAGAGAGGAAATAATATAATTATAGTGTTCCGTTAATTTTTAGCACACAATTTTCTAGCCATATAAAGAAAAAGTAGTTTAAAGAGTCCAAAAAAAGTGAAAAGGTATCAAAATCTCTTCATCTGTTAATACTTTGTATGTATTCCATTTGCTTTTAAAAACAGAGAATCTAGCCTTGAGGTGTTAACATTTGGTCAGAAAGATCAGAAAGGTTTGATTAGAAGTGGTTGTGGAAATAATTATAGAGTTCAATAATGACAATCTCAAGGTTAGCTGCAAAGAAAGTAAACACCTGAAAGTGAGTGTTAATAAATGGCTGCCCATCAGCAGAAAAAGAAACAAATGACCTATTACATAATTTTTTCTATGATCCACCCTGACTGTTGAGTCTACTCTTGGCATTTTCTCCATTTTCCTAACACCGTTCTATACTTCTTACCTTGCATTACAGTTAACTGTGTGCAGTAGCATTTTTTTCCTCTCAATTAGTCTTTAAGCTTCTTAAGAGCAACATCAAAAGTATGAATTCTTTCTGGGTCCCCACAATGACTAGAACAGTGGCTGGAAATTTTTAGAGGCATATAAATTACAGTCAACTAACTATGGAGTTGTTTCATGAAAAAACTATGACAGTTCATGAAACAACTCCTTTTAGAAAAAATATGGTTAAGGGACACAAGGTTGTACATATAGGGAGGTGGGAATTTATGGGAACTCTCTTATACTTTCTGAATAATTTTGCTGTGAACCTAAAACTGTTCTAAAAAAGTCTATTTTTTAAATCATAAATAAACCTATGAAAATCACAAATGTTTTTACATTCACTAAAATATTGACAGCTCATTAAATATAGGCAATATCAATGAAATTTCATCTATCTTAAATTTATGATAAATGCTATATTATTCAGGTCTATTAATTACTGGAAACCTCAGTATCTCCCTTCTTTACAATTTCAAGAAAATGCTTACAAATGTGTTCCTTTTATTATGGAAATAAATATACTAGATTTTTTTCAGTCTATTGTTGTATATAAGTTTTTAACGTGATTCTGATTTTCCAACTCAAAGTTGTTAACTTCCACCTTACAAGTGTTCACAGCTTCTGATTTCACTGAGCTCCTAGATAGGATATAGAAGCTTGAGATTCATTCACTCAACAAATATTTAGAGGGTAATTATGTACTTGTTCATCACTAGAGTAGAAAACCAGACAAACATGGTCCCTGCTTCCTGAGAAATTAGAGGGTTTGGCAAAATATTTTATTGCAGATGCATTAGCACCACTCAGATTCCCTTTACTGGCCATTGCATCCATACCTCAATTGCTGTGAGCTACCAACAGCTCACAACTGTTCTTTTCTCCTGGGAATTGCCCTCAACTAACAGGTTCTACCTTGTTAGCGAATACCTGATTACTTGCACCCCTAAGCCCAGAGGTGATCATAGTCAATGACAATAAAGGGATATAATAAAAGCCAGACCACTTGGCGTTAATGTGGGATACCTCTGTGATGCCATTCATGTTCCAAAGCTCCATGAGAGAGTAGGCTAAGGCTATACATCTGATGAAACCACATCTTTTCTTAGCTTTCCCCCTGATTTCTTCATTTTCTTCTAGGTAGTTTTTTTTTACTGAAAACATTCTCTAGTAAATCATTTGCCCAAGAATCCCCGTTTCATCTCTACTTCTAGAGAAATTAACCAAAGACACTTTAATTTTACTTACTAAGTGCATATGTTTCTTGATGAACCTCCTCAGTTTCCAGGTAGGATTGCCAGATTTAACAAATAAAAAATAGGATGCCCAGTTAAATCTGAATTTCCGATAACAATAAATAATTTTTTAGTTTAAGTATGTCCCATGCAATATTTGGGACATATTTATGCTAAAAAATTTATTCATTGCTTATATGAAATTCAATTTTACTCGAGAATCCTGTATTTTATCTGGCTTTTTCCAGGGGTTTTTTTTTTTTAAGTGATAGCTCTACCTTCCCTAGCTTCCCAAGAAGCACAAACCTCAGTACCAACTCCCTACATTTCAACTCTCTCTTTCCTATTCAACAGAACTAACTTGGAGTTTCAATGCCCAAATGTACTCTCCTCATCTTCCTACCATATCTCCCAAAACTCCACTGCAAAAATTGATACCATCTTTAAAGCTCCAGTTTTCTCTTTAAATCTCCAGTATCTTCCTTTTTCTAATTATTCCCAATTGGAGTGACTCATGATTTTCAAACATTATAATTCAAACACTTTTGTCTTCTACAAAAGCACCCGGGATTAAATATCTGTACTACAATTTTACATAAAGGGAATTTGAGATTAGGAAGGAATAGCTATATTCAACTATTACAGATAAGAAAATAAAATGACAATAGCCACATTAAATTTGGACATGAAAATATGCCACCATACAAAAAAGTAATCTTTAATGTATAAATTAAAATAATTTAAATGCATACCAATGTTCTGTAACACCTGTCAGTTAGAGGAGTAATGACAAGTCGAGGTGAGTTACCAAGATATTCATAAGCATATTTTACATTGCAATTAATGATACGAACTCGAGCGTTCTCATATTCCCAATAATATCTAAGCTGAGCAAGCCACTGGAAATCTGTATCATGTGAGACACCTAAAAAGAATAAAGTAAAACAAGACACATAATCCTGAAATAGAAATAATTTGAAAAATAGAATTTTAATTTTTATAACAGCAAATATTAAAATAATTCATGCTTTCCAATTTATAGAAAAGATCATATAAAATAAATTCTGTTTAGAGAGAAAAAGACATACAGTATAAGTTTTTGTTTCTAGAAGCTATTAATATTTTATCTTTAATATTAAATAAAAAGTCACATACCCACATCAATCATGTCCATAACCACATCTCTAGCATGAACATCAATAGTAACCAAAGCCCCCAGAGTAGTTCTGGTCTGTTTCGACAGTTTTCCTCTTACCAGCTCGACAATATCATTTAGTTGATTCTGAAGTTCCTTATAGTATTTCCTTAATCCCTACAAAATAAAAAAGCAATTAAACTAATGTTAAATAATACTTAAAATATGTACTTTATATATTTACTCATAAAAACAATTCTGACTTCATAATCTCTCTCAATATAGCAATGAATTATAGAGTAGAGTGATTTTGTCTAAGCCTAGTATGAAATATTAATAACTTTTCAAAGAATTATAATTTAAATGTTACATGTAGATATTGGGAGGAAGACTGCTTTGTGTAGATAAGTTAACCAAGAAACAGAACATACAGAAAAGAATGTTATTTAAAATCAAATAATGCTTTACCTCTGCCCCACCACTTATAACTTCCTGTGTCTCAGAAGTCCAGAACATTTGAGAAACACAAAGTACAACTTGGCCAGGCCATTCTCGAACCCAGTCTCTTCTTGCAGATTCTGGGTAAGCCTGAATAATTAAAAAGCATTTCTAACTTTAAAAGATTACAAAAGAAAAAAAAAGGCTAAATGTCTAACAGTAAGGAAGTGTAATATTTGATACATTTGTAGCCTAGAATATCATATAGTCATGAAATTTTTAGATGACAATTTATAAAAGACCTGGAAATTTTTTATAAATTATTTTTTGAAATATATAATTTTACATTCCTTTGCTATGGGAAGTTGTCAAGTTTTGTACTTAGAATAGCCATTACTTCTATTATAAAATTATAAGTTTTATTAAACAGTAAAAAAAAATCAGTCTAATAGATTAATGTACATTTATGCCAAGATTTAATTGAAAAGGAGACCATACAATTTGGTGAAAAACTGGACTAGTAGTTAGAACCCTTGTATTGTTATTCCCTAGCCATTCTAAAATTTTGTATGACCAAAGTATATAATTTTAATAATTATACATTTGTTCATTTATAATTGAAACATCTGTGCTTTTGAGTTCAAAGTATACTTTCATATCTTTCTAACATTTTATGTTCAAAATTCATCTAAAGGGATAGAATGGTTAAAAAATAATTTGTTTCAAAAGTAAATAATAGCAGATTCAAATTATAAACTAAAAAATGCAGAACAAAGTTTGAAGCTGATGCAAATAGAAACTATATTTTAATACAACATCTTTATTATAATAACACCATCTTCAATATGCTTTCAATATAAACATAAGGATACAGACATATTATTAAAATCCCTTCTAATTAGCAATATTTGGAAATAAATGTAACGACAAACTAACCTAAGGTTCAAAGAAGAATGAGTTTCAAAGAATGGATGAGCCATTGCTAGGTACATAGAAGTAAGTTTCATACTTATTAAAAAAAATACTTTCTTGGAAAATGTTGATTCTTTATGTGTTATAGTTTGTTTCGTTTCATAAGGAGAAAAAAATAAAGAAAAAATCAAGATTTATCTACACGAACATTGAAGCTGAACAGAACAGCCACTGCAAGATGAACTGCATGGACTCTTGGTGAATGAAAAAGGATACTTCACTCATAAAAAGTGGATATGAGGCTGCAATGCCTTTAAAAATGATTTTTTTCTCAACTATATGACTAACTGTCCCCAAAGCAGAAATATACTGAAGTTTATCATTCGAAATTATGTGAACTAGATTAGCATAAGTGGGGTACATGTCGTGTGCCTAGGTGTTTTATTTCTTTCAAATATATATACTCCTTTAATGTTTGTTCATCCCATTTTGAGTTACTAAGTAATTAAGTGTAAACAGCAATAAGTGACCTCGATCATGCATTTAACACCTATGTTCGTGGTTCTTTTTGATCCCAGGGCCTTTACACAGGACACCAAGATGCTCTTCCATTTACTCTTTACCTGGTTAATTCCTACTTATCCTTTGGGTTTCACTTTCAATTTCACTTCCTCTAAAAGCCTATCACTAGAACTGCCATTTTATATTACATACACCTTATTATTCTTCTTCATAACACCTTTTTTCTTTTGTAGCACTTAAATCACATATCATTAATTTTTACTAATATTATTTAAATAATAATGTTAGAAAAAATAAAGAGTGAGGAAAATAATAAATGGTTTAAAATAGTAAGAACTTCAAGTGTTAATTTACTGGTGCCCATTTAAAACCTTCTAAAACGTTTATAGAATATAAAATATACATTAAATCCTAAGAAACACACCAGCCTGGATGCAGCGATCACATCATGAATACTCCGGAGCATTAAATCTTCCACTTGAATGAGCCACTTTTCCACTGCACCTCGCGCTGCAGATGTGGAAATAAGTGCAATCAGCTCCACTCGCTCACCTTCAGAGCTATACATGGCCTTAATGTCCAAATTGGGAAGGAACTCCAATTTAGCAATGCCTCAAAAGCATTTTTTTAAATGAGGCTGAACTCTAAGTGGATCTTTGGTCTCTGACAAAATCTCTAACATTTCATCATTAGATAAGAAGAAAAAACTAGGGAAAAAAGGCAAATATAAAAGCTTTAGTTATATTCATAACATATCACACATAAAATGCTTTTTATCATAGCACAATTGAATATCCATCATACCGAGGGAAGAAAAGTCGTTTTTTTTCAAGATATGCATTAAGCCCTTTCATAATTTTCTCCAAAAGTTCATTGCAGTTCTGTAGTTTTTCCAATAAACCAGTTAAAGAAGTAGCAACAAGAACCTGAAAGAGACACATTCATTCAGTTTGGTACTTATATACCAGATGTAATTGTAATATCAAATATTTACCTATATTATATGTTAAAATGTTAAACGTTGTGAAATTTTTTTGTAATGTAAAACTATTAAAATTCCATAACTCTTAACTCTTCTTCTCCAAAAATGCTACTTACAAATGAGAAGTTATGACTATCTTGCATATATTTTCATTTCTCCTATATTCTTTCGAATGATGTGGGAAGAGTCTGTTAGGTTGGTGTGTGACATAATTCTTACATTTACAACTGTCAACTACAAACTTACCAATCTACATGTCTAAGTTGGCAAACTACATCCCATGAGCCAAATCCAGCTTGTTATACCAGTGTTTCTTTTATTTAGTTTTATGAGGTATAATGACAAAAAAAATTGTATATATTTAAGGTACAGAACTGGATGTTTTGACATCTGTGTACATTGTGAAACCAGTTTTTGTATGGCCAACAAGTGGAGAACTATTTTTACACTTTTAAAAGGTTGAAAAAATTAAAATAATATTTCATGGCACGTGAAAATGTCAGTGTCCACAAACAGCTTATTGTAGCTCAGACACGTACCTTCAATTATGTATTGTTTGCCTACTTTCTTGCTACAATGATTGCAGGGTTGACAAGATGCAAAACCAAAAAAGAAGCAAACAAACAAAAAATAACTATTCACCATCTGGGCCTTTTCATAAAAAATTTGCTGACCTCTGATCTGTAAGAAGTCATGTCTCACAAAGGTTCTAAAATCAACATATAGGCAAAATCCTTACAACTCTTAAATATCAACTCTCAACAAGTCCAGCACAGCTACTTTTTCATCAAGCACTAAAACAAACTATTTCTTAAGTTGAATACCAGATTAAAAAAAAAAAGTATATGTATATCTATGGACTTTGTATACTACATGTATAACAAATATATAGTCTTTCTTTCAATGTTAGACTCACACTCAACAAGGTACTATACTCACTAGGAGATACACATAGCAAGTGAGACCAATTAAGAGAACTGCAAATTCTTTTCTCTCTTTACTCCCAAGAATATAGTCATTGAGTAGACTGTCAGGTAAATTACCTACACCTCACTCTCACTCCATCTTATTTTATGATTTATTTAACAAGAGGGGAGCAATGAGTGTATATCGTAGTAGTGAGTTAAATATACATCTCAAGCAGATCCACTAAATAAAAAGTTATAAGTAGTGTATCTTATGAATTTAAAAGTAAAAGTATTTTATTGCTTATGCTTTCTTATATTTTTTTTCTGAACTTTTCAGTTCATATAGAATAAGCAGGTTTTATTTTGTAGTTGAAAAAAAAGCCAAATGTTTTCTTTAATAGTCAAAAATAAAGGTTCCCTTTATTTTTAAGAGAAAAACAAACACTTCACCTTTGGATCTTTTGCACAAAACTTCATAATATCCCTCCAATGTCTGTCTACTGTCTGAAATTGACGTCCTTCTTCTGGCATCTGTTGCATTATATCCTCTGAACAAAAAATGGGCTCCAAGTACAGCCACTGAGCTTGTACTTTCAACCATTCATCAATTGTTTCTTGTATTCGAATCAAACGGTCCTCCAGGCCTTAATTAAAAGCATAGTTTACTAAATTCCAGTTATTAAAGAAAAACTAAAAATTATAGCAAGAAATATTTACTTAAAATTTACTGTTATTTTTAAACCAACGCACAACAGCTCAAGGTCACTTATGGGTGCCTCATGTGGGTTTAGAAAAATTCGAGGTCTGAAGTTTTCCTAAATCTTTGGAACTCACAATTGGAAATGACTGTAATTATTTTGACCAATTTCCTAATCCCTAGGTAAACCACTCCAAGTCTGAAAACTGCTCAGGAATATATCCCTCTCTCAACCAGTGGTTATCAACGTAGGGGCTATTTCCTATTCACCCACTCCAAGGGACATTTGGCAATGTCTGGAGACATTTTCATTTGTCACAACTGAGGGGGTGAAGGTGTTATTCATATCTAGAAGGCAAGACAGTTCCACACAAAGAATCATTCAGCCCAAAATGTCTTTGGTGCCAAGCTGAAAAACCTTGCTCTACATCAACACAATTTGGAAAACAATCAAAAACTGGAAGAAAAAAAAAAAAGTCTCCTTACTCTCACAGGTCTCCTATAATTTACAAGATATTTCATTATCCGAAGTCACTCATATAATTTCTCTTTGGTCCCTAAATATGTGGCCTAAGGTCCTAATGTCAAGAGATCTGGCCCCATATTTTTATTGTTTATAAAGCTCTTAGTGAGATTTTAAATTTGACTTGTATATTCTTCTTTCTTAGACAAGAAATTTCTTCAGGAGACATAATATCTATCAGGAAAGTCTAGGTCAGCTTGATTCATAAGAAAACGTGCAGCATTATGTCCCTTGGAAAAACACAATTCCCCAAATATCGAGAGCCAAGGTATTTCATGAAAATACTATTTATACTTAAATTAAAAGCAGACTACCTTGATTTGAATTCCAACTCTGTCATTCATTAGCTGGATGAACTTGGGCAAAATACTTATCCTCCTATACCTTGGTTTTCTTATTTATGAACACAGATATAAAAGTACTTACCTTAATGGTCTGAAAATTAAATGGATTAATAAATTAAAGCCTCTGGAGCAGTGTCTAGCACATAGTTAGAAATCAACAAATATAAGGTGAAAAATCCATTTGTTTTTTGTCTTTTCCCCATTATATGTAGTCCCTAGTTAGAATTTTGATACTACCTATGAAGGTATTAGTTATTATAATTTGTTTGCTTTCTGTATTTACTTACATCAACTATAAGGGTATAAGGTAATCTCATAGTATCAAATATCATGTTTTTCCTCAAGTGGAAAATAATTCATTAATTATTCTAAAAGACCCTCAAGCTTTTGTTCACAAACATAAACACATGGTATACAGAACTTCACTACAAGTTGAAGGAATATAACATAAAACAAGGTCTGGACTATCTAAAGTTAAAAATACCAACTGTTTTCCTTCCAAGTCTATCACTGTCATCAGAGATTTTTTAAAAAATTAAAAACATAATTTGTTCTTTTTAAAATTAATAACTTAGAACTGTTCTGTATAGCTGTACATTAATTTTTAAATATCCCGCTCTCAACCAGTGGTTATCAACCTAGGGGCTATTACCTGTATTTACCCAAAGCTATCCAACAAACTGACTTATTTCCACAAGAGCATATATGTAATAAGACTAAAATTTTTACAGATGACCACAAGCTATCATATTTAACATACTTTGATCTCTTTTTCAAATGGTTTGATGAAAGGTGAGCCTCTCATTGTCTGAGTTTTATAATTTGATCATCAAGGAGAGCCTGAATCTCATCTACTGAAGAAAGAATATAGACTCCAGTTTCACGATATAGACTTATGTGAAAAGCAATATCATCCCAAGTTTCTATCATTGTATGCATGGCTTTCTCTAATGAAAATTCCTAAAAAGGAAAAAGAAGAAAAAATTAGATGGAGAAGTAAAAATCTTATTTACTAATTTGACTTTCCCTAGTGAATTCAGTAAGCATATGATGCATTACATCGTCTTAAAATAATCTGTGGCAACAGTGTAATTGTCTTTGAGTTAGAATAGTTTTTAAGCAATTTAAAAATTCCTAAGAATAACAATGTAGTTTTTTAAAATTCACCTGCTAAGAAAACTAATGCCATAGTATTAAAATAAACAACAGAATAAAGTACCTGTTGGACTTTTCTGAAGTGGCCTTTCTCTAGTCTATAGTATGAAGATGCTTTCTGTGTCTTTCAAGAACACTAGAAGGCTATACTTACTCTATTAGCACACGCACACATCCTATGCCACATACACATCCACCCAGTATTCTTAATGGAAAAATTATATATCAAGACTAACATAGCATCATATAGTGCATTGGTAGAATTAAGAAGAGGTTAAAGGAGCCATTTCTAGTCTGGATTCCGGACAAGGAAGCAATATAGAAGCACACACTTTGTGGGGAAAAAAAGAGAGGTCTCCTATCAGTTTCCCCTATCTCCACCCACTGCTGTCCAGTTCTATACATTCAACCACATTCAAACTATAATTATTTGATTAACAAACTCATCAAATAAAGTATTTCAGTAGATCTTCACATTTACCTTGCTTGCGCCCGCACTTATCACTTCAAATTTTTCCAAGTATGGCATAAGATTTAATTTTAAAATTTTTCTCAGTGTAGTTCCAGAGTCTGGAGTCAAGTCATAGCCTAAAATTTCTGATATCTGCTTCCAGTGGCGTGCTCTCATTCCTGGATTGCATAGAATAGAGACAGTAGGGATATATTCCTGATGGTGAAAATATAAACAATAATGAGTCAGTCATTTGACTTCCATACACATATACTTGAAATTATTTAACGAATTTAATGAACTGAATCAAAATCCCAAATAGATTTGGAGGGGTAGAGAAACTAACAAAATGATTCTGAAGTTCGTCTGTACAAATAAACATGTAGAAATATGCAGGAAAATACTAAGAGTAAAAAGGAAGAGGGGGTAAATGTTCTATAAGATATTAAAGTATATGACAAAACTATGGTAATTAAAATTGTTGTGAAGGGGGGAAAATGGCATAGATGATAGAGGCTTTGTTCATCCCTCTTGCGAACAAATCAAAGTTGTGACAGAAACATGGAGCAAATAGCAAAGAAAGTCACCTGGGATCTAGATGAACAGAAGCACTACAACTAGGGAGACAAATAATTAGTCAATCGCAGTGATTGAAGGTAGGAGGGGGCAAAGACATGAGGCTGCCCATTATCAGGGACTGAGGGGGACACAGGCTGTGGCAGTAGCAGCCAGCAGCTGCAGACACCTTATAAAGATGCCATGTGCATGAGCAGACTTTCACAGTGATGGACCTGCTCACTCTGAGCACTAGCTATGGGTCAGCTGCTCAGGGGATACCAGGAACTTACAGGGAACACTGAGTTGTTGGAGTGAGGGCTGGAGCAAGGCTTTCTCCTGGACAGAAGTGCTGGCGGTATCCATTGTTCCTCTGTTGAGCCCTCCCCACCCTCCCGGCACGTGGATGCAGCTGCACCATAGCTGAGACATCATCAAACTGGATAACAGAGGTCGCTTTGCCTAGAGAATTCCCTGAAATTCCACCTCCCCCAACTCATGGCCCCACCCAAACCACATCCAGGTGTGTCCTCAGTGAGTCAGGTGCTCCTTGCTGAGCAGTGCCAAGATTCACACTGATGGCAGCTGGCCTCAGTTTCTGGTTGTGGTTTCTTGAATCAACTATAAGCACAGCATCTGTGGATTACTTGCTGAATCTTAACAGGTGGCTCTGGAGGGCATAAGCTGGGGCTAAACTTGGCCTGCGGCTGAACCCCTCTTAGGACTGTGCCCTGGACACCTACTTCACAAAGCCACACTATTAAGACTGGGAGTGTTAGGAGCTTTGTTTAGTGCCTAGAAACAGACACAGAAAAGCAGCCACAATGGGAAGACAAAGAAGCAGAAACCATATGAGAGAACAGGACAGAGATCCAGGAATAATGGAGTCAAGCAATCTAACAGATGCAGAATTCAAAATACTGGTTATAAAGATATGAACTCAATGAACTTAAGAAAAGAGTAGTGAACTCAGTGAGAACTTTAACAAAGAGAAAAACATAAAAATAAAATGGAAATTATAAAAGGGAACCAATCAGAAATGAAGAATACATGATTTGAGATAAAAGTATATTACAGTGGATAAAGAAGGGGACTGAACCACTGATATAGAGGATGGGGAAGCCAAGAACACTCAATCAGAATGGCAAGAAGAAAGAAGCCAAGACTACAATAATAATTTAAGGATCCTATGGACACTATTAAATATAAAAATATCCATGTCATAGGGTAACTGAAGGAAAAAAAGATGCTGAAGATCATTTGAAGAAATAATGATGAAAAACTTCCCTCATCTGGTGAAGAAATAGACAACAACCCCAGGAAGCTCAGAAGTCCACTGTGAAAAAATAAACCCAAAGAGGTCCACACCAAGACACGTCATAATTAAAATGCCAAAGGTTAAATACAAAGAGAGAATCTTAAAAACAGCAAGAGAGAAGCAGATAGTTATCTACAAGGGAACACCCATAAGACTAGAAGCTGATTTCTCAAAAAAACTATGCAGGACAGAACGACTTGGCCCCAAATATTCGACATGATGAAAACCCAGGATCTACAGCCAAGAATACTTTATCCAGCAAAGCTATCATTTAGAGTCAAAGGACAGACCAAGAACTTCCCAGACAATAATAAACTAAAGAAATTTATGAACACTAAGCCAGTATTACAGAAAATGTTAGATGGACTTCTCTTTAAGAAGAAAAGACATGTATCAAAAACATGAATAAAGAATGTAACAACTACATTCCTATTGATAACTACCTCAAATGGAAAAGAATTAAATGTTCCAACCAAAAGACAGAGTAGCTGAATGGATAAGAAAACAAGATCCCTACATATGCTGTCTACAAGAGACTCACTTCAGATTAAAAGACACACACAGACTAAAAGAAAGGGAGAAAAAGATATTGCCTTGATGGACCTAGAGGTATTGCGCTGAATGAAATGCGTTGGATAGAGAAAGACAAATATCGCATGATTTCACATACATGTGGAATGTAAAAAAAAAAAAAATCAACAACAAGACATCAAAAGCAGAAATAAACTCATAGATACAGAGTTTTTTTTGAGGAATACTAGAGGGGAGGAAGATTAAGGAGGATGGTGAAAAAGGCAAAGGGATTAGGAGGTATAAATGGACAGTTGCAGAATAGACATGGATGTTGTAGAGTGTAGCAATGGGGAAGATGGTTAATAAGTTTGTAATAAATATGTAAGGGGAAATAGGGGTACTAGATTTAGTGGGATGATCACTTTGAGAGCTATGTTGATTTCTGATCACTATGCTGCACAACTGAAATCGGTATATTATTGTATGACAACTACAATCGAAAAAAACTTATTGAACTGTACAACGTAAATAAGATCAACTAATTGTCTATTATATTTCAGTAAAGCTGAGATAAAAAGGTTACATTATTATAGAAATACAAAGTTGTTATATATGTTATATGTAGAAATATATAGTACAACATAATAAATATAATTATAAGCACACACACCCATTACATGAATGGGGGAAAAATCTGTACCCAAATGCTGAAGTGTTAACTCTTGCTTGGAAATAAAAATTAAATATTCAACAAAAACACTAAATTCGTCATTCTTGATACCGACATTAGAACATTTTTTTTTAATCAGGAACAAGATTAACATACCCACTTTGACTACTTCTAATCAACAGTGTATTGAGTGTCTCAGCCAGTGAAGTAAATTAATATAAAATAATAAAGATAGGGGAATAAAAATTAAGAAAAAAACTGACATCATTCACAGATTATTGTCTATGTACAGTGGCTAGATATTAAAATAACATAAAAAAATAAATAGAATTTCCATACACCAGCCTCAAACAGAAAACATAATTAACAAAAAGATCAATTTACAAATGCAATGACAACAAAATAAAGTACCTAGGGATAAATCAAATTAAAGCTGTGCAAAAATTTTTCTGGAGAAACTGTATAACTTTATTAAAAGATGTTAAAGACAATCTAAATAAATAGAGATGGATACCATGCACTGATAGATTCATTATTATATAAGAGACAAAAGGTTAGTACCCAGATATATGATTTTAAAAATCCATAAATTAACAATAAAAAAATACAAAGAACAATCACCAAAACAATGACCAAAGAAAGAGTAAAAAGGCATAAATAGGCATTTCACAAAAGAAGAAATGTGAAATGCTAGTAGAATGTAAGTACTATGAGAGATTTTTTGTTCACAGACTATGAGTAGGCAAATCAGTAAATTAGGTAATTAAGCAATAATACATAGCAGTAAACATAAAGGAAATACAGTTACAACCAAGAATGTGGATGAGTCTTCAAAAACATAATGTCGATTTAAAAAAATCTAGTCACAGAAAACTACATATAGATGATATATTTTTAAATAAATTTTCACATACAAATTGATAAAACAAAAAAGCAAGAGAATCACAAAGAATTCAAGATACACTTATCTTTAAGAGAGATTATGGGGATAAAATAGAGAAGGAATACACAGAGAGAAGTAATAGTATTGATAATCTTCTAATTTTAAAGTAGAAAAGAGGGTTCTTGGCCATTCCTTTTCTTGTTACACTTTATAATTTGCATAATATTACATATATTCTTCAGTATTAGATACTAAAATGTGTTAAGAAAGAAAATAAAGATTACAATCTTGAATTACCAGGCTAAGAAAAATAGGCAGAATATATGACAAACCTACTGCTAACATCATACATCAATGGAGAAAGGCTAAAAGCATTTTCCTTAAGATCAAGAACAAGACAAGGACGCCCACTTTTGCCACTCCTCTTCAACACTGTACTCAAAGTCTTAGCCACAGCAATAAGACAGAGAGATAAAAGGTATCCAAATTAGAAAGGAAGAAGTAAAAACTCTCGTTACTTACTGATGGCATGATACTATATATAGAAAACCCTAAAGATTCCATCAAAAATCTGTTAGAACTGATCAATGAATTAAGTAAAGTAGAAGGATACAAAATTAATATTCAGAAGTCAGTGGCGTTTTTATACACCAATGATGAATTTTCAGAAAAGAAATTAAGAAAACTATCCCATTTACAATTGCATCAAAAACAATAAAATACCTGGGAATCAAATTAACCAAGGAGGTAAGATTTGTTCTCAGAAAAATTATGTCATTACAAAAAGAAATTGAAGAAGATACAAATAAGTAGCAGCATATACTATGCTCATGGGTGAGAAGAATCAACATCATTAAAATGCCCATACTACCCAAAGAAATCTATAGATTCAATGCAATCCCAATCAAAATACCAATGGCATTTTTCAGAGAACTAGAACAGATAATTCTAAAATTTATATGGAACCATGAAAGACCCCGAATAGCCACAGCATTCTTGAGAAAGAAGAACAAAGTTGGAGGTATCACACTACCTAATACCAAACTATACTACAAGTCTACAATAATCAAAACAGCATGGTACTGGCATAAAAACTGATGCACTGATCAATGGAACCAAATAGAGAACCCAGAAATAAACCCACTCCTATACGCTCATGTAATCTATAACAAAGGAGGCAAGAATATACAATGGGGTAAAAATAGTCTCTTCAATAAATGGAAAAGTGGACAGATATGTGCAAAAAAAGAAAAACTTAAATATAAGACCCGAACCCTTAAAGAAAACCTAAATAAGTGGAAAGACACCCCACATTCATATATGGGAAAAATTAATATTGTTAAGATGGCAATACTTCCCAAATCAATTTCAGATTCAATGCAATCCCTATCAAAATCCCAGCTTTGAAAAAAAAAGTTTAAAATGTATTTTAATAAACTCCAAAGGTATCAGAGACAAATAAAACATGGTACACCAATAAAAAAATGCACAGCATAACTACCTAATATAAGCATAGCTAAGAGCTACTGTCAGATCTTCACTATATAGCAACCTTGTTCCCAAGATTGTACTAGTCCTATCAAGAAGAGCTGTGAACAGCAACATCATAGACACAAAAGGGCCATTCCTGGGTTGTCCTTACCCAAAAAAAGACTGACAACTCCAGAATTACATCAAAAGTTTATTAAGGGATCTTATGGACAAAAGTAATAGCAAGATGGTAGATCTCTGCACTCAAAGGGCATGGGCTTGTTATACATAGCCAGGTGGCATGGGCTAACACAGGTGGTTTTTAGCCAAGGGCTAACATAGGTAGCTTATAGCCCTGTGGCATGTGCTTGTTAAGAGCTGTGTAATCCAAAGGAGTAAACAGTTTAATGGTTTCATTTATCTATGCAAAAACATTCCTTTCAGATGATACAGACCCACCCTTCCCTAGGTAAACTGGAGGTTAGTTTTTTGCCTTCATAAGAATGGTACTGGTCATGGTTAAGTATCAGAAAATCATTTTGACCACAATCCAACAGAAGCTAATGTATGTTTCTGTGACCTCTGTAAGCATTTGCTTGAATTCATACCTGGGAGTTTAATGGAACACAATGAGGCTAAAGGTCATTAGGCGATGTTTGATTCTTGTGGTAGATGTGGCAGTGTCTATGGGTTTGAGGGGTATAAAATGAGAAAGCAAACAGAAAAAGAGGGTCAAAGAATGATCAAAATTAATGGGGCTCTAACTGGATCCACTATTGCCGTGGTTCCCCCAAGCCCTCAACAATCACAGGAGACTTCAAGAATACACCACACAGATTTGACTAGTAACATTATACCACACAGAACTGATTTGTTAAATACCACTTCTCCCATTGCCTTCCTGCCTCCAGCATACTCCATAGAGTAGTATAGGCGCAGGCAAGACCTAATTATTGGGAGGACTCTCTAACACTTTTCCAGTATAGAATTCTGCTTAGTTCAAAAAGGGTCCTTCTTTTAGAATTTTGGAAACTAGACACTGCAATTTTATTAGTATCAGTGGCATCTGGTTGGAACAAATTCAGCTCCAGAGGCTGCACAGTTGAATGCAGCAGGGGTTCCATCAAATTGCCCTAATTCCTTCCCATTGTAGCAGGGTGGCCAAACATTCAGCTATTGTGAGATCAACCCCAGATTTTGTCTAGCATCAGAGTGGCAGGTCTGAAGGAGCTGGGGTACCAGCTGGCACAGGAAATGGGTAGCATGGTGCTTTTGTTCTTTATGCCTATAGCATCTCCCATAGTCATCTGGCCCATTCATACCTGTCACATCAGCAGAAAGTTTCCTTGACTCTTTCCTGCTATCAATGCATCATTTTTTTCCTGTTGCCACTACATCTCTTCTTCATGGCACCTACGCTCCTCTTCTTGCCTGAGCTCCAGTTGCTTCTGTTTCTGCATGTCTTAGTTGTACAGCTTTACCATCCTCTGAAAGTTCTGAAGGCTCACCAAATCCTACTTAATTAGCATGACCTGGTGCTCATGGTGGGCAGCATCCGCCTCCATCTCCAGGTTCTCATGAACTTTCCTTGATATGGGGGTCTACTTGATCCTGCTGCTGCTTCTCCATCTCAATGAGTGCCTTCCAGAGTGATATACTCATACTCAAAGGCACAAGAACTGTGCAAATCTGGGTGGCTGCTCTCGTTCCTGTGAAATTACTAGTTCTTTATACTAACCAGCTTCTTGGAAGTCACTCTTCGTCATATAACTGGTCCATTGGCTTCACCGGCCAAGGAAATGTGGTTAGCAGGCAGGAGCCTCATTGTATCTGTTTAGGGCTTTCTAAGCAGCAAGCTTCCCCAAGACTCACAATGTCTTTTTCTGAGGGACTGCATCAATCATCCACAATGACTATAGTCCTCAACCAGCTGGACAAACACAGAAAAAGCTTCCTCCAGCAGTTATTAGACATACATTGAAAAAGCCTCTAGAGCATAAGAGAAGCACTATGACAAGCCAAGTGCACATGCAGCTGCTTTCCATAGAGTGGCGTGGTTGTCCAGCTTCATTTGGCAAACTCTGCAAGGGTTCATGTTTCCAAGCAAGTAAAACTGAAGTCCTTGTCCTTATGAATGAAGGCTCTGTCTGCCTTCCCATATTTCTCAAATAGTTTCTTCATTTCCTTCTCAGTTTTGTCAGGAAGGAGCTTTGTACACAAAGAGATAGCTGCATTAGGTGAACATTTGCTTATACTGGTTTCCTAAAATTCTTCAGGTCAACAATCAAGCCCTCATTTTGGCTGCTGGAACCCTGTTGTCCATTTGCAAGGTATTGGCAGAGGGAATGGCTGCTGCTGTGACTGTTACTGGTGATATGACGATGTTTCCTTGGAGTATGATTTTGCTTCTACAAGTTAAAGGTTTTAAGTGCTCTGCATTTCTGTAACCCTCTACCAACTATTCTTCCCTCACCATAACAGTGACATGACATGACCTATACCATCCCTAGCTCCCTTTTTTGTTTTTTTTGCACAAACTGACAAGCTGATCATAAAATTCATATGAAAGTTCAAAGAATTCGAATAGCCAAAATAATTTGGAAAAAGAGGAATAAAGTTGGCATTAAGGTCACCATTTTCCAATTTTAAAACATATTACAAAGCCATAGTAATTAAGAACAGGAGGCACTAAACATAAAGACAGACATACAGATCAATGGAATAGAATTGAGAAGCCCAGAATTAAACCTTCACATTTACAGTTGACTGGTTTTCACAAAAGTACCAAGGCAATTCAATGGGGAAAGAATAAATAGTTCTTTTAATAAATGGTGTTAGGACAACTGGATATCTACATATCCTACCCCTACCTCATATTACATTTAAAAAGTTAAATCAAAATGGATCAAAGATGTAAATGTAAGAATTAAGAGTATAAAATGCTTAGAAGAAACATATGTGTAAATAATCATGAATTGGGCAATAGTTTTTAGATATGACACAAAACGCATAACAAATGAAAAAAAATAAGTGAGACACTAAAATTAAAACTTTGTGCTTCAAAAAACACCATTGAAAAATTAAAAGACAATCCATAGAATAAATGGTTTAAAAATTTTATAAATCATCTAGTAAGGGACTTGTACCTAGAATATATAAAGAATTTCAACAATTGAATAATGAGACAAATAACTCAATTTAAAAATGGGCACAGGATCTGAACAGATATTTCTCCAAAGAAAGCATACAAATGGCTGATAAGCACAAGAAAGAAGCTCAATCACTTAGTCATCAAGTAATCACCATAATAAGATACCACTTCATACCCACCAGAATAGCTATAATCAAAAGATGGACAATTACAAGTATTGACAAGGGATGTGGACAAATTAGAAACCCCATGCATTTCTGGTGGACATCTATGATAGTGCAGCTTCAGAAAACAGTCTGGAAGTTCTTCAAAAAGTTAAACATAGAATGACCATGACCCTGCAATTCTACTCCTAGGTATATATCAGAGAAGTGAAACGTATGTCCACACAAAAACTTGTACATGAATATCCACAGTAGCATTATTCAAAATAGCTAAAAGTAGAAAAACATAAATGTCCATCAAGTGATGAATGGATAACAAAATTTAGTCTATCCAATACAATGGAATATTATTCATCAATAAAAAAGGATGAAGTATTATACATGTTACAATAATGATGAACCTTAAAAACATATGCTAAGTGAAAGAATTCAAGTCACAAAGGCCACATACTGTATGATTTCATTCATATGAAATGTCTGGAATAGATAAATTCATAGATAAATTCATAGTTGCCATCATCTGGGAGAAGGAGAGGATGGAGAGTGACAGCTAATGGTTATGGGCTTACTTTCTGAGTGATGAAGATGTTCTAAGATTAGATAGTGGCAATGTCTGCACAACTGTGAAGTATAAGAAACCACTGAACTATGCATTTTAAAGTGTGAGTTTTATAAATGTGAATTTTTAAAAGTAAACCAATAACAAAGGAAAACTGTAAAACTAATGATAAAATTCTAAGTATATCACAATTTTTTTTTTCAGAAATGAAAGCAATCAACCAACATTACCCAATACCAACTGTGTTTCTAGTGCATTATAGGGCACTGGTTCCCCAACTTTTTGATTCTATAACAAATGTTAATGAAAATTATTTATAGGGTCAGATGGCTTCACAGGTGAATTCTACTAATGCCTAAAGAAAAAATAATTCTTATCCTTCCCAAACTATTTCAAAAATTCAAGAGGAAAGAAAGGCTTCTGAACTAATTCAACAAGCCAGCATTACCCTGACACCAAAACCAGACAAAAACACTACAAGAAAGAAAATTATAGGCCAATTTTTCTGATGAATATAGATGTAAAACTCTCAACATATTAGCAAACCAATTCAGCAATACATTAAAAGGATCATATAGCACAATCAAATGGGAATGGTTCAATATCCACGCATCAATCAATGTGATATACCGCATTAACAAAGCAAGAATAAAAACTGTATCATTATATCAATAGATGCAAATAAATCTAACAAAAATTCAACATCTATTTATAATAAAACCTTTCAATAAAGTGGGTATAGAGGAAAACATACCTCAACATAATATATGACAAACCGTTAGCTAACTTTATACTCAATGGTGAAAAGCTGAAAGCTTTTCCACTATGATTAGAAACACGACATGGATGACCACTTTCACCACCCTATTCAAGACAGTATTGTGTCCTAGCCACAGCAATCAGATAAGAAAAAGAAATAAAAGCCATACAAATTGGAAAGGAAAAATCAAAAATGTCCCTATTTGCAGATAATATAAAACTTAGAAAACCCTAAAGATTCTACCAAAAAAACTATTAAAATAAATGAAATTCACTAAAGCTGCAGGATATTAAATTAATATTCAGATCTGTTGCATTTCTACATATTAATAACAAACTATCATAAAGAGAAATTAAGGAAACAATCTCATTTACAATTACATCAAGAAGAATAAAATATCTAACAATAAATTTAACCAAGGAAGTAAATAACCTGTATTCTGAAAACTGTAAGACATTGACGCAAGAAATAAAAAAATGAGAACAATAAATAAGAGGATACATCATGCTAATGGACCGAAAGGATACTATTAAAATGTCTATACAACCCAAACCAATCTACACATTTAATGCAATCCCTATCAAAATACCAAGGGTATTTTTCACAAAATTAGAACAAATAATCCTAAAACTTATATGAAATCACAAATACCCAGAATTGCCAAAGCAAACTTGAGAAAAAAAACAAAGTGGAGAGCCATGGGAGGGAGGGAGGAAGCAACTGGAGGGATCATTTTATGAACATTATAGGTGTCTAATGAATGTACTGTATACTTGAAACTAATTTTAAAAAATTTATTTAAAAAAATTTATTAAAAAAAAAAGAAAGAAAAACAAAAAGTTGGAGACATCATGCCTCCTAATTTCAAACTATACTACAAAGCTATAATAATCAAAACTGAATGGTACTGTCACAAACACAGACACATAGATAATAGAACAGCATAGACAGCCCAGAATAAATCTTCGCTTATGTGGTCAATTAACCTCAACGAGGGAGGCAACAGGATATACAATGGGGAAATGACAGTATTTTCAAAAAATTGTAGTGGGAAAACTGGATAGATACATGCAAAAAATGAATCTGGACCACTTTCTTCTACCACATACAAAAATAAACTCAAAACAGATTAAAGACTTAAATGTAAGACCTGAAACCATAAAACCTTAGAAACTCTTTGACACCAGTAAACTCTTTGACACCAGTTTTTGCAATATGTTTTTGGATATGTCCCCTGGGCAAGGGCAGCAAAAGCAAAAATAAACAAATGTTACTACATCAAACTAAAGAGTTTTTGCACAGCGAAGGAAACTATCAATAAAATGATAAGACAATCTACTGAATGGGAGAAGATATTTGCAAATGACATATCTGATAAGGGGTTAATGTCTAAAATATTTAAAGAACTCATAAAGTCACATCAAAAAACAATCTGATTAAAAATGGGCAGAGATCCTGAATAGGCATTTCTCCAAAGAAGATATAGAGGTAGCCAACAGATATATTAAATGATGCTCAACATCAGTAATCATCCAGAGAAATGCAAATTAAACTAAATGAGCTATCACCTCACACCTTTCAAATGGCTATCATCAGTCAATCAACAATTGAAAAATAGAACTAACATATGACCCAGCAATTCCACTTCTGGGTATTTACCTGAAGAAAATGAAAACACTAATTCAAAAAATGTATTTGCATCCTATGTTCATTGCAGTATTATTTACAATAAGAAAGATATGTAAGCAATAGATGAATAGATAGAGAAGAGGTGGTATATATATATATGTGTATATATATATTATTGTGTGTATATATATATATATATATATATACATACACAACAATGGAATATTACTCAGCCATAAAAAAGAATGAAATTTTGCCATCTGCAACAACATGGATGGATTTAGTGGGTATTATGCTAAGTGAAATAAGTCAGACAGAGAAAGACAAATACAATAATGATTTCACTTATATGTGAAATCTAAAAAATAAAACACACATACAAAACAAAACAGAAACAGATTCATAGATACAGAGAACAAATTGATGTTTCCAGAGATGAGGGCATGAGAGAATAGGTGAAAAGGCGAAAGGGAATAAGAGGTACAAACTTCCAGTTATAAAATAAATAAGTCATAAGAATACAATGTACAGCACAAGAACAGAGTCAACAATATTGCAACAGCTTTGTACAATGACTGATAGTTAATAGACTTATTACGCTGATCACAGTGTGAAGTATATAAATACAAAATCACTATGTTGTATATCTGAAACTAATATTAAATGTCAACTATACTAAAAAATTTTTTAAACTTCTGAAGCAGAGTGACATCAGAAGCATGGCAGAGTGAGAGATGTCCCCAGATCTTTGCCCTTGAAATAACAATAAGCAAAACATCTAAAACTAAACAAATAATATCCAACCTTCACACAAGCACATCTAAGCAAGTGATCTGCATGTAAAGCTACCAGAGGTCAGAATGGCGAGAGTAAGGCAGTAGACTAGGAGGAACAAAGAAGTTGCCTCTCACAGTTGGAGCTCCCTGCAGGAAGAAGGGGAGGGGAGAAGGTATCTGGTGCATTCCCTGAACAGCCCTGCCTCAGAGAGCTGTGAGCTCCATGCATTGGCAGTGCCCAGAGAGCAGGGCAAAAAGCAAAGGTGGGAAGGTAGAGAAGCAACAGCTGAATATTACAAGCCACAGTTGCAAAATGCAAGGCTGAGCCACAACAACACTTATCCTTTAACACAGAGGGCACCCTCCCCATATCCTCTAAGACTGAACACCTCAGAACCCCAGGGGAAATTGAGCAAACAATACTGAAACTGTCACTAACACTGACAGGGACTGAGATTGAGATTAGCAATCAGGATTGAATATTTATAAGAAAAAAAGGCATTATTAAGGCTCAAAGCAGGGATCCAAGAGGCTTAGATGCCACCAAACTGGAAAACAAAAGAAAAACACCTTAGCAACAGACTAAAAAAAAGACCTTTATGTAACACTCCTTTCGGGGGGGGGGGCGGGGGAGGGGCAGGAAGGGAAGCAAAATACACTTCCATTAATGCCCAGGAAGAGAAATAGTCCACTAATCACCACGAACAACCAAGGTGACAAGGCAGCTCAGGAAGAAAGAGAAAAATCTCCAGAAAATAAGCTTACAGACATAGAAATATACAACTTAAATGACAAAGAATTCAGAATGGCATTTTTGAAAAAACTCAGTGAGATCCAAAATAATTCATGTCAACAATTCCAGGAGTTGAAAAAACTAGATCAGCAATTTTTATCAAGGAGACTGAAATCACAAAAAAGAACCAAATAGAATTTCTGGAGATGAAGAATGATAGCAAGCTTGGAAACAGAGTCAACCAAATAGAGGAAAGGATAAGTAATATCAAAGACAGAAATCTAGAAATCCATAAGGAAGAAGAGAGAGACTGAAGAATGAAAAATAATGAAAGAGAAACACAAGAACCATCAGGAGAGGAAATCTAAGAATAATGGGAATTCTCAAAGGGGAGAAAAGGAGCAGGATTAGAAAGCATTTTCAGACAAATAGCTGATGAGAATATCTCAAATCTAAGAAATGAACTTGAGCTTGGAATTCAAGAAGTCAACAGAACACCAAATTATCTCAACCCAAAAAGGCCTTCACCAAGACACACTTTATTAAAATTATCAAAAATCAGCAACAAAGACAGAATTCTCAAGGCAGCCAGGAAGAAGAAAACGGTAACTTATAATAGTAAACCCATTGGATTATCCTTGAACTTCTCAGCACAAACCTTACAGCCAGCCAGAAAGGAATGGAATCAAATGTTTAAACTATTAAGTGAAAAGAACTACCAGCCTAAAATAATATATTCAGCTAAGCTCTCCTTTAGATATGAAGGAGAAATTAAGACTTTCCAAAAATTGAGGGAATTCTCCACTACAAGGCCTGCACTACAGGAAATAATGAAAGAGGTCAGTTCATCTAAAACAAAATGACTAAAAAAATTACATAAGTAGGAGTAAAGTGACTATCAGGCACATAGAAGCAGAGAAGTACAAACCTTACTAAGAACAGGGCATTATAAGCTTATAATAAGAAGAGAATTGTTATAATAAGATAGTAATGAATGTTCAGGAAAAACTGAAATAACAATGACTGAAGGGGAGGAATTCGAAGATCCAAATTCGCAAAGGGGAATGGAGATAAGGCACGTGCAGAAGAAAATAGATCATTGTGTGTGTGTGTGTGTGTGTGTGTATGTGCGTGTGTGCATATTATATATATGTAACTATATATATATAACTATCCTTTATAGTAATAACTATATAGTTATACATATATAGTTATATATATAGTTATATATATAGTTAACTATATATATATACTATCCTTTACATATTCATAATGGTAAACCACACACCAAAGATTCAGAACCATTGTATATAACATAAAACAAGGACCATAGGAAAAACCCACAAAAGCCAACCAAAATAAAGAAACAAAAATAAAGAAACAAAACAAAGGACAAGAAGCAATGGAAACACCAAGCTATCAGAAAGCAAAAGATAAAATGGCTATAAGAAGACCTCATATTTCAATAATCACCCTAAATGTAAATGGACTGAACTCACCAATAAAAAGCACAGAGTTGCAGATATGGATCAAAAACAAAACCCAACCATATGCTGCCTCCAGGAGACACATCTCAGCTCCAAAGACAAATATAGACTCAAAGTGAAAGGGTAGAAATGATATTTCAAGCAAATGGTTCAGAGAAAAGGCAGTAGCAGTACTAATATCAGATGAAATAGACTTCAAAATAAAAAAGGTAAAGAAAGATACTGAGGGACACTTCATAATGATAAAGGGAATCATGCACCAAGAAGACATAAACTTATTAATATCTATGCTCCCAATCAGGGAGCCCCAAAATATGTAAAACAATTACTAACAGAACTAAAGGGAGAAACAGACCAAACACTATCTAGTAGGGGACCTAAATACCCCATGTCAGATATGGACAGATCATCCAAACAGAAAATCAATAAGGAAATAACATCTTAAATGACACATTAGACCAACTGGACATAATTGACATTTACAGAGCCTTCCATCCCAAAACAGCTGCTTATACATTCTTCTCTAGTACATAACACATTCTCAAGAATCACCACATACTGGACACAGAGATAGCCTCAACAAATATAAGAGGGTTGAAATCATACCAACCATATTCTCTGATCATAATGCTTTGAAACTAGAGATCAACTGCAAAAGAAATCAAGAAAACAAAATACATGGAATTAAACAACATGCTACTGAAGAATAACTGGGTCAGAGAAGAAATAAAAAGAGAGATCAAGAGATACATAGAAACAAATGATAATGATAGTACAACATATCAAAACTTTTGGGACATGGCAAAAGTGGTCATAAGAGGAAAGTTCATATCATTACAGGCCTACTCCAAAACAAGAATGAGCCCAAATAAACAACCTAATGCTTCATCTTAAAAAAATAGAAAAGGAAGAACAAATGAAGCCTAAAGTCAGCAGAAAGAAATAATCAAAATTAGAGCAGAAATAAATGAAATTGAAAACAAAAAAAAAATAGAAAAAATAAATGCAAAGAGCTGGTTCTTTGAGAAGGTTAATAAAATTGACAAACCCTGGCTAGACTCACTAAAGAAAAAAGAGAAAGGACACAAATAAACAAAATCAGGGATGAAAAGGGAAATTACAACTGACATCACAGAAATACAAAGGATCATACAAGAATACTATGAAAAAGTATATAACACCAAATTTAATAACCTAGAAGAAATGGACCAGTACTTAGAAAAATACAACCTTCCTACACTGAATCAAAAGAACTGGAAAATCTAAATAGATCGATCAGCAGTATGGAAATTGAAACAATCATCAAAAACCTACCAAAAGTAAAAGTCCAGGACCAGATGGCTTCACCAGTGACCAAACTCATATTCAAAAGATACTTGCATTCCCTTGTTCATAGCAGCATTATTCACTGTGGCCAGGACATGGAAGAAACTGAAGTGTCCTACAACAGATAATTGGCTAAAGAAGCTGTGGTACATATATACAATGGAATATTAGCCAGAAGAAGAGATGAAATACTGACACTTGCAACAATATAGATGGACCTTGAGATAATCATGCTAAGTGAAATAAACCAGACAGAAAAAGTTGAAAACCATATGATGTCACTTATATGTGGGGTAAAACCTAAAAAGCAGCAAGCAAACAGGACAAACAAACAGACTCATGGGCATAGACAATAAACTCATGGTTACAAGGGTGGGGGAGGGGTGGGTGAGGCAAATATGTGGTGGCAAAAAGAAATCTAACTATGGGAAGGAACACACAATGTAAATATATATAAGTCTACTGTTAAAATGTACAGCTGAAATTTACTGGATTTGTAAACCAATGTCAACATAAAAAAATTAATTAATAAAAAATAAAAGAAAAAAAAAGCTAGGGTAGCAATACTTACACACAGACAAAACAGACTTAAAACAAAGGCCATAACAAATGACAAAGAAGGACCCAGCAATTTCACTTCTGGGTATTTTCCAAAGAAACCCAAAACAATAATTGGAAAAGATATATGGATCCATATGCTCGCTGCAGCATTATTTACAATAGCCAGGATATGGAGGCAACCTGGGTGTCCATCAGTAGATGAATGGGTAAAGAAGAGGTAGTACATATATACAATGGAATATTACTCAGTCATAAAAAAAATGAAATTTTGTCATCTGCAACAACAGTAATAGACCTAGAGGTTCTGTGCTGCATGAAAGTAAGTCAGACGGAGAATGACAAATGTCATACGATTTCACTTAAATGTGGAATCTAGAGAATAGGTTAAAAGAACAAATAAAACAGAAACAAGCTCATAGATACAGAGAGCATTTTGATGGTTGCCGGACTAGGCGTGGTTGGGAGGATGAATGAAGGGGTAGAAGATTAAGGTACAAATTGGTAGTTACAAAATAGTTATGGAGATGTAGAGTATAGCATAGGGAATATAGCAGTAGTATTGTAATAATTATGTATGGTGTCAGATGGGTACTAAATTTATTGAGGTGATCGCTTTGTAAGTTATATAAATGTCTAATCACTGTGTTGTATACCTGAAACTAATATCATATTGTATGTCAACTGCAATTGAAAAATAAAAAATTAACTGTAAAAAAAATTTCAGATGACTCATAGAATCTCAGAGTGCTAGACACAGATAGGAACAATGCTCGATGCTCAAAATTCCATCAAAGAGTTTGTACTCTGAGCATGCTGACAATGGAAACTTGGCACTATCATTAGAACCACTATCACTACTGCCTTGGGAACTTGGAAGCAATATTAAATGTCACAAAAACTGTTATTTTCTTTATAAATGTGGCGACTGAGGCACAAAAGGCTATATCTCTTCCTTAAAATATGCCACTACCAAGCACAGAACTGTGATATAAACCGAGGCAGTGTGACTCCAAAACTTTCACAACTAACTGCTACCCTGTGCTGCTGCTCTTAGCATAGGCTAACTGGTCTGCCTTGTAATTTTTTACACTCTTTATATCATTGTAGCTAGTCATTACAATCTTTTATCTTTGTCAAGTGTTGTTCTATGAAGTAAATGATTTTGATGACTTCATCAAGAAAGAATAAAGCATTCAGTAATAGTTCAAGTTTTCTGGTTGCAGCTTTGGTTTTGCTTCCAAATGTTTCTGCTTTTCTTCTTTAGCACTTGATAAATACAAATAGCTATAAAAAAAAGCATAGAATAGCTCTACTAAGGATTTCTAAAATATCATTAAATGTGTTCATACCTTAAAAACTTTTATCTGTTCCATTACTGTAGAGCACATAGCAATAGTAGGATTCTCTTTTGGTTCTTCTTCAAGTTTCTCTTCTCCCAGAGATCGTCTTTTTGCTGCCTTTCTTTTTTCTTGTAATTCCTTCTTTTGCTTAGTTTGGAAAAATTTCAGTGTCTTAAAAATCTCTCGGGAAAATTCATCTATATCAGCTTCCATGCTTTCCCCATTAAGATCCAAAAATCCTCCATCCATCCACCTGATTTGAAAGAAAAAATGATAATATTAAACTCAAAGACTTTTGGAGTTTAAGGGGCCTTAGAGATTCCTTAGGGTAGCTCTCTCATTTTACAAAAGAAACAACTGAGGGCAAGAGTGGTTAACAGTTTTTCTTAGTCACATAGACAGAAGGAGTGGTAGAGAGACAAGATTAAAATCATCATTTTGGCTATGCTTCATAGCTAAAACATGCACCAGACTATAAATGGATGACTAACAGTATCCAAATAAAATGCAGATTTGACTCTATATTTCTAATTTTTGGTGTGAACATTAATCAAATTAATTAATTGCACAAAAAAATGAAATAATTCTGAAAAACCCAATTAGTACTTTAGATATTATATTAATAAGCTTAGGTGATACCTTAGCAACATGTGATGCTTCTATATGATACTGGGTTCTCTAACAAGTGAACAGATAAGTCCTATTTTAAACACTTAGCCAACAATACCATAAAATCAATATATATTCATTTTATAAACTTACATCATTTGCTTAATTTTTATTACAAGAAATTACCGTTTTTCTGTTCGTTGCCACTTCAAAACTAAATTAAAAAACTTCTGATAGGGCTCAATGTTAACTTTTAATTTATCTAGTTCAGGATATTTTGTCAATTCCCATTTGAAGAGTTCCTCTTCTTTATTAATAAACTGAACTGCTTCTTCAGATTCCTGAATACGTTTCTGTAGTTGTCGTACATCAACCACATACTGAAAGAAAATAATTTTTAACATCAAGAAATATCCAAGTAATGTTATGAAAAGAAGATGATATGATACTGGCTAAACTATGTCCTTGTATTTATATAGCAATTTTAAATATAAACTTTAGAACATTACTAAGATGGCAAAAATATGGTAATTTCTTAGAAAATTAAGTCACAAAAAAGATTACATAAATAGTACCAGTCCTAGGCCTAAGAGTCAGGCCCCTGTTCGTCATAGTAAGCACATGCTTTTCTATATTTTTAAATATATGTAAAAATGTCCTATATTAATCTATGAGCCAGCCATAGCTAATATCTTAAATATTTATCAGACCTGTTGCATGCGGTCCAGTTCTGCAAATTCTGTAAATTCTTCCATGCGGCGTGATTCCTTTTCTATTTCCAAAATCAGTTTCTCTCTCTTGGCTATTAGCTCATTTTCTTTGTTACGTTTAGCATTCTCAATGAGCTTTTGAAAAGACAATTTAATCATGTTAATTATTTTTTTACAAAGGAAAGAAAAGAGTTACCAAATCAGAAATCTGAATGCTTTGTATAGTAATAAAAGCCATTAGAGAAATAAAAATGAATGCAAAAATAAAAACATTGACTGATATTAAGATGCAAAGAATACTAAACCACACAAAAAATTTTTTCCTAGATTTCCGAAGTGACTGTAACAATTTTTACTTATTAATCAGTTACTTTAACTGTTTAACAGGTTCTGGGATAATAATAAAAGCTACCATTTATTGAACATGTGCCATGTGTGTAAAAAACACACCTTACCTACATAACCACAGGTACTATTATTCTCATTTCAGAGATAAAGAAATTTAGGCTTATAGAGTAATTCATGCTCTAATCATAAAATCATAAGTCAAAATCTAAATTAGAACTTTGGTTTATCTGACTTAAGTCCACGTTTTTCATTATCATACCATTTCACTTCCAAATTTAGGAGAAACTGGTTTACATTAGGATGTTTTTAAAATTTAAATATATTCAATCTGATATAAAATCCTAATTCTGGTACTTCTTACCTATGATATTGAGTAAGCTATTTAACTTCTCTTAGACTTATTTTTCTCATCTACGAAATGAAAAAATAAGACTACCTAAGATTTTTGTGAGTATTAAATGATTTCATAAATAGAAAGCACTTAGTGCAGTGCTTACCGTTATTATCAATTTATATGACAGTTCTGACTTCTTTAACATTAGTCCCACTTCTTACCAGATTCTGTGAGTTGGGCCTAACAGCCTGTCCTAAGTGTGCAGGGCCATAAATACTGCTAACACCAAACTCATATTGACACATCAGGTTATTTTTTTAAAGGTAGATGGTAAGTATGTATAAAAGTTAAATAAATACAATGCTTGATGTCAATGTCAAACAATAAAAATTTACACTGAAAAGCACGTTTACCTCATCATTATCATCAAAGATAGGATTAATTTTCCAAGGCCACATAAGGACAGTTGAATTTAAAGCTAAATCTTCTTGAGGAAATAGAAAAACATCTAAAAAGTAACTCATCCGGCGTTTGGATTCCTACAAAATAAACTCCATATATAATAAACCATATAGAAAATCTAAAGCACTATGAAAAAGAGAAGAACCCACAACAATTTCTAAGACTCTCTAATTTCAATTTGACTCAGATTATTAACTGGTATTTCATATCATCCAAAGCACATGGGTATTTTAATAGCTGTAGGATTTTTATTTGGCTTCATATCACACAACTGTAAATTTCCATACTGAAAAGAAAGCTTTTAAAAAGTTTTTACTTGCAGTTGATTTAACATAATGGTACTCTTGGTCCTCCTTGTGTATGACTAAAAACGGTGACCAAATATGCAGCTTTTGTTCAGCAAGATTTACTTTTGATTTTAAAAGATTTTATATTTTTTATTCTTATGTATTAATTTTTGAATCTTTGGTGACAAAAACTTTAGCATTTTTGTTTTGCATCTTCAGTGACATTACCACCTTTTTTGCCTACCATTAGTATACAGCAGTGGTCTAAAAATAGTTTAGAGGTGAACAGCAAAGAAAAAAAAAAACTTTAAAACCCATAGATTTACCAGAGTAGAGAAGCTGAATATCTATACCCCCTATAGGTTTCATTAATCCATATGCACTGCTATAATTTTTAAAAACTGAAATACAGATTCAAAGGCTAATTTAAGGTTTTTGGTTTGAGATGTATGTGATATATATGTATATTATATATAATGTGCAAAATGCATGATATATGCATTATATTGCATATAGATATATAACCTAATAAAAAGTTATCCATGTAATTAATTGAGGAAAAAAAGTACATCATCTCAATAAGTACAAAAAAGTATCTTATAAAATTCAACATCCACTCATAAAAATTTTTTTAAAAAAAATACCTAATAGAAGAGAACTTATGAATCTGATAGAAGTACCTATAAAAAAAACTACAGGAAATGTTATAGTTAATAGTGAAATCTTGAAAACTTTCCCTTTGAAGTTGGGATCAAGATGACAACTATTTAACATTGTACTAGTGGCCCTAACATGTCCATTGTAGCCAAAAAAGTTTTAGAGATGTGTAATGTCTGATGAGGCCAAAACCAAACATATAATTATATATGTAAACATTCCAAAAGAATCTTCAAATAAACTATTAAAATTAAGAAGATAAATAAATAACATATTATAATTTTAAAGTTAAAATTTTTATATAAAGAAAAAATTTTATTTAAGAAAAAAATTGATGATAGTGATTTTTATATAAAAACAAGTTTTGTATGATATTATAACTCAAAGTATAAATATTCATGAGTCCATTTTGATACAAACAAATGACTGAATACATTAATAAGTGGAAGAAAAGAGACAGATCTTCCATGCAGAAGAATCTCAAATAAATGATGTAGCTATTTCACTCTAAAGGAGGAGAGCATAATTCTCTAGTTCTTAAGTATGAGCAGCAGGTAGTAACTTCTATCCAAAGAAGACAGTATGGAAAGGGGGAGAAAAAGAATGGAGAGACCAGCTAAATACTACTTCAGCCTGGTGATGAAGGTCAACATCAATTGTGATAAGTCATGTTGAGAAGATGTACCTTGATATGATGTGATGAAAATGGCACTTTATATTTGTGATCCTTCTCCCAAAACCCAAATACCCAGTCTAATAATGAGAAAATCATCAGACAAATTCCATCTTCTCAAAACTGTTAAGGTCATTAAAAACAAGGAAAGTCTGAGAAACTGTCAGAGCCAAGAGGAGCCTAAGGAGACATAACAACTAGATATAATGTGGTATCTTAGATGGATTCCTGGGACATAAAAAGAACATTAAGTGAAAACTAAGAAAATCTAAATAACTGTAGATTTTAACTAATAATGTATAAATATTGGTTTATTAATTGTAACAAATATACCACACTAATGTAAGATGTTAATAATGAGGAAATTGAGTGTGTGTGGATGTACATGTAATATGGAAACACTCTGTACTATCTGCTTGATTTTTCTGTAAATCTAAACTTATTCTAAAAAATAAAGTTTACTAATTATGTAAATTAATTGTATTTCTGTATTCAAATAAGAGAAGATAAAAACATTAAAATGACACTAAAAGATATCAAGTACTTGAAAATATATCTAATAAAAGATGTGTACAACCTCTACATAGAACATTATAAAATATTAACAGATATTAAAGAAGAGGTGAATAAATAAGATATTTATCATGAATTGGAAAACTTCAGTATTATAAATGTGCCGATTTTCTCCATCTATTTAATGCATTTCTAATCAAAATCCTAAAAGATTTTTGTGGAACCTGAAAAACTGATTCTAAAATTTATGTTGGAAAGATCTCTACATTTATTATCAATTTGATGCAATCTCAATCAAAATTCCAAAAAGTTATTTTACGGAATATGATAAACCTATTCTAAAATTTGTATGAAAATGCTACAGGGCCAAGGACAAGCAGAATCTTGAAGAAACAGACTGGGAGGACATGCTCTACCAGATGTCAAGACTTATTACTGCTATTACATTTAAGTTGTTGTAACTAAGTTCATGTGTTATTGATACAAGGATAGATAAATAGGCCAATGGAACAGAACAGAATGTCTTAAAACTAATCTGCACATATATTAACACTTGATATATGATAGAGGTTGCAATACAGAGCAATGGGGAAGCAACAGTCTTTTCAATAAACACATAATTGCTCATGTACATGGAAAAATAATTAAACTAGACTTTGCATCATTCACAAAAATAAAATTCTCAGAGGACTAAACACCTAAACCTGAAAGGCAAAACTAAACAGCCTCTAGGAAGGAATACAAGAAGAAAAAAAGCTTGATGACTCCATGTACAAAGGAATTCTTAAACAAGGCACAGAAAATACTAAACAGAATGGAGACAAGCAATCTACCAGATGCAGAGGTCAAAACACTGGTTATAAGGATGGTCAATTATCTCAGTGAGAACTTCAACAAAGAGACAGGAAACATAAAAATAGAGATAGCAAACATAAAAAATAGCCAGCGAGAAATGAAGAATAACCTAAAGAAAGAATACATTAGAGGGAATCAAAAGATTAGTTGAAGCAGAGAATCGAATCAGTAATTTAGAGTATAAGGTAGCAGAAAACACTCAATCGGAAAAGCAACGAGAAAAGCAATTTAAAAAAATAAGGATAGTTTAAGGGACCTCTGGGGCAACATCAAGCATATCAACATTGGCATCATAGGGGTGCCAAAATAAAAGAGAGATAGCAAGGAATTGAAAACCCATTTGAAGAAATAATGACTGAAAACTTTTCTAATCTAGCAAATGAAACAGACATACAAGTCCAGGAAGTACAGAGAGTCCCAAACAAGACAAACCCAAACAGACTCACACCAAGACACATCATAATTAAAATGCCAAAAGTTAAAGACAAAGAGAGAATCTTAAAAGCAGCAAGAGAAAAGCAGTTTGTTCCATACAAGGAGCTCCCTTAAGACTTTCGGGTGATTTCCTAACAGAAATTTTGCAGGCCAGGAGGCATTAGCATGAAATATTAAAAGTGAAGAAAAGCAAGGACCTACAACCAAGATTATGCTACTCAGCAAAGCTATCATTTAGAAACGAAGGACAGATAAAGAGCTTCCCAGACAAGGAAAAGTGAATGGAGTTCATCACCACCAAACCAGTACCACAAAAAAATGTTAAAGGGATTTCTTTAAGAAGAAGAAAAAGAGTTTAAAAATATGAATAACAAAATGGCACTAACTAGATACTTATCAACAATTGCTTTAAATGTAAACGATTGAATGCTCCAATCAAAAGACAGGGTGATGGAATGAACGTGAAAACAAGAACCTTACATGTGCTGCCTACAAGAGAATCACCTCAGATTGAAAGACACACACAGACTGAAAGTAAAGGGATAGAAAAAGATATTTCATGAAAATGGAAATGAAAAAAATAAAAGCTGGGGTAGCAATACTTATACCAGACAAAATAGACTTAAAATAAAAGCTATAACAAGAGACAAAGAAGGAGCCAGCAATTCCACTTCTGGTATGTATCCAAAGAAACCCAAAACACTAATCTGAAAAGACATATGCAACCATATGTTCAATGCAGCAATACTTACAGCAGCCAAGACTTGGAAGCAACCTAAGTGTCCATCAGTAGATGAATGGATAAAGAAGAGATGGTATACCTATACAAATGAATATGACTGAGCCATAAAAAAGAGTGAAATCTTACTATCTGCAACAATATGGATGGATCTAGAGGGTATTATGCTAAGTAAAATAAGTCAGACATAGAAAGACAAAAACATATGATTTCACTTATGTGTGGAATTTAAAAAAACAAAATAGATGAACAAACAAGACAGAAACAAGTTCATCGATACACAGAACATTTGATGTTGTCCAATGGGAAGGGAGCTGGGGAGATAGGTAAAAAAAAAGGGGGAAGGGATTAAGTAATACAAATTGGTAGTTTCAAAATAGTCATGGGGATGTAAAGTATACTATAAAAAATATAGTCAATAACATTATAATAATTGTGTATGGTGTCAAACAAGTACTAGATTTATCTGGGTGATCACTTAATGAGTTATACAAATGTCTCACTGCTATATTGTACACCTAAAACTAATATAATACTGTATGTCAACTATAATTGAAAAATAAAAAAATATTTTTAAAAATAAATAAAATTGAGGAGATAAAAAAGGTGTAGATGAAAGAGGCTCTGTTCATCTCTCTGGCAACCAAATAAAAGTTGTGACAGAAACAAGGAGAAGCAGTAAGAAAAAATCACCTGGGATCTAGAGGAACAAGCCATACAACTAGAGAGAAATCTGAAACGGCAGAAGGTAGGATGGGGCGAGGATGTGGGGCTGCCCGAAGTGGCTGAGTGAGATGGAGGCTGCAACAGCAGCAGTAGCAGAAGCCTCTTAAAGGGGCTGTGTCTGCAAGCATATTTTCATGGTGACGGACCTGCTCGCTCTGAGCACCAGTGCCAATTAGGCTGCGTGCAGGGGGCACCAGGGACTAACAGGGAGACCTTGTCGGAGTGAGGGCTGAGGCGAGACTCAATCTCTACAGAAGTGCCAGTGGTATCCATTGTTCCCTACTGAGCCCTCCTCCCTCCCAGTGGGCGGACTAAGCGCCACCATTGCCGTGAGGTCATCAGACTGGATAACAGAGGTTGCTCTACCCAGAGGATTCCCTGAAACTCCGCCTCCCGCAACCCATGGCCCCACCCAAGCCATGTCCAGGTTTATCCTCAGCAAGTCAGGTGCTCCTTGCTGAGCAGCACCTAGACCCACACTGGAGGCAGCTGGCCTCGGTTTCTGGCTTGGCCTTTTGAGGCAACTGTATGCACAGCATCTATGGATTGCTTGCTGAATCTTAACAGGTGGCTCTGGGGGCATAAGCTGGGGCTTAATTTGGCCTGTAGTTGAACCCTTCTTAGGACTGTACCACTGGACACCTACTTCACAAATCCACACTAATAAGACAGAGACTTAGGAGCTTTGCTTAGTACATAGAAACAGACATGGTAAGGCAGCCATAATGGGAAGACAATGAAGCAGAAACCATATGAGAGAACAGAACAGAGATCCAGGAATAATGGAGTCAAGTAATCTAACAGATGCAGAATTCAAAACACTGTTATAAAGATGTCAATGAGCTTTTGAGAAGTGTAGATAAATTCAGTGAGAACTTCAACAAAGAGATAAAAAACATAAAAATAAAAATGGAAATTATAAAAGAGAACCAGTCTGAAATGAAGAACATATTATCTGAGATGAGAAATACGTTAAATGGAATAAACAAAGAATAAACAGAGTGAATAAAGGATCAAATGCCCTATCTAGAGGACAAGAAAGCCAAGGACACGCAATCAGAATGGCAAGAGATAAGATGTTAAACTATAAAAAATAATTTAAGGAGCACATGGGACACTATTAAGGTCCAAATATCCGTCTGATGGTGTACCTGAAGAAAATCAAGATGCTTGAACAGCTGAAAAAATAATGATGGAAAACTTTTCTAACCTGGTGAAGGAAATGGACATAAAACCCCAGGAAGCTCAGAGAATCCAAAATAGGAATCCAAAGAGGCCCACACCAAGACACCTCATAATTAATATGCTGAAAGTTAAATACAAAGAAAGAATATTAAATGCAGCAAGAGAAAAGCAATAGTTATCTATAAGGGAATACCCATAAGACTGGCAGCTGATTTCTCAAAAGAAACTATGCAGGACAGAAGGCTTTGCACAAAATATTTGATGCGATGAAGACCCAGGACCTACAACCAAGGATACTTTATCCAGCAAAGCTATCATTTAGAGTTGAAGGACAGATAAAGAGCTTCCCAGACAAAAATTAACTAAAGGAATTCATCAACACCAAGCAAGTATTACAGGAAACGTTGGAGGACTTCTCTTAAGAAGGAAAAATATGTATTAAAAACGGGAATAAAGAATGGTAACAATTTCATTCCTATCAATAAGTACCTTAAATGGAAAATAATTAATTGCTCCAACTAAAAGATAGAGTGGATGAATGGAAAGGAAAACAAGACCTCTATATGTTGCCTATAAGAGACTCACTTCAGATTAAAAGATATGCATAGACTAAAAGAGGATAGAAAAAAATATTGCTTTGATGGACCTAGAAGGTATTTAAGTCAAAGAAAGATAAACACTATATGATTTCACTTATATGTAAAATCTAAGGAATAACAAGAACTAATCAAAAACAGAGTCACAATTATAGTGGACAATTTGGTGATGAACAGAGGGGAGGAGAGGCTAGGGGCTGGGAGAATGGGGTGAAGGGTTAAAGAAGTACAAATTAGTAGCTGAAGGATGGTCAGGGGGATGGGGAGCACAGCATAGGGAATGCAGTTAGCATTAATATGTTGGCTAGGTGGAGGGTCAAGGGAAATAGGGAGCAATTGGGAAGATCATTTTATTAACTATATAGATGTCTAACCAATGTACTATATACTTGAAACTAATTAAAATAAATAAATTTTTTTAAAAAATACAAGAAAATAAAACCTTCAAGGGGGTAGAAAGTGTTAAGAGGTACCAATTGGTAAATTATAAAATGTACCTGTGTTGTACACCTGAAATTAATATAATAGTATATGCCAACTGTAATTTAAATAAATAAATAAAATGAAGAACTGTCCATCAAAAACATCATTAAAAAGTTAAATTACAGAGTGAAAAATGAATACTTATAAATAATATATGCAAAACTACTACATTAAATTATATACTCATAATGGTTAAGATGGTAAACCTTTTTTACATTTTATCTACTATAGTTTTTTTAAAAAAAATGATTACAAATCAATAGGAAAAAGACAAACAATCCAAAAGATATGTTCTGGCATTTAACAAATGAGGAACTCTAAATGATCAACAAGCATATGAGAAGTATTCATTTGTTTTCAGGAAAATGCAAATTAAAAAATAAGGACTGCCATCCGACAGACTAGCAAAATGTTAAATATCTCATAATAGCCAGTATGGGTAAGAATGTAAAATAATAGGACTCCTATACACTACTGATAGGAATATAAATTGGAAAAGTTTTGCCTTAACTGGTAAAGGTGAAAATAAGTATATCTTCTAACACCTGGAGAAATGCATGACCATATGCACCAGGATACATATACAGAAATGTTCCCAGAAGCATTGCTATTAATAGCAAAAGTAGAAACAACTCAAATGTCCAAAACAGTGAAATTAAAATAGTAAATTCTTGTATAGTTATAGATGGGTTACCAGATAGCAATGAAAATAAAGTTAAGAAATGATAACATTACTAACATGATGTTGACAAGACACAAGAATAGAAACAGCAAATAAAAAGATAAAATTAAGACAGATGTTATCTATATTGATTAGAAGTGCATATTTAGAAGAATTTTATTATCTTTATAAAGAAGAACAAGGAAGTGATGAAAGGTCAGGATACTGTGCACATCCAGAAAAAGACAGGAGATTGTGATGGGCTTCTAGGGTATTGGCAAGGTTCTATTTTTTTTTTCCTTGGGTTATAATTACTGGGTGTTTTCTATATAACATTTAAATTGTATAAATTGTTTTATGAAACTTTTGGTGTGTGTTATGGTTCACATTTTTAAACAAAAAAATGAGCACAATATAGGTGAATAGTATATAATCCTGTGCTGGAGAAGGTATAAGTATACTACTAAATGTAGCAACTATAATAGAAAAAAAGAATTTTTAATGTATATTGTTTAAGGATGCACATATAGTTTGTGGAACTAAAGAAAAAAATATATATGATTACTATAGAAACCAAGTGTAAACCTCTAGAGAAAAGAGGGAGAGAAGTACTTATGGTCAGAAAGTTATACATAGACTACTTCTGGGTAATGGCAATATCTTATTCCTTGACCTGGGTGGTGGCAACATCAGTGCTTACTTTATAACTATTTGTTTAACTATATGTTTTATACATTTTCAATATGTTTATCATATTTCACAGTTTAAAAAACTATTTTAAAATATGTAAATTAAAAGATACCTACCTCAATCCTTAAAACCAACTCTTGAATTCCTATAGTCCGGGCTTTTTCTACATAAGATATCTGATCCATCATCTCTTCTGTTGTCTCAGGGACTTTTAATGCATACTCTTTAATTGCTTCAAATTCACTGCAAATACTAACATAACATTCTGCTTTACTATAATTATGCTAATTAATGCTGTATCATACACAATAAATGTGTGTTATTATGATTACTATAAAATAGGAGCTATGATATCCTAAAATTACTTGGTTAGTTCACTAAGATACCTTAAAATAGTTAAGCATAATTTATCTGATAAAATTCAACATACATCATACATCTATAAAGTTAAGGTAACATTTTCATGTGAAATTATGACATATATATATTTTTTTCTACTGATCTTTTCAATTCTCTTGAATACCTAGATAAGCAATGTAACATAAAGCATATTTTGGATCAGGTAGCACTAAATCTAAATCCTGCCTCAGCTGTTACTAGCTTTATGAACTAAGGCAAATCTCTGTGAACTCAGGTTTAGTTTCCATATCCATATAATGAAGTTATTAATATTCATCTTGCTAGACTGTTGTAATACAATAATAAATATAAAAGGGCCTAGTATATAGTACACTGTCATTTATGGTAACTATAATTATTAGCATAATCATTACTATTATTATTATTAGTGCCTCTTGTGAAATATGGCAGTATAGCAGGTAAAAAGATCAAACCTCTGTACACATTTTTTAAAATCTACAATTCTCTTAGAGTATCTTATATATGTAAGATAAACATCCTATAACCATTATTCAGCTAAAGACACATTTTATAGAACTTTTCCCCTGTGCTTTGCAATTTCTGTATTATAATGTCATTATCAGAAATATCAGAAAAATTTCTTGCAAAAACAAAGTATAAATGAGGTAAGTGGCTTTAAAAATAAATTTAGTTCTTGCAGGTATTTATTTCTATTATGTAGTGATTATACTTAGTCATTTATTCATTTAATAAATAACTTAGTATCTACAATATGCTAAGCAAAGTTCTAAGCAATGGAGATATAGATCAAGTCCCCTCTCTCACACAGCTTACATTCAAATTGAGATACAAAAGCACATAAATCCATAACATAATGTTAAGTAGTAAAAAGGGCCATGAAGAAAAACAAAGCAAGGTAAAGAGATAAAGAATGATGGTGTGCAGACGAAGGGCCACTATTTTGTTTAGAGTGGCCAGGGAAGGCCTCTCTAGGGAAGTGCTATTCAAGGTAAGAAAAAGAAAAAAGTGAGTCATGTGAATATCAAAGGGAAAAAGCTTCCAAGAAGGAAAAAAAGCAAAGACAAAAGCCCCTGTGAGGTAGCAATAAGCTTGGCATATTTTAGGAACAGCAAGCTGGCCAGCATGAATATAAAGAGGAGGACATAAAATGAAGTTGGAGAGGTAAGCAGATCATGTACAGCTTGATAGTTAATTCTTGATTACCAAAAATATAAGAGATATGTATTAATGTGGGTAATGCAAAAAAGACATGATCCTACTAGGGGGTTTTCTTCTTGCTAGAAAAGAATCCAAGCGCCCTGGGGAGAGACACTGCAGCAAAAGAAATGGAGGCAAACAAAATGAGAGCACAATAGCCCAAACAGATGGCAAACCAAACTGTGAAGTAAGAAAATTGCTCTTTAATGATTATTAATTAATAAATTGTGCTTAGTGACACACATTTCTTCCTTTTCATGTTACCTATCTCAAAGATGGAATTTAAATTGGAAAGAATTAAAGAATGGACAAGGTAGAGGAAACAGAAAATTTTTTCAGCTGCTCTTATGTCATGAGTTTAAAATAAAATATAGTTATTTTGTTGGAATAGAAGTTTCCAGAAAAGCCGGTTACTACAAAAAGAAATATCAAATACAGTCATGCTAAACATAAATCAGTTTAGATTAACCATGGGATTGTTATTACTCAACAGGATTGTTACAAATGGATAGTCTAAATACCATCTTTGATCTCTTTTTATGCAGTATACTTTTGTAGAGTATGCCTGATAAATATCTGACTTTCTAACAGCAATTATTTTATTCATTTGAAAATATTTATTGATATGATAGCTCCCTTTATTGGGTGCCTATTCTATGCCAAGCATAGTACTAGATAAATTCCAAATGTTATCTGTGATCCTAGCATTAGTCCTGCTCCTTCAAGGAAGGTATTTTTTTCATAACTGGAACAGCAGAAAACTGAGGCTCCGAGAAATAAACTTGCCTAGAGTCACAAAACTACTTTGTGACAGAGCCAGGATTCAAATGCAGGTCTTTCTGATTCCAAAGCACATGATTTTCTTACATCGCTTCTGGGAAAACAAATAGCTAACATTTATTGAGTACTATGTTCCAGGCACTGTGCTAGGTGCTACATATATATAATGTTTTAATCCTTATAGAAGAAATAAACTAAGATTCCTTTGGGGCCAGACAGATAAAAAATGAGTTAAATGAGTTAGATGAGTTGGATGATGAGTTGCTTGAGCACTGGGTGAACACACCAGAGGGCACATTCCTTGTCAAAAAGAGAAACTAATTCTCAGCTCCATTTACCACTGCAGGCCCAATATGCACAGTCTTCCCACTTTTTCAAGAAAAGTAAGAGCTCTAGAATGTGTGTGTTTATGTGTATGTGTGTGTGTGTAATCTCCTAATTTTAAAAAGTAGATAGCCACACATAAATACTAAGGTCAGAAATGATTCTAGATATTCCCAATATTATTGAAAATCTACAGTCTTTACATTTTCATACAACCTATATCCAAACACTAGTTTATTTCAATTTCTTTCTTCTTCTTTTTTTTTCCAATCCTGGGTTGCCTCATAACTAGCCTCTAACAGTATCAAATAAAAAGAAACCAATACGACTACAAAGGAACCTCCTTAAGAGGCAGCAATGGAAAAAAAGTTGTAAGTATTTATTTTAATCTCATGTTTTTAAACAAGTTATTATTAGCAAAATATTTCTTTTAGTCCTAGAATTCTAAATTTGACAATTAATTCTTCTTACCTTTCATTTTCTCTTCTATGTTTTGAAGCTATGTCATTTAATAATATGTTTGCAAAAGCTCTTGTTTTGTTTGTTAGACCTGTCTTCAAATCTTCGCAATCCAAACGCACCATAGGGTAATGAACCCACTGAGGCAAAAGCATTATTTCTGAAGCAAGACTGAAAAATTTTCCTATAAACTAAAAAAAAAAAGGCTTAGAATTTTTAAATTCACAAGTGATTTTATAGTATTGCATTATAGTAAAATTTCTTTTTTTTTATATTGAGGTGATATTGGTTAATAAAATTATATAGGTTTCAAGTGTACAATTCAATAATACATCCTATGTATATTGCATTGTGTTCACCACCCAAAATAAATTTCCTTCCATCTTAATTATATAATATAAATTCAAAATCATTTATTTTTGCTAAGTGATTAAAATTTTTCCCTTTATTGCATAAATCTTTTTTCACCTCTCCTTTCACAGGAATTTGCCAATCTACCAGTAAATATCCAATATATTCCTATTAACAGCTTCAATAACTGGACATTTCAGAAGATGAAATGTCCCTCAGTAACTATTTAAAAAAAAATAAAACACTACCCCCAAATCAATTCATCTCTGTTTAGAAACAAATCTATATTATGTGGCAATTTGTGTAGCTGACAAAAATACTTGCTTGTGTCATTACTGATGTGTCACTGAAGATTCTAATTCAATCTTTAGGAAAATAAACATAAAAAACTTTCTGGTTTTGGTCAAAATAATCTAGGAGAGAAACATTGGGTACTGCCATCACCAAAATCCAAAATATTGTAACTTATACAACACCTTAATACTCAGATACTGGGATAATTTTTTTTAATTTAAAAAAAAGGAATATAGAAGAAAATCTAACAAGTTACATTGCATTTCGTGAAAGTGAAACATATCTACCAATTTTGGGCAACTTTGACTTAATTTTACAATACATCTTTAATGTTGCCTCTCTACCTTCTTACTCACCCTAATCCCACCCTCCAACAAAATGCCCCATTCTTTTTATTCCTCTTTAAGGAGATTTTCCCTTTATTTCCCTCTCTCTCAAGGCCACCATATTTTTCTACGGTCTCCAGTAGTTGGGGGTTGGGCTTAAAGTTTTCATTGTTTAAGGAAGTCAAGGGTATTAATTAAAAGACTACGTTGAGTGCCTGTTTGGTTCCTGGTTGGAAATATACCAAATAGAGAGTAGGTAGAGTTGGTGGCACTAGAAAAAGGAGGATAGATGTTTTCTCACTCTCAAGGACCATTATCTAGCTTTCCTGGGATGTAATTAACAGGTATACAAAAGAAAATAGGCTGGATCAAAGAAAATATGATACACTAGAAATAGCACAAATATCCATTTATAGTAGAAAAGATGGCATATTAATACAAGGGAGTGCTATGCTGTAATAAACTATGACTATATGCAAAATATGGATGAATTCCACAATGAGGGATGAAGAAAAAACAAAAGAATGCATATGATATCTTTCATATAAACTTATTATTGACAAAACTAAACTTTATTACTTAAGGATGCATACATAGGTAGTAAAACCATAAAGAAAAGCAAGAAATATCAAGATAATAGTTACCAAGAAGGGGATAGTTATGTTTGAGGAGAATCATACTTTTTGGTATTGTGTTATATCTCACAATACATTACACTTTTTTATAGAATATTTTAAACATACAAAAATAGGCAAAATGTACCCATCATTCAGCTTCAACACCTATGAACTCACTGGCCAATCTTTTTTCTCTATGCCCCTAGGTTCTCTTCTAACCAGTTTTATTTTCACACAAATCCCAAGCATCATATCATTTCATCTATATACATATTATTGTTCATAATGTGTTTAAATGTTCTCCAAATAGGTATACTAACCGCAATTACAGTATGTAAAGAATTGACTAAGTAGTCCAGAGATAGATTACTAAGCCCAAAAGTAAATTTTCAAAAAGTTATATAAACCACCTAGAAATTATAATATTCAAGAAATTTCACAGAAAATACTAGACCTAAGGCAAAAATTATTGTGAAACCCAATGCAACAGATACTCAGCCTAAAGATTTAGAGTTTATAGCTAGTACAAGTTACAGTCAAGACCACAAAAAATTTAGCTGTTAGCTCATAGGACATTTATTGCGCCTATTCTCTGCATAGCATTATATTAAGGTAAATGGTAAAATACAAATAAAGAGAATATACCATATCTGGTTTTGTGAAAGTAATAATGCATCTATGAATTCATGATATAGTTTTATAAATACATAAAAATGAAATAAAGATATGCCTGTTAGAAAAATTATAACCATTTCAATAGGTGTAGAAGAAGTATTTATCAAAATTCAACAATTTTCATGATAATAACACTTAACAAACTAGCAATAGAAGATAATATCTTCAACTTGATGAGTTTCTAGAAAAAACTACAACATTGTACTAACTGGTTTTAAAAATTAATGCTTTCTTCTAAGATCTAGAGCAAGATAAAGATATCCACTCTCACTACTTTGACTTAAGCATTACACTAGCCAGGAAAATTAGGCAAGATAAATTTTTTTTAACGGCATCCATAGTAAAAAGAAGAATAAGACAATCTCTATTTGCAAATGCTATGATAGTATAAACAAAAAAATCATAAGCAATACATATACATGAAACTGTGAGAATTATTAAACAAGCTCTCTGAAGTTGCAAGATACAAAACCAATATATAGAAATAAATTGTATTCTTAGACATTAAAAATGAACAATCCAAAAATGAAATTAAGAAAACAATTCCATTTATAATAGCTTCAAATTTAAAATAATTAAATTTAACAAAATAAATGCAAGATTTGCAGAACACAAAAATGTTGTGGAAAAAAATGGAAAAATACTACATGGTAAACTGAAATGATGCAAACCATCTTCCCTATAACCTATTAGAAATATCCTCTATGTGTCTAAGAATATAAAAGAAAATATGAACATAACCAAGAGAAAATAAAATGTATCAAAAAATTGGGAAAATATAATATATGAAATGAAATGGAAATTTTACTTAATATGTGTAACAGCAGCTTAAAACCAGAAAAGAAAGGATTAATGTACTTAAAATGATGCAAAAGAACTATCTAAAATGATGCATAAAATGAAAAAACTGAAAACTCTGGACAGAGCTTCAGTCACCTCTGGAATAATATCAATCAGTCTAATATACCTGTAATTGGAATTCTAGAATAGGGGGAAGGGAGCAAAGAGAAAAATTTGAAAAAATGTCTGAATATTTCCCAAGTCTGATGAGAACTATAAAACCATGATCTAATATTCTCAACAGTATTTCTTCTCACAAAGAAACAAAAAATAAACAATACCAAAATTCTTCATTAGCTAAAAAGCAACAAAAAAGAGAAAAGTTTAGACACTTGCCAGATGAAAAATATTACAGAAAGAAACCCAAAGAGACTTACAGCATGACAACATGACAACATGGGGAGCCCTTCCCCCACCAAGCCAGTAGGCACAAATGGATGCCTACTCAATTAACCTGGCTAACACAAATTGCCCCACCCTGGTGATTCTGAGACCCTGCCCCACCAGATTTGTGCTCCTAGTCTGAGCCACTTCTAGCAGCTCCTCCATACAAATGGCTAGCCTCAGCTTAAGCTGTGGGCCTTCCTAAAATCTCTGAAAGGTCCACAAACACAAAACAAGCAGTGGCTGGCCTTAGTGTTCCTTATACCACTTGCTAAGCAGCCCCAAGCCTAGCACAAGCAGTGACTGGTCTCAACTTGCATTGTAACTCACATCAGGTGGCCCCAAGCTTGGCATAAGCTGTAACCTGTGCTGGCTTAGAACATAGCTATAACTAAGTAGCCACAAGCCCAATGCAAGGGGTGGCTGGCCTAAGCTCATATGTGGTGCCCACTGAAGGGTCCCAAGCTGGCACTAGTGGCAAGCTTGCCTTGGTTCGCAGCATAGCTCTCCCAAGTACCTCCAAGCCCAGCACAAGTAGCAACAAACTGCAAAACATTTTGTAGCTCCCACCAGGCAGTCCCAGGGAATCAGGACATAAACAGCAGCTGCCCTTGATCTAACTACAGAATAGCCATCATTAGGAGTCACCCGAAGGGTAGCTGATCAGAAGTCCTACAACTGGGGACACACAAAAGAGGCTACCTCAAGACTGGTAGGAGAGGCAAAGATGCAAAACAGGCTGGTCCCACACTCACATGTGGCAGTTGAAAATCGGGAGAAAAATCTTGGCTGTGGAGGTCCTCCCTGAGGAGCAAGGGGTCCCAGCCCTACACTAAGCTCCTCAGCCCAGGGTTCCAGTGCTGGCAAGAGAAGTCCCCGCAACTTCTGGCTATGAAAACTAGCAGAGAATGTGGCTAAGTGAGATGGAGGGCTGAGGGAGTTGCAGATTTTCCTTTTAAGGGGACCACGCGTGGACTTAGTAACAAACCCACTCATTCTGAGCTCCAGCACTGGGACAGCAACTCCAAAGGCACCAGGGACACGGTGAAAAACTGAGTTGCCTTGCTTCAGGACAAGAGCTGGAAGGGTAGCCTTCTCCCAGACAGAAGTGCTGGCAGAGGGTGTTGTTCCTTTGTTGACCCTCCCCTGCCCAGCTTGCAGACCCAGGCAAATACCCTGCGTCTCCAGCAAAGTAGCTAACACTGGTCACCTTGTCCTGGTGATTCCAAGACCCCACTTCTCCCAACATGTGGGGCCCACTCAAGCTGCTTCAAGTTAATTTTCATACAAATGATCTATCTTGGTTCATGCTGAAAACATTCCTAAAATCTCTCAAATGTTCACAAAACCTAAACAAGCAGCATCAGGCCTCAGCATGCCCTTTCTCTCTTCCTGAGCAGCCCCAAGCCCAGCACTAATGGCAGCCAGCCTCAGTTTGCAGCTTGGCCTCTTGAGGCACTTTTAAGCCCAGCATGGGTGGCAGCCATCTGAAGATTGCTTGGTGGCTCATGCCAGGTGGCCCCAGGCAGGGCACAGGATGCAGCTAAATTTGGCCTGCCGTAGGGCTCCTCCCAAGAAGCCACAGTCTGCACGCCCAGTGGCTGGCTTCAGTCTGAGCCAGAGCACCACCCAGGGTCACATTTGAGGATGACACACCCAAAAGGCAGACGGTGAAGGCACCAGAGCCCTGCTAAAGCAAATCCTGCTCTGTTGGTCAGCCCCTGCACAACACCTCCTCTGCTGGTCATGGGTCATTCTGTCCTGTCACTGACAGGCATATAGCAACCAAGGCTCACCTACAACAGGAGGGCACACAACCAATACAAGGGACATATCTGGAGCACCTGGCTCAGGTGACCAGGGAACACTGTGGCACTGGGAACACCTACTACATAAGGCTACTCTCCTAAAACTGGGAGACATAGCAGCCCTACCTAATACATAGAAATAAACGCAACTAAGCAGCCAAAATGTGAAGATGAAGAAACATGTCCCAAATGAAAGAAGAGAACAAAGCTCCAGAAAAAGAACTAAACAAGATGGAGGCAAACAATCTACCAGATGCAGAATTCAAAACACTTGTTAAGAGGATGCTCAATGAACTTAGGGGAAGAGTAGATGAACTCAATGAGAACTTTAACAGAGATAGGAAACAAAAGTGGAGATAGAAAACACACACACACACACACAAAACCAGTCAGAAATGAAGAATACAATAACTGAAATGAATACATTAGGAGGAATTAACAGTAGATTGGTTGAAGCAGAAAATCAAATAAGCAATTTAGAAGATAGGTAGCAGAAAATACTCAATCAGAACAGCAACCTTAAAAAAGAATCCAAAAAAATGAGGATAATTTTAGGGGCCTCTGGGACAACATCAAACATACCAACATTCATATCATAGGGATACCAGAAGGAGAAGAGAGGGAGCAAGGAATTGAAAACTTATTTGAAGAAATAATGACTGAAAATTTCCCTAACTTAGTAAAGGAAATAGACATACAAGCCCAGAAAGTGCAGAGTCCCAAACAAGATGAGTCTACATAGGCCCACACTAATACACATCATAATTAAAATGCCAAAAGTTAAAGACAGAAAGAATCTTAAAAGCAGCATGAGAAAAGCAGTTTGTTATATACAAGTGAGCTGCCATAAACTTTTAGCTAACTTCTCAACAGAAACTCTGTAGGCAAGAAGGGGCTGGCAGGAAATATTCAAAGTATATAAAAGGAAGGACCCACAACCAAGATTATTCTACCCAGCAAGGCTATCATTTAGAAACAAAGGACAGAAAAAGAGCTTCCCAGACAAGAAAAAGCTAAAGGAGTTCATCACCACCAAACCAGTTCTACAAAAAATGTTAAAGGAACTTCTTTAACACAGGGGTCTTCACTCTGGGCCACAGACCAGTACCAGTCTGTGGCCTGTTAGGAACTGGGCACACAGCAGGAGGTAAGCAGTGGGTGAGCAAGCAAAGCTTCATCTGTATTTGCAGCTGCTCCCCAGCGCTAGCATCACCACCTCAGATTAGACTCTCATAGGAGCACTGGTTTCTGGTGTCAAAAAGTTCACTGCTTTAAGAAGAAGAAAAAAAGATTTTTAAAAATATATGAATAATAAAATGGCAATAACTACATATCTAGTAATAATTACTTAAAATGTAAATAGATTAAATGCTCCATTCAAAAAACACAAGGTGGCTAAATAGATTTAAAAATAAGATCCTTATATATTCTGCCTCAAGAGACTCATTTCAACTAGTTTGGCAGTTCTTCAGTAGGCAAACACTGAGCAACCATATGATCCAGCAATCCAATCCTACATTTCTATCCATGAGAAAGGAAAACATGTCTGAAAGAAACTTGTACATGATTGTCCATAGTGGCATTTATTTATAATAGTCAAAAGTGGAAACAAACCAAATGTCCATCAACTTTGGGTAAACTGTGGTATGTCTATAAAAAGGAATGAAATACTGATACATGTTACAACATGGATGAACCTTGAAAGTATTATGCTAAATGAAAGAAGCCATGTACAAAATACCACATACTTTATGATTCTATTTAAATGAATGTCCAGAATAGAAAAATCTATAAATATAGAAATACTAGCAGTTGATTAGGGCTTGAGTGGGAATAGGAGTGATGGCCACTGGGTATGGAATTTATTTTTAGAGAGGTAAAATATTTTTAAATCAAATTGTGATAATAATTGTAAAACTCTATAAATATACTTTAAATGGGTAAGTTGTATGGTGTGTGAATTACATTTCAATAAAGCTGAGGTTTTTTTAATGAAAGCTAGGGTTAATTAATACTCTTTATAAGAAAAAATTGGTAGACTGGAATTCATTAGAATTAAAAATGCCTCCTTGAAAGATATGATTACAAAGATGAAAACTCAAAGCACATACTGGAAGAAAATATTTGTAAAACATATTTCAAATAAAGGACTTTTATCCAAAACATATAAAGACCTTTTAAAACTCAACAAGAAGAATTTTTATAATAACATAACCCAATAAAATAAATCCATTATTATTAAATGATAAGAATAAAGAAACCCAAATTTAACATATAAACATTATTAGGACAGACACTTTATTTTTTAAACAGATACACAGATGGAAAATAACACATTAAAATATGTTCAACATCATTAGTGATCAAGAAAAACAAATTAAAAACCTCCAAAACAAAGTACAAACTCTTGAGCAAAGATACCTGAAGATTTTCCCAACTTAATATTCTAAATCCACCCATAAATATCTACTTCATGTTCACTTCTTCAAGAAATCTTCACCAATTTCCCATAGCAAAAGCAACCATTTCCTCTTCTGTGCTTCCACAATACTCATCCATCTCTCTATTCTAGTACTTACCACAATATATTATAGTTGTTATTTCTATGTATGGCTTCTAGGCCAAATATAAGCTCCTAAGAACAATGTTAATGTATTATTTATTTTTGCATCACCAAAATCTTGCTAATTTTCTACTTGTAATGAAGACATTTTTATTGAATCAATAAATGAGTAAACGAATGGCTAAAGAAATTATGAGGTGAACCTATAAGTTTACTAAGATGACATTCTATTAACTTTAATTGAATCATTTTCTGGAATAAAAACACCATAATTTAAAAAAGAAATTCAAAAGGCATTAATGAAAAAGAGAATTACCACTTACCTCTGTGTATTCATCAAAAGTATGATCTTCTGCCTGAAAAGTCTCTATCATTTCAACTGCAGTCCCATCAAGGAGCCAATTATATTTTTCAACTGAAAAGTAATAATCTAATTTAAATTTCAAAAATACCCTTTTAAAAAATTAAGTGCTTTTTTATATAGTCATGGAATAGAGTAGCCTATTCAATTAAATATTATTACTAATAGAGTATTGACATACATTAATAGGAATATACAGAATAAAATAAAATAGACTTAACAAGTAAACCAGGTTAAACACAGATATTTTAAAATAAAAATAATAAAGTATATAATGATCTTTAAATAACTTAGAGGCACAAATAAGCCAGTAAATAAAATGTTTTGGCTTGGAGAATGTCAAATAACAACTATCTATCCTGACACCATACACACTTGAGACTGTAAAATTGAGCTGCAGGCTCTTCAGAACTATTCTCAGAAATTACATTGCTTTCACCCTCGATTTAGCTTCCTCCTAATCCAACATCTTTTCATTCTACTTTTTGTCTTTATTACCCTGCTCCAGTTAACATTCACTCTTTGGACCAAACAAAAGAATCCAAGTTTCTTATGTTTGATCTTTGACACAACCAAAAGCCATGTTTATTCTAACTTCTGGCTCTCTTCACTCTTTCAGGACAGCCCCACACAAACAAATATCTGACCAAATTCTAGCAAAAATAAATATCATTCTTTTATGATAAAAAAGGTATTATATATGTCATATATACCATATGTCTCGTAATGTTTTCTTGCACCTTCTAAGTTACGATGTACTGCCACCTTCAGCGTATTAAGAGCCCACTGTAACACGTGTTCAGGAAGTTCTGTGTCAAGACTTACAGTTGTTGAAGTTCCTGATAGCCAAGAAGATACTGTTTGGACATTCTAACACAAATAAAAATAACAACTTATGAAATTAATATCTGTAATTGGTCTATATGTAGATCTTACGCTATAGTCTTGAACAGTCTTTTCATATTTCAGTGGCCTGAGAAAATATAACTTACTGCAAAATAATGATTTTAAGTTGTATACTTTGTGGTCTAATATAAAACTTCAGTTTGGTTAATTTTCTATCATTCAACAAATATTTATTGAGTAACTATAATGCTGAAGTGATTATACTAGAAAGTTCTTGAGAGAACAAACATAACTTGGATCTTGTACTTAAGAAGCTCACAACTCAGTAGGGAAGATGAGACATCCACAAAAATATTATTACTACAATTAAACCTCTAAGAGGAAAATGTCATCTTTAGCCAAGAGACTTTCTCAAAAAGAAAGCACTTTTTAACATAAAATAACATGGGGGATGACATTAAAACAAAGAATTATAACATTTTATATACATAGTTTATAGAGCTTCAACTCAATTTAAAATTCTAAAAAAAGAGCCATATAAAAAAATCTGATAGGTAAGGAAGAAGTAATACCTGCAGGGCTTCAGCTATTCGCTCTACCAAACCCAAAACAACATCTTCCAAATCTTGAAAGGTAGGATAAAATTCCATTTTATCATCATCAACAGTCAATTCCATCTTAAATATTGGCAGCCCTCGTTGATCTTCTTGGTCAAAGAGTTTCACAAATCCTTCTACAGTTCTCTTTAAGAGATCCTTTAGCTGCATGATATCATAAATTACTATTACTGTATAAATTAAAAATTCAACCTTTGAATAAAATCAGTGAACTTATTGTCTATAATTAAATCATTCTATCAGTCCACTTTGTCCTGAAAATTATCTCCATTCAGCAAAATATGTTCTTAAAAATATAGTCTGAAAAAATAAATAGAAAAATATGCAAACTTTCTATTATGTATAGAATATCAACAGTCTTAAAACAGCAACTCAGAAGCTCCCACATTCTTTAGTAATTTTGTCCCTAGTACAGGAAACATTCCAGAAGACTAAAGAACATGATGAAGACTGAGAGGAGGGGAACCCTAACACTTGAGGGTAGTAAGAGTGTCATGGGGTGACATGCACATGGGTGAGAAACAGTGACATGCTAGAGCTAGTTTCTACTGTCACCAGAGTCAATTGTTAAATATTCAAAAATTTGGTAAGCTAGTTATTTGCTTGAAAACACCATCATGGGAATATTTATACCAAGGAAATTGGCAAACATACAAGTGGTGGCGGTTGTTTTCTGAAGCTCCATATTTCCAGTATTAGGTGAGAGTGAAGCTCTCATTGGAACTTAGAAATGTGCATAATAAGCTACCAAAGTATGAATGATGCATTGTTATAATAAGCCAACTATTAGAAATTTAATCAAGCAGACATAGATCTAAATGATCTTCAAAATATTTCTCATCTCTTTACTACTTGTCAAAATAATCACAGGTCTCTTAGGGGAATAAAGGTAGAAAGAAAATCATGAATACTAGTTACACTGTTACATACTACATATTTTATGTGTGTGTATATATATTAAATATATGTTATTTATATATATATTAATGATATATATTCAAAACTTTGGAGATCTTTACCACAAGGGCAAGTTTTTATTCAAAATTATTTTTCTAGAATTTTATTTCTGTAATAGTAAAATTTTGAGAAAATTTAAATAGTAAAATTTTATGCATAAATATAATTGCATAAAATTAATATTCTCTTTTTCTTTGTCATTTAAAGATGACCAATAACATTTGAAACTAAGATTTTACTGAGAACAAAATGAGAATCAATCTGGCATTGCATAAATTAAGAAATATGTCTACTAGCATAGCCCTTTTGTTAATATATTCCAATAAAGCTATAATTAGCTTATAGCCTTTTAAGCATGATCCCAGTAATCACTCATAATATTGCCACATATTTTTAGACTTTCCTCTCATTTTATATTCCTTCAGAAATAAAGCATTTTCTGCTAAATTTATTTAAATAAAAGTATAGTAAAATGTTTTTCATAATCTATTTCAACATAATTACTTAGCACTATGTCTAAATAGAATTTTATTTAAAATATTAATTTTAATAACATTATCATTTAAAATATATAAAACATATTTACCTGATTTGACATAAGTGTGGAAACACAGTTATAAAATGCATCTAACTTTTCAGGTTTAATACTTTCTAGTGCTTCCTTCTTGGTAAAAAGATTTATAACCTTTGGATACCATGTGTTCATTATCTTCTCTTCTGCCTTTTTAATTTGTATTGATAGATCATTTTTCAGTGATTCACAATCAATTGGGCCTTTAGCTCTATTTAAAAGAAAAATAAAAATTATTTTAAAGTAAATGAAAAATATTGGACTTGGTACACAATTGTTGAAACAAGAGAAATTTAAAAATATTTTTTAATCTAAAGAAAAGTTCTAAATATTTATCAATCAGTTTTTTTAAATTGTATAGTCAAAAATACAAAGACTCAAAAAGGAGACATTCAAATTTTAAATGTTAAATAATATACATGGGATTTTACCTAATTCCTGTTAAATCCAGCAAAACTGTATTAGCAAATGTTGTATGACCAAGGTCCAGTAACATTTTCATAATTGGATGAACAATGTGCAAATTAACTAATATTTGACTTCTTGTCTGCAGATAGCTAGAATGCCAAGGATTAGAATAATCCAGGCCTCTGGAAAAGCAATATACCATATTAAACAAGATTCAAACAATATACTCTAAATTTTAGGAAATGACATTTATGACACGAAAGTAGTATTAAAGAAGACAGGACTGAGAAGAGGGAAATATGGTGAGTAATGGGGGACTTCGTAGATATGAATGTAATAAAAATACACCAAGATCTTGAAAGTGCATTATCTTCAGAAAGAACAGAGGTCATTTTTAAAATTTTTAAAATTAAATGTAATAGTGTTACATTGGTTAACATATGAAGAAGTTTCAGGTGTACAACTTTATAATACAACATCTATATATTCCATTGTGTGCTTACCACCCCGAATCTAATCTTCTGTCACCAAGTATTTTACCTCTTTTACCCTCTTATTTCTACCTCCACCCCCTTCCCTTCTGGTAACCACCATACTGAGAACAGAGATCATTTGTGAGTAAGAAGGCTGATGGCCAGGCCTGCTAACTTCCTGCTAACTTCCACTGTGCTCTGCCTCAATTACCTTGGGTAGAGATAAACAAACACAGTTGTGATGGTTGGGAAGCAAAGATGGAGAAATCTATCTGGCATACACCAAAGCTCACCTAAGGCCAAGTTGAGCTATACATCCATAGAGATTCCACTAATTGCGTAAGTAACAACTAGACAAGTACAGTGTGGAGGATACCTTTAGGCGTGGGGGGAAATAGTGCAATATTTTTTAGGTGTGTTCAAAATACCTTTACATTTAACAGTTGTAGACTTAAAAAATAAGTTTCTTTTCTATCTCTTATCAAAAACTAGGTGCAGTACTGTTTCTAAAATAATTTACTCACACAGGGGATTCAGGTAAAGGGCCTCCTTCATCTTCAAGCCATTTAATTGGAGGTTTCACGAGAACACTCTTCACTAAAATACATATGTATATTAATACTTATTAAAAATCCTTGTAAGACCTAATTAAGTCAAAGTTTCTAACTGTGCATGAAAATGAATATAAGAAAAAATTTCTTTATTTGAAACAAAATCAAGCTCTCAGTACTATTTTGGCCTTACTTTGGAGGTGAATTCAGATATAGTAAAGCTTCAGTAAGTTCTCAGTTTTTTTGTTTTCTAGCTACGCAGAGGTCACTAGCATGGCCACTTAAGAAAATTTATTTCAATAAAACTTGCAAAGGTTAAATCCTTAATAAATCTCCCCAAATTCATTAATATTATCTTACAATCCAGTAAATAGTATAGCAACAACTATAAAGACAAAATAAAAAATCAAAAGGCTATTTAGCTATTAAGAACATAAAAATTTACCAAAAAATACACTTAAATTACAAACATTTTGACTAGATTATAGGCTCAAAATAAACATTTTAAATAAAAATTATATCTAAGAAAAACATATAGCTAACTATATAACATTTGTTATTCATTATTCATATTTCTACTTTTGATTAGGAGGGCCAGGGGAGCAAAGTCAAAAGAGGCTTCACATGCGATATGTAATACTTACCCAAATATCTCTTCATGCTTTTTTCAAAGTCACTTGACACTTCATTTACGAGACTTTCAACAAGTTCTTCTCTGTTTTTCCCCTCCTTTAAAGACTCAGGTATCAGCATTAACATATGATCTAGCCATTCCTGCTGAATAGGTACTATTGGACTACTCTCTACACATCGTTTCATGTAAATATAGTTGAACTGAGAATGTAGTAAGAAAAAATTAAATGTTCTAAATGGTATATCATTTCAATGTAACTCTTGAGCTCTGTCTTCTCAAGACATTTTTTCAGAATAAAACTATCCCACAAAATAACATATTTTATAACAAAAACATTTAGCCCAAAAGTACAATCTACAAAGATACTATTTTATATTCTTCTTTTATTTATGAGCTCTCACCCAGTTAATGTTCTTAGTGTACTTTTCATTTTCTCAAGGCAAAATAAAGGACCTTTGTCTAACTTCCTTCATTCAACAAATATTCATTAATTCAACAAATATTCAGACATTGTTCCAAATACTAAGGATATAGTAGTAAATAAAACAGACAAAGCCCCATTCTCAGGGAGATTATATTCTGGTACAATGACATGAACATATGAAAAGACAGCATTTGCTCTTGGTAAAGACCATGAAAATTTCAGTTTGTGCCAAAATTAATTTAATGCAATACTAATAAAAAATATCTATATGTTTTTATAGAACTAGACAAGTTAAGCATAAAGTTCATGTGGAAAAATAAACATGTGAGAACAGCTAAGAAATCCCTGAGAAAGAAAATCTACAAGGGTGGACTAGCCCTATGAGACATTAAAATATACTATAAAGCTTCCCTAATTAGAACAGTGTGATACGGGTGCATGAACAGATTGAGCAGTAGGAAAAAACATAAAGTCCAGAAATAGATCCAGTACATAGGGAAATTTATATGTATATAATAAATGTGGCATCTCAAATCACTGAAGCAAAGATGAATGTTTTAATGAATAGTTCTGGGACAATTCATTAGCCACGTGAAAAAAGATAAAATTAATCAATACCTTCCACTATAACAAGAATAAATTCCAAATAGTTCAGGAATTTAAATCAGACAATGAAACTATACAGACTAGAAAAAAATGGATAAATTCTTCTATAACTTGAGTGTATGGAAAAGCTTTCTATGATTCAAATCCCATGTACAAAAAGAAAAAAATGATTGACAAATACCGACTACATAAAAATAAAAACGTTTGCCAAAAAAAGTCATAATATAAAAGGTCAAAAGACAACGGATGACCCGGGAGAAAATATTTGCAACTGTATTTCAAATAAAGTGTAAAAAGTGCTTAAAATTTTAGGAGATAGGTGAAACTTGAGGACATCATGCTAAATAAAATAAGCCAGGGACAAAAAAAAATAGTCTATAATTTGACTTATATGAGGTATCTAGAGTAATCAAATTCATAGAAACAGAAAATAGAATGGTAGTTTCCAGGAAATGAGGGAAGAGGGAAAAGGAGAGTTGTTATTTAATGAGTATAAAGATTCAATTTTGCAAGATGAAAAAGTTCTGGAGATTGGTTGCACAACAATGTGCAAACACTTAACACTACTAAACTGTACACTTAAAAATGTTTAAGATGATAAGTTTTATGTTATATGTATTTTCCATTTTTTTAATTTAAGGGAAAATAAGACCAAAACCCAATAGAAAAATAGGCAGAATATATGAACCAGCATTCACAATAAAAATATTATTTAAATAACCCTTAAATATATAAAGAGATTTTAAATCTCACTCATAATTAGAGAAAGCACCTAACTTTGTCACCTAACAAAATAAAATAAAATAAAATTATGATTCCCACATTCTAGGTGAGACTGTGAGGAAACAACCACTCTAATAAACTGTGAGTAGGAAGGCAAATTGGCACAACCTGTTTACAAAGAAATTTTGCAATATCTAACAAATCTACACATTGACTTAGATGTCTTACTTTCAGAAATTGAAAATATACCTCTAACAACACAAAAACATACATATACAAGGTTACTAATTGCAGAAAATATTTGAAGCATTTGAGAACTGCTGAATAAATTATTATACATCCACACTTTGGTGTTCTGTGCAGCAGTAAAAAAAGAATTAGGAAATGAAATCAACACATTGTACATCTTAAATTTATGCAATATTATATGTCAATTATATCTCAATAAACCTGGGAGAAAAAGAATGAAGAAGATCTCATGAACGGATATGAAGTGACTTCTAGGAAAAAAAAATACAAAAAAAATATTTATGGTATGATGTATTTTGTGTAAGATAAAAAGAAATAAAATATATCTGTTCCTTTATGAAAAATTAAACACGGGAAAAATAAATCATAAATTAATGATTGGTTATATAAAGGGATGGGTTGGAATGGGTAGAAAGTATGGGGGAGTGGGAACAGTGTAGAAGGGACAGGAGTATACATTTTGTTATGGTTTGCACTTTTAGACCATGCTCTTGTTTCACATACTCAAAATATAAAGAAAATCAGTAAGTATGGGGTGGGAGAAACTCAAAATTAAAAACAAACAGAAAGAAACAAACTTAACTGGATTTAAAATTATTAACATAGCTACACTGAAAGAGGTGTAGAACTAACCAAAATAACTTCTGAACACAGTATTTTGACTATATAACTTCAAACTAAGTACAAAAAATTAAAGAAAAATATTGAACTATAGTGGATATGCTTGTTTTTCAGTGTTGTGATTCAGTAATTTTATAACCATTTATGTATATTTTAGGATTTAATAAAGTAAGTAAATAAGTGTTCAGAAAAGCCAGGTTTCTCAATGTGAGAGAAGGGGGCTACAAATACAGAAAGAGGGAAGACTAGAATGAACCCTGTGATGATGAACTTGAATAGGAGGCATCAGTAAAAACAAATGGTTTTTAAGATAGGTGATAGATGGATAAAAGACAGATGGATAATTCCCTAGCTCCTGCTGAGCCAAGAAGCAATTATGTCCAGTGTCTAACACACATATCATGGTTTCTAAATCCCACTCTTTAATAAAGAGAGCCAGGAATCCTTGGGAAAATGATTGATTCCAGGGTTGGAATAGGAAAAGTACAGAATGAGCCTAAAACATCTCTTGTGACGGTCCCCAATTCCTCACTATATCAACAGACTGACCTTTGTCTAGTAATGAACTTGAACCCCTCCCCATTCTTTCACTTCCCTCTATCCTTAGGTGATCTCACCTTGTCCCATGACTATAAACATTATCTGTATATGTTGATGGGTCCTAAATCTATATCTGTAAAACTGAGCTCTTTCTGAACTCTCCAGCATAACCAATAACTCCCTAGCTCCTAATCTGTACAGTCCTCAGTTTTAGCCATCTCAATAAACAGCATCAATTACTCTGTGAAATCAAGCAAAAACCTTAAGAGTCATCCTTGGTTCTTCTTTTCTTCACCCTCTGTATCTAATCTATCAGCAAGTCCTATCACTTCTATCCCAAATCTATCAATTTCTTACAGCTCTATTTCTATCGCTCTATTCTAAACTACGGGCATCTCTCACCTAAATTGTTGTCTTCTACAACTAACTGGTTCTTCCTGCTTTTTACTCTTGCCCTGGCCATATTCCATTCCCTAAAGTGTCAAAGTGTTTTTTCCCATGTCATTGTCAAGTGTTTTTTATCATTAAAATGTAAATCAAGTTCTAGTATTCCCATGAGTAGAATCCTCCAATGACTTCCCACTGCACTTTGAATAAAACCTGAACTCCTTCCCATAGCCTACCAGGCCCTCATTATCTGGCCCTGATTCCTTCAAGTTCTATATACCCTTCCATGAGCTCAGTCAAGCTGGCCTTCTTTCAGTGCCTGGAACATACCAAGTAGTTTTCTCCTTCAGAGGCTTTAAACTTAACTGTTCTTCTGTTAGAAAGTTGTCAATCCCAGGTCTTCCCATGGTTGGCTCCTTTCTACCATTCAAGTCTCCAAAATGTAACCACCTCTGGGATGCCTTCTCTTACCACCTGCTTTACATGATCCCACTCCCTCACCAGTCACTATCATATTACCCTGTATTTCCTTCATAGTACTTACAGCAATTTTTTGTTAATTTGTTTACTTGATTACTATATGTTTTCCCCATTAGAGCATAAGCCCCATAAGGACAAAAATCATGTCCACCTTGTTCATTGACCTTCAGCATCCAGCACAAGACCAACTGCACAGTAAACATTTAACTATCTTATGAGTAAATGAATTACAAACAAGGAAGATATTTTCACAATCTCCCAAATCTACAGCAGTTCTATAAAGCAAGTCATGGTCAAACTATGAAATAATTATATAAAAAACTAGGCATAAATAAAATTATTATATGACTATATAGTGACAGGAAGTTTAAAATCTTTAATTATGTGTCATTAGCATGCCTTTTTGTGGTTTATCCTTTTCACCTCCTAAAAGTATATCTGTTGTACGTCAATTAAACATATACCTATATACATATATTTGACCCTTAGAATTGAAGTATATATTCTTCCTTTATCAAAAAAATTTCCATCTTTTCAGGGTGAAATCATGGTCTTTAAAAGTCTTTTTTGAAAACTTCCTATTTTATGCTCACTATAGTCTCTTCACACTTCTATCACAATACCTGTTATATTTTACTGACATAAATACTTAGATTTATTTATTCATCAAGCATTTGTTGAGTATTCACTACTGGTACTCAATACCATAGATATTAAAGATATAAAAATGATTGAATAAAAAGCAATTTCTAGCCTCAAGACTAGGAAATAGACCGTTTTAATGCATAAAAAGGTCAACAAAATACCTAATACAACATGCTATGTAAAATAATAAAAATGAACAAGGTATAATGGGAGCAAAAAAAATGCCATCTATCCAAACCCATAGGAATAGGGTAAGACTTCCTGGGGGTGATGACTGAGCTGAATAAGAGACAGTCAGGTAAAGGAAGTATGGGTGGTGAGGGGATATACGAGGCAAAAGCAACAAGGTAAGAAATGCCATATTTCCTCAAAGATTAATAAGTAAGTCCATGTTAGTAAAATATAAAGTATGATACAGAAAGTGGTGAGAAGAGATGTTGGCAGATAGGGAGAGGTCATATAATAGAAAGGCCTGCATACCATATTAAGCTTTAATTTTATAGGTTATGGAAAGACATGGCTTTTGTAGCCAAGGCAAGAGATGAAGGCCTAATCTAAGGCTAGGTCAAGAAGAAGAATGACTGGAAAAGTATTCAAAGCACTTGGGGACTGATTGCATGGCAGGTGGGTAATTCAAAGGGGGAAAGAGAAGTTAAGAAAAACTCAAATGTTTTAAGCACAAGTGACTGAATGAATAGTAATAACAACTAGAATAGAGAATAAGGATGAAGAGGATTCTTTTGGAGGAAACTGATGAGTTCATTTTTTTACCATGTTAAATTTAAGGTATTTGTGTATAAAAACCTCTAGGAGTAATTAATATATACAAAGTAGTTGAAATCAGAAAAGGAGAGAATCATCCAGGGAGATTCAAGGAAAGGGAACAGTGTACCTCACTCAGGCAGAAAAGAAAAACCCATAAAGATAACAGAGAAATAATAGTTAGAGAATCAGAAGAATAAATATAAGAGAAAAAAAAGGAAACAAATAATTAGCAGTGTCAAGAGTCAGCTAGAATTGTCATTATTTTCAATTTCAGCTATTCTAATGGTATGTAGTGATAATTAATCATGATTTTAATTTGCATTGCTCTAATGGCTAATGATACTGAACATGTTTCGTGTGTTTATTTGCCATCCATATACCCTCTATAAAATGTCTATTCATGTCTCTTCTGCATTTTCTAATTGGATTGTTTATTTTCATAACTTTGAGTTTTGAGAGTTCTTTATAAATCCTAGATACAAATCCTTCGTTGGATATGTGATTTGTGAATATTTTCTCCCAGTGTGTAGCTTCTCTTTTCATCCTCTTAACAGGGTCTTTCAGTGAACAATAGTTTTTAATTTTGGTGAAATACAATTTATTAGAGTTTTTTTTTTTTTGTGAATTGTGCTTTTTGTGTCAGGTGTAATAACTCTTTGCCCAGTCCTTGGTTTTCTTCTAAAATTTTTATAGTTTTACATTTCTCCTGTTTTTTTTAAAAGTTTTTAAAATAGTTTTATAATTTACATTTAAATCTATGATCAATTTTTAGTAATTTTTGAACAACATACAAGGTTTAGACTGAGGTTTGGGATTTCCTGTTTTATTTTTTTATGGATGTCCAATTGCTCTACTCAGTTTGTTGAAAAGACTATCCTTCCTCCCTGAATTGATTGTCATACCTTGGTCAAAAATCAGTTGATTGTACTGTGTGGGTCTAACGGGTCATCTATTCTGTTCCACTGATCCATGTGCCCAATTATTTAAAAGTAAAAAGGTTTTTAAAAAGTCAATTGGAGGTCTAGTAAGAGTAGTATTTAAAAAAATATCCTTCAGATTTGGCTATTAGTGGTCACTGGTGACACCCATGAAGTGGTGGAGTTCCTAGAAGCCAGACTGGCAAGAGCAGTGGGTTGAGGAGTGAATATCCATTTATATGCCCAACTATCTATTTTAGATTGTAAAACATCAGAAGGAAAGAACCGTGGAGGAAGAGCGAATATGCTAAACTCATAAACACAAATATGTCTTGCAATTCACCCAGCCTCACATTAGATATTTATGAACATTTTGGGATTGTTTTGTATCAGTTCTTACACCTAGTAAAGAGGAAAATCCACAGCTTTAGTCTCTAGAAAAGTTGGGAGGAAGAGGGAGGAGGAGGAAGAGTATTTTTAAACAACAAAAAACTTGGAATAGTTAAAATGAGGTTCTTTCAAAGATCCTCAATCCATGTGGAGGTATCCTCAGTCCTCAATCCCCAAAGGGAACTTTAAGGGACTTGGAAATCCTGTGTCTCTATCTGCAAATATGTATAAATTCCTCTTTTATGTAATAGCTCCATGAGTTTCCATATCCTTTGCTGTAAAAGAAAATTTTTATGTTGTGATCTTTACACCAATCACATCATAGGCCCATGTTTGTTATCCATGAGGTGTCCTTCTTTCTTCTTTTTTTTTTTTAAATCTCTGGCCTCTAGCATGTGACTAGTGCACAATAGATTCCTAACAAGTAATCATCATTATATCAATATTAAGACAGTAAAAAGAGAGATGTATTTCCTTGATAAATGCAACTTTCTGACTTTTATTTCAGTTGTTTGGAATAGGAACTAAAATAGTTACAACTGATCTTCAATATAACTCTTAAAACCCATATTGTCATGCATGACATGCTTGTTCCTTTAGGCAGAGAAAATAAAAATCTCAGTTTCTAAATTTATCTCTTTTCTAGAATGACACTTAACACTTGGTCTTAAAAGAAGCTACTTTGTAATAATCTCTTTGAATATTTTCAAAACAATAAATATAAAAAATTGAACTCACTCCTTTCTTTTTAATTTCACTGGTCATCTGTCAAAAGCAAACAAGACATAATTAAATCAAGGAAAAATTATTTAAACAATTTAAGTTTGAAAAATTAAAATATAAATACTTTAAAATATATGTATTATTCTTTAAAAATACTAATTATATTGAGATAGACTTAAAATAATTAAGAATTAAAACAGTATAAAGATAAACTTTTTAAAGGGAAAACATAAACTTACAGTTGGAGGATAATCTGGCTCTGGTGATAAAGGCGTTTTTTTATCTAGTGTTCTGTCTAAATTTCTTTTGGCTCCATCGATTCTGAAATATACAGTTAAAAATATTCATATTTCAACAAATATTTATTGGTGTGTGTATAGTAAATATAATATATATTATATTATATTATTATATTATTTATATTTTATATATTATATATAATATACATATATATAATATATATTATATTATAGTATAGTATATAGTATATGTACTATATATATATACTATACACACACACATACATATATACAATATATACAGGAAGTATTGCAAGATACTCTACTAGGTTTCATTAAAATGTAGCAGCAATATATCTCAAGGAATTTATAACCCAAAAGTGTGAGAAGATTTTTTCTTAAAGTGCCATACGAAAGTATAGAACCCTGATGGTTCAGAGGAGGAACAAGTTCACTTCCACCTGTAGATATCTATAAAGGCTACATGAACAAGTTAGCATATGCAATGAGCTTTACAAGAAGAAGAGTATTTCAAGTGGAGATGTGATTTTCATGGGTAGATGGGTCTCAAAAAAAACACAAAGACCCGGAGAAACAGAATGGCAAAGGAATGCTCAAAGGAAAAGGTGGGAGTAGGGAATTGTCCAATATGCCCAGAGGTTACAGGACCAGATGGAAGTAAGTTTGGAGAAGTGGACTGGATATGTAGCTAAAGGCCTCAAATGGCAAGTTTTTTATTAAATGGACAATGGAAAGTCACTGAGAGTTTTCGAACATGAGAACATTTTTAGGAAGACAAATCTACCAATTTATAAAGGCTAAATAAATACACTGGAAGAGATGGCCAAAGCAGATAGAATACAAGTAAAAGAAAAGAGACCTGAGAAAGAAGATTGGAGGATGCCATGCATGGCAGGAATAAGAAAGAATAATTGAAGGAGGCAAAGGAGATATGGTCAGAAAGGCAAGAGGAAACCCACAAGCACAGACTGGTAAGTTCCATGAAGACAAGGACCATATATTCTTTGTTCACTGCTCTATCTACACTACTTAGTGTCCATCAAGGTCAATAAGTATCTGTGGAATGAATGACCAAAATAGTGGATTTGGAAAATAAATCCCATGTCTAGTTTGGTACCTTATTTAATGCTTGAATACTCTCAGAAACATCAGGTTGTACCCAGAACAGGTGTAGGGGAGATAGCATTCATCTCTTTCTGAGGTAGCCCGTTATTGTCAGCTAGCTCATATTCTTAAAAACAAATTTTTATGTTGAATTGTAGCCTTGTAGCTTCTGTCCTCTGGAGTTATACACAAAGAATCATATTTTTCTTCTATGTTATCCTTCCAAAACTTAATGATACCATCCAGTTCCTTCACTATTCTTGTTGATGAAAGTTACCATTTATGATGAGTTTATTCATTATGTTTGGAATATTGGCTTAAGGTCTTTAGATACATAGATCTAATTTAACTTCACAAAGATCCTAAGAGTTAAACATTATTTTTTAACTCCATCTTACAGATAGGAAGATGAAGGTAAGTAAAATTCCCTGAGTTGAAAAATTTGCATGGCTAATAAGCTGCAGAGATGGAATATGAACTTAGGCCTGTCTGATGCCAGAGTCTACACTCTCACCCATTAAGTGAATCGGCTTCCTTCAAATGAGGTAGTTTCAAAATTCCTTACTCTCCTCTGTAGCCATTATGGTTTATCAACATCTCTCCCACATTCTAGACATTCTACATTTATTAAAGCATCCTAAGACTGAATTAATAAGCTTCTTTTGAGTAGCTTCATGTTCCCGTTGAATTTTTCTGAACCTGACCAAACTAAAATCCACACTAAAATTCCAAAGGCTTTTTCACATGAAGCAGAAAATAGGCCTGGAATATCCTCCTTCCTCTTTTATTTAAACATTAAGGCCTAGGCTAGACTTCCCTTCATCCATCATTAACTCCCTAAACAGCCTAGCTCTCAGTGATCAATACTGTCAAGGAATTTGCCTTATACTTGGTATGCTAGTTGGCACTAGCTGGCTTGCACTATAATTATGCCAACACAAATATGTCTAATTTCTCTGAGCTCTTTATATATAATTGTCACCCCTTAATATAGCAACAACTTCCTGGAGTATGTGTTCCCCTATTGCTATAAATGTAGAGAGCTGGGAAGAATATGAATGAGCCTTTTTATTCCCTGTTTTTGGTTTGTGTGTTAACAACAAAAAACAAACAAACCCAAACCAGATAATTTCAAAAGACTGTGTGACAGACAACATGCAATAAAGGAAAGAAAAAGTAGTCTAAATTAAGAGGGAGATAGTAGCTCAGAAAGAAGTGGCTCATTCCTGGGACTCTGGAAAGCCACAAAATTATTTTGGCTCAGCCAAGTGTTTTCAGGAACTGGTCCCAGCAATGAACCCAGTTCTGCCCACCATTCGATCTTTTACATCCTACCTCAACCCTGCAACTCTATCCACTGACTTCACCTCACCTTTGAAACAGGGATGACTACATTCCTATTGCTTAATAAATAGAGGTAAGCAAGGAATGGAGAATCATAAAATCTACAGTCATCCAGAAAAAAATGTGTTTCTGTTATAAAAACTTTTAATTCCAAATGCATTTTTTCCAAATAAAACACATGACAATTCTAATCTCAACATTAACACAGCACTCTGCTTCAGATTATTTTGAGGCAGTATTTTTTTATTAAGCACCCAAATGAGAGGAACACTATTTACAAATTTGTATGAAGCTCAATAAAGTTCCTCCTTAAAAAATTCATTCATTCGCTCATTCATTCACCAATAATAACAATCTGCCCCTACCTTTCTATCTTTACCTGATACAACTCTTCCCTATGGCCCTGATACTCCAATGACATTGGTCTTTATCAATTCCTAGAACACAATAAATGTATTCATATTTCAGGGCTTTCATGCTTGCTACTCACCTTGCTAGTGTGCTGTTTCCATGTTTATTTAAATGACAAGTTTCTGATTGTTTAGATCTCTACTTAAGTATCATCTTCACAGGCCTTTCCTGTATTATACCTGGGAACATCTTCCCTGTCACTCTCTATCCCACTACCTTATTTCTTCATAGTACCAACCACCTTCTGAAAGGTTAACATGTTTTTTTAATGTATTTACTGTCTGTCTCCTCCCATTAGAACATAAGCTTCTTAAAACAGTCCTTTCTGTTGTGTTTTCTATGTCTCCCCAGTAACAAGCACAGTGTCTGTATAATAGTAGATACTTAATGTCTGATAAATAAACTGATGTAAGAGGAATACATAGAAAGGGTTAAAGATGCATGAAAATAAATAGGAGAAGGCTTTCCAGAGGAGGTGATCCATAAAACAATCCTTAAAGAACAAATACAAGGATTCAAGGAAACAAATATTGTTCAGTGAAGGAAATTGCAGGGAGCAATTGTGAAATTTATTTTTTACTAAACTGAAAAATATATTAATGGAACTACAAGTTGTTCACCATGACAATGTGAGAAAATAAAAGGTTTAGAATAAGAACAATATATCACTCCTAAGAAACTCTCATCTCTATTCTCTGAGTCTACGGAAATATGGAAAGAGTCTTGGAAATGAAGCGGGTAAAAAAATTTCTAATAATACATATACTAACAATAGTTAATATATCTTATAAATTTGGATTTAAATATGATTAGATGATTGATTAACTAATAAAAATGTAAATCTACAGGGGCAACCAAATTGGCATAGATGATAGAGGCTCTGTTCATCCTTCTGGTGACCAAATCAAAGTTAGGACAAAAACAAGCAGCAAGAAAAAAATTGCCTGGGATCTTGATGAACAAGCCATACAACTAGGGAGAAATCCAAGGAAGCACCCTGCAACGGCAGAAGGTAGGATGGGGCGAGGATGCAGGGCAACCAGGTCTCCAGCGGCTGAGATAGAGGCAGCAGCAGAAGCCTCTTAAAGGGGCAGCGTCTGCGAGCAGATTTCACAATAATGGACCTGTTCACTCTGAGCACCAGTGCTGATTCGGCTGCACACACCAGGCACCAGAGACTTACAAGGAGACATTGTCGGAGTGAGAGCCCAGGCAAGACTCCCTCAGTACAGAAGTGCCATCAGTATCCATTGTTCCCTGTTGAGCCCTCCCACTTCCAGTGCCCCGACACAGTGCCGCCATTGCCATGAGGTCATCAGACTAGATAACTGAGGTTGCTCCACCCAGAGGATTCCCTGAAACCCCGCCTCCCCCAACTCGTGGTCTCACTCAAGCCACATCCAGGTTTATCCTCAGCAAGTCAAGAAGTGTTCCTTGCTGAGCAGCACCTAGACTCACACTGGAGGCAGCTGGCCTTGGATTCTGGCATGGCCTTTTGAAGCAACTATAAGCTCAGCATCTGTGGATTGCTTGCTGAATCTTAACAGGTGGCCCTGGAAGGGCAGAGGCTTGAGTTAAATTTGGCCTGTAGCTGAGCTCCTCTCAGGACTGTGCCACTGGACACCTACTTCACAAATCCACACCAATAATAAGACCAGGAGACTTAGGAGCTTTGCTTAGTATATAGAAACAGACATGAAAAGGCAGACAAAATGGGAAGACAAAGAAACAGAAAGCATATAAGAGAACAGAATAGAGATCCAGATATAATGGAGTCAAGTAATTTAACACATGTAAAGTTCAAAACACTGGTTATAAAGATGCTCAATAAGCTTTTGGTTAAATTCAGTGAGAACTTCAACAAAAAGATAGGAAACATAAAAATGGAAATGGAAATTATATAAATTATATATATTATATAATTAATATAGTGTACATAAAATTATATAATTTATATATTATATAATTTGAAGAAATAATGGTGGAAAACTTACCGAACCTGGTGAAGGAAATGGACATAAAACCCCAAGATGCTCAGAGAATTCCAAAAATCAGGGATCCAAAGAGGCCCATAACAAGATATATTATAATTAAAATGCCAAAGGTTAAATACAAAAAAAGGATATTAAAAACGGCAAGAGAAAAACAGATAGTTACCTCCAAGGGAACACACATAATACCGACAGCTGATTTCTCAAAAGAAACTATGCAGGACAGAAGGGCTTGGCAAAAAACATTCGATAGGATGAAGATGCAGGATCTACAACCAAGAATAATTCATCCAGCAAAGCTATCATTTAGAGTTGAAAGACAGATAAAGAGCTTTCCAGAGAAAAATAAGCTGAAGGAATTTATCACTACCAAGCCCATATTACAGGAAATGTTGGAGGGACTTCTTGAAGAAGGAAAAACATGTATCAAAACCAGGAATAAAGAATGGTAACAACTACATTCCTATCAATAAGTACCTCAAATGGAAAAGAATTAAGTGTTCCAACTAAAAGAGCAGATGAATGGAAAGGAAAACAAGACCCCTACATGTTGCCTATAAGAGACTCATTTCAGATTAAAAGACACAGATTAGAAGGAAGGCGATGGAAAAAAACATATTGCTTTGATGGACCTAGAAGGTATTTAAGTCAGACAGAGAAAAATAAACACTATATAATTTTACTTATATGTGGAATCTAAGGAATAAAAAGAACAAACTAATCAAAAACAGACTCACAAATATAGTGGACAATTTGATGATGGACAGAGGAGAGAGGAGTTAGAGGGGCTGGGAGAATGGGGTGAAGGGTTAAAGAAGTACAAATTAGGAGCTGATGGATGGATATGGGGTTGGGGAGCATGACATAGGGAATGCAATTAGAATGGATACATTGGCTAGATGGAGGCTCAGGGGAGGGAGGAAGCAATTGGGAAGGGACCATTTTATGAAATATATAGATGTCTAACCAATGTACTGTATACCTGAAACTAATTTAAATAAATTTCAAAAAAGAAAAAAATTTTTAATCTAAATAAGTTATATAATTAAAAGACCTTTTTAGTTGTAAAGAAAGTAAAATTTGCAAAAATTTAAATTATTAAATTAGCAACAATATGATCATCAACAATATAACAGACAATATAATTTAGTCCCTTGCAAAAAATATGTATAAATGAGGCAAACCAAGGAGGGAAAGAGAATGCAGAAAGAGGAGAAATCCACCAGAGAGAAATTTCCTATTTTATAGTTGAGTGTTGCATTAGAATCATACAGATGAGATCACTGCCTTTTTCTTATTTATCCTCAGAGCCCAGCAGCATCAGGTACCTAGGAAATTACCAGTAACTGCTAAGATGAACTGAACCATCCTTATTACAGCCTTTGGTAGCTAGTACCTAAATTAGCTTTAATTTCCACTAAATTGGAGGGGAAAGGGCAGAATGTCAGACTATATTTTCTTTTGTATATAAAAAAAATTAAGTACAAGTAGTTTCAAGATATTTTATTAAGTATTTGTTCAAATACAATGCCACTTGTAGAGCCCAATTACTTGGTTTTATTTTCAGGGACCAGTATAATTATAATATATTGAGCATAGGTATAATGTGCTGCTTTAAGTATTTGAACTCTAGAATTAACTGTTGTGATCCAACCCCAGCTGCATGCCCTTGGATGAGTTGGGTGAGTTGGGTGAGTTGCCTAACTTCTCTGTACCTCAGTTTACTCATCTATAATTTATATTTTATAAAATTATAATATATAATTTATATCTCTATAAAATAGAGAGAACAATAATGCCCATCTTACAGGGCTGTAGTGAAAAGTATAGGGTGAATAAAAATAATGCTTAGAATAAGCACTGGTTAGAGTAAGCAATATATATCATTTACCATCATTATAATTACTTTTCCAATTATTTTCCTAATAAAACTTTAAGATGGTATTTTGCCCAAAACCTTCATATTTAAATCTTTTTATAAGAACACTAATCATTTCACTTGAATTCCAAACAAAAATTATTTATGAATATGCTACTTACACTAACTGATTAATTGTCTTCTTCTGTTCCTTGTGTCTTCTGTGATGCAGCAGCTTACTTTGTGCTGATGTTTCAGCACCTATGTCTTCTCGGGGCCTGACAATGGGTGGTAACTTCAAGTTCAGAGCCTCCTTTTCTGCTGCAATGGCAGCTTTGTCTGGATCTGACATCTTGGTCCTCTAAAGATTAAAATATTGTATGCTCTGAAGAGAAAATGTCCATAAAGCCATTATTGTAAAAGCTAGCTTCAATATAGTCATAACATATATATCAATACCAAAAATTCTAGGTCTTTTTAGATAATCCTCCCAAGTATGGTATTAGTCTAAAGAATGACAATTAAAATAAATGGTCAGGCATTCCTGTTAAGTGTTCTACCGTTCACTTGCTATGAAAAGATGAAGTAGACACTTCCAAGTTAGGGTTTCAGTTTCTTCGAGGATGAAATTAAGGCACTAGATTAGATGTTCTCTAAATGCCTACAGTTCTAAAATTCTGGGTTCAAATTTTCCCTAAGATGCAAATCACAACAACAACAAAGTCCAGTTGTTGAGGTACAATCTCTCTCCCCCAAAACTAATTTAATATCATTAATATTTAAACATCGATATTATACATAGTCTTGCCACCTTCCTAGGAAGTGAGACTATGATCAAGCAAAACTAGTCATACTTAACGCACAGGAAATCTAAAATGTCATGTAAATAGGGAAAAATTATCTTGATAGGAACTGCATTTGCCACAGCACCCACAGAATTTGAAGATACTTGCCTTGCAAAAGGTATTTCAGCTGCCACCCAATTTTAGATCCCTGTTTGGGAGACAGGTGAAGGGAAAAGCTGAGAACAAGTAAGTACCTGTTTTACACTACTTCCCAGCTGCGCAGATAAGAGGGAAACGTTCAGTGAGCTTCTCTTCTGGAGAAAGGAAAGGAGAAAATGAGGGGTGAAACCTCCAGAATCCCACCGTATCCCGAGCTGCGCGGTCGCCTGCCGCGTAGATACTAAGTTGTCGCCATAGAAACTGTCACCGTCGCAGTTGAAGAGCGCAGTCGCAGTTGAAGAGACTGGGTAAAGGTTGCCTAGAGAGGCAGTTGCTGAGCTACGACGGATTAGGGTTACCTATCACAACAATAATTCATTTCTCAAATAAATGGTGGGTGGGCGAATGAAATTTTTTACTTAACTGCCTTTCTTTGGAAAGGGTCCAGAAAATCGGGATCTTCAACTTGCAGAAAACTGCAAGACCGGATATTTGGATCTGTTGGAAAATAGATTTATGTAAACCCTCTTAAAGAAGTTTCAAGTCTTCAAGTGTCCCCACTGTGGCTTCCCTGTAAATATTGTAATTGATCAGCAATATAATTTATCTTGTTTCTATAGACAGTATTTGTTTATACAGCACTTTTCCTTCAGAAAATCCTTGGCAAAAAAAAAGGTCACGTAAATTTTGTATGCAAATTTTATGAGTAAAGGGAAACAGCAGTCTATATCATACATCTTCTCCAGTTATTTAGTTAAACACTAATCTAGTACTGCTGTGAAGAAATTTTGTGGATGTAATTCCAGTCCCTAATAAATTGATGTTAACCTAGGGATATTATCTGGGTGTGCTTGAGTCAATCAGTGTAAATCCTTTAAAAAAAAAAAAAAAAAGGTTTAGGCATAACCTGAGTCAGGCTCCAAACAGAAGCTAACTCTACAATTATTCTCCTCTCCAATTTTCCCTGCCTGACAGTCTGCCCTACAGACCTTGATTTTACCTAATTAGCTCCCACAATTGCATATGCCAATTCCTTGTAATAAATTCACATATATACACATACATTCACATGGATACATATAGGAGGCATACAGAATCTACTGGTTCTGCTTCCTCATTAAGCCCTAATACAATGCATATCTTTTAAAAACAGCTTTAAGTAGGTATAATTCACATACTCTAAAATTCAACCATTTTAAAGTATACAATTCAATGATTTTTAAGGAAATTTATATAGTTGTGCAACTATTACCAAGATCCAGTTCTAAAGCATTTCCACCACTGCAAAAAATTCCTTTGGGGTCAATCATCAATCCCACTCCCTCTATAGCTCAGGCAACCACTGATTTGCTTTTGGTCTCTACAGATCTGTAATTTCTGAAAATTTCATATAAATGGAATATATATTATGTCGTCTCTTGTCTGGCTTCTTTCAATTAATGATAATGTGTTTGAGGTTCAACCATGTGTAGTATGTAACAGCTCATTCCTTTTCATTGCTGATAGTCTTCCATTATGAATATATCACATTTGTTTTATCCATTTGCCAGTTGATGTACAGTTAGATTGCCTCCAGTTTGGGACTACTACAAATAATCCTCCATAAACATGTATGAGTCTTTGGATTAATATATATTTTCATTTCTCATCGATAGAAACCTAGAGTGGAATTGCTGGGTTGAATAGTAAGTCTTGTGTTTGACTTAAGAAACTGTCAAACTGTTTTCCAAAATGACGAAAAAGATTTTACATTTACATTCCTACCAGTAAAAATTTTCTCCTACATCTCCTAGTTTTGGATTTTACTTTTAGATCTATGATCCATTTAATTCCTCTATGTGGTGAGAGGTATTGATCTAAGTTCACTTTTTCCATAATTATATATAGATTTTATCTAGGTTCTTTGAATTTCTTCAAGCTAATTTTTTGATTGCTGTTATATTTACATTAGTTATACCTTATTAAATTATATATTATGTTATATATAATTTTGCATCTATATATAACTGTTCCAGTACCATTTATTGAAAAGGTTATTCTTTCCTCCACTGAATTGCCTTTTGTCTTTGTTGAAAAAAGTCAATTGACCATTATGTAAAGGTTTATTTCTGTACACTCAATTCTATTCCATTAATCTACATGTTTAACTATATACAATACCACAATGTCTGAATTACTGTAGCTTTAGTAAAAATGCTATAGTTTTAAAATTATGCAGTGTTAGTGCTCCAACTTTGTTCTTTTATAAAAAGAAGTAATTTTAATTATTGTAGGTCTTTGCATTTCCATATAAATTTTAGGATCAGTTTAACAATTTTCTGCAAAAGAAGCAACTGGGATTTTTAAATAAAGTCTTTTAACTTTGAAGGAAAGGAAAAAATGTGACTATCTAAATGTGTTTTAATTTGATAGATTAAAATCTTTCCTTAAAAGCACTATTTTCTGAGTCTAAGGGTTAGAAATATTATTTATGACAAGCAGGTAATCGCAAAGCCTTGATAATTTATAAGCACTTACGGATATGAACCAATATGTGATTCTTTAATACTACACAAAAGTTTTCATCTACTTAACAGAAATGTCAAAGATGCTAAGAGAATTTATTAAGCTAATTTAGTATGTGCTAATACCATGTATTGTTCATTTCTAAATTAAAATGGTTAAGGGAAAATAAATGAGTTTATATGCTTAAGAGTTCTTCATGGAGCAAAGTGATATATTTTATCTAGGTTCTTTGAATTTCTTCAAACTAATTTTTTGACTGCTGTTATAATTAACATTAGTTAGACCTTATTAAATGATATAGCTATATCATATATTATATATACTATGCTAGATAAGCAATCTAACATAGCATATATAATCAAACAAACTATAATGTAATCATTTATAAACAAGTGAATATATTAAAATATAAAGAATCAAATAGCACTGCTGTGAGAATTTAATTGGAAACAGCCAATATGGAAAACAGCAGTTTCCTCAAATGTTAAAATAAACTTCCCAGTAAACACACAATGCAATATATATATGCCTTACTGTTGAATTATATACCTGAAACTATTAACTGGATTTCATTAACCAATGTCATCATAAATAAAAAAATAATAATAAAAGAAAAAAAGAAAAAAGAAATTTAACTTTGTTTTATAACTGTAAAAAAAAAAGTAGATCTATCATATGATCCGTCAGTTTTTACTTTGGGATATATATCCAAAAGGAAATGAAATCATTATCTCAAAAAGATATCTGTACTCCATGTTCACTGCAGCATTATTTATATAGCTAAGACACAGAAGTAACCTAAGTGTAAAGTATCCACTGATGATAAAGACAATGCAAAACATATATAGATATCTAGAGATATAATATTATTCAGACATAAAAAAGGAAATCTCGCCATTTATGACAACATGGATGGGGCTTGAGGGCATTATGCTAAGTGAAATAAGTCAGACAAAAACAAATACTGTATGATCTCACATGTGGAATCTAAAAAAAAACTGAATTCATAGATACAGATAACAGATTTGATGGTTGCCAGAGGCAGGAGAAGGTGGGTAACGGTTAAGGGGTTGCAAGAAATGAGTGAAAATGGTCAAAAGGTAAAAACTTCCAGTTACAAGATAAATTACTTCCAGGATATAATGTATAACATGGCGACAATAATTAATAATACTATATATAGATTTAAAAGTTGCTGAGAGTAGATCTTAATGTTCTCATCACAAAAAAAATATTTGTAAATATGTGAGGTGATGGTTGTTAACTAAACTTACTGTGGTAATCATATGGCAACATATACATATATCAAATCATTATGTTGTATACCTTGGACTAATACAATGTTATATTGTATCTCAATAAAATGAATTTTTATTTTAAAAATACAAATAAATAGAAGAGAATGGTCTCTTAAATAAAAAGTAAGTGGAATATTAAATTTTGAATTTATAAGATTACCCTGAAGTGATATCACCAGGGACTACTCAAAATTTCTGGCTATCACTCAAAACTACAGTTTCATATTGACCTTAAATAAAAAGAGAGGCATGTTAATGATTTATGCTGTTAACTGACGTTATTAACCAAAGTGAAAGTAACCACAAGAAACTAGTCTTCACACGTAATCTTTGCAGTCATATGTGTAAATAAAAGGAATAACTTCCATCAAATCTAACTTTTGATTAGTGAAAAGTTGGCTTGTGTTTCTTGGTATAGATGGAGAAATGGATGAATAAAATTATTTCTATTAGCTGCTTCTCCTTTTGGTATCACAAAAAACATAGTATTGGTTCAGTCTTCCAATCTCAAATTTTAATTATATAATGTATATAATTTATGTATGTAATTATGCTATAATTTAGCTCAAAGATATGCTTCAAACATATTATAATGTATTATTTTGAGTTCAAATTAAACTTTCTATAGGAAGTTGTTGGCACTTTCAGAACACTTTCACTCAGACACTTGCTCTTGAAAGAATGACAAAAGATAGTAAAATGAGGAAGATGCTGAGCCATGAGTATATTACATCCTATTTCTGTAGAAAAGTGGGAGTAAGAGCATATATTCATAATTGTTTTGTGTATAATAGGAGTCGGGGGTGGATGTATTACTTTCTTTCACATGGTATGTTTTACTCTCTCAAAAAATATCAAAATAAAAACTGAAAGAAGAGTATGACACTTTAAGGCATCTATCTCAAACCAGGATTAAGAGCCTACTCCAGGGTTAGAGTAGATTCAGTTTGCTTGAAGGAAAGTCACTTTTTCTAACAGAACTTTTATTTTTACATAGTCTGATTTAAAATTGAGTTCTGCAAAGTTACATAAAGGAAAAATTGTGAGGATAAGAAAAAATGCATTTTAAAAATTCATACTGCTAACTAAATGTGTGTACTATGGAGTACTGAAATTTTATTTTGGTCTTTCCTTAAGGTCAGTTAGTTGATATAATAATAAACGACTTTTATCCCCATCCTATGAGCCCTGGAGGATAACATATATGTGTGTGTGTGTGTATATATATATATACATATATATGTATTATACCATCAAGCATCCAGTCACCTGTCAAATGCTTGCTGGGTAGGGGAAGGGAGGGCAGGAATAGAAATTTCAATGACTGCAAAATTCACCCTCCTTTCAGAACACAGTTTAAAAAGCTTATTTTTCCCTTATTGTAAGCCAGGGGAAAAGTTGTGGCTCATTATTAAAATACCACTATAGTTTATAGACTATGGTAAAGTGTATACAAACAGATCCTTTGTCAAGAAGGGACTTCTCGATTTGTTCTTTGAACTTTCAAGGTTTTCTTCAGTAATTACAGAATATTAATTATATTAAAACATAATGTTTCTTGAAATAATTTCATTTGACTTTCGATAAAACTACACTTATTTCTTCCTACTCGCTGCTGACTCTCAGTCTCTTGTCATTCATTCAGTACGCCTGTGTGACCTGGAACAAGTAACTTAATCTCTTGGGCCTCACATCAGTAAAGGACGTTTTTGACAGTCATTCGCTCACCTAAACGGGGAGTTACTATACATTGCCTGTTGTTACTACCAAAAAAGCTCAGCTCCGCACAACGGCGCTTGCTCCGCCTGAGGCGAACCCCCACACACCTCGGAAGAAGGCTAGCAGCGTCGGGAATGCTGTGGACAGGAGTTGAGCAATGTTTTTCCACTCCCGAAACAGGCTGGCAATACAGGTGGAGTTTACCTACACTCCTCGTGCAGCTCAACCCCAAACCCGGCGAGGACGGTGCGGAAGTTACAGCCCCAGCAAGGCACCCGCCTCCTTCAGGGAAGCGGAACCCGTGACACCCCAGCACTTCCGGCTTGGCGTACCTTTCCCTTTTGTCCTCTAACTGCACTTTCGATAACAACATGCAGCCAATAGTTCCTCAGGCACCTCTATATTTTCTTCATCTTCTCCTCTTTATGACTCCCGTTGAATACGAAAATTAAAGATGGGAGCTACTAGAGACAGACATGGCTATGGAAAAAGCGGCAGCCGCGCGGACTTGGCGAAAGTGCGCGGCGGGAGCACTGCGCCCTCTCCTCGCGGGCCCGGAAGTTGAGGGACTGAATGGGTCCCGGAGCCGGCGGCTGCTGCTCCTCTGTTTTCCACCTGAGAATAGCGGCTCTTCGGCGCCTGTCTTGTCAGCCGCTGGGGCACCAGGTTTCATGTGGAGGGCTCCCAGGCGCCCGTGCCGCGCTTCGTGGGGTCCGCGCGGCCGTCGAGCGGCACAGTCGGGCCGAGGCGAACGACTGAGAACCGTGGCGGGCGCGATGGAGCGTGCCTGTAGTGCGGTGTGTGCCTCGGAGCCTAAACTAAGCCTGTCGTTCGTGCTGGCGGACGGCAGCCATAAGAATGCAGCGTGACCAGAGCGAGCCGCTGGGTCGGGCCCTCAGCCGGATCGCCACCACGCCCTCAAAGGCCACGCTAAGGCAGCCGCCGCCAAGAAGAGCAGGAAGAACCGGCCAAAACGTGGCCTGTGCAGGGCCTGGGCCAGAGCCGGCTGCGGCCTGCGAGCCCGTGGTGGAAGCTGTACTACCGGGAGGAAGCAGTGGCTGAAGATGTGCTCAACGTGGATGCGTGGCAGAGGACGGCGCGGTGTTTGCAGATCGGCGATGTCAAGTACAAGGTGGAGCGCAACCCGCCCGCCTTCACTGAGCTGCAGTTGCCATGCTACATCATGGCCGGCTTTCCGGTGGTGCCCCAAACTCAGCCTCGAATTTGGGGATCCCGCCGGCTCCCTGTTCCGCTGGTATAAGGAAGCCAAACCGGGATGCGGAGCCTGATGGTGGGGCCCCTCGTCATTGTCTCGTCTTCCCTCTCCTAGTTGGACGGAAACGGTGTGGATGAGCGCGTCTACACCCCGTCCATTGCGCGACATCGGGCTACGGCTCAAGCTGCATTGCACCCAGGCAATGGCAGCGCTTTTGGGCCCAGCCGGGAGTTGGAAAGTGTGTGTCTAGTGGAGGCTGGGCCGGGCACTTGCACTTTTTGATCACCGGCATCTCTACACCAAGAAAGTGACGGACGACGCTCTCATCCGCACCGTCTCCTACAACATACTGGCTGACACGTACGCCCAGACTGAGTCTCGCGGACGGTCCTGTACCCTTACTGTGCCCCTTACGCCCTGGAGCTCGACTACCGCCAGAATCTTATCCAGAAAGAACTCACTGGCTACAACGCCGACCTCATCTGTTTGCAGGAGGTTGACCGCAACGTGTTTACGGACAGCTTGGTGCCGCCCTTGAGGCCTTTGGCTGGAGGGCGTGTTTAGAATCAAGCAGCAGGAAGGCCTGGCAACTTTCTACCGAAAGTCCAAGTTCAGCCTTCTTAGCCAGCATGATATTTCTTTCCATGAAGCTCTGGAGTCTGACCACTTCACAAAGAACTGCTGGAGAAACTAGTTTTGTACCCATCGGCGCAGGAGAGGGTGTTCCAGAGATCTTCTGTGCTTCAGGTAAAATAGTTCCGCCACGCCAGTCTCTTTACACATTCGTCCATTTTTAGGGCCCTGGAAAGGGATGGGGGTAGAGCTGCTTATAATTGAGATGAACAATACAGATTTTTACCTCAGGGTTTGCTCTTGTATCTTCAGCACAAAGGTTTAGCCTTCATTCATTGGACAGATACTTATTGAGCATGCTGGAGGTTGCCTTGAAGAAGACAAACAGGGTCATTTATCAGTGCTTACAATCTAGTGGGAGACACATGCTAAAAACAAAATGATAGTAATAGCTAATATTTTCTTACTCCTTGCCAAGCACTGTTTCTGACACATTCTAAAGTACTTAAAATTTAAGTGACATGTTTTTACAAAGTGCTCCATAAATATTAGCTATTATTTTAATTTTGGGCTATCAGTAATCCTGCTATTCCCATTATTTAGATGTTGTTCTTCCCATTTTATAAATGAGGAAATGGTCAAGTTTATTTCTCCAAGTTCACACAAGCGTGGAGCCAAGATTCTTACTGTTAGTTATATATTCCATTATCACTGGGCAGAGTATTAACTGCTACTTAGCCTAAGCTATCTTAAGCTATCTTAATTTTTTCATGACATGTTCATTTAAGTGTTTGTCAGAGTTTTAGGTGATTGGTTTTTGGTTCACAGTAAGAAGAGTAGCTACCATTTTGAGCACCTACTTGTGTTTCATGCACCTCTATGTAAGCTCATTTAATTGAAACCACACCATAGTCCCCCTTGCGGGGAGTGGGGGGGGTGGGTGATAATTATTCTTTTTTTATCAATGCAAAGTTGATTTAGAAAAAAGTGTCTCTTCAGGTCACACTGCGTAAATGGTAGAGTGGGTATTCAGACCTAGGTCTGCCTCACTCCAAAGCCTGTGCTTATCCACTTAAAACCACTATCTCCAATCTTAGTGGTGTTATCTAAAATGTATTCTTTTTATACCACCTGTATATGTTGGACTATTTATTAAACATGTTACAACGAGTCCTATTCACATATACATGAATAGTCCCCCTTAGTGGTTTCATGGTTTTCCCTGGTTTCAGTTACTTGTGCTATGAAAATACTCCAATGAAAAATTTTCAGAAATAAACAATGCAATACATTTTAAATTGCCTGCTGTTTGAGTAGCATGAAATGGAACCTTGAGCTTTGCTCTGTCCAGCTCTGTACGCGAACCCACCCCTTTGTCCATCTTAACCCATTCAGGTTACCCTAACTGTCGTATTAGTCACTTGGTAGCTGTCTTGGACACCAAGATGAACTGTCACAGTATCGCAGTGCTTGTGTTGAAGGAACCCTTAGAAGCTGATGCTGTGTCATAATGCTACGTCTTTGACTCACTTCATTACGTAGGCATGTTAATCATCTCATATCATTACAAGAAAGGTGAATACAGTACAATAAGATTTTGAGAGACCACATTCACCATAATATTTATTACAATGTACACATTGTTATAATCTTTTTTACTGCTAATCCTTACTTTGCCTAATTTAATAATTAAACCTTTATCATAGAAAAAACAGTATATGTAAGGGTTTGGTTCTGTCTGCAGTTTCAGGCATCCACTGGGGGTCTTGGGAACATATCCCAATGGATAAGGGGGCACTACTGTATTTGAAAACTCTTGATAATTAAAGTTAAATTTAATAATTGTGGTATTTCACCAATCTGAGAAGGATATAGAGTAAAATGTTAATTCATCATATACTCTTAGATAAAAAAATATTCAGATTAACAGATAGCAACTGAAGTCTTAGCACTTTCTGTTTGTTTTAGGTCTCTGTTCTTCAGTCTACAAAGGACTCTTCTAAAAAGATATGTGTTGCTAATCTCATCTCTACTGGCATCCCAAAGGTAGGTTTTACTGGTTTTCACAAGTGACTTAAACATGGTAACTTAAGGTCAGTAAAGCTGTTTTAACAAAAATATATTTTTTTCTTTAAGTTTTTATTGAGATATAATTGACATATGCACTATATAAGTTTAAGGTATATAACATAATGACTTGACTTACATATATTGTGAAACGATTACCACAAAAGCTTAGTTAACATTCATCACCTCATATAGATACAAAAAGGTTTTTTCTTTCTTGTGATGAGAACGTTCAGAATTTACCCTCTTAGCAATTTTCCAATATACCATACCGGTGGTTAACTGTAGTCATCATGTACATTATGTCCCTAGGACTTTACTTATAACTGGACAGCTTTACCTTTTGGCCACCTTCATACAATCCCCTGCCACACACACACACAAATATATATCTTACATGTTACCTAGATACTGAATTTTGTGCATTATTTTTTTTAACTTAAAGGCAACTGAAAAGTACTTACATTCATGTTTTTTTTATATTTGTAGGTGGATACATTCGTCTCATTCAAATGGCAGTAGCCTGACTCACATTAGACATGTCTCATGTGATCTGTATCCTGGCATACCAGTTATATTTTGTGGGGACTTTAATAGTACCCCATCAACAGGAATGTATCATTTTGTCATCAATGGCAACATTCCAGAGGATCATGAAGACTGGGCTTCCAATGGGGAAGAGGAACGATGCAACATGTCTCTTACCCATTTCTTGAAACTGAAAAGTGCTTGTGGTGAACCCGCTTACACAAATTATGTTGTGGCTTTCATGGATGTCCTGGATTACATTTTTATTGACTTAAATGCTTTAGAGGTTGAACAAGTGATTCCACTACCTAGTCATGAAGAAGTTACCACCCACCAGGCCTTACCTATGTTTCCCATCCTTCTGATCACATAGCACTTGTATGTGATTTAAAATGGAAATAGAGTTGTGTTTAATGGAATTTAAGTCTGCTTTAGTAGGAGATTTAATACAAATCAAAGTTTATGTATAACTTTCAAAGAGGAAAACGAGACACTAGTACATATGTTTCTTAACACTACTAGTTATGTTCAGTGTCTTCATTACATGACTGTTCATAATCTTTGCATAATATAGTTTCCTACCCTTTTTTGTCCTTACACTGGAGGAAAAACAAATATATTTATGACTGGCAGAGAACATTGGATTATTGTGTAACATTTTTATAAGTACTTTTTTTTTAGCTAGTATTAAAGTTTTGTAAAAACCATTTGAATGATGCTATAAATTTTTCTGTCATAACATGTCAAATGGAATCATGTTTATATAATTATAGAAAAAATGCATTCAAGTTTAAGGTGAGAAGGCCTAAGTTCTGACACATGGAAGAAATAACATTAGGGTCTACCTCTACCCTCAGTTTGGTTAGCAATTTAATCAATTTCAGAGCTTTAACAAAAGATTAAAAATATACCATCATTAATTGTTATTCTCATTTTTCATTTTTGAATTAACATTTTCATTCTCTTATTTTTTAGGGTTTTTTTAATGTATGGTAACAAATGGACATATTTATATTCTCTTTGTTAAGATGCAAAGGACAATTTAGTATTTAAAGTGAAGAGCAACAAAGTCAACTCTGTCCCATTGTCCTTTAATAACTCTTGCTCATGAAAAATGTTCATAAATCAAAAGGTATTTTGATCATGTGATATTAAAGAATACAGCACAATACATTATGAGAAACTGCCTACTGACATGGGCTTTAAATTTTGGATGAACTATTGAGCATTTCTATGTTGCAATCATTTTGAAATTGTTGGTTTTTACAAATAGGAAAAGGAGTAGTGGGGCTTTCAGCATCTAAAAACTATTCCTTTATAGATTTGAGCATTATAGTTTGAGTACAGGGAAACATTGTATAATAATTTATATACTGTAAAACAATTAATATAAAGCCAAACTTTTTAAAATAAAATTACGGTTTTTACTGATTACTGTCTAGGCCTAGAGTGATAATCAAACCATTTCTCAGTCAATTATCACCACTAGCCTAATTTGTAAAATGCTTTAACTGTTTGCTTTTTTAATGTACAGGATACTGTTTTCTACATTTAATTTCTAAACTTATAGATATTAAAAGCCCACCAACCTCAAGAGCTGATTTCCCAGTCCATGAGAGCCTTTGTTTCAAGTTCTTTCATCTCTAAACCCAACACCAAAGAATGTTCCCCTTTTTGGTAAAGTAGCCTGTACTTTCATACTCTGTTCATTATCCAATCAATATATTGTTTAACTTTTAGATTTAGTAAGCTTGAGAATGTCAGAAGGTTTTACCTGTACTTCAACTTGACTTTGAAGTACTTAAAAGTACTTGAAGGGAAAAATTAAGGTGGCAGTTTCTTGGGATCTTGTTTAGAAAAAGCTATAAATGAAAAATTGATGCTACAGAATTGTGCTTTCCTAAATAACATTTCCGAGAGCATTTTAACATAAGTTTACAAATACATAAATTATATATTAAAGGCAGAAATCTGATTGTTTTGCAAAATGTGCTTTTTTTTAAAACTTGGTTTTGGTCTGCTTTAAAAACAAACATGTTTGACAACTCTTAAAATAACTTGAGAGAAATGGCTTCAAAGGGAAAAAGTTGAAAAACAAAAAAAAAATGGTAACAAGACATACTCATGCCCATGAGAAAAACATATAGGTCCTATGTTAAATAACATAGCTAGCTAAATTGAACTCTGTTCAGAAAACTTTAAGCACTTACCAAACATTCCACATCCAGAATCTTTAAAATTTGATATTTGCTAACAAAAACAATGTGATCAGATCGTATACAGGCACTTCAGAATATTAAAATATAGATATTATGAAGTGCCATTACTCTGGTTAAATCTTCAGTATACAGATGTTTAGTATTAGGAGTCCAAAGGTAGGGAACACTAAGCAAGAATAAATAGCAAAGCAAAATTTCCTTGTATTCACAAGTTAGAATAAAGCATTATTCAGAAATGTTTAAGTGTTTAAAGCCATCTTTGTGACTGAATTTTTCAATTCATTTGGATTTTTAGTACATTTAATTTTAATGTGAAAAGTCCTATGGTGAACCACATTTTATGTCACAAATTCTTGCTGTAGGAATTAACATTCCAAAATTCTATATTGATTATAAATGACTAAGAATATTATAAAACACATTATCCTGTTCTATGACTCTTGCATAGTTGTCACTATAGACATATACACTGGTTCATAATTCATTAACAGATCATTTCAGGCTTTAATGTTCTTTAAAATTCTGAATACTAAAATAAGTTGTTTCCAAATTCCAAGAATTTCACTGAGTGGTAACTTTTCTGAGAGGCCAAGGCTGATATCATAATGTGATAGTATTGGTCTGGAGGTAGTCCTCTGAGGAACATAATAGAGGGAGAGGAGGTCTAAAGAACACTACTGTGGTAAGTCTCTGGTGAAAACACACCTGTCGTTCTCACTATTTCCAGCTATGAAAAACAAGAAGTTCTCTTCAAAATGAGACAAAACCAAAATCCAAATTAATGAGAAGATAATAGTTTTGCTCTTCTAGTTTATCACAAGATTTACATAACGATTCAATAGGGAAAATCTTTCAAAATTACAGCCAACATCCAATTTTCTGAACATTTAAATGTTTTGAAATTTTTAATATTTTGTTAATATAGTACTAGAAGGAAATGTTTCTAGATTTAATTTGAAAGAGGAAACAACGTAAGAGCTTTAACTCATGTGGGTCCTACTTAATGAGAAAGTCCATGCTTTAACTAATTGAATGTATTAGAGTTGTTTATTAATTTGGTGATTTTTTATAGCACTAAATTTTAGAATAACTACATTCTGAGATGGCAATACCAAAGCATTTTTTAAATTAAAATGAAATTCACATAAAACCATTTATAAGTGTATAATTCCATTGCATTTAGTATATTCACAGTGTGGAACAACCATCATTTCTAGTTTCAAAACATTTTCATCACCAAAAAGGAAAACCCCTTACCCATTAAGCAGTCTCTTCCTAGTCCCTCTCCCCTCCAGCTCCCTGGCAACTACTAATCTGCTTTCTGCCTCAATGGATTTCCAATTATGGATTTTCGCATAAATTGAATTATATATGATCTTTTTATGTCTGACTTTTTTTACTTAGCACAGTGTTTTTTAAGGTTTATCCATGTTGTATATGTACTTCACTCGTTTGTATGGGTGAATAATAGTCTATTGTATGGTTATACCACATTTTAATTATAGAAATGGACATTTGTGTTCCCACCTTTTGACTATTGTGAATAATGCTGCTATGAACATTTTCGTACAAGTTTTGTTTGAACACCTATTTTCAATTCTTTTGGTTATATACCTAAGTGAGTGGATTGCTAGGCCATATGGTAATTGTTTGACTTTTTGAGAAACTGCCAAATGTTATCCACAAAAGTGGCCACACCGCTTTACATTCCCACCAGCAAGTTATAAGAGTTTCAGTTTCTCCACATCCTTACCAATTAATTTTACATTTTTTTGTTTTAGGCACCAAAGTAGATAGTAGTGGAATCTCTACTAATGAATTTTAAAACTGTTTTAGTCTAACCGATCATGTTGTTACAGTCATGAACTAAATTATTCACAATGGAGTATACAACCTGTATTTTTTTTCAAGAGAGCTCTTCTTCAGCAGTTCCTACTTATTTTTACAAACTTGTGTCAAATTAGAAAGGTCAGTCCATTGCTTCTTTTTAATAGATTTGGGATGAACTTTACAAAAAATACCAAAGCTGGAGTATAAATACAAAGGAATTAAAAACTTAGTATAACAAAAAATAAAAGTCACTTTAAAAATATGGGTCTACTTTGGTGATTTCAGGGAATGAATTTGCTTACCAATGTTGGCTTCTAAATGGTTTGCGCGTGTTTCCACTGTTGCGCACACTTAAATCCCAAGCTTAGGTACACAGTAGCAGAGAGCAAGAATGTCTAAATACTAATTCCTAAGAAACTGAGATGCCTGTAGCTGAATGTACCTTGCTACATTCTAATGCATAATCATAAAAAAGACTAAACTACTTATTAAAACGTAAGTATTGCAAATAACCTTAAATCCAAGATAAGCTTAAAAACACCCATCAAGCTAATGTTAAAAATATAATTGTAAAAAATATTTTTGGCAAGTTGGCCATCTTTATAGTGTATTAAATCATATTGAAGCCAGGTGCTAAAAATTAAACATTTCATATATAAATGATCAGTATTAAATTGAGACCTTCAGAATACTAAACCTTTTAGTTCTTTGGCCCTGATGTGCTTTGGTTCACCCTAAATATAAACTAGCAACAACAGCTGGATTCATTCTAACTCCAGCTTGTCAAAAATCACATTCATATTGTAGGTTTTACTCACAATTTTCAATTTTCTTCAGAAACTTCACTGAAAACAAACTGAATTCCCTCCCATCTTCTCCATTTTGCACTGATTATGTCAAAGTGTTTATATAATGCAATCCATTTTGCCAGTAACTCCACTTTAATGTTATCCTAGAGTGTTGCTGATGTACATCTTCTTAATTGTATTGAACTATTTGTAGTTTGCATTTTTACTGATTTCATCTCATTTGTGCTCTAAAATTGCAAATGGTTCAGTAAGGAACTGGATGGACTTTCAGTTGGCTTTCTTATATTGGATGAAACAATATACACTTTTAAAAGTATCACATATCTTTTTTTTTCCAGGGAGTAGTTGAAGAATAGTGTATCCAGGATATAATTATTTGAAATAAAGCTGGCCCTTCTTCAGAAAAGCTGAGTTAAGGATAGTGTTTTGGATATCAAACGAAAGATTATTTCTGAAGCTGTAGAATTTTTAATTATTATAAATAATTACATTACTCCCTCTGTTTATTACATACCTAAAAACATCCTGTATCCTGGCTTGTGTCCTTTTTCTTTCCTCCTAAATGGAAGAATCCCATGATGTTTTGGGTTTTCAATCTAAAAATTGGTTTTTCCTCTTATAGGTTCTTTGTCCCTGCATCTCAATTGAATTGACAAGGTCTGGCCCAAAAAAGAAACCCATACTCATTAACAGTTACTCCCATTTCTCCTTCCCCTCAGCTCCTGGCAACCACTTACCTACTTTTTGTCTTATACATTTGCCTACTCTGGACATTTCATATAAATGGAATTATACAATTGTATAGTCTTTTTAAAATGGTTTTTTTTCACTTAGTTTTTAAGGTTCTTCCATGTTGTAGTTTGTATCAGTACTTCATTCCTTTTTATGATAAATAATATTCCATTGTATGGACATACACATTTTATTTATCCATCGGTAGGTGGGCATTTGGATTGTTTCCACTTTTTGGCTCCTCTGAATAATGCTGTACATGTGCATACACGTTGAGTGGACATGATTTTATTTCTCTTGGGCATATATTTAAAAGTAGAATTGCTGAACCATATGGAAAATGTTTAACCTTTTGAACTGCCACACTGTTATCCTAATACTTGCACCATTTTTCATTCCCGCCAGCAATATATAAGGCTTCCAGTTTCTCTACATCACCAATACTTATCATCTTTTTGATAACATCTATTCCTAATGTGAAGTGGCACCTCACTGTGGTTTTTGATTTGCATTTCCCTGATGGCTAATGATGTTCAGCATCTTTTATGTGCTTATTGGTCATTTGTATATCTTTGGAGCCCATTTTAAAAACTAAGTTGTCTTCGTTGAGCACTGCCCCTTTCCGTTTTAAATAATCACCCCTCACTTCTTTGGGGCTATCCAAGAGACAAATCTTACTCAATCTGAACTTAACGCACCCTAATTAGTTGAATGGCACTCAACCAGCCTGGAAAAAAATCTAACTGCCACCAAAGTACTAGTTAGTTCCTGAACAGCTCCCTGCCTACAGATGGCAGTGTTAAGCCCCACAACACTAACTAAGTACTTGAATGCCCAAAATAATTTAAAAGCATAGAAACATTCCTAGAAACATGGTAGAATGAGAGACATCCCAGATCTCTCTTCTTAAAACAACAATAAGCTAAACAACTAACAACAAAAAACACCCAAACTGCTCACGCAGCACGTCTGAGTGTGAGATCTGTGTATAAGAGCTACCACAGGTCAGAACCCCAAGTGTTGAGTGGTGGACTGGGAGAAATAAAGAAGCTGCCTCTCGCAGCTGGAGCTTCCTGCATGAGGAGGGGTGGGGAGAAGGTGCAGCAGGGTCGCTGAACAGCCCTGCCTGGCAGAGCTTTGAGCTCCATGTGGCCCGTGGCAGGGCTCAGGGATCAGGGCAAAAAGTAGAGAAGTGGAGATGGCAGAGAAGCGGGAATGGCATTGAAACAACAGTTGATTGTTACCAGTCACAGGTGCATAATGTGAGGCTTAGCGGCAGCCTACATCTCCAAACCCAGAGGGCCCCTTGCCCCATATCCTCTGGAACAAAACACTGCGGAGCCCAAGGGGGATCTGAGCAAATGCTACCGAAACTGTCGCTAACGTTGAAAAGGACTGAGACAGGGCAGCGAGTGTGAATGAATATAAGGGGAAAAAAGCATTATTAACCTTTATATAAAGCAAGGATCCAAAGAGGCTTAGATGCCACTCACTGGAAATCAAACAAAAAATGAGTTCTTTGCAACAGGCTAGAGACTTTTATATAATAAATCTTCTTTCTGGAAAAACAAACAAACAAACAAACAACTTCCATTAATGCCAGGCAGAGAAATAGTCCATTAAACAGCACTAACAACAAGGTGATAAGGTGGTTCAGAAAGAAAGAGAAAAATCTCCAGAAAATAAGCTTAAAAACATAGAAATATGCGACTTAAATGATAGAGAATTCAGCATGGTACTTCTGAAAAAACTCCATGAGATCCAAAACAATTCATATCAAATAATTTTAAGAACTGAAAAAAACAACTAGATGAGCAGTTGTTTCTTTGGCAAGGAGATTAAAACCCTCAAAAAGAACCAAATAGAACTTCTGGAGATGAAGAACACACTTCAATTGATGGAAAAATGAAATATCAAGTTTGGGAAAGAGAGTCAACAAATGGAGGAAAGGACAAATGATATTGAAGACAGACATCTGGAAATAAATCAGAAGGAAGAGAGAGAAACCTAAACGAAAATAATGAAAGAGAAATAGAAGAACTAGCTGATACAGTAAGGATAGGAAACACAATAAAAATGGGCATTCTTAAAGGGGAGGAAAAAAGCACGAAATTAGAAAGCATTTTCAGACAAATAGATGATGAGAATTTCCCAAATCTAAGGAATGAATTGGAGCTTGTAATTCAAGAGTCAAAAAAGAACACCCAATTATCTCAACCCAAAAAGACACATTATATTAAAATTATCAAAAATCAATGACAAAGAAAGAATTCTCAGGGCAGCCAAGGAAAAAGAAGACAGTAACCTATAAAGGAAAACCCATTAGATTATTGTCGGACTTCTCCACACAAACCTTACAATCCAGAAAGCATTGGAATCAAATATTCAAACTATTAAATGAAAGAAACTACACCACCAAGAATAATGTATCCAACAAAACTCTCCTTAAGATATGAATGAGAAATAAAGACCTTTACAGACATAGAAAAAGTGAGGGAATTCTCCACTACAAGGCCTGTATTACAGGAAATACTGAAAGGGGGTCAGCTCACCTAAAACAAAATGACCAAAAAAAAAAAAATACATAACTAGGAGTAAGGCAACTAGCAGGCATGTAGAAGCAGAGGAGTGCAACTCTAAGCAACTCAAAGAACAGGACATTATAAGCTTAAACAAGAAGAGATTTCCCATAGCAAGATAGTAATGAACATTCAGCATACATAGGGACAAAATTGAGACAATGACAGAAAAGGGGAGGATTCAAAGACCCAAATTCACAAACGGGGAATGGAGATAAGGCACATGCAGAAGAAAATGGACTGCTATATGTACATAACTATCCTCTACGTGTTTGTAATGATAACTACATGCCAAAGATTCAGAACTGAGGTATATAACACAAAACCAGAAGGACCAGAGGGAAAATCCACAAAACCCAACCACCCCCCCCCAAAAATACATAAAACACACACAAGGACAAGGAAGCAATGGAAACACCAAGCTACCAGAAAGCAAAAGATAACAAATAAAGCTTAAAATCACAGAATAAAAGAAATAATCAAAAAGTAGAGCAGAATTAAATAAAATTGAAAATGGAAAAAAATAGAAAAAATAATTGCAACAAAGAGCTGGTTCTTTGAGAAGGTTAATAAAATTGACAACCCTGACTCACTAAAGAAAAAAGAGAAAAGACACAAATAAACAAAATCAGGGATGAAAGAAGAGAAATTAGAACGGTCACCACAGAAATAGAAAGGATTACACAAGAATACTATTAAAAAGTATATAACATCAAATATAATAACTTAGAAGAAGTAGACCAGTACTCTAGAAAAATACAACCTTCCTAGACAGACTCAGAACTGGAAAATCTAAATAGACTGATCAGCAGTATGGAAATTGAAATAATCATTAAAAACCTACCAAAAAGTAAAGTCCAAGACCAGATGGCTTTACCAGTGAATTCCACCAAACATTCAAAAGAAGATTTAATACCTACTCTCCTCTAACTCTTCCAAAAAATCGAAGAAGAGGCCATACTTCCCAGCTCATTTTATGAAGCCAATATTACCCGATGCCAAAACCTGGTAAAGATAACACACAAAAAGAAAACTACAGACAAATATCTCTCGTGAACACAGATGCAAAAATACTAAATAAGATACTAGTAAACCGAATACAGCAACATATTAAAAAGATGATACACAACGGTCAAGTGGGCTTCATACCAGAGGCACAGGGATGGTTTAACAACATATGCAAATCAATTAATATGATACACCATATAAACAAATTAAGAAATAAGAATCACACAATCATATCAATAGATGCAGAAAAAGCCTTCAAGATTCAGCATCGTTTTAATCAAAACACTTAACAAAATTAGTATAGAAGGAAAGTACTTTAACATAATAAAGGCTATATATAACAAACCCTCAGCCAACATTATACTTAATCATGAAAAACTAAAAACCTTTCCTCTAAGATCAGGAACAAGGCAAGGCTGACCACTATTGCCACTGTTATTCAGTATAACATTGGAGTCCTAGTGGGTGCAATCAGGTAAGAGAAAGATATAAAAAGCATCCAAACAGGAAATAAAGAAGTTAACTGTCACTATTTGCAGATGACATGATTTTCTATATAGAAAACCCTAAAGTCTCCACAAAAAAACAATAAGCAAATACAGAAAAGTTTCTGGATACAAATATCAATGGTCAAAAATCCATAGCATTCCTATACTCTAATAATGAAGTGTCAGAAAAAGAAGTGGAAAAAATAATTCCTTTTGCAAATGCAACAAAAGGAATAAAATACCTAGGGATAAGTCTAACAAAACATGTTAAGGACATACATAATGAAAAACTATAAGAGCCTATTAAAAGAAATCAAAGAAGATACAAAGAAATGGATATTCCATATTCTTGGATTGAAAGAATCAACATAGTTAAAATGACCTTATTACCTAAAGCATTATACAGATTTAATGCAATACCCATCTAAATACCATTGGCATTTTTTAAAGAAATAGAACAAAAACATCAGATTTATAGGGAAGCACAGAAGACCCCAAATCACCAAAGCCACCTGTGAAAAAAGAAAGAGCTGAAGGCATCACTCTGCCCAACTTCAAATTATACTACAAAGCAGCAATAATCAAAATGGCATGGTTTTGGCAGAAAAACACACACAGAGACCAGTGGAACAGAATCGAGAGTCCAGGAATAAACCCATGTTTATATGGGCCAATAATTTTTGACAAAAAAGCCAAAAATATATAGTAGAAAAAAGAAAGCCTCTTCAATAAATGGTGCTGGGAAAACTGGAAAGCTGCCTGCAAAAGAATGAAACTAGACTGTTGTCTATCACCACAAACGAAAATTAACTCAAAATGGATTAAGGACCTGAATATAAGACCTGAAACAATCAAGTGTATAGAAGAAAATACAGGAACTAAATTCATGGACCTTGGGCTTAAAGAGGATTTTCTGAATTTGACCTCAAAGGCAAGGGGAATAAAAGCAAAAACAAATGAATGGGACTACATCAAACTAAAAAGCTGTGCACAGCAAAAAGAAACCGTCAATAAGGTAAAGAGACAACCACCTGAATGGGAAAATATTCACCTCTGATAACAGCCTAATATCCAAAATATATTTAGAACTTATATGACTCAATAACAACAAAAAAACAAATGATCCAATCAAAAAATGGGCAGAGGACCTGAATAGACACTTTTTCCTAAAGGACATACAAATGGCCAACAAATATATGAAAAGATGTTCAACATCGCTATTAGGGAAATGCAAATCAAAACCACAATGAGATACCATCTCACACCCGTTAGAATTGCTGTTAACAGAACAAGCAATAACAAATGTTGGAGAGGATACAGAGAAAAAGGAACCCTCGTACACTGCTGGTGGGACTGCAAATTGGTACAGCCACTATGGCAAACAGTATGGAGGTTCCTCGAAAAACTAAGAATTGATCTACCATATGATTCAGCAATCTCTCTACTGTGTATTTACCCCAAAGAATTAAAAACTCATATCCAAAAAGATATTTGCACATCGATGTTCATAGCTTTATTCATGGTGGCTGACACATGAAAGCAACTGAAGTGTCCTACGATAGATGACTAGATAAAGAAGCTGCGGTACTATATACAATGGAATTTTACTCAGCCATAAGAGATGAAAGACTGCGACAATATGGATGGACCTTGAGATAATCATGCTAAGTGAAATAAGCCAGATAGAAAAAGTTGAAAACCATATGATGTTACTTATATGTGAGATAAAACCTAAAAACAATAAGCAAACAGAACAAACAGACTCATCATGGACATTGACAATAGACTCGTAGTTATGAGGGTGGGGAGTAGAGATGGGGGAGATAGAAGGGGTAAAAGGGGTCAAATATGTGGTGACAGAAAGAAATCTAACTATGGGAAGGGAACACACAATGTAAATATATATATGCCTTACTGTTAAATTGTATACTTGAAACTTACCAGATTTCATTAACCAATGTCACCAAAAATTAATTAAAAAAAAAATAATAATACACTTTCCTTTTGACTCTATTTTTTATTTTTTTTTTTTTTAAAAAAAGCATACCATGAGAACAGTGCAGAAATCCCTGGCAAGGTCAGGAAGGCACTTGACTCAATTGTCCTTTAAAACACAAAGGACCCTGCAGGCATCTACTTACTAGTACAGCTGCTTTAATTATTACCTGAGTCGAGACTGATGCTTTTGCTGTCTATTTCTCACATCTCTGTTACTAGAATACAACCAATGAGGAATTTTATATGGTTTGTGGAAATAATTGTAAGGTAAAGGGATATATGTCTAAAAGTAACAGTATGTACAAAAGCAGTCAAGTAGTGGTGACTTCAAGTGAGGCATCTGAATAAAATGTCAAACCATATACTAGAAAAAATTTATCAAGAACATGCTTGAGCTTAAATGACTCTTGGGAGTAAATTTTAGAGCCAAGACCTAATCAATTCCATGTTTATATTAATGTAGACTTTAAAGTAAAATATTTAGATAACCTTAATGAAATTAAAACTATAAAGCTAGCATTTCATTCCTGACATTTTTTCTAAAAGTAACTGAGCTTATTTTAAATAAATGTCATTTGGGAAGATTTCTTGTGCCAATACTATCCCAACACTAACTCTACTGATTCTTGTAAAAGGTAACCTGTTGGTAGATTATTTCAAATCACTTTTCAGTTCAACCTGCTGAATAGGTAAACAGACTCTAGAATTGATTTTCTCTATACCAGAACTTCAGATAATGTTCTTGCAGATATACCAACCACTTGCTCTTTATTATTCAAAGGTTTCACATTAATTCTACCAAAGTTGGCAACTAATATTTACATTAAAGGAACATCCAACATGCCACCAGGAAGCATAAGCACTTATTTCCAGTGACAAGTCTGATGTCATTTTCACCTTCACAACCAAGAACCAGAAACTTCACACTTATTAAGTTTGATCCAGGACTTCTGGTTTCTGATCTGGCATATAAGCAGCTTGGAAAGTTGTCCCTCTGTCCTAACTATCAACTAAGAGAAATGTCACAGGGCAAACCAGTGCCCCCAAATTGGAGAGACCAACACTGAATACAGAAACACAACTTAAAGGAGCAGAAACCTCTGTGGGAACCAGTGCCAGGTAGGAAAACTCTCAATTTAAGGAGTTGCTAGAGGCTCAGTGTGGACAATTGGGAGTTAAAAACTCCAGGGGAACCCAGTCATTAGGGGAGGGCCCACACTTTCATGAGTTTTCCCCTAGATCTCTGCCAGCTTCTCACAGTAAATAGAAAAATCCTCTAATACTTTCAGCAGGGGTAGGGAAAGGAATCATTGAAAAAATGCCAGAGCATCCTGTTCTTAACAGGTCTGCCCTCAGGAGAAACTAACCAGACCCTATTTACAGGGTTTTATCAGTACCCAACTGACCAGGCAGAAAGGAAATACTAAACTCTGGCCCATTCTAGCCATCCTCTCCCACCTAAGGGAGAGACAAAAAACTCTTGAAAAATGCATGCAAAATTCACAGTCCAGAAGCATAGGCTCACTAAAAGACCAGGACCTAATCAAAGGACTGCAGAATGCTTCCTCTACCTCCACACCTTACCATGGTATTACTTAAGGCCTGTTTACTGTAGCTCCTTTTACCCATTATACCAAAGATTACAGGACATTTGAAAAGGCAAAAAAGTTTACAGAAAAGATTACAGGACATTTGAAAAGGCAAAAAAGTTTGATAAGAGTGCAAGCATCAAAAGCAGGCTCAAATTTGTTAAAGATGATCGAATTACCAGACCAGGAATTTAAAACAACTATAATTATGTTAAGGGGTAGACAATATATAAGAAAAGATGGGCAATGTTAGCAGACATGAAAATTCTAAGAATCAAAAAAAATCCTAGAGATAAACACTGTAACAAATGAATTCCTTTGATGGACTTAATACACTAACCATGGCTAAGGAAAGAATCTGAGTTTGAGAATATGTCAACAGAAACCACCAAAACTGAAAAGCCGAGAAAAAAAAGACAAAAAAACAAACAACAACAAAAACAAAAAACTCACAAACTGTAAATAAACAAACAAAATCAAATCAGACTATCCAAGAACTGTAGACAACTACAAAAGGGTACGTGTTAGGAATACCAGACGAGTCAATATTTAAAACAATAATGACTGAGAATTTAAATCAAATGACAGACACCAGACCACACATTTAGGAAACAGATAATACCAAGTAGGATGAATGCCCAAAACACTATACTTAGGCATATCATTTTCAAAACTACAGAAAATCAAAAAAGAAAAAACAAAAAAGTTCTGAAAGAAACAGGAAAAAACACTTCACCTGTACAGGAGCAAAGAATTACATCTGATTTCTCAAAAACCATGCCAGCAAGAAGAGAGTAGAATGAAAACATTTAAAATGTGAAGAGGAAAAAAGTTCACCAACTTAAGATGTTGTATTCTGCAAAATTATCTTTCAAAAGTGAAAGAGAAAGACTCTTGGAACAAAAATTGAGGGAATTTGTTTCCAGTAGACCTGTCCTTGCAAGAAATGATAAAAAGTAGTCTTTAAAAAGAAAATGACGCAAGTTAGAAACTTAGATTTACATATAGAAACAGCATCAAAGTGAAGTTATAATAAAAGTGAAGGTATAATAAAAAATTTTTTATTCTTAATTGACCTAACCAATATTTGTTTCTTCAAAGGAACAGCAAGCAATACTGTATTTGACTATGTATGCTTAAATATATTTATATGATTATGTATATGTGAAATGAATAACTATAATGGTATGAGGACTGGAGGAAAGAATTAGGATTATTTTATAAGGTACACGCATACCTCGAAGATATTGTAGGATCAGTTCCAAATCACAATAAAGCAAACATCTCAATAAAGCAAACCATAATCTTTTTGTAGGTGGAGGGTCTTGCCTTCAATTTGTAAAAAATGCAACATCCGAAGTGCAATAAAACAAGGTATGTTACTACCTATGAAGTGTATAGTATTATTTGTAAGTGGACTTAGATTAGTTGTAAATGTAGCCCAACCACTAAAAAATGTTTTTAAAAGTAAAATGATATGCTAAGATAGAGAAAACAGAATATATAGTGCTCAAATAAAACCACAAAAGGCTGAAAAAAATTGAAAGACAAAAAAGACACAAAGAACAGATGGCAATTTTGAAGTTATAATATGGTAAGTTATTAAAATCCAGCTATGTCAATAATCACTTTAAACCCAATGGTCGAAATGCACCAAATATAAGTTAGAGATTGTCAATAGAGGTGTAGTTTAACCCATTTCCCATTTGCCCCAAGAATACACACTGGCAGCACTTGCAGCTGAAGCATTACCCTGAGATAACTCACATTACAGTCCTAACCTTACCCCAAAAGTTTGCCACAAAATATCTTGCTTTTATTTTTTCACATCGCTCAAGTGTATCTATAGTTCTGGAAACAAAGGACATCATTTATTTATTGCATTTTTTACTAGCGATATTTCCAGTTACAAAATAGTAATTTTGATTGCTAAAATGTCAAATCCTAGAAAACACAGCATTCTTACATGTAGAACATTGTTCTTGAACAGTTGTTAGCCAAAGATTAATATGAATCTGATCCATGTATACATTTCTGTTACTTGTTTAGAAATAACTCCACAGTTTTTATATTGTATTTTCACACACTAAAAACCAATCAGATTTGCTTCAACCTCAAAGAGCGTGTTTATGTAAAATTAAATTAACGTTGGCAGTGAGCTGTACTTTATTTTTTTAACAGGAAATGGGTTAAATGTAAACACGAAGACATATATAGATTAAAAGCAGATAGCAAGAGAATGAGAAGCCAAGCCACAGACTGAATATTTCCAAAATAGACATGTGATACAGGACTGTTATCCAAAATATATACAAAGAACTCTTAAAACTCAATAAGAAAACGCAATTTAAAAAATGAGCTGAAAGACCTAAACCGAAACGAAAGACATATAGAGAGCAAACAGTGTATCAAAAGATGCTCTAAAACCATGTCATTAGAGAAAGAGAAATTAAAAGATTCCACTGCACACCTAATAGAATGGCCCAAATATAGAACACTCCTCAACACCAAATGCTGGTCAGAATATGGGCAACAGGAAACTCTCATACATTGCTGGTGGGAATGCAAAATGGTATGGCCAATTTGGAAGACAATTTAGTGGTTTCCTACAAATTAAACATAATTTTATCATCATACAATCCACAATCATGCTTCTTGGTACCCAAAAGATTTAAAATTTATGTTCACACCTCCACGTTTACAGCAGCTTTATTCATAAATTACCAAAACTTGGAAGCAACTGTCTTTCAGTAAATAAATGGATTTCTTTAAAAAGTGGCACATAAGCTATCAAGCCATGAAAATATGCATTATTAAGAAAACAATCTGAAAAGCTTACATCTTGTATAATTCCCACTATGTAACCTTCTGGAAAAGGCAAAACTGTGTAGGCAGTGAAAATCAGTGGTGGCCAGTTGTTGGGAGTGTGATGAACAGGTGAGCAGCACATAGAATTTTAGGTCAGTGACTATAACTGTATACTCTAACAATGGATATGTGTCATTATACATTTGTCCAAAACTCATAGAATATACAACACCAAGAGTGAACCCTAATGTGAACTATGGATTCAGGGTGATTATGATGTCAACATAGGTTCATTGATTTTAACAAATGTACCACTCTAGTAGGGAATGTTGTAATGGGAGTGTTATACATGGGTGGGGCAGGGAGTACATGGAAACTCTACCTTCCACTCAGTTTTGCTGTGAACCTAAAACTATTCTAAAAAGAATAAAGTATTAGATGTCTCCTCAGGCAAGGGAAACAAAAGAAAAAAATAAGCAAATGGGACTAAACCAAAGAAGAAAATTGCACAGCGAAGGAAACCATCAACAAAACGAAAAGGCAAACTACTGAATGGGAGAAGATATTTGCCAATGATACATCAATAAGGGTTATTATCCAAAATGTATAAATTCATAGAACACTAAAAAAATAAATAAAAAATAAAAACCCAATCCTATTTGGCAAGGATGTAGAGAAAAAGGGAACTGTCATGCACTGTTGGTGAAACTGCCAAATTGGTGCAGCCACTATAAAAAAACAGTATACAGGTTCCTCAAAAATTAAAAAACAGAACTACCACATAATACAGCAATTGCACTTCTGGGTATTTATCCAAAGAAAAACACATTTAAAAAAGATCGCATGCATCCCTGTTTCCTGCAGCATTATTTACAATAGCCAAGGTGTGGAAGCAACCTAAGTGTCTGTCCATCAATAGACTGGTTAAAAAAGATGTGGTACATAATTATACTGCCATAAAAAATAAAGTTTTACTATTTGCAACAACACGGATGGACCTAAAGGGTATTATTGCAAGTGAAATGTCAGAGGTGAAACAGTATGATTTCACTTACATGTGGAATCTAAGACATAAAAAAACAAAACGAACTCAAAATAAACTGATGATTACCAGATGAGACAGAGGCTGGATAAAAAAGATGAAGGAATTAAGCAGCACAAGTTGGCAAATTACAAGAGTCAAAGGGATGTAAAAGTTAGAAACACAGGGAATACAGTCAATAATACTGTAATAACAATGTATGGTGTCAGGTGGTACTAGCCTTATTGGAGGGACCACTTTGTAAATTATATAGATGTCTAACCACTATGCTGTACACCTGAAACTAATATTGAATGTAAACTGTAAAGCCACAAAATGAAAGAAAAAATAATTTTTAATAGTCTTAAAAGTAAATTGATGGAGAAAGATATACCATGCTAACACTAATAAAAAAAAAGTAAAGTTAACAATATTGAATTTCAGATAGACTTCAGAATAAGGAGAGTTATCAGGGATAAAGAGGGGCATTCATGATGATAAAAGGGCCAGTTTCCAAAAGATATAACAATTTGTTAACATGTATGCACCTAACAAGAGTGTCTAACAACATGAAGTGAGGCAAAAACTGACAGAATTCTAAGAGAAATAAATGAATCCGCTACAGTTGAAGACTGCGGCAGCTAACAAAAAATGAGGACAGACAAAATCAACACCACCACCAATCAACCAGGTATAATTGACATCTATAGACTATTTCATCCTATAGTAGAATGAAATTCACCAAGACATTCTGGCCCATAAACCATACCTCGACAAATTTAAAACAGAAATCAGTGCCTGCTCTCATACCATAATGGAATTATACAATAAATCAAAAACAGAACATAGCTGGAAAGCCCCACTTAGAGATTAAACAACATACTTCTAAGTAATACAAGAAATCTTAGAGAAATTTTTTAAAATATTTGGAAACAAAAAAAATCTACATTTGTGGGATGCAGTGAAAAGTGCTAGGAAAGGCATTTACACATTGAATTCACATACAGGTTTCCCCTGTGATCCAAAAGTAGTTTCTGTGAAACCTATAAACCTACATGGCCTAAAGTGAGGAGTATTCCCTGCTTTCTCAAAGTTCATGTTACGCCACTTCGCTTTTAACGAAAGACCTACATTAGTACTGTAATGGCTTTTTTTTTGTAAAAAGCAAAAATCCTCTTTGGACTTTCTTCTGCTTAAGGAAGATAGATACTAATATAGGTCCTTCTGTAAAAACCAAGTGACGTAACGTGGACTTTTGGAAAGCAGGGGATAGCTGCATTAGAAAGATCTCATACCAATATCTAAGCTTTCACCTTAGATAACGAAAAAAAAGAGCAAATTAAATTCAAGAGGAGAAATGAAATAAACCTAAAGCAGAAATCAATGAAAGTGAAAAGCGAGAAGATCCACTAAACCAAAGGCTGGTTTTTTTGAAAATAATAAAATTGATGAGACTACCCAGACTAAGACACAAACTACTAATACCAGACAGAGTTTCATTACAGATTCCATGGACTTTAAGTTTGATCCCTGTAAATGATCTGGTTATTACTGAGATAATTCTGTACAATGCTAAAAAAAACCTGGAAGTCTCAGTGAATGAGACAGATACTCTGGAAAATTAAGGTGACACATTTCACTTGTTTTATTTTCAATAGGGAATATATAAGGTGAAGCGAAAACCCATGGAAACAAATATGTAACAAAATGTCAAAATATTACATCACAGAAAAGCAATTGAATGTTAGACAAAAGACAATACGAAATATTATGGATCAAAACAAAAGCTTATTGGACAGATAGAAAAGAAATAATGGTTCATTCCCCAACTCTGATGTTGCTAGTCTTTAAGGAAACCACAATTCCACTTCAGTTTCTGTTAACATACTTGACAAAATACTTCTTAATCTAGGAATATAATCAACTGTTCTACATAACCAGAGACCTCTTACTGATTGACCACCACCAAATTTAACCTTTGTGTGAACAGTAAGCATTGAATCTTGATAGTGTCAAGTACTTCATAAGAGTATTGCACATGTCAACAAATTAGGATAGTGATAGTGATTTTACACTTGCACTGCTTGCAAAAAATGTTAAAACAAAGGGAAAGACTTTGTAGGGGTTCTCTCTCGATTTATAGTTTTCCCCAGAGAATTTACTCACTTTTATTTGGAAAAAAATATGGAACTTTTCAATTTCATTAAAAAACAAACAAAAAACCTCTACCTCCACTAGAACTAAAGAAAAGTAATTTCTTTGGGGGTAAAAAACATGCCAAGTTGCAAAGTTAATGCTTAAAAAAAAAGGGGGCACTTTTGCAAATCTTTTTAACCCATTTAGTGACTAGTGAAATTTAGGCAATTTTAGTTTCTTAACGCAGTCATTTCCAATAGTGGTAGAGTTGGCTGCATCACAAGATTATGTGAATTCCTCTTCACTCTCTTCAGAGGCCATGAAAACATCTTTAACTTACTTGGTTTAGTTTTTGAATTAATGCAGCGATAATTTAACTATGCTCCTAACATGAAACTTATTGAAAATTTATATCTTTATAAATTTATTGTTGAATCCTGTAAAACTAACACATACTATCTATATAGGATCTTAGTTTTATCCAATACGAAATGATACCTTTCTTATATGGAGAGAATGAGTTCATTTGATGAGTTAGGAAAGTTGCACTTAATTCATGTGACACATACTAAACACAAAATTTTGCCCCAGTAACCTGTTTGATGAGCATCAACTACTTAATTCCAATCTCCTTTTATTTGATCCAATAGCTTTGTTTTTGCAATTCAAAACTACATTTTATAAGCATGTATTTGGTTTTGAAAATAAAATTTCAGTCCTTAAATTTATCTGAATCTATACAAGCCATTATTAATAATAAAGAGTAAGGTTTATAAAATATAAAATATAGACAAAAACTAAGTGACCCATGAGATAATCAGCCTGAGCTTTTAATAACTTAGATGTTATAAGGTACATATCTTTATTGTCTTATTAACAAAAAAAATCAGTCGCATCCAGCTTTTTTGCAAAAGTTCTCAAATTTGTGAAGCCAAAAAGTGCTGGTGAACTTTGTTCTACATAAAAGAGCAACACTAACAGTCTGCATTCTGCCATGCAAACAGCACTTGAATTTTTTTAACCTTTGCTGTGAAACAAATACATGCTTTTTGAGCAATTCATTTTACTACAGCTTTTACTCTTGATCTGAGTCTAAAAACATACGATGTCAAAATGGTACTTTATCAAAGAAAACTAAATTTTTGAAGTTGCTCCCCACTGTTATATACACACAAGAGCAACCCATATTTTATTTCCAAGTTAAACAATTAGTAAATTCACTGGGATCTGTGTTATTGTTAACAGCATGTAAAATATGCAAATCAACTTTGCTAAATAAGAAAATCCATTTCGAACATCTTAAGACTAAAAAAGAACACACACAATTAAATATTTTATGATTTTATTAGGAATAATTTCAAATGGGTTATGAAGAAAACTTACTCATCTGAGTTTGCCGAGTTTTCCAAAAACTCTTAATGAAGATATGTTCACCAATAAACAATAAAACATCAGCAGAACTATCATACACTGGGTAAAGAGTCAGGCTGATACCAAAAGCAACATGCAACATAAAAAAGATACAATATAAAGAAAGACAATCTGCTGAGTATTAAAAACTCTTCTCAATATGAACTCTTTGCAAGCAGCAAAGAACTATTCAGCTATCAAATCCAAACTACACCAAGGTAAGCTTGGCTGATGGAAGCCAGGAGTCAATAACAGGGAAAAAAATAAGTTCCTCAGTGCAACAGATCTGAATAGTGTTTTGGAGCATTTCCTGGCTGGTACAAGCAATATTATAAAATCTTTTTGGCAAGAAGAAAAATAAATACAAATGGAATGCTACATTTTTAAATCAGCAGACTGTCCCAGGAATGATAAAGGTATCAGTAAAGTAGCAAGGGGAAAACTTTGAAACATTATTGTTGTGGGCTCAAAAAACATTCAAAACGGATTTATTTAAAGGTGTCACAATAGCTATGTCCAGGCATTTAGGCTTAAGGGAAGTAAAATTAAAAGAGGACACTTTTTTCCCAAGTTAAGGAGAATTTCTTCAAAACCAAGCATATTGCTAAATGGCAACATTATACTTGGTAAACAATAATTGGCAACAAAATAAGTTTAAACGCTGTAATCTTCTGCCCAAACCAGTCCCAGATACTGTTTAATAACCAAGATGCAAACTAATTTTGTTGTAACAAGCCTAGACCAATTCTATCAAATGTGTCCTTGGTTAAATATCCAGTTTCATTTAACGTTTTGAAAGTTCATTCGACAGCCAGTCAAGTCCTTCATAAAGACCAGTTCCTTGTGTAGCACAAGTGGCTTGAACATACCACTATAAAAAAGGACAAGAAAATACTTGATTAATATGGGATTATTATAACAGTGTTCAAAATTTCTTAATCAGAAAAAGTAAATATTTTCTCCCAATTCCCCAGGGTATTAGTCAGCAGTTACCATAAATGTATAGGAAAAAAGGAAATAAAAAACCATATAAAAATATAGGAGTAAATGAATAAATACATTAAAGGATTACATTCCACGAAGGATTAATTTTATATTTATGATCTCAGTAATTGTACAGATTGGGAGTTTTCTCATAACTGTTGCTTCTCACAAAACTCCTCTCACATTTAAAGCTACTCCCACATTCATTAAATTTAATCAACTATTCACTAATCTGAAAAGAATAATAACAAAATATCCACCTGCTCCTTCTAACTTTCATTTCCCACATATTAAAAAAAGTTCAGAGTACAGGAGGTAAAATTTTAAAAGAGTATGTATGGGCTTGTTGGTATTTAGATACAAGCTTTTTAGATAATTTCACTATCTTTAGTCTTACGCATCCCAGAAAGTTCTACTTTTTAAAATGGTAATGATTCTCATTCTCCATTACCTGTATGTACTGCCATAAGAAGTTACAAATACCAAGATTAAGTCCTAAAAAACAATTTCATTACCTGTAAGGAATAGTTTATTTTTATTAATTTCTTTATTGGCCAGTTCCATTTTGCCTTAAAGACACTTTAATATTACATGGACACTACAAGAATACCAGGTACCAAGTATTATTTAAATACCAAACACCCCAAATAACCTAGAAGGCTGAGAAAAAGCATGAATTCATATCTTCATTCGTATCGCCACAGCAAGGAAAACTGGTTATCATTTATAGTTTATCTTATTTAAATCAGCTGGACCATGTTAAACAGAACTCTATATAGTTATTGCCACAGCACAGTATTTGCCTGTTGACAAACTAATGAAAAACTAATTAGCACAAGCCACACATTAAAAGTTTTGTGATATCTTTATATATAAAACAGTATGTTATAGTTTGTCAATATTTAAATCATGGATATAAAATAAGCTCTTACTAATAATTTTTAAATTCAAAACTATATATTAATATCATAATTAAAGGTCTATAAGCTTTTGATATCATGTAAACAGTACAAACAATATTATCTGAAATATGGCTGCTGAAAACCAAATTACTAAATATTTGCTGCACAGCTATTTTAAAGATGTAAAATTAAAAAGAGCAATAATCTTTAGATATTAAAATTTTCATATACACTACAGTTTTCTACATCTTTATCTAAACTATACATTTGAGGACAAAATTAAGAAAATCAAACCAAATAAAGATATTTAAATCTATGGATCCTTAAAGGAGCTTTATGAAAAGCTAAAAAATGGAGATTATCAGCATACTTTAAAATAAACTGAATACAACATTTATAAAATGTATGAAATAAAGCCTGAAAGGGCTCATGTTTGTATCAGCAAGAGTGTATTACTGTAAACTAATGTGCTCTTTATCTCTTCAGAGGGGACAATTAATTAATAAATATTTAAACTAAATACTAGCTAAAACAATTATCTTAATAATTCTAAAACAATTATCCTAATAACAATTAATATCCTAATAATACTTACTGTTCTGTTACGGAGAGACTGAAGACCTAATTTATCTGTCATTTCACTGATGGCCATAGCATTTGGCAAATCCTGTTTGTTTGCAAAAAGCAGCAACACTGCATCTTGCAATTCATCTTCCTGAAGCTGGAAATAAAAGCTAAGAAATGAACAACTACAAAACTGGTATTCAATTATTTTAACAAACTAGGTAAACCACTGTCTTCCTATACTATTTATTAAACATTAAATACATTATTCAACATCAACTCAATCTGCCTACATAAAGTTCAGGTACTCCTACAACTTAAATCCCTTACCCTTCCGTTTTTAAATCCCAAGGAAATAATCATATGCCTTCAAGTAAAAAAACTTTCAAGCCAATCATCCTACACTCTATTAAGGTAAGCCATTCATTCAGCGTTCAAGATCATCCCATGAGGGTCAAGACTGGCAAGGACAAGAAACACATAGGGCAATAAATATTTATGGCATGATCTTATGGTACTTAATAGTAAAAGTATTTACATAATGATTCTTTTTGTACTTTTATCCTTTTCAGCCAGCTGGACCAGACAGCATTGGGACAATAATAAAATTAGGGCATTTGCAGTTATCATGAAAAATACAAGAATTCCAACAGTTGAAACCATAGGAATGAAGTACTGATACAACATGAATGAACCTTAAAAAACTTAGGCTAAGCGAAAAGTAACAAAAAGTTTAAAAAGTAACCAAAAACCACATAATGCATGATTCCATTTATATGAATGTCCAGAACAGGTATATGTATAGAGAAAGTAGATTAGTGGTTGTCAGGGCTGGTGATGTTGGGTGGAGTTGGGGAAGGAATGGGGAATGAATACTTATAGTTCTATGATTTGTTTATGGGGTGATAAAAATGTTCTAAAAT